>JANJGN010000289.1:0-723133 GCA_026770705.1 Isurus oxyrinchus | reverse complement strand
CGCAGTTTTTTGTTTTTATCTCCATATTTAAGAGCTGTATTTGTACAATTTTCCCATCCCATGTTTTTATTGCTGCTCAGCCCAGTACAGATACCTGGTCATCAGCATCACAACCACATTGTACTGACTGAACCACGCCACGGTCTGCCACGTTATTCAAGAAATAAGTTACAGCCGAAATTCAAGTTATCACATCCAGTGCGAAATCACAATCATTCCAAGGAAAGGCTGCAAACGACATCCACTGGGAAACTCGTGGTTATTTTCTACATTGACCAAGCCTAGACAATGCAATACCTGAGACAACAGAGCCCAAAATGTCACAACACTGCAAAACCTTAATGAATCAGAGGTTTATCACCCAAATCTGCAGCATTTCTTAATTTATCCAATTATATCGATGTTTCTCTCAGGCTCGAGTTGATCTCCAGTATCATTTGTCACAACAAATATATAGTTTCAAAACAAATCTGACATCATAGAACAAATATTAATAACTGCATTGCAGACCCCCCTGGAAAATATATTCCATTTTTGGGTTTTGAGTAAGAGCATTTTATTAAATGTGGATGTTAATAGATGCTTTTAAATATCTTAGTTAAACACAGCTAGTGCTACTTACCAAATATAGCCAAATTATCTTAGCATTTATTTTAGAGATCTCAGATCCATTTATAGGTGGGTCTGATACAATATTCAAAAGACATTACAATAGAAATAAAGATAAACCAGGCTGCTATGTAACACACACACACCCACACACCCACACACCCACACACACACACACACCCACACACCCACACACCCACACACCCACACACACACACACACATACACACACATATACACACACATTGTAATGTGCCTTTAAGGGATTGCAGCATGTCATCACAAGAAGGGAAGTGTGTCATGTGACCGAGTCTTAATTTCACTTTGGCCTGCGAGCAGAACACAACACACACAACTCTGCTGCTGATGCCTTCAAGCCTTGTATCCATGTATAACCTGTTCCCATGTTCTTAGTCTAAACAAATGAAACTGCAACGTTTTTTACCTAAGCCCTTATGTGTGATTGGTGCCTTTATAAAAACACAACAACATACACATAAATACACAATCACAGGTAGATACATAAATACACAATCACAGGTACACACATAAATACACAATCGCAGGTAGATACATAAGTCCACAATCACAGGTACACACATAAGTACACAATCACAGGTAGATACATAAGTACATGATCACAGGTACACACATAAATACACAATCACAGGTACACACATAAATACCACAATCGCAGGTACAACACAAACACCAATACACATGCACACGCATGCACACACACACAAATTGACAAAAGTACAAACAAACACACAATCACAGGTACACACAAATACCAACACAAACACACACACACACACACACACACACACACACAAATCAACAGACACAGATACGCACATAAACACAGCCACTAGTATACACAGGCACAGGTATAAACACACATACGCATAAGTGGACTGACAAAAGCACACAGGCACACACAGCTGCACACTCACAAACATACAGGAAAACACGCGAGTACACACAAAAGTTTATATACACACACACGCAAGGACATAAGAACACAAGAAACAGGAGCAGAGTAGGCTATTCAGCCACTTCAGCCTTGCCCATGGCTGATCTGATTATGGTGTTAACCTCCACTTTCCTGTCTGTTTCTATAACCCTTGACCCCCTTGTAGATTAATAATCAGTCTAACTCAGCCTTGAATATATTCAAAAACCCATCCTTCATTAATCTGCAAACATTAACAACCCTCTGAGAGAAGAAATTCCTCCTCATCTCTGCCTTAAATGGGAGGGCCCTTATTTTTTAAACTATGCCTCCTAGTTTTAGGCTCTGTTATGAGAGGAAACCCTTCCGGTATCCACCCTGTCAAGCCCCCTAGAATCTTATATGTTTCAATAAGGTCACTTTTCATTCTTCTAAACTCCAAATTAGGCCCAACCTGCTCAACCTCTCCTCACAAAACAACCGCTTCATCCCAGGAATCAACAGTGAACCTTCTTTGAACAGCCCCCAATGCCAGTACAACCCCTTCTTAAATAAGGAGGCCAAATCTGCGCACAGTACTCCAGGTGTGGTCTCATTGATGCTGTGTACAGTTGTAGCAAGACTTCCCTCCTTTTATAGTCCATCCCTCTTGCAATAAAGGCCAACATACCATTTGTCCTAATCACTTTGCTGTACCTACAAGCTAACTTCTTGTGATTCATGTGCAAGGACACCCAGATCCCTCTATAATGCAGCATTGTGCAGTCTCTCTCCAATTAAATCATATTCTGCATTTCCATTCTTCCTGTCAAAGTGAACAACCTCACATTTTCCCACTTTATGCTCCATCTTCCAAATTTTTACACACTGACTGAACCTTCCTAGATCTCTTTGCCGGCTCTTTGTCTCCTCCTCACAATTTGCTCTGCTCTCTACCTTTGTACCGTCAGCTAATTTGGCCACAGCACACTCAGGCCTGGTGTGCAGGCGATAGGCAGGCCCAGGAAATGGGCCCCCTGACTGCGATTTCACGCTGGCCGGCCCAATTACCGGCCAGCCGGTGTGAATAACGCGCGGTAAAGCTCTGCCCCTGCCAGGGTGGTGGGGGGGGCAGGAAGAGGGTGAGTGATGGACACGGGGTGAAGGGGCTCCCTGATAGCAGACAGAGTCAGGGAGCTGCAGACCTGAAAACCATCAAATAAACAGCTGCACAGAAATTTTCCATGCATCATTATCGATTACCTGAAAATATAGCTGATGAAAATGCTGTCCATAGGTACTTATATTCATTTTTATTTCATAACGGAAACCTCATCCTGCCCTTGGATGAGGTTTGATGGTAAACATAAAGGCTGCCTGGCCGATTCACACCCACCCCACCAACCATCAGGCCGGACAGGGCACGACAATTCAGAGACAATTGCTCCGTTACTGGGCTGGGTTTCCCTCTTAACTATCGGCAGGTGCACTCCCGTCTCCTGCACACACCTGCCAGCGAAATATCGCGTGGCTGCGTTATGACGTCGGGACGCCCACCTGACATCTTCTCGCGCCAGTTTATGCCCGGTCGGTTCAGGTTTGTGCCCAACCGCGGGACTTAAAATTCAGCCCTCAATCCTTTCATCCAAATCATTCATTTAAATTGTAAGTAGCTGAGACTCCAACACTGATCCCTACAGCACTCTGAAAATGAACAACCTGCACTCTAATAAATCCGTAAAACACCATTGCCCTTTCATAAAACCATGCTGACTCTGCCTGATTGCGTTATGATTTTCTAAATGTCTTCTTACTGTTTCCTTAAGAATGGATTCTGGGCTTTCCCTAATTGCCCTTGAGGTGGTGAGCTGCCTTCTTGAACCGCTGCAGCCCTATAGTTTCCTGCTTTCTGTCTCTCCTCCCTTCTTGAATAGAGGTGGCGCACTGGTGGTTTTCCAATCTACTGGGACCATTCCGGAATTTAGGAAATTTTGGAAGATTACAACCAATACAGCCACTGTCTTTTAAGATCCTGGGATGCTGGTGAGCAGATCCTGGAGCGTTCTTAGCCTTTAGTCCCCATTCATTCCCTGGTGCTTTTCTACTAGCGATTGTGATTGTTTCAAATTCCTCCCTCACTTTCACCCCCTGCTTATCTACTATTTTTGAAATGCTTTTTGTGCTTTCTACAGTGGAGACCGATACAGGATACTTGTCCAAGTCTCTGCATTTCCTTGTTTCCAATTATTAATTCATCATTCTCACCCTCTTGTTAAGAAACTCAAGTAATCATTTGCTAGCACAGAACTTGAGTCTTGCCAACCAGGGTCAAGCTGCCTGATTTAAATTTCGAACAATGCTTGGTAGTTAACTGTCAGTCACCATCACTGGTGCATTCTCCATGACAACACCTCTCCCAATCAGAGCCAACTCGCCAATCAATCAGCACTGCCTCCACATGTAGTGTGAATTGTTGTTTTCCCTCTATATTGGTATTATTGTGAATTATTGGTATCCTGATGAGTGCAAGATGTAAAGATTCAGCATGTCTCTTTTTCTCAGCAGTAACTCAACTCAAATACTTACCTTTAGCTCATGGTTCAGGAGCTCCAGTTCCTGACAATCCTCAGGCCTCTTGCACATGTGCTGTCACCAGCGCAGGAGAGAAAGCACAGAATGGTGCAAACAGGCAGGTCAGATGACCTGATACAGAACACCATTATCTGGACAGCGTCCCAGGGAGCAGGGCATGGGAAGGGGACAGGGGAAGTCCCCAAAGGCAGTCCCAGGCATGGGATAAAAACCAGAGGACAGGGCTAGGTCCCTTAAGTGAAGTTAAGGAAAGGACCAGAGTAATAGGTTCCAAATTCAAGAAAACGCTGTAGGGAGAAGACTTTGAGTGAAGGAAGCAGGAGAAGCATTTTAAACCTGTTGATGATTTTCAGGTCTGCAGCATCCCTGAGACACCTGTCTGCTTCCAGGCAGCTGAAAGTTGGTGACTCTGTGCTGAAGGTCGTGAGGGCAAAGGTTCCCCTTTGGAGCAGTCATGTTCTGCTTGGCATGTTCGAGGAGCTGAGATTGTGCAAGGAAGGTGGAGCTTGGAGTGTGCTCCGAGATCCTGTGGAAAGGAATCTCGGAAGGTGAGGTGGGTCATTGTTGAAGATGTCTGAGTGGGAGCGACTTTTGAAGAGAATTCCATGGCGAGATCTTCAAATGTGAAGATTGGAAACCCTTGTGAGGAGGGTGAAAACAGGGATTTTCCGGTCTCTGCCACATTGGGAATCAGCACGGGTGGGCCTGGAAAACTTGGAGAGCAGCCAAAAATGATTTAATTTGGCCAGAACTTTCTGGTCCCTCTACTGGCAGGAATGAAAAATCCCACCCGAAGTTTCAGTGTGATTGCTTGGTTCACAGTGTAATAAACACCTGGGTGGGTTGTTGAGAAATCCAAGGAATCTGGTTTGGTCACATCTGTCATCAATTGTGTAGTGTGGAGTGTCTGACCACAGCTCACCTTGTACTTACTCTGAATGTTACAGTATAAGATAGATATTGTAAATTGTTTTATCTCTTATGAACTTGTATAATAAAGTTTGTTTTTGTTGGTTTAAAACCTATAGAACCTTGTGCCTTTATTCACTTAGTAAGCATCTTAATTCTCAAACTTTATCTACTTTAAAGAAAAGTTTAGGAAATTGTGTCCCTAATCAGGTATCCCCCCACATCCCGGGTTCATAATGCTCTATTAGTTTGTAGTGATTCTTACTGTTTTTTATATTTCTTGTTAGCTCACTCTCTCAATCTAATTTCTTTAGTCATCCTTTGCTGGTTTCTAAAATTTTCCCAATCCTCTGGTCTGGACATCACGATTGCTGTAGTCCCAGATGACCATAGGCTTCTCTCTCATTATAGAGGGAGAGAGAGAACTGGTGGTGAGTTTAATCTGAGGGTGACCATGCTCCAGGTGAGGGGGTGAGGTTGAGAAGGTGGGGCCTTCATGAATGACCTCAGCCAGTACAGGAATTGAACCTGCAGCATTGGTATCGCTCTGCACCACAAACCAGCTGAGCTAACAGACCCCAATAATTAGCACTAATCTTTGCAACATTGCACTGTTTTCTTTTTATTCGATAGCACCTTTAACTTCCTTATTTAGTCATAGATGATGCATCTTTCTCATAGAGTCTTCCTTTCTCAATGGAGTATATCTTTGTGGAGAGTTATGAAATATCTCCTTAAATCCCTTCTACTGCTCCTCTACTGTTTTACCTCTTAACCTATTTCCCCAGTGCCAACTCTATCTTCATACTCTTGGAGTAACACTTACTTAAGTTTAAAGAACCAGTTTCAGACCCACGTTTCAAACTCTTAAACTGAATGTGAATTTCCATCATGTTTTGATGACTCGTCCCTAAAGGATCCTTTACTATGAGATCATTAATTAATCTTGCCCCATTACACATTACCAGGTTTAAAATATCCACGTCCCTGGTTGGTTGCACGACATGATATTCGATGGAACTGTTCGGAATACACTCTACAAACTCATCTTCAAGTTTATCTTTGCTGATTTGAAGTGTCTAATCTGCTGCTGCTGCTGCTTGTAGCTGCTGTTTGTGGTATTCACACTCACCTACATTGCACGCTCCTCGCACATCCACTGAAACTCATCTGTAACAGCTCAGTGACATCTGTCACCCAATTACACCTCGATCGACCCCTCTTTCTGCTGCTGGCCACTTTGCCATCTGGAAGAGATCCCTGTAGCTTTTCAACTCAGATCAAATGGCCAAAATAGGGACCTTTACTTTTCTGAGTGTCGCTTTTTGTTCTATTTCTCTTGCAATTTCAAACACCTCTTTGTTTTTGTTATGATCTTCTCAAATTTTAAGCATAAATCTTAGCATCCACATTTCAAAAGCCTCTATTTTCTTCCACAGGTTTCTGAGGCATACAGGAAAGTGGATAGAATATAGCATTTTTGAGGTTTTTTTCCTTGTTACAAGCTTGAGTTTTCTTGTTGATTAAAATATCCTTCATCTTCACAAAATTACTTCTGGCTATCTCTAGCTGCCTTCTGACTTTGACATCGCATCTACCATCTTCTGTTATAATTTGTCCTAAATAGACAGGCTTATCTACTTGTTCCAGTGTGACACCATCCACTTCAATCTTCACTTTAGTTTCTTCTAATGTATTTCTTCTAACTACCATTGTTTTTGTCTTGTTCAATGCTCAATCCATTTTCTAAACTTCTAGATTTTACTTTATCTATGATATTTTGTAGGGCCTCTTCTGATTCTGCAAATAGTTCTGTGCCATCAACGAACCACAAATTTACGTTCTTGCCTCCAATTTTTACCCTTGGAAGTATATCTAATGCTCTGGCCTGAATCTCTCAGTTGGTTTTAATCTCTCAGTTAGCGTGAATCTCTCAGTTGGCGTGAATCTCTCAGTAGGCATGAATCTCTCAGTTAGCGTGAATCTCTCAGTTGGTTTTAATCTCTCAGTTAGCGTGAATCTCTCAGTTGGCGTGAATTTCTCAGTTAGTGTGAATCTCTCAGTTGGCGTGAATCTCTCAGTTGGCGTGAATCTCTCAGTTGGCATGAATCTCTCAGTTGGCGTGAATCTCTCAGTTGGCGTGAATCTCTCAGTTGGCATGAATCTCTCAGTTGGCGTGAATCTCTCAGTTAGCGTGAATCTCTCAGTTGGCGTGAATCTCTCAGTAGGCATGAATCTCTCAGTTAGCGTGAATCTCTCAGTTGGTTTTAATCTCTCAGTTAGCGTGAATCTCTCAGTTGGCGTGAATTTCTCAGTTAGTGTGAATCTCTCAGTTGGCGTGAATCTCTCAGTTGGCGTGAATCTCTCATTTGGCATGAATCTCTCAGTTGGCGTGAATCTCTCAGTTAGCGTGAATCTCTCAGTTGGCGTGAATCTCTCAGTTGGTGTGAATTTCTCAGTTGGTGTGAATCTCTCAGTTGGCGTGAATCTCTCAGTTAGCGTGAATCTCTCAGTTGGTGTGAATTTCTCAGCGTGAATCTCTCAGTTGGTGTGAATCTCTCAGTTGGCGTGAATCTCTCAGTTGGCGTGAATCTCTCAGTTAGCGTGAATCTCTCAGTTGGCGTGAATCTCTCAGTTGGCGTGAATCTCTCAGTTGGTGTGAATCTCTCAGTTGGCGTGAATCTCTCAGTTGGCGTGAATCTCTCAGTTAGCGTGAATCTCTCAGTTGGCGTGAATCTCTCAGTTGATGTGAATCTCTCAGTTGGCGTGAATCTCTCAGTTAACGTGAATCTCTCAGTTGGCGTGAATCTCTCAGTTGGCGTGAATCTCTCAGTTGGCGTGAATCTCTCAGTTGGCGTGAATCTCTCAGTTAACGTGAATCTCGCAGTTGGCGTGAATCTCTCAGTTGGCGTGAATCTCTCAGTTAGCGTGAATCTCTCAGTTAGCGTGAATCTCTCAGTTAGTGTGAATCTCTCAGTTGGCGTGAATCTCTCAGTTGGCGTGAATCTCTCAATTGCCATGAATCTCTCAGTTGGCGTCAATCTCTCAGTTAGCGTGAATCTCTCAGTTGGCGTGAATCTCTCAGTGTGAATCTCTCAGCGTGAATCTCTTAGTTGGCCTGAATCTCTCAGTTGGTGTGAATCTCTCAGTTAGTGTGAATCTCTCAGTTGGCGTGAATCTCTCAGTTGGCGTGAATTTCTCAGTTGGCGTGAATCTCTCAGTTGGTGTGAATCTCTCAGTTGGTGTGAATCTCTCAGTTAGCGTGAATCTCTCAGTTGGCGTGAATTTCTCAGTTGGCGTGAATCTCTCAGTTGGTGTGAATCTCTCAGTTGGTGTGAATCTCTCAGTTGGCGTGAATCTCTCAGTTGGTGTGAATCTCTCAGTTAGCGTGAATCTCTCAGTTGGCGTGAATCTCTCAGTTGGTGTGAATCTCTCAGTTGGCGTGAATCTCTCAGTTGGTGTGAATCTCTCAGTTAGCGTGAATCTCTCAATTGCCATGAATCTCTCAGTTGGCGTCAATCTCTCAGTTGGCGTGAATCTCTCAGTTGGTGTGAATCTCTCAGTTGGCGTGAATCTCTCAGTTGGTGTGAATCTCTCAGTTAGCGTGAATCTCTCAATTGCCATGAATCTCTCAGTTGGCGTCAATCTCTCAGTTAGCGTGAATCTATCAGTTGGTGTGAATCTCTCGGTGTGAATCTCTCAGTTAGCGTGAATCTCTTAGTTGGCCTGAATCTCTCAGTTGGTGTGAATCTCTCAGTTAGCGTGAATCTCTCAGTTAGCGTGAATCTCTCAGTTGGCGTGAATCTCTCAGTTGGCGTGAATCTCTCAGTTGGCGTGAATCTCTCAGTTAGCGTGAATCTCTCAGTTGCCATGAATCTCTCAGTTGGCGTGAATTTCTCAGTTGGTGCGAATCTCTCAGTTGGCGTGAATCTCTCAGTTGCCATGAATCTCTCAGTTGGCGTGAATCTCTCAGTTAGCGTGAATCTCTCAGTTGGTGTGAATCTCTCAGTTGGCGTGAATCTCTCAGTTGGTGTGAATCTCTCAGTTAGCGTGAACCTCTCAGTTGGCGTCAATCTTTCAGTTAGCGTGAATTTCTCAGTTGGCGTGAACTTGTCAGTTGGCGTGAATCTCTCAGTTGGCGTGAATCTCTCAATTGGCATGAATTTCTCAGTTAGCGTGAATCTCTCAGTTAGCGTGAATCTCTCAGTTAGCGTGAATCTCTCAGTTGGCGTGCAGGGGTGGAGCCCGATACACCCACATGTATAACGATGTGTGATGATATTGGCCGAGAGTCCTGACATCACCGCAATGTTTCATTCGGTGAGAGAGCGCCAGAGTCAGCTGCACACCCGGTGATAGTTAACCGGCCTATTAAGGTCATTAACAAAGTAACTAAGATGATTGTTGATGCTGCCCTGTCCAACTTTGAGGTTGTCGGGCAGGCAAGAAGGTCAATCGGCCGTGATGTTTTGTAGGAAACCCCAATCCACAAGCAGGATGAGATTTCCTAAAGCCTTTATTAATTAAATAGAAAAAAATTTATCAAGTGTAAAAATATGTCCCATCACATGTGACACAGTCACGTGGAGGGACACGTTTAAATACATTCTCGATCTATTTATTTATTTATTTATTTGAAAACCGCTTCACAGTCTGAGGCAGCTCCAGCAGCTCCGGGCCGCAGGGAGATTGAAGCTCTCTTTTGGGCACGTGCACGAAGGAGCTCTGGTCCCGGCTCTCGCTCCCGACTCTCGCTCCCAACTCTCCCTCCCCACTCCGCTCCCAACTCTCCCTCCCCACTCCGCTCCCGACTCTCCCTCCCCACTCCGCTCCCCACTCCGCTCCCCCCTCCGCTCCTGACTCTCCCTCCCGGCTCTCCCTCCCTCCCGACTCTCGTTCCCAACTCTCCCTCCCGACTCTCCCTCCCGACTCTCCCTCCCGACTGACTCTCACTCCCGACTCTCCCTCCCGACTCTCCCTCCCGACTCTCCCTCCCGACTCTCGTTCCCGACTCTCCCTCCCGACTCTCCCTCCCGACTCTCCCTCCCGACTGACTCTCGCTCCCGACTCTCGCTCCCGACTCTCCCTCCCCACTCTCCCTCCCCACTCTCCCTCCTGACTCTCCATCCCGACTCTCCCTCCCTCCCGACTCTCGTTTCCGACTCTCCCTCCCGACTCTCCCTCCCGACTCTCCCTCCCCACTCTCCCTCCCCACTCTCCCTCCCCACTCTCCCTCCCCACTCTCCCTCCCCACTCTCCCTCCTGACTCTCCCTCCCGACTCTCCCTCCCGACTCTCCCTCCCCACTCTCCCTCCCGACTCTCCCTCCCGACTCTCCCTCCCCAGTCTCGCTCCCGACTCTACCTCCCGACTCTCCCTCCAAACACTCCCTCTCGACTCTCCCTCTCGACTCTCCCTCCCGACTCTCCCTCCCGACTCTCCCTCCCGGCTCTCCCTCCTGGCTCTCCCTCTCGACTCTCCCTCTCGACTCTCCCTCCCGACTCTCCCTCCCGACTCTCCCTGCCGACTGACTCTCCCTCCCGACTCTCCCTGCCGACTGACTCTCGCTCCCGACTCTCCCTCCCCACTCTCCCTCCCGACTCTCCCTCCCGACTCTCCCTCCCGACTCTCCCTCCCCAGTCTCGCTCCCGACTCTCGTTCCCGACTCTCGCTCCCGACTGACTCTCGTTCCCGACTCTCCCTCCCCACTCTCCCTCCCGACTCTCCCTCCCGACTCTCCCTCCCGACTCTCCCTCCCCAGTCTCGCTCCCGACTCTCGCTCCCGACTCTCCCTCCCGACTCTCCCTCCCGACTGACTCTCGCTCCCGACTCTCCCTCCCCACTCTCCCTCCCCACTCTCCCTCCTGACTCTCCCTCCCGACTCTCCCTCCCTCCCGACTCTCGTTCCCAACTCTCCCTCCCGACTCTCCCTCCCCACTCTCCCTCCCCACTCTCCCTCCCCACTCTCCCTCCTGACTCTCCCTCCCCACTCTCCCTCCCCACTCTCCCTCCTGACTCTCCCTCCCGACTCTCCCTCCCCACTCTCCCTCCCGACTCTCCCTCCCGACTCTCCCTCCCCAGTCTCGCTCCCGACTCTCGCTCCCGACTCTCCCTTCCGACTGACTCTCGCTCCCAACTCTCCCTCCCCACTCTCCCTCCTGACTCTCCCTCACGACTCTCCCTCCCTCCCGACTCTCCCTCCCGACTCTCCCTCCCGACTCTCCCTCCCGACTCTCCCTCCCCACTCTCCCTCCCCACTCTCCCTCCTGGCTCTCCCTCCCGGCTCTCACTCCCGACTCTCACTCCCTCCTGACTCTCCCTCACGGCTCTCCCTCCCGGCTCTCCCTCCCGACTCTCCCTCCCGACTCTCCCTCCCGACTCTCCCTCCCGGCTCTCCCTCCTGACTCTCCCTCCCGACTCTCCCTCCCTCCTGACTCTCCCTCCTGACTCTCCCTCCCCACTCTCCCTCCCCACTCTCCCTCCCGGCTCTCCCTCCCGGCTCTCACTCCCGACTCTCCCTCCCTCCTGACTCTCCCTCCCGACTCTCCCTCCCGGCTCTCCCTCCCGACTCTCCCTCCCGACTCTCCCTCCCGGCTCTCCCTCCTGACTCTCCCTCCCGACTCTCCCTCCCGACTCTCCCTCCTGACTCTCCCTCCCGGCTCTCCCTCCCGGCTCTCCCTGCTCCACCCCTCCCACCCACACAGGTAGTGTTGAGCACGAAGACTTGTACCTTACACTGGGTGGGCTATAATTGGCCCACCCGCATGAAATGGCAGCGCGGAGCCAATCGCAGGCGGCAATCCAGTCCACAACCACTCCGCCCACTCACACGAGCCCCGCCCACTCCTGCCGAGCCCAGCCCACTCACACGAGCCCCGCCCACTCTCACCGAGCCCCGCCCATCGACTGAAAGATTCAGGGCTCTGAATATTTGTATTATGTACAGCTTGAATAATTTTGGCGATAGTACACTGCCGTGTCGTACTCCTCTCTTCACCTGAAACACACCCGTCTCTCCTTTAGCCTGATTCTCACGATTAGGTCCCAATACAGGCGTTAGATAAATCTCACATCTTACTGTCATTATCACATTTTACTAACACATTTGTTAGCTTTTGGACAATAACCATAAACAAACACTCTGGCATCGTCCATGAAGCATATGTAAATATTCCAGTTTCTTTCTAAATATTTAGCAAAGATTTATTCTTAGGTTAAATATTCCCTCTCTTGTTGCTATTCTAGGTCTAAATCCAGACTGTGTTTCACCAATTTCTGCTTCAAATGTATTATTGTTATTGCTTTCTGCTATGTTTTTCAAGATCACTTCTCTCTGAAATCCAATCTATATGAAGATTAAAATTACCCATTGCTGTATCTTTTCTATAAGCCTGCATTTATACTCTAATTGTAGTCATCATTAGGGGGCTTTTAAACCACACCCACAGTGACTTCTATCCCTTGCTAATTCTTATTTCCAGACACACTAAAACATACAAACTGTGTATATACACAGATACACATACACACAGGTACGCACAGATATCTAAATACACACATACAAACACAAAGAGGTACACACACAAACACAGGCTCGGGTACACACAAAGACACAAAAATACACATACACACTCACACACATGCACACTCACATGGGTACGCACCTGTGTGCACAGGACACGGTGGCTTATGGTGATGTCACTGCAACTAGTAATCCTGAGGCTTGGAACCAAGGGTTCAAATCCCATCATAACAACTGGTGGAATTTAAATTCAATTAATAAGTTCTGGAGTTATAAAACTAGCCCCAGTAATGGGGACGATGAAACTATCATTGATTGTTATGGAAACCCAAACTGGTTCATTACAGTCCTTTAGGGAGGGAAATCTGCTGTCCTTACCTGGTCTGGCCTACAGGTGACTCCAGACCCACAGCAATGTGGTTGACTCTGAATGTTCGAGCAAGTCACTCAGTTCCAAGGGTAGTTAGGGATGTGTGTACCTGTCTGCGTTTGTATGTGTGTGTCCGGGTCCGAATGATTTGTGTCCCAGACTGCTGAGGGAGGCAAGGGAGGAGATCGCAGGGGCTCTGACCCGAATGTTTAATTCCTCTCTGGCCATGGGTGAGGTGCCAGAGGACTGGGGAACAGCTAATGTGGTTCCGCTATTTAAGAAGGGTTGTAGAGATAAGCCAGGGAACTACAGGTCAGTGAGTCTCACGTCAGTGGTAGGGAAACTATTGGAGAAATTTCTGAAGGAGAGAATCTATCTCCACTTGGAGAGGCGAGGTTTGATCAGGGATAGTCAGCATGGCTTTGTCAGAGGGATGTCATGCCTAACAAATTTGATTGAGTTTTTTGAGGAGGTGACCAGGTGTGTAGATGAGGGTAGTGCAGTTGATGTAGTTTATATGGATTTCAGCAAAGCCTTTGACAAGGTCCCACATGGGAGACTTATAAAGAAGGCAAATGCACACGGGATACAGGGTAATTTGATAAGGTGGATTCAAAATTGGCTTAGTTGTAGGAGACAGAGGGTGATGACAGAAGGATGCTTTAGTGACTGGAAGCCAGTGTCCAGTGGCGTACCACAGGGATCTGTGCTGGGTCCCCTGTTATTCGTCATTTATATAAACTATATAGATGATAATGTGGGGGGTAGGATTAGTAAGCTTGCGGATGACACAAAGATTGGCCGGGTGGTTAACAGTGAGGTTGAGTGTCTTGGGCTACAGGAAGATATAGACGGGATGGTCAAATGGGCAGATAAGTGGCAGATGGAATTTAACCCTGAAAAGTGTGAGGTGATACATTTTGGAAGGAGTAATTTGACAAGGAAGTATTCAATGAACGGCATGACACTAGGAAGTTCTGAGAAACAAAGGGACCTTGGCGTGTGTGTCCATAGATCTCTGAAGGCAGAGGGACATGTTAGTGGGGTGGTGAAAAAGGCATATGGGACACTTGCCCTTATCAATTGAGGCATAGATTACAAAAGTAGGGAGGTCATGTTGGAGTTGTATAAAACCTTGGTGAGGCCACAGCTGGAGTACTGTGTGCAGTTCTGGTCACCACATTATAGGAAGGATGTGATGGCACTAGAGAGGGTGCAGACGAGATTCACCAGGATGTTACCCGGGCTGGAGAGTTTGTTATGAGGAGAAATTGGATAGACTGGGGTTATTTTCCCTGGAGCAGAGGAGATTGAGGGGGGGCATGATTGAGGTGTATAAAATTATGAGGGGCATAGATAGGGTAGACAGGGAGGAACTTTTCCCCTTGGTGGAGGGATCAATAACCAGGGGGCATAGATTTAAGGTAAGGGGCAGGAGGTTTAGAGGGGATGTGAGGAAGAATTTTTTCACCCAGAGGGTGGTGGGAATCTGGAACTCACTGCCTGAAAGAGTGGTAGAGGCAGAAACCCTCATAACAATTCAGAAGTATTTGGATGTGCACTTGTGATTCCATGGCATACAAGGCTATGGGCCTAGTGCTGGAAAATGGGATTAGAATAGTTGGGTACTTGTTTGGCGCAGGCTCGATGGGCCGAAGGGCCTTTTTCTATGCTGTAGACCTCTATGACTCTATGACTCTATGGCAACAAGTGCTGGCCTTGCCAGTGACACCAACACCTCATGATAGAATAAAGAAAAATAAACACACATGTACTCGCCTCACTGTCACTGGGTGAAAATCCTGGATCTCCCTCCCTAACAGCACTGTGGGTGTACCTACACCACATGGACTGCAGCGGCTCAAGAAGGCAGCTCACCACCAGCTTCTCAAGGGGCAATTAGGGATGGGGAATAAATGCTGGGCCAGCCAGCGGAGCCCCACATCCCATGAATGAATAAAGAAAAACAAAGATATACAAGTTGGGAGTTGGCGTCTACTGGGAATTGGGATTGGCAGGTTGTGATATTGAGTTTCTCAGCTTTTCAGAGCCCTCTTTATAAAATTTAAGCTACATATTGCAACAGTTAAACCACTAGTGTAAACTTGTCAGAGTGTTAAGATTGTACCAGATATCTGCTGTATAACATTAACACTGACTGTCCAGATGGAAACCTCTTGTCAAACGCTGTGTATAAAAGGTGGATTTAAAGCCTATCTTTGTTCTCGTCTTGGCTGATATTGACTCAGAGCCTCCAGTGTTCTATCATCCTCGTGGTCTCTACATGATTATATCCTGTTTGAATCAAGTTGCTGGGAAATGTAATGACTAACACGGAAAGATAAATACGTCAGCTGGTTTATTTATATTAACATAATTATTTTGTATCTGTCTTTGCAGTAGAAGCACAAAGTGGATATCAGAAATAGAAACATAGAAACATAGAAACTAGGAGCAGGAGTAGGCCATTCGGCCCTTCGAGCCTGCTCCACCATTCATTATGATCATGGCTGATCCTCTATCTCAGCACCGTACTCCCACTCTCTCCCCATACCCCTCGACACCTTTAGAGTCTAGAAATCTATTTCCTTCTTAAATACATTCAGTGACTTGGTCTCCACAGCCTCTGTGGTAGAGAATTCCACAGGTTCACCACCCTCTGAGTGAAGAAGTTTCTCCTCATCTCAGTCCTAACTGACCTACCCTGTATCCTGAGACTGTGACCCCTTGTTCTAGACCCCCCCCAGCCAGAGGAAATATCCTCCCTGCATCCAGTCTGTCCATCCCTGTCAGAATTTTATATGTTTCAATGAGATCCCCTCTCATTCTTCTAAACTCCAGTGAATACAGGCCTAGTCGGCATAATCTCTCCTCACATAACAATCCTGTCACCCCAGGAATCAGTCTGGTGAACATTCGCTGCACTCCCTCTATGGCAAGTGTATCCTTTCTAAGGAAAGGAGACCAAAACTGCACACAATACTCCAGGTGTGGTCTCACCAAGGCCCTGTACAGCTGCAGTAAGACACCCTTGCTCCTGTACTCAAGTCCTCTCGCAATGAAGGCCAACATACCATTTACCTTTCTACCTGCTTGCTGCACCTGCATCCTTGCTTTCAGTGATTGGCATCATTTACAAAAAATGTAAAGAGTTAAGGTCCCAGCACTGATCCCTGTGACACACCACTCATCACATCCTGCCCACCGGAAAAAGACCCATTTATGCCAACTCTTTGTTTCCTGGAGAGTTCAGAACATGGGGACACAGCCTCAGGATAAGGAGCCAATCATTTGGGGCTGAGATGAAGAAAGATTTCTTAGCTCAAAGGGTTGTGAATCCCAGGGAGTTGTGGAAGCTCCATCGTTGAAGACATTTAAGGCCGAGACAGACAGATTTTCAGGTGTGAAGGGAATCGAGGGAAATGGGGAGCAGGTGGGAAAGTGGAGTTGAAGTCCAAGATCAGCCATGATTGTTTTGAATGGTGGAGCAGGCTTGATGGGCCGAATGGTCCTACTCCTGTTCCTATTACTTATGTTCTTGTATTTTTACTTTTTATGATCTTAGGTAATGTGCAAAACATAGCTGCAGGGATTACTGAAATCATTTCATTTACAGATCAATTCAAAAACATGAATGATTTAAGCTTCTCTCTGTCTCTGTCAGTCTTTGTTTTAATGTTATTGGTGTTTTTTTGTTCCAGCAGTTTGTATTGATGTTATCACCAGGAGATGGGGTTTGGAGAAGTAACTGAGGGAGATAGTGTGAAGGAGCTGAATTATCACCAATTGCAACGGAGTGAATAGTCCAGGTATATCAACACTCTGTCACTTCAAATAATATTCCTCATCGATCTCTCTCGGTCTGCTAACCTCAGATTTCCACCAAGCCGATCCCCACCTGTGATGTCATCACTCAATCAACTCAAACACTCAAAAGAAATCAAGAATGAAGGCACTTGTCCTGCCTGGTTCTCAATGCATCTGGCCCTTGTTCTGTTAACCTGACTGCCTGATTATCTACATGTTTTTCATTCCATCTATCTGTTATTTGAACTGTCTTTGGCTGCCAACTGCTGTCTGCCATTTTGTTAACATTCCAAATTTCTGGTCTTAAATGCCATTGATAGAGATATTGGATCAAACCACCTGCTCAAACATCTGGCCAGAGGCTGATATAAGTTACCTTCATGATGGAACTCTCACACTGCTGGGTTCCTCTATCACCGAGACACACCCTGTCCCCCTCTCAGTTGCCAGTCTTCAGTAAAGCATATGTGACTAATACCACCCTGCCAGCACTCACCCTGAAGGACTAATGCACAGGATGAGGCCATTCAGCCCATCATTCCCATGCAGGCTCTTTGCAAGAGCAACTCAGCCAGTGCCGTTCCTCACCTTTTGGGCTTTGCCCTGCAATTTTTCTCTTGATTATTCAAATTACTTTTGAAAGCCCCATCTCTGCTGTCCAGATCTCTCATGGTTTTGAACATCTCCATCAAATCTCCTCTTAGTCTTCTCCTCTCCAAAGAGAACAGTCCTAGCTTCTGCAATTAACCCAGGTAACTGAAGTCCCTGATCCCTGGATCCCTGAGACAGGGAGAAAATATTCCTGTTGGCAGGGGGATCGAGAAACAGAGGGAAAGATTTCAGGTAATTGGCAAAAGGAAAGGATCCGGAATACACAGCCTGTGAGTTTACTGAGGCTTTCAAAAGAAAATTGGATAATTGTCTGAAGAGAAAACACATTACAAGGCTACAGGAGAAAGGAGGGTGCCCGGGATTATGTGAGATATAAATACAGAAAGTATGCACAGACACAGACACAGACACAGACACAGACACAGACACAGTGGGCAAATGGTATCCTCCTGTATGTACTGTACCCATCCCATAATTCGATGATATCTGAGGGACAGTGGCATTATCAGCATTCTCCTCATCAACTCTCTCTGTCACCTCATTAAAAACACCAGCAAGTTAGTTAAACATGATTTGCCATTTGCAAATCTGTACTGACTTTCCTTAATGAATCTAAATTTGTCCAAGTGACTGTTTTGTCCCAAAGTATAATTTCTAAAAGCCTTTCCGCTGCTGAGGTTAAACTGACTGGCCTGTAGTTGCTGCATTTTTCCTGTGAATCTTTTCTGCACTGTCTCTAATATCTTCACATCCTTCCTAAAGTGCGATGCCCAGAACTGGACACAATTACCCAGTTTAGCCTGAAGCAGGGTTT
This sequence comes from Isurus oxyrinchus, assembly GCA_026770705.1. NCBI lineage: Eukaryota > Metazoa > Chordata > Chondrichthyes > Lamniformes > Lamnidae > Isurus > Isurus oxyrinchus. The sequence continues at coordinate 704,965 of JANJGN010000289.1, read as the reverse complement.
TGTCAATGTTTAAAAAGAGCAGGGGTCCTAACACCGGCCCTGGGGAGTTCCACTACAAACCTTCCTCCGATTTAAAAAAACAACCGTTTGCTACTACTCCCTGGTGCTCAGCCAATTTCACACCCACCCATACTGTGCCAGAATCACAGAGTTGTTACCGTTCAAAAGGAGGCCATTCAGCCCATCGTGTCTGCACTGGCTCTCTGAGCATTTTAACTTAGTGCCAATCTCCTGCCTTTTTCCCATAACCCTACACATTGTTTCTATTTAAATAATCATCCAATACCCTCTTGAATGCCTCGATTGAACCTTCCTCCGTCACACTTCCAGGCAGTGCATCCCAAACCCTAACTACTCACTGTGTTTTTCTCACCTTGCATTTGCTTCTCATGCAAAATACTTTAAAACTGTGCCCTCTGGTTCTCGATCCATTTACAAGCAGGAACAGTTTCTCCCTACCAACTCTATCCAGGCCCCTCATGATTTTGAAAATTTCTATCAAGTCTTCTCTCAGCCTTCTCCTCTCCAAGGAAAACAGCCCCAACTTCCCCAATCTTTCCTCATAACTGAAGTGTCTCATCCCTGGAACCATTCTCGTTAACCTCTTCTGCACTCTGTCCAATGCATTCACATCCTTCCTATAGTGTGGTGTCCAGAACTGTACTCAATACTCTAGCTGGAGCCTAACCCTTATGGGTCCAACCCCTGGGGTCTAACTGTCCTTTTGATTCCATGAGCTCTTAAATCTTCTGACAAGCCTGTTGTGTGGCACTTTTTCAAATGCCTTTTAGAAGTCCACGTACACCACATCAACAGCATAACCCTCATCATTCAGGAAGTTAGCTGGCATTAGAACCCTGGTTCTGCATGGTATATATATTAATGACCCTGGTTAGGACCCTGGTTCTGCATGGTATATATATTAATGACCCTGGTTAGGACCCTGGTTCTGCATGGTATATATATTAATGACCCTGGTTAGGACCCTGGTTCTGCATGGTATATACATTAATGATAAAAACAAAACAAAACTGCCCGTAATTCTGTTTTTGTTTGTGATATATATTAATGACCCTGGTTAGGACCCTGGTTCTGCATGGTATATATATTAATGACCCTGGTTAGGACCCTGGTTCTGCATGGTATATATATTAATTAACTAGACTTGGGCAGAAATGACACAATTTCAAAATTTACAGATTACTCAAACTGGAAACATTATAAACCATGAGGAGGCTGATGTTAAACTTTAAGAGGACAATAGACATGTTAGTGGAAGGGGACAGATGCGCGGCAAATGAAATTTAATGCAAAGAAGTGATTCATTTTGGGTGGAAGAGCCTGGGGAGATAATCTAAAATAAAGGCTACAACAGTAAAGAGGGGGCAGGAGCAGAGAGACCTGGGTGTATCTATGTGCATAACTTATGGAAGGTGGCAGGACAGGTTGAGAGAGTGGTTAATAAAGCATACAGTATCCTGGGCTTTATTAATATGGACATAGAGTACAAGAGCTTGTATAAGACACAACTTTGACCTTAACTGGAGCATTGTGACACATCAAAATAATTTGCCCTCAACAAAGGTCTGTTGTTTTTCCTTAATTAATCCACATTTGCCCAAGTGACGAGTAATTTTCTCCCAAGTTTTTGTTTCTAATTGCATTGGTTTGAAATTGTATTATTCACCTGGTACCTGCTGCACACTCATTTTCTGATTCATCTTACTCTCTATCTCTCTGGATTTCTTTATCTTACCCCTTTCCCACTCCAGGGAATGTACCTCAACTCTCTCATCCAAAGGCAGCCCATGGTCTGTTATGGATTTGCCTGCCAATCTTTAATTTCTATTTACCTGGGCCAGATGCATTCTCAACCCACTGAAATTAGGCCTCCCCCAGTTAATTATTTTTACTCTGGATTGTTCCTTACTTTTCAATAGTCAACCTAAACCTTTTGATAATATCACAGAATAATGGAGAATCACAGGATTGTTACAGCTCAATGGGAGGCCACTTGGCCCGTCGTGTCTGTACCAGCTCTCCAAATGAGCAACTCACCTAGTTCCATTCTCCCATTTTCTCCCTGTAACCCTGCATATTCTTCCTTTTCAGATAACTGTCTAATTCCCTTTTGAATACTTCAATTGAACCTTCCTCCACCACAATCTCAGGCAGTGTGTTCCAGACCCTAACCACTCGCTGTGTGAAAAGGCTTTTCCTCACATCACTTTTGCTTCTTTAATGGATCACTTTAAATCTGTGCCCGCTCATTCTCGATCCTTCCACCAATGGGAACAGTTTCTCCCCATCTACTCTGTCCAGACCCCTCATGATTTTGAACATCTCTGTCAAGTCTCCTCTCAGCCTTATTTCTCCAAGGAGAACAGACCTAACCTCTCCAATCTCACTTCATAAATGAAGTTCCTCATCCCTGGAACCATTCACATGAATTTTTCCTGCACTCTCTCCAATGCCTTCACATACTTCTTACAATATGGCACCCAGAATTGGACACAATACTCAGCAGTCCACCTCACAGTTCACAATCTTTCCAAGTTTTGTATCATCTGCAATTTTGAAATTGTCCCCTGTACACAAAGGTCTGGGTCATTAATATACATCAGGAAAAGCAAGTGTCCCAACACTAACCTGTCAGGAACTCCACTACAAACCTTCCTCCAGCCTGAGAAACATCTATTAGCCACTGCTCTCTGTCCCCTGCCAATTCCATATCCATCTTGCTACTGTCCCTTTTATTCAATGAGCAGAATGATCAATTAAAACTCTCAATTCCTTGGATTTTTTTTTATTTTCTGCTGGGAGCTGCGGTGTTGGGATTATTTTGGAGGTGGTTTCACTGAATCTTTTAACTGCATTCTTGAGTTATGGGTGTTGCTAGCAAGGGTTAGGACATCCATTGTCCATCCCTAATAAATGAACGATAAAATTCTTCATTCCTCAAACTGATTTTTCTAATGAGCAACATTAGAAACAATGTTCTTTGATCTAATTCTATCTCAAATTTCTCTTGTTAGCCAGAGTTGGATTATATTTGTCAGTGGTAGTTTTTAGGCTTATACACTTGTATATTTGTAACAAATAAGGTATTGGTTCTTCAGATGCTAACCGTTATTTGTCTGCCATCGTATCCTTTAGTTTCCAATCGAGCTTAGCCAACTCATCCTCATACCTATGTTGGTTTTTTTTTGTTTCAATTTAAGGCCCTAATTTCAGACTTCACTAAATCACTTTTGAATTCAATATAAAATTCTATATTAATATGATCACTCTTCCCTAGAGACCACTTTGTCACAAGATTATTAACTAACCCTTTCTCATTGCACAATACCAGATTCAAAATAGGCTGTTCCCTGATTGGTTTCTCAACATATTGATCTGGAAAATTATCTTGTATACATTCCATGAACTCATCCGCCACACTGTTACTGCAACTAGATTTGACCGGTCTCTATGACAATTAAAGCCCTCCATGATGATTGTGTTACCTTTGTTACACATGTCTCTAATTTCCTGATTGGTACACTCTGATTGGTACACTCTGATTGGTACACTCTGATTGGTACACTCCAACAGCCATGAGGTGGCCTCTAAACAACTCTTACAAATGTTTTATGTCTTTTGCTGTTTCTTAACTCCATCCAAACTGATTCAACAAGATTATTTCCTGAGGTAAGATCCTTTCTCTCAACTGTCTTTATCCATCCTTCACTATCAGCGTTACACCTCCACCCTTTTCTCTGCTATTTAGTTCCCATTTCCATAATGGCAATTAAACATATCAATATCTTTCTGCGCTATTAATTCATCTAATTTGTTGTGAATGGTCCCCACATTCAGTGCTGGAGATTTCAGAGCTTAAACAGCATGAAAGGGGAGATTGAGTCACAGTCGGGGGGTGGGGGTTGGGGTGGGGTGTAGGATGGGGGTGGGGGAGAGGTGGGGATGGAGTGGGGGTGGGGGGTCGGGGTGGAGTTCGGGGTAGGGGTCGGAATGGTGTGCAGTTTGGGATTTGAGTTGGGGTGGAGATGTTGTGGGGGTGGGGGTTGGGGTGAGGGAGGGAGCTAGGGTGGGGTTTGGGGTTAGGGTGGGGGTTGGGGTGTGGTTTGGGTTTGGGGTAGGGGTGGGAGTTAGGGTGGGGTTGGGGGTGGAGGTGGGGTTAGGGTGGGGTTGGGTTTTGAGTGTTGGGGTGGGGGTCAGGGTGGGGGTGAGGGTGGACGTGGGGGTGGGGTGGGGGTCAGGGTGGTTGGGGTGGGGGAGGGAGCTAGGGTGGGGTTTGGGTTTGGGGTAGGGGTGGGAGTTAGGGTGGGGTTGGGGGTGGAGGTGGGGTTAGGGTGGTGTTGGGTTTTGAGTGTTGGGGTGGGGGTCAGGGTGGGGGTGAGGGTGGACGTGGGGGTGGGGGTGGGGGTCAGGGTGGTTGGGGTGGGGGAGGGAGCTAGGGTGAGGTTTGGGTTTGGGGTAGGGGTGGGAGTTAGGGTGGGGTTGGGGGTGGAGGTGGGGTTAGGGTGGGGTTGGGTTTTGAGTGTTGGGGTGGGGGTCAGGGTGGGGTTGTGGGTTGTGGTGGGGGTGGGGGTTATGGTGGAGGTGGGGTTGTGGGTTGTGGTGGGGGTGGGGGTTATGGTGGAGGTGCGTGTGCGGGTGGAGGTGGGGGTGGGTTTGGGATATGGGTGGGGGTGAGGGTCAGGGTGGGGGTGGGGATGGTGGTGGGTGTGGGGGTAGGGGTGAGAGTGGGGGTCAGGATGTGTGTGAGGGTGGGGGTGGGGATGAGGGTCAGTGTGGGGGTGGGGATGGGGGTCAGGGTGGGGATCGGGGTCAGGGTGGAGGTGGGGGTGGGGGTCAGTGTGCGGGTCGGGTTGGGGGTCAGGGTGTGGGTCAGGGTCAGGGTGTGGGTCAGGGTGGGGGTGGGGGTGGGTGTGGGTGTGGGTTTCAGGGTGGGGGTAGGGTTGGGGGTCTGGGTGGGTGTGGTGATGGGGTGGGGGTGGGGGTGAGGGTGAGGGTGGGTGTCGAGGTGGTGGTGGGATGGAGGTCAGGATGGGGGGTGGTGGGTGTGGTGGTGGGGTTGGGGATGGGGGTCCGGGTGGGGTTGGGGGTCAGGATGGGGGTGGGGGTCAGGGTGGGGGTGGTGTTGGGTGTGGTGGTGGAGGTGGGTGTCAGGGTGGGGTTGGGGTTGCAGTTCGGGTGGGGGTGGGTGTCAGAGTGGATGTGGGGGTCATGGTGGGTGTGGGTGTCAGGGTGGGGGTGGGTGTGGGTGTCAGGGTGGGGGTGGGTGTGGGGCTCAGGGTGGGGGTGGATGTGGGGGTCAGGGTGAGGGTGGGGGTGGGGGTCAGGGTGGGGGTGGGAGTCAGAGTGGGGTTGGGAGTCAGGGTGCGGGTGGGGGTCAGAGTGGGATTGGGAGTCAGGGTGCGGGTGGGGGTCAGAGTGGGGTGGGGGTCAGGGTGGGGTTGGGAGTCAGGGTGGGGTTGGGAGTCAGGGTGCGGGTGGGGGTCAGAGTGGGGTGGGGGTCAGGGTGGGGTTGGGAGTCAGGGTGGGGTTGGGAGTCAGGGTGGGGTTGGGGGTCAGAGTGGGGTGGGGGTCAGGGTGGGGGTGGGGGTCAGAGTGGGGTGGGGGTCAGGGTGGGGGTGGGAGTCAGGGAGGGGGTGGGGGTCAGGGTGGGGTGGGGGTCAGGGTGGGGGTGGGGGTCAGAGTGGGGTGGGGGTCAGGGTGGGGGTGGGAGTCAGGGAGGGGGTGGGGGTCAGGGAGGGGGTGGGGGTCAGAGTGGGTTGGGGGTCAGGGTGGGGGTGGGGGTCAGGGTGGGGGTGGGGGTCAGAGTGGGGTGGGAGTCAGGGAGGGGGTGGGAGTCAGGGAGGGGGTGGGGGTCAGAGTGGGGTTGGGGGTTAGGGTGGGGGAAGTGGTCATGGTAGGGGAGGGGATTAGGGTGGGAGTGGGGGTCACGGTGGATGTGGGGGTCAGAGTGTGTGTGGGGGTCAAGGTGAGGGTCAGGGTCAGTCTGTCGAATGGCCAATGTCTAAGGAAAATCAATGTGTGACATCACAGGGAGATAGCGAGGTGATTGGTTGGTGAGTATTTTTCTCGTTTATCTCTCAAAACTGAGGAAATCTGTTAGTAATTGGAAGGTTTAATTAGTAACAGTCAGGTTTACTAACAGTGGTAAACCTTATTGGGAGTGGTACAGTTTATTAATTATAAATTAACTGAGAATGATGGGTGTCTAGACTGACCATGGTACAGGACAGAAGGTGCTGCTGGTCCGAGGCAATAGAATCAGTTCTCTGCAGCCAAGAGCAAGAGTTTTGTTGTCTCCGCGGTGCCAGGGTTCAGGGCATAAAACCATAAGACGTAGGAGCAGAAGTAGGCCATTCGGCCCATCGAGTCTGCTCCACCATTCAATGAGATCATGGCTGATCTGCTAATCCTCAACTCCACTTTCCTGCCTTGTCCCCATAACCCTTGATTCCCTTACTGATTAAAAATCTGTCTATCTCAGCCTTGAATATAATTAACGACCCAGTCTCTACAGCCCTCTGCGGTAAAGAATTCCACAGATTCACTACCCTCTGAGAGAAGAAATTCCTCCTCATCTCTGTTTTAAATGGGTGACCCCTTACTCTGAGATTATGCCCTCTGGTCCTAGACTCTCCCACAAGGGGAAACAACCTCTCAGCATCTACCCTGTCAAACTCCCTAAGAATCTTATATGTTTCAATAAGGTCGCCTCTCATTCTTCTAAACTCCAATGAGTACAGGCCCAACCTACTCAACCGCTCCTCATATGAAAATCCCTCCATACCCAGATCAACCTAGTGAACCTCCTCTGGACTGCCTCCAATGTCAGTATAGCTTTCCTTATATAAGGGGACCAAAACTCTTCACAGTATCCTGGGTGTGGTCTAACTTGTGCCTTGTATAGTTTTGGCAAGACATCCCTATTTCCCTATTTTTATACCCCATTCCCTTATCTGCTCTGGGTGGGAGAGGAATGTGGTGTAAGGGCCTGTCACATATAGGGTTAATGTGGGACTGAGCACTGCACCACTCACACAGTGATGTAAGTGAGCACAAGACCTGCGGCCAGAGTCAGCGTGGCGTTGGACAGAACTGCCTACAGGGCCTAAGCATGGAGACAGCTGCTAGCTTGTACCCTTTACTGTATGGCTGTAAATAGTTTTAGTGGCTAGTAAAGACTTACAGTTAACCAGCTAAAGATTACAAAGATTACCAACACTCAACCACATGGTGATAGCTGATGGAAAAAACCCGAAACATCGCTGAAACACACAGACAAACTAAAATGCTGGAATCCTGAGAAAAAGTTCAGCAGAACATTCCAGCTTGAATAGAAGCTTCAGAAATGGAGACACAGACCCAGGAGAACAATCACCAGGAGAAAGCTCCAAAGAAAGGCTTGGAAGCTGAAGGCAGAGGTCTTAAAATTCTTTACTGCAGCAGAAGACTCCATTGCAGCTCCTTGGGACGTCTGGCTTCAAATCTCCTCGTGCAGAGCCAACAGGGTGAGCTAAACCTTTAACGACCCCAGGCTACAGCAAGTCCTGAGGAATCTTTCAATAATTCAGTCAAGAACGCAGTTTGAAAAAACCTGTCGCTAAAACCCAATCCTGGAGTTGGCGCACATCTGACCTTGCTTCAAGATGCAAAAAATAGTGAATTAAATATTTCAGGAAGATTGTGGCTGTTCAGCTTGGTAACAGGCAAGCGGGAGGTAGAATCCGATGGACTTGAGAGTCAAAAGGTTAAAGCGTTGAAGGAGAGAAGTTTGCAGGCAGCCGATCCAGGCCTCCATTGTTAATTATTTTCCAGCTGAGCATCGTCACCGTTGTTGTGGAACCGGCTAGAGCTGTCAAGCGTGAGAAATCCCTTTGTCTCCAAGTGAACGGCAAAGGTATCATAAAATTCAGACAGCTCTTAAAGCAAAACATCCACTTTTAAAATTTTGATCATGGATCTGAATTCCACACTTCCAAGTCAATTTGGACTAATGCAAAGCCCAGATTAATCACAAAATTGTGGACTTTGTTGGAAACGATGTTTAAGATGCAGCATCACTTCAGCTTTAAATAGAAAGTTAGCAGAAGAGTAGGTGAACACACTGCTTTACATGGTTGGCCTAATTGCAGATGACATTATTGCAAGACGGAGAATTAATGAAGTGGTACTAAAATCATTTGGCATTTATTTTGATCTGAGAAGGAATAAAATACTCAAAAGAGCTAAATTCAATAAGAGAGTCCAAAAGCCAGGAGAACATGTTGATTCATTCATTGATACCCTGTGCAAGATGGCAGAAGGTTGCGGGCATGGAGATTTAAAATCAGAACTCATCAGAGACAGAATAGTGCTAGGAGCAGTGGATGATACACTCACTGACCTCCTGCAAGCAAAGGAAGATCCAACCCTGGGAAAAAAACAATCCAGTTAGTTAGACAGTCAGAACCCTGCGAGATTTCAAGGGGTCTGAATGAACTGTGGTGCAGAGTCCAAACCATGGTCCAGCTGGTGGAGCAGCAAAGACACAGGGACATTTCACTCCAAGGAAAGCAATACCCAGACTGGTCAGCAAAGCGCCCCCACAGGGAAGGTCATTGTCCTGAATATCAGCCCCATGTTTCTGATGCAACAGGACTGGACACTGCAGGCAAACCGTGCAGGGAAAAAAACCTGGAAATACACGGAAAGTCCAAAGATGATCCACCAGGTGGAGGCTGCAAACCTGGAACAGTCATGTTTCTTGGGTGAGATCAAAGATCGTGGTTTCTCACTTTGGAATGTGATATCTCAGTCAAAGGCCATTTACCAAATTTCAAATTCGACACAGGAGCCAGCATAACGGTCCTGTTAGACAAAGAACCTGGCTAAAAGACCCCTGGCTTTGAACAACAGACACACCACATTATGGGCCCAGAACCTGATGGGTCGATTCACTTATCCTGGTCCATGTGGGTACCATTGACATAGACAGGACTAGGAAAGAGGTTTTTTCTGGAGAACATGAGCAGCTCAGAGTTAAATTAAAAAGCCGAACTTTAAAGGTAATAATCTCAGAGCTACGATCAAATTGGGGTAAATAAGATTAAATAAGATTAAGACTGGTGTGGGAGAAATGGGTTTTGATTCATGGGCACTGGGCCCGGTACTGGGGAAAGTGGGGGCTGTACAGTTGGAAAGGTCCTGCTGAACCGTGCTGGGGCCAGGGTTCTGGAGAATTGTGTAACCAGAACGGTAGAAAAAGGACTTTACACTAAATAGTGGGGGTGAGGGATCAAGTGACAGGATTGTGACAAATCAAAAGGTAACAATGACCAACTAGAGCTGGGTAGTGATCTGGGTAAAGATTACCAGAGTATGGCAGGAAGGGATAGAGGGTACAAACTGAAGAGTGCAGCATAGGTAAGGCCAGAGGTTGCAAACATGTTTAAAAGGCAGACTTAAAGTCTCTGTATCTGAAAACATGTAGCATCCATAATAAAATGGATGACTTGTAAGTGCAGACAGAAATAAATATGTATAACCTGATAGCCATTACAGAGACTTGGCTACAGGGTGACAAAGCCTTTTTCATTTTGAAAATTTGATATTTTGAAAAGACAAGAAACTAGGAAAAGGTGGTGGGGTAGCTTTGTTAATTAAGGATGTCATTAATACAGTAGTGAGAGATGACCATAGCTTGAAAGAGCAAGATTTAGAATCAGATTGTGTAGAGATAAGAAATAGGGAAGGTAAGAAGTCACTTGTGGGAGTAGTTTATACACCACATACAGGGATTGCACTGTAGGATAGAGTATACAGAGTGAGAATTGATGGTATTATTTTAAAATACCTTTTGGGAATATGGTGTTATTCTGTGAAGAAGTCTGTGTGTCAGCGTGTGTATGTGTAAATAATTTAATTCAGCTGGGGAAAGGTTATTAGAGGCAGGTTATCTGGGATATTTAAGATATGAAAGGATAGAGGTATTAGGTCTGTGCATTTGTAAAGAGATATTATGGGGAGTTTGAGGCACAAGTAAATAAGTTGGATCTAACATTTGCACTTTTAGGTAAGTTTAGAGTTTGTTTGAATATCAAAGGAAAGTCAGAAACAACAAGAAACATTTTTGCATCTTACAGGAGTTCCGTGGGTAAACTGAAGAGCGTATATTACATTTTATTGACCTGAAAACAGAGACAAAGTAGAGACATGAAAGATTTTATATCTGGAAAGATTTTAGTTTCAAAGAGGTGTGAGACCAATTGAACCTGAGATGAAAGTGGGGGGAGGTATTTTAGAGTTACTTGGAGAGATTAGGGGTTGGCTATTGGCTGTGGGAGGAAGATCTCCTGGAAACAGCTCTAGGCTGAGAGAAGATGCAGTTTGAACCAGCCATCCAGTCAAGCCACAAAAGCCTTGGGCTGCAAACAGCAGTCTTGTTCTGAAGTCTTGGATTTCCACAGCAGAGTGGAAGAGAGTTTAAGAAGTCATGTAGTCTGCCTTTACTAAAGCTACAGCAGTTTGCCTTGGGTAATATTATTGGATTTTATAGTTCAACCTCTATATGGATCTGTTGCCTGGAAGGTGTTTGCTTGTGGGTCTGACCAAGTCAGGAATCTTTTGGGGGAATGTTTTGTAAGACTCAGTTTAACGGTGTAATTGTAATCTTTTGTGCTTGAATTTTCTTTTCTTCTTGTTAATATAACTTATATTTTTAATGTTTATAATCCCAAAAGTGTTACTGGTTTCTTGCTGCTGAGATCAGTACATGTTCTTCTCATTATCAAAATACAACATAGGGGTATGGCCCTTAAGCTCAAGTAATCCTCTGGGATTTGGTTTGGTCAGCAATCACCTCTTGAAATTCCATGGCATTAGAAGTAGCTGGACACTGTCCAGAATAAAGCAGCCGCTTGATTGGCACCCCATCCACAAACATTCACTCCCTCCACCACTGACACACAGTAGCAGCAGTGTGTGTACCATCTACAAGATGCACTGCAGGAACTCACCAAGGCTCCTTAGACAGCACCTTCCAAACCCACGACCACTACCATCTAGAAGGACAAGGGCAGCAGATAGATGGGGACACCACCACCTGGAAGTTCCCCTCCAAGTCACTCACCATCCTGACTTGGAAATATATCACTGTTCCTTCACTGTCGCTGCGTCAAAATCCTGGAACTCCCTCCCTAACAGCACTGTGGGTGTACCTACACCACATGGACTGCAGCGGTTCAAGAAGGCAGCTCACCACCACCTTCTCAAGGGCAACTAGGGATGGGCAATAAATGCTGGCCCAGCCAGCGAAGACCACATCCCATGAATGAATTTTTAAAAAATTACTATCTCTGAATCCCCCACTATCAACATCCTGGGGGATACCATTGAAGAAAAAATGAATGGACTAGCCATATAAATACTGTGGCTACAAGAGCAGATCAGAGGCCAGGAATCCTGCAGTGAGTAACTCACCTCCTGACTCCCCAGACCCTGTCCACCATCTACAAGGCACAAGTCAGGAGTGGGATGGAATACTCCCCACTTGCCTGGATGAGTGCAGCTCCCACAACACTCAAGAAGCTTGACACCATCCAGGACAAAGCAGCCGCTTGATTGGCACCACATCCACAAACATTCACTCCCTCCATCACTGACACACAGTAGCAGCAGTGTGTGTACCATCTACAAGATGCACTGCAGGAATTCACCAAGGCTCCTTAGACAGCACCTTCCAAACCCACGACCACTACCATCTAGAAGGACAAGGGCAGCAGATAGATGGGAACACCACCACCTGGAAGTTCCCCTCCAAGTCACTCACCATCCTGACTTGGAAATATATCACCATTCCTTCACTGTCGCTGGGAGGAGGGTGGGTGATGTTTCTGTGGGTGGGGGTGGGGGTGGGGGGAGGGTGGGTGATGTTTCTGTGGGTGGGGGGAGGGTGGGTGATGTTTCTGTGGGTGGGGGGAGGGTGGGTGATGTTTCTGTGGGTGGGGGGTGGGTGGGTGATGTTTCTGTGGGTGGGGGGTGGGTGGGTGATGTTTCTGTGGGTGGGGGTGGGGGGAGGGTGGGTGATGTTTCTGTGGGTGGGGGTGGGGGGAGGGTGGGTGATGTTTCTGTGGGTGGGGGTGGTGGGAGGGTGGGTGATGTTTCTGGGGGTGGGGGTGGGGGGAGGGTGGGTGATGTTTCTGGGGGTGGGGGCGAGCGCTGACTGAAAGCCCCCTGAGGACAGACCGTTGCCCCTAGCAGCTACAGCCCCAAAACCCAGCAAATACAATTCTGAAAGTCAGAGAAAATGTCTCCAAGTTTCACAATCAGTCACCTGAACACATCGATGATACAAATACTGCGCACAGGTTTCTATTCTTATTTAATTTAATAACAGAAACCTCCTCCCGCCCTTGGATGTGTTTTGATGAAAAATGTAATGGCGGCTGGATCGATTCACCCAGCCACCCACCGTCAGGCTGGAGAGACCACCTCAAGGGGCAGATAATTACCCCATTGATGGGCTTAATTGCCCTTTTCATTGTCGATGGGCACACTTCCAACCTTTGCGTGCACCCACTGACCAAAATATCGCCTGGGCGCAGGATGTGGGGACCCTCACCCAACATCACCTCACACCATTTGATACCCGATTGGGTCAGGCGCTATAAAATTCAGCCCATGAGACCCTGAGGGGATTTAATAGGGTGGACAATGGGAGAGACTGGGACCGGTGTGCGGAGTTTAAGAATAAGCATGGCACCGTTTAAAAGGGAGACAGAGATAATTTATTTCTCTCAAACCATTATTAGTCTGCGGAACTCTCTTCCCCCGAGAGCAGTGGGGGCTGGGTCACTGAATCTATCCAAGGCCAAGTTCGACAGACTTTTGATAAACAAGAGAGTCCAGGTTTATAGGGGCAAACAGGAAAGTGGAGCTGAGACCACAGCCAGATCAGCCATGATGTTACTGAACGGTGGAACAGGCTCGAAGGGCTGAATGGCCTATTCCTGATCCAAAGTCCTACGTTCCTATATTCAGATTATAGTAACATTAGGTTTAACTTTTTTCTGTATTTTTTCCTGGTGTCACCTTCGTCACTAATGCCCTTTGTTACTCTCTCCATCCCTCTCTGACGCACTCAGTTTAATTTTAACCAGGAAGTTGCACTCGATGTTTGATATTTCACTCATGGATTTTGAATTCACTCTTTCCTCCCTCCCCTCCCCTCCCCTCCCCTCCCCTCCCCTCCCACATTTAATAGTTTAATGCTCCCTATCTACTGATGATTGATGTCTTCATAATCTAACGTTATTAGCCTGGCATCATTCTGATGAATCTGCTCTGGTCCCCCTTACCCCACCCCCAATCTACCCTTCCTGAGGTAAGGCCAATTGCAATGGGGCGTTGGTGGCACGGTTGTTGCTGGGTCAGTAATCTGGAGGCCTAGGCAAATGCTCTGGGAACAAGGGCTGAAATCCAGCTGGTGAAGCTTAAGTTCAGTTAGTAAGTCTGGGATGTGAAGCTAGTCTCAGTAACAGTAAACGTAAAACTACAATTGATTGTTGTAAAAACCCATGTAGTTCAATAATAAAGAAAGACCTTCTGAGGAAGAACCATCCAGGCTCAAAACGCTAACTCTGTGTTTCTCTCCACAGAGTTTCTGTGTTTCCCTCCACAGAGGCTGTTTGAGCTGCAGGGTTTTTCCAGAATGTTCTGTTTTTGTTTCAGATTTCCAGCATCCGCAGTACTTTGCTTTTATTTTAGTTCAGTCGTTACCTGGCCTGGTCTACGTGTGACCCCCAGGCTCACAGCAATGCTGTGAAACGGCCAAGGGAGTCACTCAGTTCAAGGGTAATTAGGGATGGGCAATAAATGCCAACTTTGCCAGTGAGACCCACCGTCCCATAAAAAAATCTCCACGTGGAGTCGGAGGGAGCGTCTCTCTCAGCTGAGGCACGACAAGAGGTGACACAAAGTTTGCACAATTGTATGCTGGGTGTTTTTAAATTTCCATTTATATATTAACATTGTTTTGAGGTTTATTATTCTTTCAAGTGAGTTGCGTTCCTGAATACCGGACAGGAGAGAGGTCACACTAACGACAAAGTCTCCCCGGTAACCTTCTGACAAAGTGTCATCACCCTGAAACATGAACTCTTTCTCTCCACATGGATACTGCCTCCCCTGCTGGATTTTTTTCAGCATTTTCTGTTCCACTTTTAAATTTCCAGCACTTGCTTTAATCCCAAAAAGAGCTGGTTCCATGAAGTGAAGAGACAGCGCACTATGCCCATTGCCTCCTTGCAATCTCCTGATCTGTGGTCCCACTGGGATAAGGCTCCATGCTGGGAGCATACAGAGGATTGCTGCTTAACCACTTTGTCCCAGCCGCCTCCTTTCATTCTCTCTGTGGGGAATAGACTCTTGTTAAGAAAAGGACAGGGACCAGATTGTGCTGATGAGATATCTCAGCAGGGTAGACCAAGCGACACTCAGAGGCTCTGAACATACAAACTCCTTTCTATCCTTTTAATTGCAGCTTGCACCTGAGATTATAAAGCAACAATTATCACTTGTTCCTTTTAATAAATCTGTGTGGAGGTTCTCTGCATTTAGTCTCTGTTTTCTTAAGACTATTATTACACAGCTGTGACTCACTATAAGATTGGGAAACAATAACCCACCAGGAACTGACTGGAAAGCAGCCACACAGTGACTATGCCTTCAGTTTTATGATGCATAATAGACTCTTTATGCCATTTCCATTTACTTAGGGCCCAATCAAGCTCGCTTAAATAGCAATAGCGTATTATTTATTAATAAGCAGAATCTATGCCGTGGAATTACTTCAGCATCTTCTCCACTCCCTGACCTTGCAGATGTGCCACCTTAATTTGCCACTAACACATTTAAAAGGAGCTTGGCGTTTTATTGCCAAGACGCGGAACCCATACTAATACTGTTATCAGCCCATCATTCACTAGTAAACTCCCCAGTCTGCCCTGACCTCAGAAAGGAGATTCAAAGCCGCCTGGTTGAACCTGGATTAAGCGCTATCTTGTTTTAACAGCCACTTTCCAGCTGTGGGTCAGACAAACACCTTTACACATTTAAAAATTGAAACTGTGGCAGAAGCTGCAATTCGGAGAGAGGGCAGGCAGACTCAGCAAGGAAGGATAGGAGTTTCACAGAGTATCCCCCCCCCCCGCCCCCCCCCACCCCCGCCCCGCTGTCTGACTCTCACAAGTAGTAATGCTGAGCAGTATATTATTGTCGAGGCAGTGTATTAACCCGGAAAGTCGAGTGGTAGTGCGGACGGGAGGTTCTAATGTTGAATTCTCTCTGCAGGTAGCAGGCTCTGAGATGCCCGGGATGGGGAAGGGAAACAACAGGAAGTTAAGTTGCTCAATTCCCTAAGGCATTTCTGACTTTGGGGAACTTTCCCAGGGATGGACAAGAAGGCAGATTAGCTGCCCTTATCCCAGAAGCAGGCAGGTAACTTCAAACCCCCTATTTGGGGCAATGTTGTGACCTTGCTAGAATTTGATCAATGGTCTACCTGCCACTACCCTCCCACCCCACCCTCAGAGATCACCAGCACCTACAGCAAGGACAGCCAGGCTGTTGGGGCCCCCATTCCTGAAAGAGGAAGCAGCTGGTGGCAAAGGCAACACTCGTGGATCCGATGACCTAACTAAGGGGCTTTCCCCTCAGAAATGAGGGGGCTTAATGCCTCGCCCTCTGATTTACTCATTTAATTTCACCCCTCGGAGCACGCCTGCGTGCTGAGGTGCCCTCGCCTTCTCAGACGTGACTCAGCCAGTGGGGCTGCCCAGACTCTGGCGATGAGGGCCATCTGATTTAGTCAGCAGCATCTTTTTCCCACCTTCGCTCTTAATTAAACTGCAAATGTGGAGCTGAGCTGGTCTCCCTGACCATACAAAATAGGAGCAGGAGAAGGCCATTCAGCCCCTCGAGCCTGCTCTGCTATGCAATAAGATCATGGCTGATCCATTTGTGGCAGCAACTTAATTTTCCTCTCTACCCCCGACATCCTTTGACTCCCTTGTCAATCAAGAATCTATCTAACTCTGCCTTAAAAATATTTAATGACCCCATCTCCAACACTCTCTGAGGTCCTCTGAGTGGAAATAAAAATCTCCTCATATCTGTCCCAAATGGGAGACTCCTTATTTTTAAACTGCGTCCCCTCGTTCTAGATTCCCCCAGGAGGGAAATCATTTTCCCAGTTCCCACCCTGTCAGGTTCCCTCAGGATCTTATATGTTTCAATAAGATCACCTCTCATTCTTCTAGACTCCAATGTACAGGCCCGGTCTGTCCAACCTTTCCCCCTATTCCAGGAATCAGTCGCGTGAACCTTCTCTGAGCTGCTTCTAATGCATTTATATTCTTTCATAAATAAGGAGATCAAAACTGTACACAGTACTCCAGACGTGGTCTCATCCACACCCTGTACAGCTGTAGCAAAACTTCCTGCTTTTATATTCCATTCCCCCTGCAATAAACACCAACATTCCATTTGCCTTCCTAATCACTGGCTGTATCTGTATACTCACTTTTTGTGCTTCATGTACCAGGACACCCAGATCCCTCTGTAGCACCGAGTCTGCGATCTCCCTCCGTGTAAACAGTGTACTGCTTTTCTATTCTTCCTGCCAAAGTGGACAAGTTCATATTTTCCCACATTATTCTCCATCTGCCAAATTTTTGCCCACTCACTCAACCTGTCCACATCCCTTTGCAGACTCCTTATGTCTTCTGCACAACTTACTATCCTACCTATCTTTGTAGCAACTTTAACAACCATACATTTGGTGCCTTCATCTGAGTCATTAATACAGATTGTAGATAGTTGAGGCCCCAGCACTCCACTCATCATATCTTGCCAACCCAAAAATGACCAAGTTATCTCTACTCTCTGCTTCCTGTTAGCTAACCAATCCTTTATCCATGTTAATATGTTACCCACTACACCATGAGCTCTTATTTTGTGTAGTAACCTTTGATGTGGCACCTTATCAAATATCTTCTGGAAAACTAAGTACAGCACATCCACAGGTTCCCCTTTATCCATGTTGCTTGTTACTTCCACAAAGAACTCGGATAAATCAGTCAAACATGATTTCCCTTTCACAAAACCATGTTGACTCTGCCTGATTGCACTGAGATTTTTTTAACTGCTCCACTATAACCTCCTTAATAAGAGATTCCAGCAATTTCCCTATGACAGAAGCTGGACTAACCGGCCTGGACTTCCCTCCTTTTTGTCTCCCTCCTTTCTTGAATAGTAGGGGTCACATTCACTATTTTCCAATCTAATGGGACCTTTCCAGAAATTTGGGAATTCTGGAAAATTCAAACCAATACATTTACTATCTCTTCAGCCACTTCATTTAAGACTCTAGGATGAAGTCCATCGGGATCTGGGGATTTGTCAGCTTTTAGTCCTAATAATTTTCTCAGTCCCCTTTCCTTACTGATTGTAGTTGTTTTAAGTTCCTCTCTCCCTTTCACCTCCTGATTCACAATTATTTCTGGGATGTTGTTAGTATCCTCTACAGTGAAGACAGATACAAAATATCTGCTCAGTTCATCCGGAATTTCCTTATTTTCCATGATTAATTCCCCATTCTCACTCTCTCGGGGACCAAAGCTCTCTTTATTTGTTCTTTTCCTTTTAAAAAACTATAGAAACACTGTCTTTCTAGCTAGTTCTCTCTTGTACTCTAATTTCACCCTTGTTTTTTAATCATTCTTTGCTGTTCTTTATAATCTATCCAATCTTCTAACCTGTCACTCATCTTTGTGAAATTAGACACCTTACCTGTCAATTTGATGCTATCTTTAACTTCCTTAGTTAGCCACAGATGGTGAATACTTCTCTTAGAGACTTTCTTTCTCACTGGAATGTATATTTTCTGAATATTCTGAAACATCTCCTTAAATGTCTGTCACTGCATCTCTACTGACCTATCCCTCAACATAATTCCCACTTCTCCTTAGCCAGCTCTGACTTCATGCCCCCATAATTGTCCTTATTTAAATTCAAAATGCTACACTTAGACCCAGCCTTCTCTCTCTCGAACTCAATGTGAAATTCAATCATGTTATGCTACCTAGGGGCTCCTCTACTACGGACTGCAGCAGTTCCAGAAGGCAGCTCACCACCACCGTCTCAAGGGTAATTAGGGATGGGCAATAAAAGCTGGCCTAGCCCATGACACCCACATCCCATGAATGAATTTTAAAAATCAATTAATTCTATCTCATTGCACATTACTAGGCCCAGGATTTGCCCTCACTGGGTGGGAACAGCAAGCGGGGGGAAGGGGGTGAGAGCAGTGGAGAAGCTGACCACTGCCCCTGATTGAGGCCCAGACCTGATTTCATGCTAGCAGGACAGTTAAAGCTCACCCAGTGAGAAACGCGCACTGTGGCACCAAGTGCACTGTAACACCGCACACTGCAGCACCGCACACTGCAGCACCGCACACTGCAGCACCGCACACTGCAGCACCGAGCACACTGCAGCACCGCACACTGCAGCACCGCACACTGCAGCACCGAGCACACTGCAGCACCGCACACTGCAGCACCGCGCACACTGCAGCACCGCACACAGCAGCACCGCATACTGCAGCACCGAGCACACTGCAGCACCGAGCACACTGCAGCACTGCACACTGCAGCACCGAGCACACTGCAGCACCGCACACTGCAGCACCGAGCACACTGCAGCACCGCACACTGCAGCACCGAGCACAATGCAGCACCGAGCACACTGCAGCACCGCATACTGCAGCACCGAGCACACTGCAGCACCGAGCACACTGCAGCACTGCACACTGCAGCACCGAGCACACTGCAGCACTGAGCACACTGCAGCACCGCACACTGCAGCACCGAGCACACTGCAGCACCGCACACTGCAGCACCGAGCACACTGCAGCACTGCACACTGCAGCACCGAGCACACTGCAGCAACAAGCACACTGCAGCACCGCACACTGCAGCACCGCACACTGCAGCACCGAGCACACTGCAGCACCGAGCACACTGCAGCACCGCACACTGCAGCACCGAGCACACTGCAGCACTGCACACTGCAGCACCGAGCACACTGCAGCACTGAGCACACTGCAGCACCGCACACTGCAGCACCGCACACTGCAGCACCGAGCACACTGCAGCACTGAGCACACTGCAGCACCGCACACTGCAGCACTGAGCACACTGCAGCACCGCACACTGCAGCACCGAGCACACTGCAGCACTGCACACTGCAGCACCGAGCACACTGCAGCAACAAGCACACTGCAGCACCGCACACTGCAGCACCGCACACTGCAGCACCGAGCACACTGCAGCAACAAGCACACTGCAGCACCGAGCACACTGCAGCACCGCACACTGCAGCAACGAAAACTGCAGCACCGAGCACACTGTAGCACCGCACACTGCAGCACCACACACTGCAGCACCGCACACTGCAGCACCGAGCACACTGCAGCACCGCACACTGCAGCAACGAAAACTGCAGCACCGAGCACACTGTAGCACCGCACACTGCAGCACCACACACTGCAGCACCGAGCACACTGCAGCACCGAGCACACTGCAGCACCGAGCACACTGCAGCACCGAGTACACTGCAGCACCGAGCACACTGCAGCACCGCACACTGCAGCACCGCACACTGCAGCACCGCACACTGCAGCGCCGCACACTGCAGCGCCGCACACTGCAGCACCGCACACTGCAGCACCGCACACTGCAGCACCGCACACTGCAGCAACGAAAACTGCAGCACCGAGCACACTGTAGCACCGCACACTGCAGCACCACACACTGCAGCACCGCACACTGCAGCACCGAGCACACTGCAGCACCGAGCACACTGCAGCACCGCACACTGCAGCACCGAGCACACTGCAGCACCGAGCACACTGCAGCACTGAGCACACTGCAGCACCGCACACTGCAGCACCGCACACTGCAGCACCGAGCACACTGCAGCACCGAGCACACTGCAGCACCGCACACTGCAGCAACGAAAACTGCAGCACCGAGCACACTGTAGCACCGCACACTGCAGCACCACACACTGCAGCACCGAGCACACTGCAGCACCGAGCACACTGCAGCGCCGCACACTGTAACACCGAGCACACTGCAGCACCGCACACTGCAGCACCGAGCACACTGCAGCAACGCACACTGCAGCACCGAGCACACTGCAGCACCGAGCACACTGCAGCAACGCACACTGCAGCACCGAGCACACTGCAGCACCGAGCACACTGCAGCACCGAGCACACTGCAGCACCGAGCACAATGCAGCACCGAGCACACTGCAGCACCGAGCACACAGCAGCACCGAGCACACTGCAGCACCGAAAACTGCAGCACCGCACACTGCAGCACCGAGCACACTGCAGCACCGCACACTGCAGCACCGCGCACACTGCAGCAACGCACACTGTAACACCGAGCACAATGCAGCACCGAGCACACTGCAGCACCGAGCACACTGCAGCAACGCACACTGTAACACCGCACACTGCAGCACCGAGCACACTGCAGCAACGCACACTGTAACACCGCACACTGCAGCACCGAGAACACTGCAGCACCGAGCACAATGCAGCACCGCACACTGCAGCACTGCACACTGCAGCACCGCACACTGCAGCACCGAGCACACTGCAGAACCGCACACTGCAGCACTGCACACTGCAGCACTGCACACTGCAGCACCGAGCACACTGCAGCACCGAGCACACTGCAGCACCGAGCACACTGCAGCACCGAGCACACTGCAGCACCTCACACTGCAGCACCACACAGTGCAGCACCTCACACTGCAGCAGTTCACACTGCAGCACTGTGCACACTGTAACACCACACACTGCAGCACCGAGCACTGCAGCACCGAGCACACTGCTGCACCGCACACTGCAGCACCGCACACTGCAGCACCGCAAACTGCAGCACCGCACACTGCAGCACCGCACACTGCAGCACCGAGCACACTGCAGCACCGAGCACACTGCAACAGCGAGCACACTGCAGCACCGCACACTGCAGCACCGAGCACACTGCAGCACCGCACACTGCAGCACCGCACACTGTAACACCGCACACTGTAACACCGCACACTGCAGTACCGAGAACAATGCAGCACCGCACACTGCAGCACCGCACACTGCAGCACCGCACACTGCAGCACCGAGAACACTGCAGCACCGCACACTGCAGCACCGAGCACACTGCAGCACCGAGAACACTGCAGCACCGCACACTGCAGCACTGCACACTGCAGCACTGCACACTGCAGCACTGCACACTGCAGCACTGCACACTGCAGCACCGAGCACACTGCAGCACCGAGCACACTGCAGCACCGAGCACACTGCAGCACCGAGCACACTGCAGCACCGAGAACACTGCAGCACCGAGCACACTGCAGCACCGCACACTGTAACACCGCACACTGTAACACCGCACACTGCAGTACCGAGAACAATGCAGCACCGCACACTGCAGCACCGCACACTGCAGCACCGCACACTGCAGCACCACACACTGCAGCACCGCACACTGCAGCACCGAGCAAACTGCAGCACCGAGCACACTGCAGCACCGAGCACACTGCGGCACCTCACACTTCAGGACCGCACAGTGCAGCACCTCACACTGCAGCAGCTCACACTGCAGCACTGTGCACACTGTAACACCGCACACTGCAGCACCGAGCACACTGCAGCAACAAGCACACTTCAGCACCGAGCACACTTCAGCACCGAGCACACTGCTGCACCGCACACTGCAGCACCGCACACTGCAGCACCGCACACTGCAGCTCCGAGCACACTGCAGCACTGCACACTGCAGCACCGAGCACACTGCAGCACTGCACACTGCAGCACCGCACACTGCAGCACCGAGCACACTGCAGCACCGAGCACACTGCAGCACCGAGCACACTGCAGCACTGCACACTGCAGCACCGAGCACACTGCAGCACCTCACACTGCAGCACGGCACACTGCAGCACTGCACATTGCAGCACCGAGCACACTGCAGCACCTCACACTGCAGCACCTCACACTGCAGCACCGAGCACACTGCAGCACCGCACACTGCAGCTCCGAGCACACTGCAGCACCGAGCACACTGCAACTCCGAGCACACTGCAGCACCGCACACTGCAGCACCGCACACTGCAGCACCACACACTGCAGCACCGAGCACACTGCAGCACCTCACACTGCAGCACCACACAGTGCAGCACCTCACACTGCAGCAGTTCACACTGCAGCACTGTGCACACTGTAACACCACACACTGCAGCACCGAGCACTGCAGCACCGAGCACACTGCTGCACCGCACACTGCAGTACCAAGCACAATGCAGCACCGCACACTGCAGCACCGCACACTGCAGCACCGCAAACTGCAGCACCGCACACTGCAGCACCGCACACTGCAGCACCGAGCACACTGCAGCACCGAGCACACTGCAACAGCGAGCACACTGAGCACCGAGCACACTGCAGCACCGCACACTGCAGCACCGCACACTGTAACACCGCACACTGTAACACCGCACACTGCAGTACCGAGAACAATGCAGCACCGCACACTGCAGCACCGCACACTGCAGCACCGCACACTGCAGCACCGAGAACACTGCAGCACCGCACACTGCAGCACCGAGCACACTGCAGCACCGAGAACACTGCAGCACCGCACACTGCAGCACTGCACACTGCAGCACTGCACACTGCAGCACCGAGCACACTGCAGCACCGAGAACACTGCAGCACCGAGCACACTGCAGCACCGAGAACACTGCAGCACCGAGCACACTGCAGCACCGCACACTGTAACACCGCACACTGTAACACCGCACACTGCAGTACCGAGAACAATGCAGCACCGCACACTGCAGCACCGCACACTGCAGCACCGCACACTGCAGCACCACACACTGCAGCACCGCACACTGCAGCACCGAGCACACTGCAGCACCGCACACTGCAGCACCGAGCACACTGCGGCACCTCACACTTCAGGACCGCACAGTGCAGCACCTCACACTGCAGCAGCTCACACTGCAGCACTGTGCACACTGTAACACCGCACACTGCAGCACCGAGCACTGCAGCACCGAGCACACTGCTGCACCGCACACTGCAGCACTGCACACTGCAGCACTGCACACTGCAGCACCGAGCACACTGCAGCACCTCACACTGCAGCACCGAGCACCCTGCAGGACCGCAAACAGCAGTGCCGCACACTGCAGCACGGCACACTGCAGCACTGCACATTGCAGCACCGAGCACACTGCAGCACCTCACACTGCAGCACCTCACACTGCAGCACCTCACACTGCAGCACCGAGCACAGTGCAGCACCGCACACTGCAGCTCCGAGCACACTGCAGCACCGAGCACACTGCAACTCCGAGCACACTGCAGCACCGCACACTGCAGCACCGCACACTGCAGCACCACACACTGCAGCACCGAGCACACTGCAGCAATGCACACTGCAGCACCGAGAACTCTGCAACGCCGCACACACTGCGGCATGGAGCACACTGCAGCACCGCACACTGCAGCACCGCACACTGCAGCTCCGAGCACACTGCAGTACCGAGCAGACTGCAGCACCGCACACTGCAGCACCGAGCACATTGCAGCACCACACACTTGCTCACCGAGCACAGTGCAGAACCGCACCCTGCAGCACCGAGCACACTGCAGCACCAAGCACACTGCAGCACCAAGCACACTGCAGCACCGCACACTGCAGCACCGAGCACACTGCAGCACCGCACACTGCAGCACCGCACACTGCAGCACCAAGCACACTGCAGCACCGCACACTGCAGCACCAAGCACACAGCAGTACTGAGCACACTTCAGCACCGCACACTGCAGCACCGCACACTGCTGCACCTCACACTGCAGTATCAAGCGCACCGCAGAACCGCACACTGCAACACCGCACACTGCAGCACCGAGCACACTGCAGCACCGCACACAGCAGCACCGAGCACCCTGCAGGACCGCAAACAGCAGCACCGCACACTGCAGCACGGCACACTGCAGCACTGCACACTGCAGCACCGAGCACACTGCAGCACCTCACACTGCAGCACCTCACACTTCAGCACCGAGCACAGTGCAGCACCGCACACTGCAGCAGCGCACTCTGCAGCACCAAGCACACTGCAGCACCGAGCACACTGCAGCTCCGAGCGCACTGCAGCACCGCACACTGCAGCACCGAGCACACTGCAGCACCGCACACTGCAGCACCACACACTACAGCACCGCACACTGCAGCAACAATCACACTGCAGCAACAATCACACTGCAGCACCGAGCACTGCAGCTCCGAGCAATGCAGCACCGCACACTGCAGCACCGAGCACACTGCAGCACCGAGCAGACTGCAGCACCTCACACTGCAGCACCTCACACTGCAGCACTGCACACTGCAGCACCGAGCACACTGCAGCACCTCACACTGCAGCACCTCACACTGCAGCACCTCACACTGCAGCACCGAGCACAGTGCAGCACCGCACACTGCAGCTCCGAGCACACTGCAGCACCGAGCACACTGCAACTCCGAGCACACTGCAGCACCGCACACTGCAGCACCGAGCACACTGCAGCACCGCACACTGCAGCTCTGAGCACACTGCAGCACCGAGCACACTGCAGCACCGCACACTGCAGCACCGAGCACACTGCAGCACCGCACACTGCAGCAACGAGCACACTGCAGCACCGAGCAAACTGCAGCACCGAGCAAACTGCAGCACCGCACACTGCAGCACCGCACACTGCAGCAACGAGCACACTGCAGCACCGAGCACACTGCAGCACCGAGCAAACTGCAGCACCGAGCAAACTGCAGCACCGAGCAAACTGCAGCACTGAGCACACTGCAGCTGCGAGCACACTGCAGCACCTCACACTGCAGCACCACACAGTGCAGCAATTCACACTGCAGCAGCTCACACTGCAGCACTGTGCACACTCTAACACCACACACTGCAGCACCGAGCACTGCAGCACCGAGCACTGCAGCACCGAGCACACTGCTGCACCGCACACTGCAGCACCACACACTGCAGTACCAAGCACACTGCAGTACCAAGCACACTGCAGCACCGCACACTGCAGCAACGCACACTGCAGCACCGCACACTGCAGCACCGCACACTGCAGCACCGCACACTGCAGCACTGAGCACTGCAGCACCGAGCACTGCAGCACCGAGCACTGCAGCACCGCACACTGCAGCACCGAGCACTGCAGCCCCGAGCACTGCAGCACCGCATACTGCAGCACCGCATACTGCAGCACCGCACACTGCAGCACCGCACACTGCAGCTCCGAGCACTGCAGCACCGAGCACAATGCAGCATCGTGCACTGCAGCACCGCACACTGCAGCACCGCATAATGCAGCACCGAGCACACTGCAGCACCGAGCACACTGCAGCACCGCACACTGCAGCACCGAGCACACTGCAGCACCAAGCACACTGCAGCACCGCACACTGCAGCACCGAGCACACTGCAGCACCGTACACTGCAGCACCGAGCACACTGCAGCACCGCACACTGCAGCACCGAGCACACTGCAGCACCGCACACTGCAGCACCGAGCACACTGCAGCACCGCACACTGCAGCACCAAGCAGACTGCAGCACCGCACACTGCAGTATCAAGCACACCACAGAACCGCACACTGCAACACCGCACACTGCAGCACCGAGCACACTGCAGCACCGCACACAGCAGCACCGAGCACCCTGCAGGACCGCAAACAGCAGTGCCGCACACTGCAGCACGGCACACTGCAGCACTGCACACTGCAGCACCGAGCACACTGCAGCACCTCACACTGCAGCACCTCACACTGCAGCACCTCACACTGCAGCACCGAGCACAGTGCAGCACCGCACACTGCAGCTCCGAGCACACTGCAGCACCGAGCACACTGCAACTCCGAGCACACTGCAGCACCACACACTGCAGCACCGAGCACACTGCAGCAATGCACACTGCAGCACCGAGAACTCTGCAACGCCGCACACACTGCGGCATGGAGCACACTGCAGAACCGCACACTGCAGCACCGCACACTGCAGCTCCGAGCACACTGCAGCACCGCACACTGCAGCACCACACACTTGCTCACCGAGCACAGTGCAGAACCGCACCCTGCAGCACCGAGCACACTGCAGCACCGCACACTGCAGCACCGAGCACACTGCAGCACCGCACACTGCAGCACCGAGCACACTGCAGCACCGCACACTGCAGCACCGAGCACACAGCAGTACTGAGCACACTTCAGCACCGCACACTGCAGCACCGCACACTGCTGCACCTCACACTGCAGTATCAAGCGCACCGCAGAACCGCACACTGCAACACCGCACACTGCAGCACCGAGCACACTGCAGCACCGCACACAGCAGCACTGAGCACCCTGCAGGACCGCAAACAGCAGCACCGCACACTGCAGCACGGCACACTGCAGCACTGCACACTGCAGCACCGAGCACACTGCAGCACCTCACACTGCAGCACCTCACACTTCAGCACCGAGCACACTGCAGCACCGAGCACACTGCAGCTCCGAGCGCACTGCAGCACCGCACACTGCAGCACCGAGCACAATGCCGCACCGCACACTTCAGCACCGAGCACACTGCAGCACCGAGCACACTGCAGCTCCGAGCGCACTGCAGCACCGCACACTGCAGCACCGAGCACACTGTAGCACCGCACACTGCAGCACCGAGCACACTGCAGCACCGCACACTGCAGCACCGAGCACACTGCAGCACCGCACACTGCAGCACCAAGCACACTGCAGCACCGCACACTGCAGCACCGAGCACACTGCAGCACCGCACACTGCAGCACCAAGCACACTGCAGCACCGCACACTGCAGCACCGAGCACACAGCAGTACTGAGCACACTTCAGCACCGCACACTGCAGCACCGCACACTGCTGCAACTCACACTGCAGTATCAAGCGCACCGCAGAACCGCACACTGCAGCACGGCACACTGCAGCACCGAGCACACTGCAGCACCGCACACAGCAGCACCGAGCACACTGCAGCACCGCACACAGCAGCACCGAGCACCCTGCAGGACCGCAAACAGCAGCACCGCACACTGCAGCACGGCACACTGCAGCACTGCACACTGCAGCACCGAGCACACTGCAGCACCTCACACTGCAGCACCTCACACTTCAGCACCGAGCACACTGCAGCTCCGAGCGCACTGCAGCACCGCACACTGCAGCACCGAGCACACTGCAGCACCGCACACTGCAGCACCGAGCACAATGCCGCACCGCACACTACAGCACCGCACACTACAGCACCGCACACTGCAGCAACAATCACACTGCAGCAACAATCACACTGCAGCAACAATCACACTGCAGCACCGAGCACTGCAGCTCCGAGCAATGCAGCACCGCACACTGCAGCACCGAGCACACTGCAGCACCGCACACTGCAGCAATGAGCACACTGCAGCACCGCACACTGCAGCACCGCACACTGCAGCACCGCACACTGCAGCACCAAGCACACTGCAGCACCGAGCACACTGTAGCACCGCACACTTCAGCACCGCACACTTTAACAACGCACACTGCAGCTCCATGAACACTGCAGCACCGCACACTGCAGCACCGCGTGCATTGCAGCACCGCACACTGCAGCACCGAGCAGACTGCAGCACCGAGCACACTGCAGCACCGCACACTGCTGCACCGAGCACACTGCAGCACCGAGCACACTGCAGCACCTCACAATGCAGCACCTCACACTGCAGCACCTCACACTGCAGCACCTCACACTGCAGCAGCTCACACTGGAGCACTGTGCACACTGTAACACCGCACACTGCAGCACCGAGCACTGCAGCACCGAGCACACTGCTGTACCGCACACTGCAGTAGCGCACACTGCAGTACCAAGCACACTGCAGCACCGCACACTGCAGCACCTCACACTGCAGCACCGAGCACACTGCAGCACTGCACACTGCAGCACTGCACACTGCAGCTCCAAGCACACTGCAACACCGAGCACACTGCAGCACCGAGCACACTGCAGCACCGAGCACACTGCAGCACCGAGCACACTGCAGCACCGAAAACTGCAGCACCGCACACTGCAGCACTGAGCACACTGCAGCACCACACACTGCAGCACCGAGCACACTGCAGAACCGCACACTGCAGCACTGAGCACACTGCAGCACCGCACATGCAGCACTGAGCACACTGCAGCACCACACACTGCAGCACCGAGCACACTGCAGAACCGCACACTGCAGCACCGAGCACACTGCAGCATCGCACAATAAAGAACTGCACACTGCAGCACCGAGCACACTGCAGAACCGCACACTGCAGCACCGACCACACTGCAGCACCGAGTACACTGCAGCACCGCACACTGCAGCACCGAGCACACTGCAGCATCGCACACTGCAGCACCTCACACTGCAGTACCAAGCACACTGCAGCACCGCAAACTGCAGCACCAAGCACACTGCAGCACCGCACACTGCAGCACCGAGCACTGCAGCACCGAGCACTGCAGCACCGCACACTGCAGCACTGCACACTGCAGCACCGCACACTGCAGCACCGCACACTGCAGCACCTCACACTGCAGCACCTCACACTGCAGCACCTCACACTGCAGCACCTCACACTGCAGCAGCTCACACTGCAGCACTGCACACTGCAGCACCGAGCACATTGCAGCACCGAGCACACAGCAGCACAAAGCACACTGCAGCACCTAGCACAATGCAGCACCAAGCACACTGCAGCACCAAGCACAATGCAGCACTGTGCACCATGTAACACCACACACTGCAGCACCGAGCACACTGCTGCACCGCACACTGCAGCAGCGCACACTGCAGTACCAAGCACACTGCAGCACCACACACTGCAGCACCGCACACTGCAGCACCGCACACTGCAGCACCTCACAATGCAGCACCTCACACTGCAGCACCTCACACTGCAGCAGCTCACACTGGAGCACTGTGCACACTGTAACACCGCACACTGCAGCACCGAGCACTGCAGCACCGAGCACACTGCTGTACCGCACACTGCAGCAGCGCACACTGCAGTACCAAGCACACTGCAGCACCGAGCACACTGCAGCACTGCACACTGCAGCACTGCACACTGCAGCTCCAAGCACACTGCAGCACCGAGCACACTGCAAAACCCCACACTGCAGCACCACACACTGCAGCACCACACATTGCAGCACCACACACTGCAGCACCGCACACTGCAGAACCGCACACTGCAGCACCGACCACACTGCAGCACCGAGTACACTACAGCTCCGCACACTGCAGCAGCGAGCACACTGCAGCATCGCACACTGCAGCACCTCAAACTGCAGTACCAAGCACACTGCAGCACCACAAACTGCAGCACTGCACACTTCAGCACCAAGCACACTGCAGCACCGAGCACTGCAGCACCGAGCACTGCAGCACCGAGCACTGCAGCACCGCACACTGCAGCACCGCACACTGCAGCACCGCACACTGCAGCACCGAGCAGACTGCAGCAGCTCACACTGCAGCACTGCACACTGCAGCACCGAGCACACTGCAGCACCGAGCACACTGCAGCACCGAGCACACTGCAGCACCGAGCACATTGCAGCACCGCACACTGCAGCACCGCACACTGCAGCACCGCACACTGCAGCACCGAGCACACAGCAGCACTGCACAATAAAGAACTGCACACTGCAGCACCGCACAGTGCAGCACCACACACTGCAGCAGCTCACACTGCAGCACTGTGCACACTGTAAAACCACACACTGCAGCACCGAGCACTGCAGCACCGAGCACACTGCTGCACCGCACACTGCAGCACCGCACACTGCAGTACCAAGCACACTGCAGCACCGCACACTGCAGCATCGCAAACTGCAGCACTGCACACTGCAGCACCGCACACTGCAGCACCGAGCACTGCAGCACCGAGCACTGCAGCACCGAGCACTGCAGCACCGCACACTGCAGCACTGCACACTGCAGCTCCGAGCACACTGCAGCACCGAGCACAATGCAGCATCGTGCACTGCAGCACCGCACACTGCAGCACCGCACAATGCAGCACCGAGCACACTGCAGTACGGAGCACACTGCAGCACGGAGCACACTGCAGCACCGAGCACACTGCAGCACCGCACACTGCAGCACCGAGCACACTGCAGCACTGCACACTGCAGCACCGAGCACACTGCAGCACCGAGCACACTGCAGCACGGAGCACACTGCAGCACCGAGCACACTGCAGCACCGCACACTGCAGCACCGAGCACACTGCAGCACCGAGCACACTGCAGCACCGAGCACACTGCAGCACCGAGCACACTGCAGCACCGCACACTGCAGCCCCGCACACTGCAGCACCGAGCACACTGCAGCACCGCATACTGCAGCTCCGAGCACACTGCAGCACCGAGCACACTGCAGCATCGTGCACTGCAGCACTGCACAATGCAGCACCGCACACTGCAGCACCGAGCACACTGCAGCACCGAGCACACTGCAGCACCGAGCACACTGCAGCACCGCACACTGCAGCCCCGCACACTGCAGCACCAAGCACACAGCAGCACCGAGCACACTTCAGCACCGCACACTGCAGCACCGCACACTGCTGCACCTCACACTGCAGTATCAAGCACACCGCAGAACCGCACACTGCAAAACCGCACACTGCAGCACCGAGCACACTGCAGCACCGCACACTGCAGCACGGCACACTGCAGCACTGCACACTGCAGCACCGAGCACACTGCAGCACGGCACACTGCAGCACTGCACACTGCAGCACCGAGCACACTGCAGCACCGAGCACACTGCAGCACCGCACACTGCAGCACCGAGCACAGTGCAGCACCGCACACTGCAGCTCCGAGCACACTGCAGCACCGCACACTGCAGCACGGCACACTGCAGCACTGCACACTGCAGCTCCGAGCAGACTGCAGCACTGCACACTGCAGCACCGCACACTGCAGCACCGAGCACACTGCAGCACCGCACACTGCAGCACCGAGAACTCTGCAACGCCGCACACACTGCGGCACGGAGCACACTGCAGCACCGCACACTGCAGCACCGCACTGCAGCTCCGAGCACACTGCAGTACCGAGCAGACTGCAGCACCGCACACTGCAGCACCGAGCACATTGCAGCACCACACACTTGCTCACCGAGCACAGTGCAGAACCGCACCCTGCAGCACCGAGCACACTGCAGCACCGCACACTGCAGCACCAAGCACACTGCAGCACCGCACACTGCAGCACCAAGCACACAGCAGCACTGAGCACACTTCAGCACCGCACATTGCAGCACCGCACACTGCTGCACCTCACACTGCAGTATCAAGCGCACCGCAGAACCGCACACTGCAACACCGCACACTGCAGCACCGAGCACACTGCAGCACTGCACACAGCAGCACCGAGCACCCTGCAGGACCGCAAACAGCAGTACCGCACACTGCAGCACCAAGCACACTGCAGCACCGCACACTGCAGCACCAAGCACAGAGCAGCACTGAGCACACTTCAGCACCGCACACTGCAGCAGCGCACACTGCAGCACCGAGCACACTGCAGCACCGCACACTGCAGCTCCGAGCACACTGCAGCACCGAGCACACTGCAGCTCCGAGCACACTGCAGCACCGCACACTGCAGCACCGAGCACACTGCAGCACCGCACACTGCAGCACGGAGCACAATGCCGCACCGCAGACTACAGCACCGAGCACACTGCAGCAACAATCACACTGCAGCACCGAGCACACTGCAGCTCTGAGCAATGCAGCACCGCACACTGCAGCACCGCACACTGCAGCTCCGAGCAATGCAGCACCGCACACTGCAGCACCGAGCACACTGCAGCACCGCGCACTGCAGCACTGAGCACACTGCAGAACCGAACACTGCATCACCGAGCACACTGCAGCACCGCACACTTCAGCACCGCACACTTTAACAACGCACACTGCAGCTCCGTGAACACTGCAGCACCGCACACTGCAGCACCGCGTGCATTGCAGCACCGCACACTGCCGCACCGAGCGCACTGCAGCACCGAGCACACTGCAGCACCGAGCACACTGCAGCACCGCACACTGCAGCACCGAGCACACTGCAGCACCGAGCACACTGCAGCACCGAGCACACTGCAGCACCGCACACTGCAGCACCGCACACTGCAGCACCTCACACTGCAGCACCGCACACTGCAGCACCTCACACTGCAGCAGCTCACACTGGAGCACTGTGCACACTGTAACACCGCACACTGCAGCACCGAGCACTGCAGCACCGAGCACACTGCTGCACCGCACACTGCAGCAGCGCTAACTGCAGTAACAAGCACACTGCAGCACCGCACACTGCAGCACCACACACTGCAGCACTGCACACTGCAGCTCCGAGCACACTGCAGCACCTCACACTGCAGCAGCTCACACTGCAGCACTGTGAAAACTGTAACACCGCACATGGCAGCACTGAGCACTGCAGCACCGAGCACACTGCTGCACCGCACACTGCAGCACCGCACACTGCAGTTTCAAGCACACTGCAGCACTGCACACTGCAGCACTGCACACTGCAGCACCGAGCACACTGCAGCACTGCACACTGCAGCTCCGAGCACACTGCAGCTCCGAGCACACTGCAGCACCGAGCACACTGCAGCACCACACACTGCAGCACCGAGCACACTGCAGCACCGCACACAGCAGCACCGCACAATGCAGCACTGAGCTCACTGCAGCACCGAGCACTGCAGCACCGAGCACACTGCAGCATCACACAATGCAGCACCACACTGCAGCACCTCACACTGCAGCACCATGCACACTGCAGCACCGCACACTGCAGCACCGCACACTGCAGCACCGCACACTGTAGCACCGAGCTCACAGCAGCACCGAGCACTGCAGGACCGCACACTGCAGCAATGCACACTGCAGCACCGCACACTGCAGCACCGAGCTCACAGCAGCACCGAGCACTGCAGCACCGCACACTGCAGCAATGCACACTGCAGCACCGAGCACTGCAGCAACGAGCACTGCAGCACCGCACAATGCAGCAACAAGCACACTGCAGCACTGCACACTGCAGCACCGAGCACACTGCAGCACCGCATAATGCAGCACCGAGCACTGCAGCACCGCACACTGCAGCACCGCACACTGCAGCACCGAGCACTGCAGTACCGAGCACACTGCAGCCCTGCGCACACTGCAGCACCGCACACTGCAGCACCGAGCACACTGCAGCACCACACACTGCTGCACTGAGCACACTGCAGCCCTGAGCACACTGCAGAACCGCACACTGCAGCTCTGAGCACACTGCAGCACAGCACACTGCAGCACCGAGCACACTGCAGCATCGAGCACACTGCAGCACCTCACACTGCAGCACTGCACACTGCAGCACCGAGCACAATGCAGAACCGCACACTGCAACACCGAGCACAATGCAGAACCGCACACTGCAGCACCGAGCACACTGCAGCACAGCACACTGCAGCACCGAGCACACTGCAGCACCGAGCACACTGCAGCACCGAGCACACTGCAGCATCGCACACTGCAGCACCGCACACTGCAGCACTGAGCACTGCAGCACATCACACTTCAGCTCCGAGCACACTGCAGCACCTCACACTGCAGCACCGCACACTGCAGCACCGCACACTGCAGCTCCAAGCACACTGCTGCACCAAGCACACTGCAGCACCGCACACTGCAGCACCGAGCACACTGCAGCACCGAGCACACTGCAGCACCGAGCACACTGCAGCACCGAGCACACTGCAGCACAGAGCACACTGCAGCACCGCACACTGCAGCACCGAGCACACTGCTGCACCAAGCACACTGCAGCACCGAGCACACTGCAGCACCGAGCGCACTGCAGCACCGGGCACACTGCAGCACCGAGCATAATGCAGATCCGCACACTGCAGCACCGCACCCTGCAGCACTGCAAACTGCAGCACCGAGCACACTGCAGCACCGCACACTGCATCACCGCACACTGCATCACCGCACACTGCATCACCGAGCACACTGCAGCACCGAGCATAATGCAGAACCGCACACTGCAGCACTGCACCCTGCAGCACCGCACACTGCAGCACCGAGCACACTGCAGCACCACACACTGCAGCAGCACACACTGCAGCACCGCACACTGCAGCACCGAGCACACTGCAGCACCACACACTGCAGCAGCACACACTGCAGCACCGAGCGCACTGCAGCACCGAGCACACTGCAGCACCGAGCATAATGCAGAACCGCACACTGCAGCACCACACCCTGCAGCACTGCAAACTGCAGCACCGAGCACACTGCAGCACCGCACACTGCATCATCGCACACTGCATCACCGCACACTGCATCACCGCACACTGCATCACCGAGCACACTGCAGCACCGAGCACACTGCAGCACCGAGCACACTGCAGCACCGAGCACACTGCAGCACCGCACACTGCAGCACTGCACACTGCAGCACCTCACACTGCAGCACCGCACACTGCAGCACCTCACACTGCAGCAGCTCACACTGGAGCACTGTGCACACTGTAACACCGCA
This sequence comes from Isurus oxyrinchus, assembly GCA_026770705.1. Classification (NCBI taxonomy): domain Eukaryota; kingdom Metazoa; phylum Chordata; class Chondrichthyes; order Lamniformes; family Lamnidae; genus Isurus; species Isurus oxyrinchus. The sequence continues at coordinate 670,175 of JANJGN010000289.1, read as the reverse complement.
CACTGCAGCACCGAGCACTGCAGCACCGAGCACACTGCTGCACCGCGCACTGCAGCAGCGCTAACTGCAGTAACAAGCACACTGCAGCACCGCACACTGCAGCACCGCACACTGCAGCACTGCACACTGCAGCACTGCACACTGCAGCTCCGAGCACACTGCAGCACAGAGCACACTGCAGCACCGCACACTGCAGCACCGCACACTGCAGCACTGCACACTGCAGCACTGCACACTGCAGCACTGCACACTGCAGCTCCGAGCACACTGCAGCACAGAGCACACTGCAGCACCGCACACTGCAGCACCGAGCACACTGCAGCACCGAGCACACTGCAGCACCGCACACTGCAGCACTGAGCACTGCAGTACCGAGCACACTGCAGCCCTGCGCACACTGCAGCACCGAGCACACTGCAGCACCGAGCACACTGCAGCACCACACACTGCAGCACCGAGCACACTGCAGCACTGAGCACACTGCAGCCCTGAGCACACTGCAGCACCGCACACTGTAACACCGAGCACACTGCAGCACATCACACTGCAGCTCCGAGCACACTGCAGCACCTCACACTGCAGCACCGCACACTGCAGCTCCGAGCACACTGCAGCACCGCACACTGCAGCACTGCACACTGCAGCACCAAGCACACTGCAGCACCGCACACTGCAGCTCCAAGCACACTGCTGCACCAAGCAGACTGCAGCACCGCACACTGCAGCACCGCACACTGCAGCACCGAGCACACTGCAGCACCGAGCACACTGCAGCACCGAGCACACTGCAGCACAGAGCACAATGCAGTACCGCACACTGCAGCACCGCACACTGCAGCTCCAAGCACACTGCTGCACCAAGCAGACTGCAGCACCGAGCACACTGCAGCACCGAGCACACTGCAGCACCACACACTGCAGCACCACACACTGCAGCACCACACACTGCATCACCGAGCACACTGCAGCACCGAGCACACTGCAGCACCGAGCATAATGCAGATCCGCACACTGCAGCACCGCACCCTGCAGCACTGCAAACTGCAGCACCGAGCACACTGCAGCACCGCACACTGCATCACCGCACACTGCATCACCGCACACTGCATCACCGCACACTGCATCACCACACACTGCATCACCGAGCACACTGCAGCACCGAGCACACTGCAGCACCGAGCATAATGCAGAACCGCACACTGCAGCACCGAGCATAATGCAGAACCGCACACTGCAGCACTGCACCCTGCAGCACTGCAAACTGCAGCACCGAGCACACTGCAGCACCGCACACTGCAGCACCGCACACTGCAGCACCGAGCACACTGCAGCACCACACACTGCAGCAGCACACACTGCAGCACCGAGCGCACTGCAGCACCGAGCACACTGCAGCACCGAGCATAATGCAGAACCGCACACTGCAGCACCGCACCCTGCAGCACTGCAAACTGCAGCACCGAGCACACTGCAGCACCGCACACTGCAGCACCAAGCACAATGCAGCACCACACACTGCATCACCGCACACTGCATCACCGCACACTGCATCACCGCACACTGCATCACCGCACACTGCATCACCGAGCCCACTGCAGTACCGAGCACACTGCAGCACCGAGAACACTGCAGCACCGAGCACACTGCAGCATCGCACACTGCAGCACCGGGCACACTGCAGCACCGAGCATAATGCAGATCCGCACACTGCAGCACCGCACCCTGCAGCACTGCAAACTGCAGCACCGAGCACACTGCAGCACCGCACACTGCATCACCGCACACTGCATCACCGCACACTGCATCACCGCACACTGCATCACCGAGCACACTGCAGCACCGAGCACACTGCAGCACCGAGCATAATGCAGAACCGCACACTGCAGCACTGCACCCTGCAGCACTGCAAACTGCAGCACCGAGCACACTGCAGCACCGCACACTGCAGCACCGCACACTGCAGCACCGCACACTGCAGCACCGAGCACACTGCAGCACCACACACTGCAGCAGCACACACTGCAGCACCGAGCGCACTGCAGCACCGAGCACACTGCAGCACCGAGCACACTGCAGCACCGCACACTGCATCACCGCACACTGCATCACCGCACACTGCATCACCGCACACTGCATCACCGAGCACACTGCAGCACCGAGCACACTGCAGCACCGAGCACACTGCAGCACCGAGCACACTGCAGCACCGCACACTGCAGCACTGCACACTGCAGCACCTCACACTGCAGCACCGCACACTGCAGCACCTCACACTGCAGCAGCTCACACTGGAGCACTGTGCACACTGTAACACCGCACACTGCAGCACCGAGCACTGCAGCACCGAGCACACTGCTGCACCGCGCACTGCAGCAGCGCTAACTGCAGTAACAAGCACACTGCAGCACCGCACACTGCAGCACCGCACACTGCAGCACCGCACACTGCAGCACTGCACACTGCAGCACTGCACACTGCAGCTCCGAGCACACTGCAGCACAGAGCACACTGCAGCACAGAGCACACTGCAGCACCGCACACTGCAGCACCGCACACTGCAGCACCGCACACTGCAGCACCGCACACTGCAGCACCGAGCACACTGCATCACCACACACTGCAGCAGCACACACTGCAGCACCGAGCGCACTGCAGCACCGAGCACACTGCAGCACCGAGCATAATGCAGAACCGCACACTGCAGCACCGCACCCTGCAGCACTGCAAACTGCAGCACCGAGCACACTGCAGCACCGCACACTGCATCACCGCACACTGCATCACCGCACACTGCATCACCGCACACTGCATCACCGAGCACACTGCAGCACCGAGCACACTGCAGCACCGAGCACACTGCAGCACCGAGCACACTGCAGCACCGCACACTGCAGCACTGCACACTGCAGCACCTCACACTGCAGCACCGCACACTGCAGCACCTCACACTGCAGCAGCTCACACTGGAGCACTGTGCACACTGTAACACCGCACACTGCAGCACCGAGCACTGCAGCACCGAGCACACTGCTGCACCGCGCACTGCAGCAGCGCTAACTGCAGTAACAAGCACACTGCAGCACCGCACACTGCAGCACCGCACACTGCAGCACTGCACACTGCAGCACTGCACACTGCAGCTCCGAGCACACTGCAGCACAGAGCACACTGCAGCACCGCACACTGCAGCACCGAGAACACTGCAGCACCGCACAAGAAAGAACTGCACACTGCAGCACCGAGCACACTGCAGCACCGAGCACACTGCAGCACCGCACACTGCAGCACTGAGCACTGCAGTACCGAGCACACTGCAGCCCTGCGCACACTGCAGCACCGCACACTGCAGCACCGAGCACACTGCAGCACCACACACTGCAGCACTGAGCCCACTGCAGCACCGAGCACACTGCAGCACCGAGCACACTGCAGCACCGAGCACACTGCAGCACCGAGCACACTGCAGCACCGAGCACAATGCAGTACCGCACACTGCAGCACCGCACACTGCAGCACTGCACAATGCAGCACTGAGCACTGCAGCACTGCACACTGCAGCACCAAGCACACTGCAGCACCAAGCACACTGCAGCACCGCACACTGCAGCTCCAAGCACACTGCTGCACCAAGCAGACTGCAGCACCGCACACTGCAGCACCGCACACTGCAGCACCGAGCACACTGCAGCACCGAGCACACTGCAGCACCGAGCACACTGCAGCACCGAGCACACTGCAGCACCGAGCACAATGCAGCACCGAGCACACTGCAGCACCGAGCACAATGCAGTACCGCACACTGCAGCACCGCACACTGCAGCACAGAGCACAATGCAGTACCGCACACTGCAGCACCGCACACTGCAGCTCCAAGCACACTGCTGCACCAAGCAGACTGCAGCACCGAGCACACTGCAGCACCGAGCACACTGCAGCACCACACACTGCAGCACCACACACTGCAGCACCGAGCGCACTGCAGCACCGAGCACACTGCAGCACCGAGCATAATGCAGATCCGCACACTGCAGCACCGCACCCTGCAGCACTGCAAACTGCAGCACCGAGCACACTGCAGCACCGCACACTGCATCACCGCACACTGCATCACCGCACACTGCATCACCGCACACTGCATCACCGAGCACACTGCAGCACCGAGCACACTGCAGCACCGAGCATAATGCAGATCCGCACACTGCAGCACCGCACCCTGCAGCACTGCAAACTGCAGCACCGAGCACACTGCATCACCGCACACTGCATCACCGCACACTGCATCACCGCACACTGCATCACCACACACTGCATCACCGAGCACACTGCAGCACCGAGCACACTGCAGCACCGAGCATAATGCAGAACCGCACACTGCAGCACTGCACCCTGCAGCACTGCAAACTGCAGCACCGAGCACACTGCAGCACCGCACACTGCATCACCGCACACTGCAGCACCGAGCGCACTGCAGCACCGAGCACACTGCAGCACCGAGCATAATGCAGAACCGCACACTGCAGCACCGCACCCTGCAGCACTGCAAACTGCAGCACCGAGCACACTGCAGCACCGCACACTGCATCACCGCACACTGCATCACCGCACACTGCATCACCGCACACTGCATCACCGCACACTGCATCACCGCACACTGCATCACCGCACACTGCATCACCGAGCCCACTGCAGTACCGAGCACACTGCAGCACCGAGAACACTGCAGCACCGAGCACACTGCAGCATCGCACACTGCAGCACCGGGCACACTGCAGCACCGAGCATAATGCAGATCCGCACACTGCAGCACCGCACCCTGCAGCACTGCAAACTGCAGCACCGAGCACACTGCAGCACCGCACACTGCATCACCGCACACTGCATCACCGCACACTGCATCACCGCACACTGCATCACCGAGCACACTGCAGCACCGAGCACACTGCAGCACCGAGCATAATGCAGAACCGCACACTGCAGCACTGCACCCTGCAGCACTGCAAACTGCAGCACCGAGCACACTGCAGCACCGCACACTGCAGCACCGCACACTGCAGCACCGAGCGCACTGCAGCACCGAGCACACTGCAGCACCGAGCATAATGCAGAACCGCACACTGCAGCACCGCACCCTGCAGCACTGCAAACTGCAGCACCGAGCACACTGCAGCACCGCACACTGCATCACCGCACACTGCATCACCGCACACTGCATCACCGCACACTGCATCACCGAGCACACTGCAGCACCGCACACTGCAGCACTGCACACTGCAGCACCGAGCACACTGCAGCACCGAGCACACTGCAGCACCGAGCACACTGCAGCACCGCACACTGCAGCACTGCACACTGCAGCACCTCACACTGCAGCACCGCACACTGCAGCACCTCACACTGCAGCAGCTCACACTGGAGCACTGTGCACACTGTAACACCGCACACTGCAGCACCGAGCACTGCAGCACCGAGCACACTGCTGCACCGCGCACTGCAGCAGCGCTAACTGCAGTAACAAGCACACTGCAGCACCGCACACTGCAGCACCGCACACTGCAGCACCGCACACTGCAGCACTGCACACTGCAGCACTGCACACTGCAGCTCCGAGCACACTGCAGCACAGAGCACACTGCAGCACCGCACACTGCAGCACCGAGAACACTGCAGCACCGCACAAGAAAGAACTGCACACTGCAGCACCGAGCACACTGCAGCACCGAGCACACTGCAGCACCGCACACTGCAGCACCGAGCACACTGCAGCACTGCACACTGCAGCACCGAGCACACTGCAGCACCGCACACTGCAGCACTGAGCACTGCAGTACCGAGCACACTGCAGCCCTGCGCACACTGCAGCACCGCACACTGCAGCACCGAGCACACTGCAGCACCACACACTGCTGCACTGAGCACACTGCAGCCCTGAGCACACTGCAGAACCGCACACTGCAGCACTGAGCCCACTGCAGCACCGAGCACACTGCAGCACCGAGCACACTGCAGCACCGAGCACACTGCAGCACCGAGCACACTGCAGCACCGAGCACACTGCAACACCGAGCCCACTGCAGTACCGAGCACACTGCAGCACCGCACACTGCAGCACTGCACACTGCAGCACTGAGCACTGCAGCACATCACACTGCAGCTCCGAGCACACTGCAGCACCTCACACTGCAGCACCGCACACTGCAGCACCGCACACTGCAGCACTGCACACTGCAGCACTGAGCACTGCAGCACATCACACTGCAGCTCCGAGCACACTGCAGCACCTCACACTGCAGCACCGCACACTGCAGCACCAAGCACACTGCAGCACCAAGCACACTGCAGCACCGCACACTGCAGCTCCAAGCACACTGCTGCACCAAGCAGACTGCAGCACCGCACACTGCAGCACCGCACACTGCAGCACCGAGCACACTGCAGCACCGAGCACACTGCAGCACCGAGCACACTGCAGCACCGCATACTGCAGCACCGAGCACACTGCAGCACCGAGCACACTGCAGCACCGAGCACACTGCAGCACCGAGCACACTGCAGCACCACACACTGCTGCACCAAGCAGACTGCAGCACCGCACACTGCAGCACCGCACACTGCAGCACCGAGCACACTGCAGCACCGAGCACACTGCAGCACCGAGCACACTGCAGCACCGCATACTGCAGCACCGAGCACACTGCAGCACCGAGCACACTGCAGCACCGAGCACACTGCAGCACCGAGCACACTGCAGCACCGAGCACACTGCAGCACAGAGCACACTGCAGCACCACACACTGCAGCACCGAGCACACTGCAGCACCTCACACTGCAGCACTGCACACTGCAGCACCGAGCACACTGCAGCACTGCACACTGCAGCACCGAGCACACTGCAGCACCACACACTGCAGCACCACACACTGCAGCACCGAGCGCACTGCAGCACCGAGCACACTGCAGCACCGAGCATAATGCAGATCCGCACACTGCAGCACCGCACCCTGCAGCACCGCACACTGCATCACCGCACACTGCATCACCGCACACTGCATCACCGCACACTGCAGCACCGCACACTGCAGCACCGAGCACACTGCATCACCGCACACTGCATCACCGCACACTGCAGCAGCACACACTGCAGCACCGAGCGCACTGCAGCACCGAGCACACTGCAGCACCGCACACTGCAGCACCGAGCATAATGCAGAACCGCACACTGCAGCACCGCACCCTGCAGCACTGCAAACTGCAGCACCGAGCACACTGCAGCACCGCACACTGCATCACCGCACACTGCATCACCGCACACTGCATCACCGCACACTGCATCACCGCACACTGCATCACCGCACACTGCATCACCGAGCCCACTGCAGTACCGAGCACACTGCAGCACCGAGAACACTGCAGCACCGAGCACACTGCAGCATCGCACACTGCAGCACCGGGCACACTGCAGCACCGAGCATAATGCAGATCCGCACACTGCAGCACCGCACCCTGCAGCACTGCAAACTGCAGCACCGAGCACACTGCAGCACCGCACACTGCATCACCGCACACTGCATCACCGAGCACACTGCAGCACCGAGCACACTGCAGCACCGAGCATAATGCAGAACCGCACACTGCAGCACTGCACCCTGCAGCACTGCAAACTGCAGCACCTAGCACACTGCAGCACCGCACACTGCAGCACTGCACACTGCAGCACTGCACACTGCAGCTCCGAGCACACTGCAGCACAGAGCACACTGCAGCACCGCACACTGCAGCACCGCACACTGCAGCACTGCACACTGCAGCACTGCACACTGCAGCTCCGAGCACACTGCAGCACAGAGCACACTGCAGCACCGCACACTGCAGCACCGAGAACACTGCAGCACCGCACAAGAAAGAACTGCACACTGCAGCACCGAGCACACTGCAGCACCGAGCACACTGCAGCACTGCACACTGCAGCACTGAGCACTGCAGTACCGAGCACACTGCAGCCCTGCGCACACTGCAGCACCGCACACTGCAGCACCGAGCACACTGCAGCACCACACACTGCTGCACTGAGCACACTGCAGCCCTGAGCACACTGCAGAACCGCACACTGCAGCCCTGAGCACACTGCAGAACCGCACACTGCAGCTCTGAGCACACTGCAGCACTGCACACTGCAGCATCGAGCACACTGCAGCATCGAGCACACTGCAGCATCGAGCACAATGCAGAACCGCACACTGCAGCACTGAGCCCACTGCAGCACCGAGCACACTGCAGCACCGAGCACACTGCAGCACCAAGCACACTGCAGCACCGCACACTGCAGCACCGCACACTGCAGCACCGAGCCCACTGCAGCACCGAGCCCACTGCAGTACCGAGCACACTGCAGCACCGCACACTGCAGCACTGCACACTGCAGCACCGCACACTGCAGCACCGCACACTGCAGCACTGCACACTGCAGCTCCAAGCACACTGCTGCACCAAGCAGACTGCAGCACCGCACACTGCAGCACCGCACACTGCAGCACCGAGCACACTGCAGCACCGAGCACACTGCAGCACTGAGCACACTGCAGCACCGAGCACACTGCAGCACAGAGCACATTGCAGTACCGCACACTGCAGCACCGCACACTGCAGCTCCAAGCACACTGCTGCACCAAGCACACTGCAGCACCACACACTGCAGCACCACACACTGCAGCACCACACACTGCAGCACCGAGCACACTGCAGCACCGAGCACACTGCAGCACCAAGAGGACTGCAGCACCGAGCACACTGCAGCACCGAGCATAATGCAGATCCGCACACTGCAGCACCGCACCCTGCAGCACTGCAAACTGCAGCACCGAGCACACTGCAGCACCGCACACTGCATCACCGCACACTGCATCACCGCACACTGCATCACCGCACACTGCATCACCGAGCACACTGCAGCACCGAGCACACTGCAGCACCGAGCATAATGCAGAACCGCACACTGCAGCACTGCACCCTGCAGCACTGCAAACTGCAGCACCGAGCACACTGCAGCACCGCACACTGCAGCACCGCACACTGCAGCACCGCACACTGCAGCACCGAGCACACTGCAGCACCACACACTGCAGCAGCACACACTGCAGCACCGAGCGCACTGCAGCACCGAGCACACTGCAGCACCGAGCATAATGCAGAACCGCACACTGCAGCACCGCACCCTGCAGCACTGCAAACTGCAGCACCGAGCACACTGCAGCACCGCACACTGCATCACCGCACACTGCATCACCGCACACTGCATCACCGCACACTGCATCACCGCACACTGCATCACCGCACACTGCATCACCGAGCCCACTGCAGTACCGAGCACACTGCAGCACCGAGAACACTGCAGCACCGAGCACACTGCAGCATCGCACACTGCAGCACCGAGCACACTGCAGCACCGAGCACACTGCAGCATCGCACACTGCAGCACCTCACACTGCAGCACCGCACACTGCAGCACCGCACACTGCAGCACCGCACACTGCAGCACCAAGCACACTGCAGCACCGCACACTGCAGCTCCAAGCACACTGCTGCACCAAGCACACTGCAGCACCGCACAGTGCAGCACCAAGCACACTGCAGCACCGAGCACACTGCAGCACCGAGCACACTGCAGCACCGAGCACACTGCAGCATCGCACACTGCAGCACCTCACACTGCAGCACCGCACACTGCAGCACCGCACAGTGCAGCACCAAGCACACTGCAGCACCGAGCACACTGCAGCACCGAGCACACTGCAGCACCGCACACTGCAGCACTGCACACTGCAGCACCGCACAGTGCAGCACCAAGCACACTGCAGCACCGAGCACACTGCAGCACCGAGCACACTGCAGCACCGAGCACACTGCAGCACCGAGCACACTGCAGCATCACACACTTCAGCACCACACCGCAGCACCTCAAACTGCAACACCACACACACTGCAGCACCGCACACTGTAGCACCGCACACTGCAGCACCGAGCCCACTGCAGTACCGAGCACACTGCAGCACCGAGAACACTGCAGCACCGAGCACACTGCAGCATCGCACACTGCAGCACCGCACACTGCAGCACTGAGCACTGCAGCACATCACACTGCAGCTCCGAGCACACTGCAGCACCGCACACTGCAGCTCCAAGCACACTGCTGCACCAAGCACACTGCAGCACCGCACAGTGCAGCACCAAGCACACTGCAGCACCGCACCCTGCAGCACCGCACCCTGCAGCACCGCACACTGCAGCACCGAGCTTACTGCAGCACCGAACACTGCAGCACCGAGCACACTGCAGCACCGCACACTGCAGCGCCGCACACTGCAGCACTGAGCACACTGCAGCAACGCACACTGCAGCACCGAGCACTGCAGCACCGAGCACACTGCAGCCCTGAGCACACTGCAGCACCGCACACTGCAGCTCCAAGCACACTGCTGCACCAAGCACACTGCAGCACCGCACACTGCAGCACCGAGCACAATGCAGAACCACACACTGCAGCACCGCACACTGCAGCACCTGACACTGCAGCACCGCACACTGCAGCATCTCACACTGCAGCACCACACTGCAGCACCGAGCACACTGCAGCACCACACACACTGCAGCACCGCACACTGCAGCACCGCACACTGCAGCACCACACACACTGCAGCACCGCACAAGAAAGAACTGCACACTGCAGCATCGAGCACACTGCAGCACCGAGCACACTGCAGCACCGAGCACACTGCAACACCGAGCACACTGCAGCACCGCACACTGCAGCACCGCACACTGCAGAACCACACACTGCAGCACCGAGCACACTGCAGCACCGAGTACACTACAGCTCCGCACACTGCAGCACCGAGCACACTGCAGCACCGCACACTGCAGCACCGCACACTGCAGCACCGCACACTGCAGCACCACACACTGCAGCACCGCACACTGCAGCACCACACACTGCAGCACCGAGCACACTGCAGAACCGCACACTGCAGCAACGACCACACTGCAGCACCGAGTACACTACAGCTCCGCACACTGCAGCACCGCACACTGCAGCACTGCACACTGCAGTACCAAGCACACTGCAGCACCGCAAACTGCAGCACTGCACACTGCAGCACCGAGCACACTGCAGCACCGCACACTGCAGCACCGAGCACTGCAGCACCTCACACTGCAGCACCTCACACTGCAGCACCGCACACTGCAGCTCCGCACACTGCAGCTCCGAGCACACTGCAGCACTGAGCACACTGCAGCTCCGAGCACACTGCAGCAACAAGCACACTGCAGCACCGCACACTGCAGCACCGCACACTGCAGCACCGCACACTTCAGCACCGCACACTGTAATAACGCACACTGCAGCTCCGTGAACACTGCAGCACTGCACACTGCAGCACCGCACACTGCAGCACCAAGCGCACTGCAGCACCGAGCACACTGCTGCACCGAGCACACTGCAGAACCACACACTGCAGCACCGCACACTGCAGCACCGCACACTGCAGCACCGCACACTGCAGCACCTCACACTGCAGCACCTCACACTGCAGCACCGCACACTGCAGCACCTCACACTGCAGCAGCTCACACTGCAGCACTGTGCAAACTGTAACACCGCACATGGCAGCACTGAGCACTGCAGCACCGAGCACACTGCTGCACCGCACACTGCAGCACCGCACACTGCAGTTTCAAGCACACTGCAGCACTGCACACTGCAGCACTGCACACTGCAGCACCGAGCACACTGCAGCACTGCACACTGCAGCTCCGAGCACACTGCAGCACCGAGCACTCTGCAGCACCGCACATGCAGCACCGAGCACACTGCAGCACCACACACTGCAGCACCGAGCACACTGCAGCACCGCACACTGCAGCTCCGAGCACACTTGAGCACCGAGCACAATGCAGCATCGTGCACTGCAGCACCGCACACTGCAGCACCGCACAATGCAGCACCGAGCACACTGCAGCACCGCACACTGCAGCACTGCACACTGCAGCACCGAGCACACTGCAGCACCGAGCACACTGCAGCACCGAGCACACTGCAGCACCGAGCACACTGCAGCACCGCACACTGCAGCACTGCACACTGCAGCACCTCACACTGCAGCACCGCACACTGCAGCACCTCACACTGCAGCAGCTCACACTGGAGCACTGTGCACACTGTAACACCGCACACTGCAGCACCGAGCACTGCAGCACCGAGCACACTGCTGCACCGCGCACTGCAGCAGCGCTAACTGCAGTAACAAGCACACTGCAGCACCGCACACTGCAGCACCGCACACTGCAGCACTGCACACTGCAGCACTGCACACTGCAGCTCCGAGCACACTGCAGCACAGAGCACACTGCAGCACCGCACACTGCAGCACCGAGAACACTGCAGCACCGCACAAGAAAGAACTGCACACTGCAGCACCGAGCACACTGCAGCACTGAGCACTGCAGTACCGAGCACACTGCAGCCCTGCGCACACTGCAGCACCGCACACTGCAGCACCGAGCACACTGCAGCACCACACACTGCTGCACTGAGCACACTGCAGCACCGAGAACACTGCAGCACCGAGCACACTGCAGCACCGAGCACACTGCAGCACCGAGCACAATGCAGAACCGCACACTGCAACACCGAGCCCACTGCAGTACCGAGCACACTGCAGCACCGCACACTGCAGCACTGCACACTGCAGCACTGAGCACTGCAGCACATCACACTGCAGCTCCGAGCACACTGCAGCACCTCACACTGCAGCACCGCACACTGCAGCACCGCACACTGCAGCACTGCACACTGCAGCACCAAGCACACTGCAGCACCAAGCACACTGCAGCACCGCACACTGCAGCTCCAAGCACACTGCTGCACCAAGCAGACTGCAGCACCGCACACTGCAGCACCGCACACTGCAGCACCGAGCACACTGCAGCACCGAGCACACTGCAGCACCGAGCACACTGCAGCACCGAGCACACTGCAGCACAGAGCACAATGCAGTACCGCACACTGCAGCACCGCACACTGCAGCTCCAAGCACACTGCTGCACCAAGCACACTGCAGCACCACACACTGCAGCACCACACACTGCAGCACCGAGCGCACTGCAGCACCGAGCACACTGCAGCACCGAGCATAATGCAGATCCGCACACTGCAGCACCGCACCCTGCAGCACTGCAAACTGCAGCACCGAGCACACTGCAGCACCGCACACTGCATCACCGCACACTGCATCACCGCACACTGCATCACCGCACACTGCATCACCACACACTGCATCACCGAGCACACTGCAGCACCGCACACTGCAGCACCGAGCACACTGCAGCCCTGAGCACACTGCAGCACCGCACACTGCTGCACCAAGCACACTGCAGCACCGCACACTGCAGCACCGAGCACACTGCAGCACCAAACACTGCAGCACCGAGCACACTGCAGCACCGAGCACAATGCAGAACCACACACTGCAGCACCGCACACTGCAGCACCTGACACTGCAGCACCGCACACTGCAGCATCTCACACTGCAGCACCAAGCACTGCAGCACCGCGCACTGCAGCTCCGAGCATACTGCAGCATCACACACTTCAGCACCACACTGCAGCACCTCACACTGCAGCACCACACACACTGCAACACCGCACACTGCAGCACCGCACACTGCAGCACCACACACACTGCAGCACCTCACACTGCAGCAGCTCACACTGCAGCAGCTCACACTGCAGCACCGCACAAGAAAGAACTGCACACTGCAGCATCGAGCACACTGCAGCACCGAGCACACTGCAGCACCGAGCACACTGCAGCACCGCACACTGCAGAACCGCCCACTGCAGCACCGCACACTGCAGCACCGAGCACACTGCAGCACCGAGCACACTGCAGCACTGCACACTGCAGCACCGAGCACAATGCAGCACCGCAAACTGCAGCACTGCACACTGCAGCACCGAGCACACTGCAGCACCGCACACTGCAGCACTGAGCACTGCAGCACCTCACACTGCAGCACCTCACACTGCAGCACCGCACACTGCAGCTCCGCACACTGCAGCTCCGAGCACACTGCAGCAACAAGCACACTGCAGCACCGCACACTGCAGCACCGCACACAGCAGCACCGAGCACACTGCAGCACTGCACACTTCAGCACCGCACACTGTAATAACGCACACTGCAGCTCCGTGAACACTGCAGCACTGCACACTGCAGCACCGCACACTGCAGCACCAAGCGCACTGCAGCACCGAGCACACTGCTGCACCGAGCACACTGCAGCACCACACACTGCAGAACCGAGCACACTGCAGCACCGAGCACACTGCAGAACCACACACTGCAGCACCGCACACTGCAGCACCGCACACTGCAGCACCGCACACTGCAGCACCTCACACTGCAGCACCTCACACTGCAGCACCGCACACTGCAGCACCTCACACTGCAGCAGCTCACACTGCAGCACTGTGCAAACTGTAACACCGCACATGGCAGCACTGAGCACTGCAGCACCGAGCACACTGCTGCATCGCACACTGCAGCACTGCACACTGCAGCACCGAGCACACTGCAGCACTGCACACTGCAGCTCCGAGCACACTGCAGCTCCGAGCACACTGCAGCACCGAGCACTCTGCAGCACCGCACATGCAGCACCGAGCACACTGCAGCACCACACACTGCAGCACCGAGCACACTGCAGCACCGCACACAGCAGCACCGCACAATGCAGCACTGAGCACTGCAGCACCGAGCACTGTAGCACTGCACACTGCAGCACCGCACACTGCAGCTCCGAGCACACTTGAGCACCGAGCACAATGCAGCATCGTGCACTGCAGCACCGCACACTGCAGCACCGCACAATGCAGCACCGAGCACACTGCAGCACCGCACACTGCAGCACTGCACACTGCAGCACCGAGCACACTGCAGCACCGAGCACACTGCAGCACCGAGCACACTGCAGCACTGCACCCTGCAGCACCGAGCACACTGCAGCACCGCACACTGCAGCACTGCACACTGCAGCACCTCACACTGCAGCACCGCACACTGCAGCACCTCACACTGCAGCAGCTCACACTGGAGCACTGTGCACACTGTAACACCGCACACTGCAGCACCGAGCACTGCAGCACCGAGCACACTGCTGCACCGCGCACTGCAGCAGCGCTAACTGCAGTAACAAGCACACTGCAGCACCGCACACTGCAGCACCGCACACTGCAGCACTGCACACTGCAGCACTGCACACTGCAGCACTGCACACTGCAGCTCCGAGCACACTGCAGCACAGAGCACACTGCAGCACCGCACACTGCAGCACCGAGAACACTGCAGCACCGCACAAGAAAGAACTGCACACTGCAGCACCGAGCACACTGCAGCACCGAGCACACTGCAGCACCGAGCACACTGCAGCACTGCACACTGCAGCACTGAGCACTGCAGTACCGAGCACACTGCAGCCCTGCGCACACTGCAGCACCGCACACTGCAGCACCGAGCACACTGCAGCACCACACACTGCTGCACTGAGCACACTGCAGCCCTGAGCACACTGCAGAACCGCACACTGCAGCCCTGAGCACACTGCAGAACCGCACACTGCAGCTCTGAGCACACTGCAGCACAGCACACTGCAGCACTGAGCACACTGCAGCACCTAGCACAATGCAGAACCGCACACTGCAGCACTGAGCCCACTGCAGCACCGAGCACACTGCAGCACCGAGCACACTGCAGCACCAAGCACACTGCAGCACTGCACACTGCAGCACTGCACACTGCAGCACCGAGCACACTGCAGCACTGCACACTGCAGCTCCGAGCACACTGCAGCTCCGAGCACACTGCAGCTCCGAGCACACTGCAGCAACAAGCACACTGCAGCACCGCACACTGCAGCACCGCACACAGCAGCACCGAGCACACTGCAGCACTGCACACTTCAGCACCGCACACTGTAATAACGCACACTGCAGCTCCGTGAACACTGCAGCACTGCACACTGCAGCACCGCACACTGCAGCACCGAGCACACTGCTGCACCGAGCACACTGCAGCACCACACACTGCAGAACCGAGCACACTGCAGCACCGAGCACACTGCAGAACCACACACTGCAGCACCGCACACTGCAGCACCGCACACTGCAGCACCGCACACTGCAGCACCTCACACTGCAGCAGCTCACACTGCAGCACTGTGCAAACTGTAACACCGCACATGGCAGCACTGAGCACTGCAGCACCGAGCACACTGCTGCACCGCACACTGCAGCACCGCACACTGCAGTTTCAAGCACACTGCAGCACTGCACACTGCAGCACTGCACACTGCAGCACCGAGCACACTGCAGCACTGCACACTGCAGCACCGAGCACACTGCAGCACCGAGCACACTGCAGCTCCGAGCACACTGCAGCTCCGAGCACACTGCAGCACCGAGCACTCTGCAGCACCGCACATGCAGCACCGAGCACACTGCAGCACCACACACTGCAGCACCGAGCACACTGCAGCACCGCACACAGCAGCACCGAGCACTGCAGCACCGAGCACACTGCAGCATCACACAATGCAGCACCACACTGCAGCACCTCACACTGCAGCACCATGCACACTGCAGCACCGCACACTGCAGCACCGCACACTGCAGCACCGCACACTGGAGCACCGAGCTCACAGCAGCACCGAGCACAGCAGCACCGCACACTGCAGCAATGCACACTGCAGCACCGCACACTGCAGCACCGAGCTCATAGCAGCACCGAGCACTGCAGCACCGCACACTGCAGCAATGCACACTGCAGCACCGAGCACTGCAGCAACGAGCACTGCAGCACCGCACAATGCAGCAACAAGCACACTGCAGCACTGCACACTGCAGCACCGAGCACACTGCAGCACCGCACACTGCAGCACCGAGCACACTGCAGCATCGAGCACACGGCAGCACCGAGCACACTGCAGCACTGCACACTGCAGCACCGAGCACTCTGCAGCACCGAGCACACTGCAGCACTGAGCACTGCAGCACCGAGCACACTGCAGCACCGAGCACACTGCAGCACCGAGCACACTGCAGCCCTGCGCACACTGCAGCACTGCACACTGCAGCACCTCACACTGCAGCACCGAGCACACTGCAGCACCGAGCACACTGCAGCACCGAGCACACTGCAGCACCGAGCACACTGCAGCACAGAGCACACTGCAGCACCGAGCACACTGCTGCACCAAGCAGACTGCAGCACCGCACACTGCAGCACCGAGCACACTGCAGCACCGAGCACAATGCAGTACCGCACACTGCAGCACCGCACACTGCAGCACCGCACACTGCATCACCGAGCTCACTGCAGCACCGCACACTGCAGCACCGCACACTGCAGCACCAAGCACACTGCAGCACCGCACCCTGCAGCACCGCGCCCTGCAGCACCGAGCACACTGCAGCACCACACACTGCAGCACCGAGCTCACTGCAGCACCGAGCACACTGCAGCACCGAGCACACTGCAGCACCGAGCACACTGCAGCACCGCACACTGCAGCACCGCACACTGCAGCAACGCACACTGCAGCACCGCACACTGCAGCACCGCACACTGCAGCACCACACACTGCAGCACCGAGCTCACTGCAGCACCGAGCACACTGCAGCACCGAGCACACTACAGCAACGCACACTGCAGCACCGCAAAATGCAGCAACAAGCACACTGCAGCACCGCACCCTGCAGCACCGCGCCCTGCAGCACCACACACTGCAGCACCGAGCTCACTGCAGCACCGAGCACACTGCAGCACCGAGCACAATGCAGCCCTGAGCACACTGCAACACCGCACACTGCAGCAACTCACACTGCAGTATCAAGCACACTGCAGCACCGCACACTGCAGCACTGCACACTGCAGCATCGAGCAGTGCAGCACCGAGCATGCTGCATATCCGCAAACAGCAGTACCACATACTGCAGCACCGCACACTGCAGCACCGAGCACACTGCAGCACCGAGCACACTGCAGCACCGCACACTGCAGCACTGAGCACACTGCAGCACTGCACACTGCAGCACCGAGCACACTGCAGCACCGCGTGCACTGCAGCACCGAGTGTACTGCAGCACCGCACACTGCAGCACCGAGCACACTGCAGCACCAAGCACACTGCAGCACCGCACACTGCAGCACTGCACACTGCAGCACCGAGCACACTGCAGCACCGCACACTGCACTACTGAGAAAACTACAGCACCGCACACTGCAGCAACAAGCACACTGCAGCACCGCACACTGCAGCACCGAGCACACTGCAGCTCCACACACTGCAGCACCGCACACTGCAGCACTGCACACTGCAGCACCGAGCACACTGCAGCACCGCACACTGCAGCACCGAGCACACTGCAGCTCCGAGCACACTGCAGCACCGCACATTGCAGCACCGAGCGCACTGTAGCACCGCAGACTCTGGCACCAAGCACACTGCAGCACCGCACACTGCAGCACCGCACACTGCAGCACGAGCACACTGCAGCACGAGCACACTGCAGCACCGCACACTGCAGCACCACACACTGCAGCACCGCACACTGCAGCACTGCACACTGCAGCACCACACACTGCAGCACCGAGCACACTGCAGCACCGAGCACAATGCAGCACCGAGCACACAGCAGCACCGCACACTGCAGCACCGAGCACTGCAGCACCGCACAATGCAGCAACAAGCACACTGCAGCACCGAGCACACTGCAGCACCGCACACTGCAGCACCGCACACTGCAGCACCGCACACTGCAGCACCGAGCACACTGCAGCACCGCACACTGCAGCACCGCACACTGCAGCACCGCACACTGCAGCATCGAGCACACTGCAGCACCGAGCACACTGCAGCACCGCACACTGCAGCATCGAGCACAATGCAGCACCGAGCACACTGCAGCACCGAGCACACTGCAGCACCGAGCACACTGCAGCACCGAGCACACTGCAGCTCCACACACTGCAGCACCAAACACTGCAGCACCGAGCACACTGCAGCTCCACACACTGCAGCACCAAACACTGCAGCACCGAGCACAATGCAGAACCGCACACTGCAGCACCGAGCACACTGCAGCAATACACACTGCGGCACGGAGCACATTGCAGCACCACACACGGCAGCACCGAGCAATGCAGCACCAAGCACACTGCAGCACCACACACTGCAGGACCGAGCACACCTCAGCACCGCACACTGCAGCACCGTGCACACTGCAGCACCGCACACTGCAGCACCGAGCAATGCGGCACCAAGCACACTGCAGCACCACACACTTCTGGACGGAGCACACTGCAGCACCGCACACTGCAGCACCGTGCACACTGCAGCACCGCACACTGCAGCACTGAGCACACTGCAGCACCGAGCACACTGCAGCACCGCACATTGCAGCACCGCTCACTGCAGCACTGAGCACACTGCAGCATCGCACACTGCAGCCCCGCACACTGCAGCACCGAGCACACTGCAGCACCGCACACCGCAGCACCGCACACTGCAGCACCGCACACTGCAGCACCGAGCACAATGCAGCACCGCACACCGCAGCACCGCACACTGCAGCACCGCACAATGCAGCACTGAGCACACTGCAGAACCGCACACTGCAGTACCGAGCACATTGCAGCACTGCACACTGCAGCACCGCACACTGCAGCACCAAGCACACTGCAGCACCGCACACTGCACCACCGAGCACACTGCAGCACCGAGCACACTGCAGCACCGCACACTGCAAAAACGCGCACTCCAGCACCGAGCACACTGCAGCACCGCACACTGCACTACTGAGCAAACTACAGCACCGCACACTGCAGCACCGAGCACACTGCAGCACCGCACACTGCAGCACTGCAAACTGCAGCACTGAGCACACTGCAGCACCGCACATTGCAGCACCGAGCGCACTGTAGCACCGCAGACTCTGGCACCAAGCACACTGCAGCACCGCACACTGCAGCACCGCACACTGCAGCATGAGCACACTGCAGCACCGCACACTGCAGCGCCACACACTGCAGCACGACACACTGCAGCACCTCACACGGCAGCGCTGCACACTGCAGCACCGAGCACACCGCTGCACCGCACACTGCAGCACCGCACACTGCAGCACCGCAAACTGCAGCACCGCAAACTGCAGCACCGCAAACTGCAGCACCAAGCACACTGCAGCACCACACACTGCAGCACCGAGCACACTGCAGCACCGAGCACACTGCAGCACCGCACACTGCAGCACCGAGCACACTGCAGCACCGCACACTGCAGCACGGAGCACACTGCAGCACCGCACACTGCACCACCACACACTGCAGCACGACACACTGCAGCACCTCACACGGCAGCACTGCACACTGCAGCACCGAGCACACCGCTGCACCGCACACTGCAGCACCGCACACTGCAGCACCGTGCACTGCAGCTCCGAGCACACTGCAGCACCGCACACTGCAGCACCGAGCACACTGCAGCACAACACAGTGCAGCAACAAGCACACTGCAGCACCGCACACTGCAGCACCGAGCACAATGCAGCACCGCACACTGCAGCACCGCACACTGTAGCACCGCACACTGCAGCACCGAGCACACTGCAGCACCGCACACCGCAGCACCGAGCAGACTGCAGCACCGCACACTGCAAAAACGCGCACTCCAGCACCGAGCACACTGCAGCAGCACACACTGCAGCACCGCACACTGCAGCACCGCACACTGCAGCATCGAGCACACTGCAGCACCGCACACTGCAGCACCGAGCAGACTGCCGCAACGCACACTGCAACAACGCACACTGCAGCACCGAGCACACTGCAGCATCACACACTGCAACACCGAGCACACTGCAGCACCACACAGTGCAGCAACAAGCACACTGCAGCACCGCACACTGCAGCACCGAGCACAATGCAGCACCACACACTGCAGCACCGCACACTGCAGCACCGCACACTGCAGCACCGAGCACACTGCAGCACCGAGCACACTGCAGCACCGAGCACACTGCAGCACCGAGCACACTGCAGCACACCGCACTGCGGTCCGCACACTGCAGCACCGCACACTGCAGCACCGCACACTGCAGCACCGCACACTGCAGCACCACACACTGCAGCACCGCACACTGCAGCACCGCAAACTGCAGCACCGTACACTGCAGCACCGTACACTGCAGCACCGCACACTCTAAAAATGCACACTGCAGAAATGCGCACACTGCAGCACCGCAAACTGCAGCACCGCGTGCACTGCAGTACTGCACACTGCAGCACCAAGTGCACTGCAGCACCGAGCACACTGCAGCACCGAGAAAACTGCAGCACCAAGTGCACTGCTGCACCGAGCAAACTGCAGCACCGAGCACACTGCAGCTCACCGCACTACAGCACCGCACACTGCAGCACCGCACACTGCAGCACCAAATGTACTGAAGCGCCGAGAACACTGCAGCACCGCACACTGCAGCACCGCACACTGCAGCACCGCACACTGCAGCATCGAGCACACTGCAGCACCGCACACTGCAGCACCGAGCAGACTGCAGCACCGCACACTGCAACAACGCACACTGCAGCACCGAGCACACTGCAGCATCACACACTGCAGCACCGAGCACACTGCAGCACCGCACAGTGCAGCAACAAGCACACTGCAGCACCGCACACTGCAGCACCGAGCACAATGCAGCACCGCACACTGCAGCACCGCACACTGCAGCACCGTACACTGCAGCACCGCACACTGCAGCACCGCACACTGCAGCACCGAGCACACTGCAGCACCGCACACCGCAGCACCGAGCAGACTGCAGCACCGCACACTGCAAAAACGCGCACTCCAGCACCGAGCACACTGCAGCAGCACACACTGCAGCACCGCACACTGCAGCACCGCACACTGCAGCATCGAGCACACTGCAGCACCGCACACTGCAGCACCGAGCAGACTGCAGCACCGCACACTGCAACAACGCACACTGCAGCACCGAGCACACTGCAGCATCACACACTGCAGCACCGAGCACACTGCAGCACCACACAGTGCAGCAACAAGCACACTGCAGCACCGCACACTGCAGCACCGAGCACAATGCAGCACCGCACACTGCATGACCGCACACTGCAGCACCGCACACTGCAGCACCGCACACTGCAGCACCGAGCACACTCCAGCACCGAGCACACTGCAGCACCGAGCACACTGCAGCACACCGCACTGCGGCTCCGCGCACTGCAGCACCGCACACTGCAGCACCGCACACTGCAGCACCACACACTGCAGCACCGCAAACTGCAGCACCGTACACTGCAGCACCGTACACTGCAGCACCGCACACTCTAAAAATGCACACTGCAGAAATGCGCACACTGCAGCACCGCAAACTGCAGCACCGCATGCACTGCAGTACTGCACACTGCAGCACCAAGTGCACTGCAGCACCGAGCACACTGCAGCACCGAGAAAACTGCAGCACCAAGTGCACTGCTGCACCGAGCAAACTGCAGCACCGAGCACACTGCAGCTCACCGCACTGCAGCACCGCACACTGCAGCACCGCACACTGCAGCACCGAGCACATTGTAGCACCGCACACTGCAACACCGCACACTGCAGCACCGCACACTGCAGCACCGAGCACACTGCAGCACCGCACACTGCAGCACCGAGCAGACTGCAGCACTGCACACTGCAACAACGCACACTCCAGCACCGAGCACACTGCAGCACCGAGCAGACTGCAGCACTGCACACTGCAGCACCAAGCACACAGCAGCACCGCACACTGCAGCACCGTACACTGCAGCACCGCACACTGCAGCACCGAACACA
The DNA here is from genome assembly GCA_026770705.1 of Isurus oxyrinchus. NCBI lineage: Eukaryota > Metazoa > Chordata > Chondrichthyes > Lamniformes > Lamnidae > Isurus > Isurus oxyrinchus. The sequence continues at coordinate 647,222 of JANJGN010000289.1, read as the reverse complement.
CTGCAGCACCTCACACTGCAGCACCGAGCACACTGCAGCGCCGTGCACTGCAGCACCGAGCACACTGCAGCACCGCACACTGCAGCACCAAGCACACTGCAGCACCTCACACTGCAGCAACAAGCACACTGCAGCACCGCACACTGCAGCACCGAGCACACTGCAGCACCGAGCACACTGCAGCACCGAGCACACTACAGCACCGAGCACTGCAGCACTGCACACTGCAGCACCGAGCACACTGCAGCACACCGCACTGCAGCTCCGCACACTGCAGCACCACACACTGCAGCACCGCACACTGCAGCACCGCACACTGCAGCACCGCACACTGCAGCACCGCACACTGCAGCACCGCACACTGTAGCACCGTACACTGCAGCACCGCACAGTGTAACAATGCACACTGCAGAAATGCGCACACTGCAGCTCCGCACACTGCAGCACCGCGTACACTGAAGTACCGCACACTGCAGCACCAAATGCACTGCAGCACCGAGCACACTGCAGCACCAAGTGCACTGCTGCACCGAGCACACTGCAGCACCGAGCACACTGCAGCACCACACACTGCAGCACTGTGCACACTGCAGCACCGCACACTGCAGCACCGAGCAATGCAGCACCAAGCACACTGCAGGACGGAGCACACTGCAGCACCACACACTGCAGGACGGAGCACACTGCAGCACCACACACTGCAGCACCGTGCACACTGCAGCACCGCACACTGCAGCACTGAGCACACTGCAGCACCGAGCACTGAAGCACAGCACACTGTAGCACCGAGCACACTGCAGCACCGCACACTGCAGCACCAAGCACACTGCAGCTCCGAGCACACTGCAGCTCACCGCACTACAGCACCGCACACTGCAGCACCGCACACTGCAGCACCAACTGTAATGAAGCGCCGAGAACACTGCAGCACCGCACACTGCAGCACCGCACACTGCAGCACCGCACACTGCAGCACCGAGCACACTGCAGCACCGCACACTGCAGCACCGAGCAGACTGCAGCACCGCACACTGCAGCACCGTACACTGCAGCACCGCACACTGCAGCACTGAACACACTGCAGCACCTCACACAGCAGCACCGAGCACACTGCAGCACCGCACACTGCAGCACCAAGCACACTGCAGCACCTCACACTGCAGCAACAAGCATACTGCAGCACCGCACACTGAAGCACTGAGCACACTGCAGCACCGCACACTGCAGCACTGAGAACACTGCAGCACTGCACACTGTAACACCGTGCACTGCAGCACCGCATACTGCAGCACCGAGCACACTGCAGCACCGAGCACACTGCAGCACCGAGCACACAGCAGCACCGAGCACACTGCAGCACCGAGCACACTGCAGCGCCAAGCACACTGCAGCACACCGCACTGCAGCTCCGCACACTGCAACACCACACACTGCAGCACCACGTGCACTGCAGCACCGAGCACACTGCAGCTCCGTGCACACTGCAGCATCAAGTGCACTGCTGCACCGAGCAAACTGCAGCACCGAGCACACTGCAGCTCACCGCACACTGCAGCACCGAGCACACTGCAGCACCGCACACTGCAGCACCGCACACTGCAGCACCGCACTCTGCAGCACCGCAAACTGCAGCACCGCACACTGCAGCACCGCACACTGCAGCACCAAGTACACTGCAGCACCAAGCTGCAGCACCGAGCACACTGCAGCACTGCGCACTGCAGCACCGCGCACTGCAGCTCCGAGCACACTGCAGCACCGCACACTGCGGCACGGAGCACACTGCAGCACCGCACACTGCAGCAGCACACACGGCAGCTCCGAGCAATGCAGCACCAAGCACACTGCAGCACCACACACTGCAGGACCGAGCACACTGCAGCACTGCACACTGCAGCACCGTGCACACTGCAGCACCGAACTGCAGCACCACACTGCAGCACTTCACACTGCAGCACCACACACACTGCGGCACAGCACACTGCAGCATCGCACACTGCAGCACCGAGCTCACTGCAGCACCGCACACTGCAGCACCGAGCTCACTGCAGCACCGCACACTGCAGCACTGAGAACACTGCAGCACTGCACACTGTAACACCGTGCACTGCAGCACCGCATACTGCAGCACCGAGCACACTGCAGCACCGAGCACACTGCAGCACCGAGCACACAGCAGCACCGAGCACACTAAAGCACCGAGCACTGCAGCACTGCACACTGCAGCACCAAGCACACTGCAGCACACCGCACTGCAGCTCCGCACACTGCAACACCACACACTGCAGCACCACGTGCACTGCAGCACCGAGCACACTGCAGCTCCGTGCACACTGCAGCATCAAGTGCACTGCTGCACCGAGCAAACTGCAGCACCGAGCACACTGCAGCACCAAGTGCACTGCTGCACCGAGCACACTGTAGCACCGCACACTGTAGCACCGCACACTGCAGCACCGCACACTGCAGCACCGAGCACACTGCAGCACCACACACTGCAGCACCGCACACTGCAGCACCGCACACTGCAGCACCGAGCACACTGCAGTACCGCACACTGCAGCACCGAGCACACTGCAGCACCACACACTGCAGCACCGAGCACACTGCAGTACCGCACACTGCAGCACCGAGCACACTGCAGCACCACACACTGCAGCACCGCACACTGCAGCACCGAGCACACTGCAGTACCGCACACTGCAGCACCGAGCACACTGCAGCACCACACACTACAGCACCGAGCACACTGCAGCACTGAGCACACTGCAGAACCGCACACTGCAGCACCGAGCACACTGCAGCACCGCACACTGCAGCACCAAGCACACTGCAGCACCGCACACTGCACCACCGAGCACACTGCAGCACCGAGCACACTGCAGCGCCGCACACTGCAGCACCGAGCAGACTGCAGCACCGCACACTGCAAAAACGCGCACTCCAGCACCGAGCACACTGCAGCACTGCACACTGCAGCACCGCACACTGCAGCACCGCACTCTGCAGCACCGCAAACTGCAGCACCACACACTGCAGCACCGCACACTGCAGCACCAAGCACATTGCAGCACCAAGCTGCAGCACCGAGCACACTGCAGCACTGCGCACTGCAGCACCGCGCACTGCAGCTCCGAGCACACTGCAGCACCACACACTGCAGGACCGAGCACACTGCAGCACCACACACTGCAGCACCGTGCACACTGCAGCACCGCACTGCAGCACCACACTGCAGCACCTCACACTGCAGCACCACACACACTGCAGCACAGCACACTGCAGCATCGCACACTGCAGCACCGAGCTCACTGCAGCACCGCACACTGCAGCACCGAGCTCACTGCAGCACCGCACACTGCAGCACCGAGCTCACTGCAGCACCGCACACTGCAGCACCGAGCTCACTGCAGCACCGAACACTGCAGCATCGAGCACACTGCAGCACCGAGCACAATGCAGCACCGAGCACACTGCAGCACCGCACACTGCAGCATCGAGCACAATGCAGCACCGAGCACAATGCAGCACCGAGCACACTGCAGCACCGAGCACACTGCAGCAACGCACACTGCAGCACTGCACACTGCAGCACCGAGCACACTGCAGCACCGAGCACACTGCAGCACCGAGCACACTGCAGCACCGAGCACACTGCAGCACCGAGCACACTGCAGCACCGCACACTGCAGCACCGAGCACAATGCAGCACCGCACACTGCAGCACTGCACACTGCAGCACCGCACACTGCAGCACCGCACACTGCAGCACTGCACACTGCAGCACCGCACACTGCAGCACCGCACACTGCAGCACCGAGCACACTGCAGCACCAAGCACACTGCAGCACCGAGCACACTGCAGCACCGCACACTGCAGCACCGAGCACACTGCAGCACACCGCACTGCGGCTCCGCACACTGCAGCACCGCACACTGCAGCACCGCACACTGCAGCACCGCACACTGCAGCACCGCACACTGCAGCACCGCAAACTGCAGCACCGCGTGCACTGCAGTACTGCACACTGCAGCACCAAGTGCACTGCAGCACCGAGCACACTGCAGCACCGAGAAAACTGCAGCACCAAGTGCACTGCTGCACCGAGCAAACTGCAGCACCGCGCACACTGCAGCTCACCGCACTACAGCACCGCACACTGCAGCACCGCACACTGCAGCACCGAGCACACTGCAGCATCACACACTGCAGCACCGAGCACACTGCAGCACCGCACAGTGCAGCAACAAGCACACTGCAGCACCGCACACTGCAGCACCGCACACTGCAGCACCGCACACTGCAGCACCGCACACTGCAGCACCGCACACTGCAGCACCGAGCACACTGCAGCACCGCACACCGCAGCACCGAGCAGACTGCAGCACCGCACACTGCAAAAACGCGCACTCCAGCACCGAGCACACTGCAGCAGCACACACTGCAGCACCGCACACTGCAGCACCGCACACTGCAGCATCGAGCACACTGCAGCACCGCACACTGCAGCACCGAGCAGACTGCAGCACCGCACACTGCAACAACGCACACTGCAGCACCGAGCACACTGCAGCATCACACACTGCAGCACCGAGCACACTGCAGCACCACACAGTGCAGCAACAAGCACACTGCAGCACCGCACACTGCAGCACCGAGCACAATGCAGCACCGCACACTGCAGCACCGCACACTGCAGCACCGCACACTGCAGCACCGAGCACACTGCAGCACCGAGCACACTGCAGCACCGAGCACACTGCAGCACTGAGCACACTGCAGCACACCGCACTGCGGCTCCGCACACTGCAGCAGCACACACTGCAGCACCGCACACTGCAGCACCACACACTGCAGCACCGCACACTGCAGCACCGCAAACTGCAGCACCGTACACTGCAGCACCGTACACTGCAGCACCGCACACTCTAAAAATGCACACTGCAGAAATGCGCACACTGCAGCACCGCAAACTGCAGCACCGCGTGCACTGCAGTACTGCACACTGCAGCACCAAGTGCACTGCAGCACCGAGCACACTGCAGCACCGAGAAAACTGCAGCACCAAGTGCACTGCTGCACCGAGCAAACTGCAGCACCGAGCACACTGCAGCTCACCGCACTACAGCACCGCACACTGCAGCACCGCACACTGCAGCACCGAGCAATGCAGCACCAAGCACACTGCAGCACCACACACTGCAGGACGGAGCACACTGCAGCACCGCACACTGCAGCACCGTGCACACTGCAGCACCGTGCACACTGCAGCACCGAGCACACTGCAGCACCGCACACTGCAGCTCCGAGCACACTGCAGCTCACCGCACTACAGCACCGCACACTGCAGCACCGCACACTGCAGCACCAACTGTAATGAAGCGCCGAGAACACTGCAGCACCGCACACTGCAGCACCGAGCACACTGCAGCACCGCACACTGCAGCACCGAGCACACTGCAGCACCGCACACTGCAGCACCGCACACTGCAGCACCGAGCACACTGCAGCACCGCACACTGCAGCACCGAGCAGACTGCAGCACCGAGCACACTGCAGCACCGCACACTGCAGCACCGCACACTGCAGCACCGCACACTGCAGCACCGAGCACACTGCAGCACCACACACTGCAGCAACAAGCACACTGCAGCACCACACACTGCAGCAACAAGCACACTGCAGCACCGCACACTGCAGCACCGTACACTGCAGCACCGCACACTGCAGCACCGAACACACTGCAGCACCTCACACTGCAGCACCGAGCACACTGCAGCGCCGTGCACTGCAGCACCGAGCACACTGCAGCACCGCACACTGCAGCACCAAGCACACTGCAGCACCTCACACTGCAGCAACAAGCATACTGCAGCACCGCACACTGAAGCACTGAGCACACTGCAGCACCGCACACTGCAGCACCAAGCACACTGCAGCACCTCACACTGCAGCAACAAGCATACTGCAGCACCGCACACTGAAGCACTGAGAACACTGCAGCACTGCACACTGTAACACCGTGCACTGCAGCACCGCATACTGCAGCACCGAGCACACTGCAGCACCGAGCACACTGCAGCACCGAGCACACTGCAGCACTGCACACTGCAGCACCAAGCACACTGCAGCACACCGCACTGCAGCTCCGCACACTGCAACACCACACACTGCAGCACCACGTGCACTGCAGTACCGCACACTGCAGCACCAAGTGCACTGCAGCACCGAGCACACTGCAGCTCCGTGCACACTGCAGCATCAAGTGCACTGCTGCACCGAGCAAACTGCAGCACCGAGCACACTGCAGCTCACCGCACTACAGCACCGCACACTGCAGCACCGAGCACACTGCAGCACCAAGTGCACTGCTGCACCGAGCACACTGTAGCACCGCACACTGTAGCACCGCACACTGCAGCACCGCACACTGCATCACCGAGCACACTGCAGCACCACACACTGCAGCACCGCACACTGCAGCTCCGCACACTGCTGCACCGCGTACACTGAAGTACCGCACACTGCAGCACCAAATGCACTGCAGCACCAAGCACACTGCAGCACCAAGTGCACTGCTGCACCGAGCACACTGCAGCACCGAGCACACTGCAGCACCACACACTGCAGCACTGTGCACACTGCAGCACCGCACACTGCAGCACCGAGCAATGCAGCACCAAGCACACTGCAGCACCACACACTGCAGGACGGAGCACACTGCAGCACCGCACACTGCAGCACCGTGCACACTGCAGCACCGCACACTGCAGCACTGAGCACACTGCAGCACCGAGCACTGAAGCACAGCACACTGTAGCACCGAGCACACTGCAGCACCAACTGTAATGAAGCGCCGAGAACACTGCAGCACCGCACACTGCAGCACCGAGCACACTGCAGCACCGAGCAGACTGCAGCACCGCACACTGCAGCACCGAGCAGACTGCAGCACCACACACTGCAGCACCGAGCACACTGCAGCACCACACACTGCAGCAACAAGCACACTGCAGCACCGCACACTGCAGCACCGTACACTGCAGCACCGCACACTGCAGCACCGAGCACACTGCAGCACCTCACACTGCAGCACCGAGCACACTGCAGCACCTCACACTGCAGCAACAAGCACACTGCAGCACCGCACACTGAAGCACTGAGCACACTGCAGCACCGCACACTGCAGCACTGAGAACACTGCAGCACTGCACACTGTAACACCGTGCACTGCAGCACCGCATACTGCAGCACCGAGCACACTGCAGCACCGAGCACACTGCAGCACCGAGCACACAGCAGCACCGAGCACACTGCAGCACCGCACACTGCAGCACCGAGCAAACTGCAACACCGAGCACACTGCAGCACCGAGCACACTACAGCACCGAGCACTGCAGCACTGCACACTGCAGCACCAAGCACACTGCAGCACACCGCACTGCAGCTCCGCACACTGCAACACCACACACTGCAGCACCACGTGCACTGCAGTACCGCACACTGCAGCACCAAGTGCACTGCAGCACCGAGCACACTGCAGCTCCGTGCACACTGCAGCATCAAGTGCACTGCTGCACCGAGCAAACTGCAGCACCGAGCACACTGCAGCTCACCGCACTACAGCACCGCACACTGCAGCACCGAGCACACTGCAGCACCAAGTGCACTGCTGCACCGAGCACACTGTAGCACCGCACACTGTAGCACCGCACACTGCAGCACCGCACACTGCAGCACCGAGCACACTGCAGCACCACACACTGCAGCACCGCACACTGCAGCACCGCACACTGCAGCACCGAGCACACTGCAGTACCGCACACTGCAGCACCGAGCACACTGCAGCACCGCACACTGCAGCACCGCACACTGCAGCACCGCACACTGCAGCACCGCACACTGCACCACCGAGCACACTGCAGCACCGAGCACACTGCAGCGCCGCACACTGCAGCACCGAGCAGACTGCAGCACCGCACACTGCAAAAACGCGCACTCCAGCACCGAGCACACTGCAGCACTGCACACTGCAGCACCGCACACTGCAGCACCGCACACTGCAGCACTGAGAACACTGCAGCACTGCACACTGTAACACCGTGCACTGCAGCACCGCATACTGCAGCACCGAGCACACTGCAGCACCGAGCACACTGCAGCACCGAGCACACAGCAGCACCGAGCACACTACAGCACCGAGCACTGCAGCACTGCACACTGCAGCACCAAACACACTGCAGCACACCGCACTGCAGCTCCGCACACTGCAACGCCACACACTGCAGCACCACGTGCACTGCAGTACCGCACACTGCAGCACCAAGTGCACTGCAGCACCGAGCACACTGCAGCTCCGTGCACACTGCAGCATCAAGTGCACTGCTGCACCGAGCAAACTGCAGCACCGAGCACACTGCAGCTCACCGCACTACAGCACCGCACACTGCAGCACCGAGCACACTGCAGCACCAAGTGCACTGCTGCACCGAGCACACTGTAGCACCGCACACTGTAGCACCGCACACTGCAGCACCGCACACTGCAGCACCGAGCACACTGCAGCACCACACACTGCAGCACCGCACACTGCAGCACCGCACACTGCAGCACCGAGCACACTGCAGTACCGCACACTGCAGCACCGAGCACACTGCAGCACCGCATACTGCAGCACCACACACTGCAGCACCACACACTGCAGCACCAAGCACACTGCAGCACTGAGCACACTGCAGAACCGCACACTGCAGCACCGAGCACACTGCAGCACCGCACACTGCAGCACCAAGCACACTGCAGCACCGCACACTGCAGCACCGAGCAGACTGCAGCACCGCACACTGCAAAAACGCGCACTCCAGCACCGAGCACACTGCAGCACTGCACACTGCAGCACCGCACACTGCAGCACCGCACACTGCAGCACCGCACTCTGCAGCACCGCAAACTGCAGCACCGCACACTGCAGCACCGCACACTGCAGCACCAAGCACACTGCAGCACCAAGCTGCAGCACCGAGCACACTGCAGCACTGCGCACTGCAGCACCGCGCACTGCAGCTCCGAGCACACTGCAGCACCGCACACTGCGGCACGGAGCACACTGCAGCACCGCACACTGCAGCAGCAAACACGGCAGCTCCGAGCAATGCAGCACCAAGCACACTGCAGCACCACACACTGCAGGACCGAGCACACTGCAGCACTGCACACTGCAGCACCGTGCACACTGCAGCACCGCACTGCAGCACCACACTGCAGCACCTCACACTGCAGCACCACACACACTGCAGCACAGCACACTGCAGCATCGCACACTGCAGCACCGAGCTTACTGCAGCACCGCACACTGCAGCACCGAGCTCACTGCAGCACCGCACACTGCAGCACTGAGAACACTGCAGCACTGCACACTGTAACACCGTGCACTGCAGCACCGCATACTGCAGCACCGAGCACACTGCAGCACCGAGCACACTGCAGCACCGAGCACACAGCAGCACCGAGCACACTACAGCACCGAGCACTGCAGCACTGCACACTGCAGCACCAAGCACACTGCAGCACACCGCACTGCAGCTCCGCACACTGCAACACCACACACTGCAGCACCACGTGCACTGCAGCACCGAGCACACTGCAGCACCGAGCACACTGCAGCTCACCGCACTACAGCACCGCACACTGCAGCACCGAGCACACTGCAGCACCAAGTGCACTGCTGCACCGAGCACACTGTAGCACCGCACACTGTAGCACCGCACACTGCAGCACCGCACACTGCAGCACCGAGCACACTGCAGCACCACACACTGCAGCACCGCACACTGCAGCACCGCACACTGCAGCACCGAGCACACTGCAGTACCGCACACTGCAGCACCGAGCACACTGCAGCACTGAGCACACTGCAGAACCGCACACTGCAGCACCGAGCACACTGCAGCACCGCACACTGCAGCACCAAGCACACTGCAGCACCGCACACTGCACCACCGAGCACACTGCAGCACCGAGCACACTGCAGCGCCGCACACTGCAGCACCGAGCAGACTGCAGCACCGCACACTGCAAAAACGCGCACTCCAGCACCGAGCACACTGCAGCACCGCACACTGCAGCACCGCACTCTGCAGCACCGCAAACTGCAGCACCGCACACTGCAGCACCGCACACTGCAGCACCGAGCACACTGCAGCACCAAGCTGCAGCACCGAGCACACTGCAGCACCGCGCACTGCAGCTCCGAGCACACTGCAGCACCGCACACTGCCGCACGGAGCACACTGCAGCACCGCACACTGCAGCAGCACACACGGCAGCTCCGAGCAATGCAGCACCAAGCACACTGCAGCACCACACACTGCAGGACCGAGCACACTGCAGCACTGCACACTGCAGCACCGTGCACACTGCAGCACCGCACTGCAGCACCACACTGCAGCACCTCACACTGCAGCACCACACACACTGCAGCACAGCACACTGCAGCATCGCACACTGCAGCACCGAGCTCACTGCAGCACCGCACACTGCAGCACCGAGCTCACTGCAGCACCGCACACTGCAGCACCGAGCTCACTGCAGCACCGCACACTGCAGCACTGAGCACACTGCAGCACCGCACACTGCAGCATCGAGCACACTGCAGCACCGAGCACACTGCAGCATCGAGCACACTGCAAGACCGAGCACAATGCAGCACCGAGCACACTGCAGCACCGAGGACTGCAGCACCGCACAATGCAGCAACAAGCACACTGCAGCACTGCACACTGCAGCACCGAGCACACTGCAGCACCGAGCACACTGCAGCACCGAGCACACTGCAGCCCTGAGCACACTGCAACACCGAGCACACTGCAGCACCGCACACTGCAGCACCGCACACTGCAGCACCGCACACTGCAGCACCGAGCACACTGCAGCACCGCACACTGCAGCACCGCACACTGCAGCATCGAGCACACTGCAGCACCGAGCACACTGCAGCACCGCACACTGCAGCACCAAGCACACTGCAGCAACACACACTGCAGCACCGAGCACTGCAGCACCGCACAATGCAGCAACAAGCACACTGCAGCACCGCACACTGCAGCACCGAGCACACTGCAGCTCCACACACTGCAGCACCAAACACTGCAGCACCGAGCACACTGCAGCACCGAGCACACTGCAGCACCGCACACTGCAGCACCGAGCACACTGCAGCACCGCACACTGCAGCACCGAGCACAATGCAGAACCGCACACTGCAGCACCGAGCACAATGCATCACCGTGCACTGCAGCACCGAGCAATGCAGCACCAAGCACACTGCAGCACCACACACTGCAGGACCGAGCACACCACAGCACCGCACACTGCAGCACCGTGCACACTGCAGCACCGCACACTGTAGCACCGAGCAATGCGGCACCAAGCACACTGCAGCACCACACACTTCTGGACGGAGCACACTGCAGCACCGCACACTGCAGCACCGTGCACACTGCAGCACCGCACACTGCAGCACTGAGCACACTGCAGCACCGAGCACACTGCAGCACCGCACACTGCAGCACTGAGCACACTGCAGCACCGCACATTGCAGCACCGCTCACTGCAGCACTGAGCACACTGCAGCATCGCACACTGCAGCCCCGCACACTGCAGCACCGAGCACAATGCAGCACCGCACACCGCAGCACCGCACACTGCAGCACCGCACAATGCAGCACTGAGCACACTGCAGAACCGCACACTGCAGTACCGAGCACATTGCAGCACTGCACACTGCAGCACCGCACACTGCAGCACCAAGCACACTGCAGCACCGCACACTGCACCACCGAGCACACTGCAGCACCGAGCACACTGCAGCGCCGCACACTGCAGCACCGAGCAGACTGCAGCACCGCACACTGCAAAAACGCGCACTCCAGCACCGAGCACACTGCAGCACCGCACACTGCACTACTGAGCAAACTACAGCACCGCACACTGCAGCACCGAGCACACTGCAGCACCGCACCCTGCAGCACTGCACACTGCAGCACTGAGCACACTGCAGCACCGCACATTGCAGCACCGAGCGCACTGTAGCACCGCAGACTCTGGCACCAAGCACACTGCAGCACCGCACACTGCAGCACCGCACACTGCAGCATGAGCACACTGCAGCACCGCACACTGCAGCACCGCACACTGCAGCACCGCACACTGCAGCACCGCAAACTGCAGCACCGCAAACTGCAGCACCGCAAACTGCAGCACCGCAAACTGCAGCACCGCACACTGCAGCACCGCACACTGCAGCACCACACACTGCAGCACCGCACACTGCAGCACCAAGTACACTGCAGCACCAAGCTGCAGCACCGAGCACACTGCAGCACTGCGCACTGCAGCACCGCGCACTGCAGCTCCGAGCACACTGCAGCACCGCACACTGCGGCATGGAGCACACTGCAGCACCACACACTGCAGCACCACACACTGCAGCACGACACACTGCAGCACCGCACACTGCAGCACCGCACACTGCAGCACCGTGCACTGCAGCTCCGAGCACACTGCAGCACCGCACACTGCGGCACGGAGCACACTGCAGCACCGCTCACTGCAGCAGCACACACGGCAGCACCGAGCAATGCAGCACCACACACTGCAGGACCGAGCACACTGCAGCACCGAGCACACTGCAGCACCGAGCACACTGCACCACCAAGTGCACTGCTGCACCGAGCACACTGCAGCACCGAGCACACTGCAGCTCACCGCACACCGCAGCACCGAGCAGACTGCAGCACCGCACACTGCAAAAACGCGCACTCCAGCACCGAGCACACTGCAGCAGCACACACTGCAGCACCGCACACTGCAGCACCGCACACTGCAGCATCGAGCACACTGCAGCACCGCACACTGCAGCACCGAGCAGACTGCAGCACCGCACACTGCAACAACGCACACTGCAGCACCGAGCACACTGCAGCACCACACAGTGCAGCAACAAGCACACTGCAGCACCGCACACTGCAGCACCGAGCACAATGCAGCACCGCACACTGCAGCACCGCACACTGCAGCACCGCACACTGCAGCACCGCACACTGCAGCACCGCACACTGCAGCACCGAGCACACTGCAGCACCGCACACCGCAGCACCGAGCAGACTGCAGCACCGCACACTGCAAAAACGCGCACTCCAGCACCGAGCACACTGCAGCAGCACACACTGCAGCACCGCACACTGCAGCACGACACACTGCAGCACCTCACATGGCAGCTCTGCACACTGCAGCACCGAGCACACCGCTGCACCGCACACTGCAGCACCGCACACTGCAGCACCGCACACTGCAGCACCGCAAACTGCAGCACCGCAAACTGCAGCACCGCAAACTGCAGCACCGCAAACTGCAGCACCGCACACTGCAGCACCGCACACTGCAGCACCAAGTACACTGCAGCACCAAGCTGCAGCACCGAGCACACTGCAGCACTGCGCACTGCAGCACCGCGCACTGCAGCTCCGAGCACACTGCAGCACCGCACACTGCGGCACGGAGCACACTGCAGCACCACACACTGCAGCACCACACACTGCAGCACGACACACTGCAGCACCTCACATGGCAGCACTGCACACTGCAGCACCGAGCACACCGCTGCACCGCACACTGCAGCACCGCACACTGCAGCACCGTGCACTGCAGCTCCGAGCACACTGCAGCACCGCACACTGCGGCACGGAGCACACTGCAGCACCGTTCACTGCAGCAGCACACATGGCAGCACCGAGCAATGCAGCACCACACACTGCAGCACCGAGCACACTGCACCACCAAGTGCACTGCTGCACCGAGCACACTGCAGCACCGAGCACACTGCAGCACCGAGCACACTGCACCACCAAGTGCACTGCTGCACCGAGCACACTGCAGCTCACCGCACTACAGCACCGCACACTGCAGCACCGCACACTGCAGCACCAACTGTACTGAAGCGCCGAGAACACTGCAGCACCGCACACTGCAGCACCGCACACTGCAGCACCGCACACTGCAGCATCGAGCACACTGCAGCACCGCACACTGCAGCACCGAGCAGACTGCAGCACCGCACACTGCAACAACGCACACTGCAGCACCGAGCACACTGCAGCACCACACAGTGCAGCAACAAGCACACTGCAGCACCGCACACTGCAGCACCGAGCACAATGCAGCACCGCACACTGCAGCACCGCACACTGCAGCACCGCACACTGCAGCACCGCACACTGCAGCACCGCACACTGCAGCACCGAGCACACTGCAGCACCGCACACCGCAGCACCGAGCACACTGCAGCACTGCACACTGCAAAAACGCGCACTCCAGCACCGAGCACACTGCAGCACCGCACACCGCAGCACCGAGCACACTGCAGCACCGCACACTGCAAAAACGCGCACTCCAGCACCGAGCACACTGCAGCAGCACACACTGCAGCACCGCACACTGCAGCACCGCACACTGCAGCACCGCACACTGCAGCACCGAGCACACTGCAGCACCGCACACTGCAGCACCGAGCAGACTGCAGCACCGCACACTGCAACAACGCACACTCCAGCACCGAGCACACTGCAGCACCGAGCAGACTGCAGCACTGCACACTGCAGCACCAAGCACACAGCAGCACCGCACACTGCAGCACCGTACACTGCAGCACCGCACACTGCAGCACCGAACACACTGCAGCGCCGTGCACTGCAGCACCGAGCACACTGCAGCACCTCACACTGCAGCACCGAGCACACTGCAGCGCGGTGCACTGCAGCACCGAGCACACTGCAGCACCGCACACTGCCGCACCAAGCACACTGCAGCACCTCACACTGCAGCAACAAGCACACTGCAGCACCGCACACTGCAGCACTGAGAACACTGCAGCACTGCACACTGTAACACCGTGCACTGCAGCACCGCATACTGCAGCACCGAGCACACTGCAGCACCGAGCACACTGCAGCACCGAGCACACTACAGCACCGAGCACTGCAGCACTGCACACTGCAGCACCGCACACTGCAGCACTGCACACTGCAGCACCGCATACTGCAGCACCGAGCACACTGCAGCACCGAGCACACTGCAGCACACCGCACTGCAGCTCCGCACACTGCAGCACCACACACTGCAGCACCGCACACTGCAGCACCGCACACTGCAGCACCGCACACTGCAGCACCACACACTGCAGCACCGAGCACACTGCAGCACCGAGCACACTACAGCACCGCACACTGCAGCACCGAGCACAATGCAGAACCGCACACTGCAGCACCGAGCACAATGCATCACCGTGCACTGCAGCACCGCACACTGCAGCACCGCACACTACAGCACCGAGCACATTGCAGCACCACACACGGCAGCACCGAGCAATGCAGCACCAAGCACACTGCAGCACCACACACTGCAGGACCGAGCACACCACAGCACCGCACACTGCAGCACCGTGCACACTGCAGCACCGCACACTGTAGCACCGAGCAATGCGGCACCAAGCACACTGCAGCACCACACACTTCTGGACGGAGCACACTGCAGCACCGCACACTGTAGCACCGTGCACACTGCAGCACCGCACACTGCAGCACTGAGCACACTGCAGCACCGAGCACACTGCAGCACCGCACACTGCAGCACTGAGCACACTGCAGCACCGCACATTGCAGCACCGCTCACTGCAGCACTGAGCACACTGCAGCATCGCACACTGCAGCCCCGCACACTGCAGCACCGAGCACAATGCAGCACCGCACACCGCAGCACCGCACACTGCAGCACCGCACAATGCAGCACTGAGCACACTGCAGAACCGCACACTGCAGTACCGAGCACATTGCAGCACTGCACACTGCAGCACCGCACACTGCAGCACCAAGCACACTGCAGCACCGCACACTGCACCACCGAGCACACTGCAGCACCGAGCACACTGCAGCGCCGCACACTGCAGCACCGAGCAGACTGCAGCACCGCACACTGCAAAAACGCGCACTCCAGCACCGAGCACACTGCAGCACCGCACACTGCACTACTGAGCAAACTACAGCACCGCACACTGCAGCACCGAGCACACTGCAGCACCGCACCCTGCAGCACTGCACACTGCAGCACTGAGCACACTGCAGCACCGCACATTGCAGCACCGAGCGCACTGTAGCACCGCAGACTCTGGCACCAAGCACACTGCAGCACCGCACACTGCAGCACCGCACACTGCAGCATGAGCACACTGCAGCACCGCACACTGCAGCACCGCACACTGCAGCACCGCACACTGCAGCACCGCAAACTGCAGCACCGCAAACTGCAGCACCGCAAACTGCAGCACCGCAAACTGCAGCACCGCACACTGCAGCACCGCACACTGCAGCACCAAGTACACTGCAGCACCAAGCTGCAGCACCGAGCACACTGCAGCACTGCGCACTGCAGCACCGCGCACTGCAGCTCCGAGCACACTGCAGCACCGCACACTGCGGCACGGAGCACACTGCAGCACCACACACTGCAGCACCACACACTGCAGCACGACACACTGCAGCACCTCACACGGCAGCACTGCACACTGCAGCACCGAGCACACCGCTGCACCGCACACTGCAGCACCGCACACTGCAGCACCGTGCACTGCAGCTCCGAGCACACTGCAGCACCGCACACTGCGGCACGGAGCACACTGCAGCACCGCTCACTGCAGCAGCACACACGGCAGCACCGAGCAATGCAGCACCAAGCACAATGCAGCTCCACACACTGCAGCACCGAGCACACTGCAGCACCGCACACTGCAGGACCGAGCACACTGCAGCACCGAGCACACTGCAGCACCGAGCACACTGCACCACCAAGTGCACTGCTGCACCGAGCACGCTGCAGCACCGAGCACACTGCACCACCAAGTGCACTGCTGCACCGAGCACACTGCAGCACCGAGCACACTGCAGCTCACCGCACACCGCAGCACCGAGCAGACTGCAGCACCGCATACTGCAGCCCCGAGCACACTGCAGCAGCACACACTGCAGCACCGAGCACACTGCAGCACCGCACACTGCAGCATCGAGCACACTGCAGCACCGCACACTGCAGCACCGAGCAGACTGCAGCACCGCACACTGCAACAACGCACACTGCAGCACCGAGCACACTGCAGCATCACACACTGCAGCACCGAGCACACTGCAGCACCGCACACTGCAGCACCGAGCACACTGCAGCACCAAGCACACTGCAGCACCGAGCACAATGCAGCACCGCACACTGCAGCACCGAGCACAATGCAGCACCGCACACTGCAGCACCGCACACTGCAGCACCGCACACTGCAGCACCGCACACTGCAGCATCGAGCACACTGCAGCACCGCACACTGCAGCACCGAGCACAATGCAGCACCGCACACTGCAGCACCGCACACTGCAGCACCGCACACTGCAGCACCGCACACTGCAGCACCGCACACTGCAGCACCGAGCACACTGCAGCACCGCACACCGCAGCACCGAGCAGACTGCAGCACCGCACACTGCAAAAACGCGCACTCCAGCACCGAGCACACTGCAGCAGCACACACTGCAGCACCGCACACTGCAGCACGACACACTGCAGCACCTCACATGGCAGCTCTGCACACTGCAGCACCGAGCACACCGCTGCACCGCACACTGCAGCACCGCACACTGCAGCACCGCACACTGCAGCACCGCAAACTGCAGCACCGCAAACTGCAGCACCGCAAACTGCAGCACCGCAAACTGCAGCACCGCACACTGCAGCACCGCACACTGCAGCACCAAGTACACTGCAGCACCAAGCTGCAGCACCGAGCACACTGCAGCACTGCGCACTGCAGCACCGCGCACTGCAGCTCCGAGCACACTGCAGCACCGCACACTGCGGCACGGAGCACACTGCAGCACCACACACTGCAGCACCACACACTGCAGCACGACACACTGCAGCACCTCACATGGCAGCACTGCACACTGCAGCACCGAGCACACCGCTGCACCGCACACTGCAGCACCGCACACTGCAGCACCGTGCACTGCAGCTCCGAGCACACTGCAGCACCGCACACTGCGGCACGGAGCACACTGCAGCACCGCTCACTGCAGCAGCACACATGGCAGCACCGAGCAATGCAGCACCACACACTGCAGCACCGAGCACACTGCACCACCAAGTGCACTGCTGCACCGAGCACACTGCAGCACCGAGCACACTGCACCACCAAGTGCACTGCTGCACCGAGCACACTGCAGCACCGAGCACACTGCAGCTCACCGCACTACAGCACCGCACACTGCAGCACCGCACACTGCAGCACCAACTGTACTGAAGCGCCGAGAACACTGCAGCACCGCACACTGCAGCACCGCACACTGCAGCACCGCACACTGCAGCATCGAGCACACTGCAGCACCGCACACTGCAGCACCGAGCAGACTGCAGCACCGCACACTGCAACAACGCACACTGCAGCACCGAGCACACTGCAGCATCACACACTGCAGCACCGAGCACACTGCAGCACCACACAGTGCAGCAACAAGCACACTGCAGCACCGCACACTGCAGCACCGAGCACAATGCAGCACCGCACACTGCAGCACCGCACACTGCAGCACCGCACACTGCAGCACCGCACACTGCAGCACCGCACACTGCAGCACCGCACACTGCAGCACCGAGCACACTGCAGCACTGCACACCGCAGCACCGAGCAGACTGCAGCACCGCACACTGCAAAAACGCGCACTCCAGCACCGAGCACACTGCAGCAGCACACACTGCAGCACCGCACACTGCAGCACCGCACACTGCAGCACCGCACACTGCAGCACCGAGCACACTGCAGCACCGCACACTGCAGCACCGAGCAGACTGCAGCACCGCACACTGCAACAACGCACACTCCAGCACCGAGCACACTGCAGCACCGAGCAGACTGCAGCACTGCACACTGCAGCACCAAGCACACAGCAGCACCGCACACTGCAGCACCGTACACTGCAGCACCGCACACTGCAGCACCGAACACACTGCAGCACCTCACACTGCAGCACCGAGCACACTGCAGCGCCGTGCACTGCAGCACCGAGCACACTGCAGCACCGCACACTGCCGCACCAAGCACACTGCAGCACCTCACACTGCAGCAACAAGCACACTGCAGCACCGCACACTGCAGCACTGAGAACACTGCAGCACTGCACACTGTAACACCGTGCACTGCAGCACCGCATACTGCAGCACCGAGCACACTGCAGCACCGAGCACACTGCAGCACCGAGCACACTACAGCACCGAGCACTGCAGCACTGCACACTGCAGCACCGAGCACACTGCAGCACACCGCACTGCAGCTCCGCACACTGCAGCACCGCACACTGCAGCACCGCACACTGCAGCACCACACACTGCAGCACCGAGCACACTGCAGCACCGAGCACACTACAGCACCGAGCACTGCAGCACTGCACACTGCAGCACCGAGCACACTGCAGCACACCGCTCTGCAGCTCCGCACACTGCAGCACCACACACTGCAGCACCGCACACTGCAGCACCGCACACTGCAGCACCGCACACTGCAGCACCGCACACTGCAGCACCGCACACTGTAGCACCGTACACTGCAGCACCGCACAGTGTAACAATGCATACTGCAGAAATGCGCACACTGCAGCTCCGCACACTGCAGCACCGCGTACACTGAAGTACCGCACACTGCAGCACCAAATGCACTGCAGCACCGAGCACACTGCAGCACCAAGTGCACTGCTGCACCGAGCACACTGCAGCACCGAGCACACTGCAGCACCACACACTGCAGCACTGTGCACACTGCAGCACCGCACACTGCAGCACCGAGCAATGCAGCACCAAGCACACTGCAGCACCACACACTGCAGGACGGAGCACACTGCAGCACCGCACACTGCAGCACCGTGCACACTGCAGCACCGCACACTGCAGCACTGAGCACACTGCAGCACCGAGCACTGAAGCACAGCACACTGTAGCACCGAGCACACTGCAGCACCGCACACTGCAGCACCAAGCACACTGCAGCTCACCGCACTACAGCACCGCACACTGCAGCACCGCACACTGCAGCACCAACTGTAATGAAGCGCCGAGAACACTGCAGCACCGCACACTGCAGCACCGCACACTGCAGCACCGAGCACACTGCAGTACCGCACACTGCAGCACCGAGCAGACTGCAGCACCGCACAATGCAACAATGCACACTCCAGCACCGAGCACACTGCAGCACCACACACTGCAGCAACAAGCACACTGCAGCACCGCACACTGCAGCACCGTACACTGCAGCACCGCACACTGCAGCACCGAACACACTGCAGCACCTCACACTGCAGCACCGAGCACACTGCAGCGCCGTGCACTGCAGCACCGAGCACACTGCAGCACCGAGCACACTGCAGCAACAAGCATACTGCAGCACCGCACACTGAAGCACTGAGCACACTGCAGCACCGCACACTGCAGCACTGAGAACACTGCAGCACTGCACACTGTAACACCGTGCACTGCAGCACCGCATACTGCAGCACCGAGCACACTGCAGCACCGAGCACACTGCAGCACCGAGCACACAGCAGCACCGAGCACACTGCAGCACCAAGCACACTGCAGCACCACACACTGCAGCACCACGTGCACTGCAGTACCGCACACTGCAGCACCAAGTGCACTGCAGCACCGAGCACACTGCAGCTCCGTGCACACTGCAGCATCAAGTGCACTGCTGCACCGAGCACACTGCAGCTCACCGCACTACAGCACCGCACACTGCAGCACCGAGCACACTGCAGCACCAAGTGCACTGCTGCACCGAGCACTCTGTAGCACCGCACACTGTAGCACCGCACACTGCAGCACCGCACACTGCAGCACCGCACACTGCAGCACCGAGCACACTGCAGCACCGCACACTGCAGCACCGAGCACACTGCAGCACCACACACTGCAGCACCGCACACTGCAGCACCTCACACTGCAGCAACCTGCACACTGCAGCACCGCACACTGCAGCACTGAGCACACTGCAGCACCGCACACTGCAGCACCAAGCACACTGCAGCACCTCACACTGCAGCTACAAGCACACTGCAGCACCGCACACTGAAGCACTGAGCACACTGCAGCACCGCACACTGCAGCACTGAGAACACTGCAGCACTGCACACTGTAACACCGCGCACTGCGGCACCGCACACTGCAGCACCGAGCACACTGCAGCACCGAGCACACTGCAGCACCGAGCACACTGCAGCACACCGCACTGCGGCTCCGCACACTGCAGCACCGCACACTGCAGCACCGCACACTGCAGCACCACACACTGCAGCACCGCACACTGCAGCACCGCAAACTGCAGCACCGTACACTGCAGCACCGTACACTGCAGCACCGCACACTCTAAAAATGCACACTGCAGAAATGCGCACACTGCAGCACCAAGTGCACTGCTGCACTGAGCACACTGCAGCACCGAGCACACTGCAGCTCACCGCACTGCAGCACCGCACACTGCAGCACCACACACTGCAGCACCGCACACTGCAGCACCGAGCACATTGTAGCACCGCACACTGCAGCACCGCACACTGCAGCACCGCACACTGCAGCACCGAGCACACTGCTGCACCGCACACTGCAACAACGCACACTCCAGCACCGAGCAGACTGCAGCACCGAGCAGACTGCAGCACCGCACACTGCAGCGCCAAGCACACAGCAGCACCGCACACTGCAGCACCGTACACTGCAGCACCGCACACTGCAGCACCGAACACACTGCAGCACCTCACACTGCAGCACCGAGCACACTGCAGCGCCGTGCACTGCAGCACCGAGCACACTGCAGCACCGCACACTGCAGCACCAAGCACACTGCAGCACCTCACACTGCAGCAACAAGCACACTGCAGCACCGCACACTGCAGCACCAAGCACACTGCAGCACCTCACACTGCAGCAACAAGCACACTGCAGCACCGCACACTGCAGCACTGAGAACACTGCAGCACTGCACACTGTAACACCGCGCACTGCAGCACCGCACACTGCAGCACCGAGCACACTGCAGCACCGAGCACAATGCAGCACCGAGCACACTACAGCACCGAGCACTGCAGCACTGCACACTGCAGCACCGAGCACACTGCAGCACACCGCACTGCAGCTCCGCACACTGCAGCACCACACACTGCAGCACCGCACACTGCAGCACCGCACACTGCAGCACCGCACACTGCAGCACCAAATGCACTGCAGCACCGAGCACACTGCAGCACCAAGTGCACTGCTGCACCGAGCACACTGCAGCACCGCACACTGCAGCACCAACTGTACTGAAGCGCCGAGAACACTGCAGCACCGCACACTGCAGCACCGCACACTGCAGCACCGCACACTGCAGCACCGAGCACACTGCAGCACCGCACACTGCAGCACCGAGCAGACTGCAACAGCGCACAATGCAACAACGCACACCTCAGCACCGAGCACACTGCAGCACCACACACTGCAGCACCGAGCACACTGCAGCACCACACACTGCAGCAACAAGCACACTGCAGCACCGTACACTGCAGCACCGCACACTGCAGCACCGAACACACTGCAGCACCTCACACTGCAGCACCGAGCACACTGCAGCGCCGTGCACTGCAGCACCTAGCACACTGCAGCACCGCACACTGCAGCAACAAGCACACTGCAGCACCGCACACTGAAGCACTGAGCACACTGCAGCACCGCACACTGCAGCACTGAGAACACTGCAGCACTGCACACTGTAACACCGTGCACTGCAGCACCGCATACTGCAGCACCGAGCACACTGCAGCACGGAGCACACTGCAGCACAGAGCACACTGCAGCACCGAGCACACTACAGCACCGAGCACTGCAGCACTGCACACTGCAGCACCAAGCACACTGCAGCACACCGCACTGCAGCTCCGCGTGCACTGCAGTACCGCACACTGCAGCACCGAGCACACTGCAGCACCGAGCACACTGCAGCACCAAGTGCACTGCTGCACCGAGCACACTGTAGCACCGCACACTGCATCACCGCACACTGCATCACCGCACACTGCAGCACCGCACACTGCAGCACCGCACACTGCAGCACCGAGCACACTGCAGCACCGCACACTGCAGCACCGAGCACACTGCAGCACCACACACTGCAGCACCGAACACACTGCAGCACCGAGCACTGCAGCACCGAGCACACTGCAGCACCGAACACACTGCAGCGCCGTGCACTGCAGCACCGAGCACACTGCAGCACCGCACACTGCAGTACCAAGCACACTGCAGCACCTCACACTGCAGTACCAAGCATACTGCAGCACCGCACACTGAAGCACTGAGCACACTGCAGCACCGCACACTGCAGCACTGAGAGCACTGCAGCACTGCACACTGTAACACCGCGCACTGCAGCACCGCACACTGCAGCACCGAGCACACTGCAGCACCGAGCACACTGCAGCACCGAGCACACTGCAGCACCGCACACTGCAGCACCGAGCACACTGCAGCACACGGCACTGCAGCTCCGCACACTGCAGCACCGCACACTGCAGCACCGCACACTGCAGCACCGCACACTGCAGCACCGCACACTGCAGCACCGCACACTGCAGCACCGCACACTGTAGCACCGTACACTGCAGCACCGCACAGTGTAACAATGCCCACTGCAGAAATGCGCAAACTGCTGAACCGCACACTGCAGCACGGCGTGCACTGCAGTACCACACACTGCAGCACCGAGCACACTGCAGCACCGAGCACACTGCAGCACCGAGCACACTGCAGCACCGAGCACACTGCAGCTCTCCGCACTACAGCACCGCACACTGCAGCACTGCACACTGCAGCACCGCACACTGCAGCACCAACTGCACTGCAGCACCGAGCACACTGCAGCACCAAGTGCACTGCAGCACCGAGCACACTGCAGCACCGAGCACACTGCAGCTCAACGCACTGCAGCACCGCACACTGCAGCACCGCACACTGCAGCACCGCACACTGCAGCTCCGAGCACACTGCAGCACAGAGCACAATGCATCACCGTGCACTGCAGCACCGCACACTGCAGCACCGAGCACACTGCAGCACCGAGCACACTGCAGCACCACACACTGCAGCACCGCACACTGCAGCACTGTGCACACTGCAGCACCGCACACTGCAGCACCGAGCAATGCAGCACCAAGCACACTGCAGCACCACACACTGCAGGACGGAAAACACTGCAGCACCGCACACTGCAGCACCGCACACTGCAGCACTGAGCACACTGCAGCACCGAGCACACTGCAGCACCGCACACTGTAGCACCAAGCACACTGCAGCACCGCACACTGTAGCACCGAGCACACTGCAGCTCCACACACTGCAACACCAAGCAAACTGCAGCACCGTACACTGCAGCACCGAACACACTGCAGCACCACACACTGCAGCACCGAGAACACTGCAGCACCGTGCACTGCAGCACCGAGCACACTGCAGCACCGCACACTGCAGCACCTCACACTGCAGCAATTTGCACACTGCAGCACTGCACACTGCAGCACTGAGCACACTGCAGTACCGCACACTGCAGCACCGAGCACACTGCAGCAGCAAGCACACTGCAGCACCGAGCACGCATCAGCACTGCACACTGCAGCACCGCACATTGCAGCAACTCACACTGCAGTATCAAGCACACTGCAGCACCGCACACTGCAGCACTGCACACTGCAGCACCGGGCACACTGCAGCACCACACACTGCAGCACCAAGCACACTGCAGCAGCAAGCACACTGCAGCACCGAGCACGCATCAGCACTGCACACTGCAGCACCGCACATTGCAGCAACTCACACTGCAGTATCAAGCACACTGCAGCACCGCACACTGCAGCACTGCACACTGCAGCACCGAGCAGTGCAGCACCGAGCATGCTGCATATCCGCAAACAGCAGTACGGTATACTGCAACACCGCACACTGCAGCACCGAGCACACTGCAGCACCACACACTGCAGCACCGCACACTGCAGCACCGCACAGTGCAGCACCGCACACTGCAGCACCGAGCACCCTGAAGCACCGCTCACTGCAGCACCGCACACTGCAGCACCGAGCACAATGCAGCACCGCACAGCGCAGCACCGCACACTGCAGCACCGCACAATGCAGCACTGAGCACACTGCAGAACCGCACACTGCAGCACCGAGCACACTGCAGCACTGCACACTGCAGCACCGCACACTGCAGCACCGCACACTGCAGCACCGCACACTGCACCACCGAGCACACTGCAGCACCGAGCACACTGCAGCGCCGCACACTGCAGCACCGAGCAGACTGCAGCACCGCACACTGCAGCACCAAGCACACTGCAGCACCGCACACTGCAGCACCAAGCACAATGCAGCACCGCACACTGCAGCACCGCACACTGCAGCACCGAGCACTGCAGCACCGAGCACACTGCAGCTCCACACACTGCAACACCAAGCAAACTGCAGCACCGTACACTGCAGCACCGCACACTGCAGCACCGAACACACTGCAGCACCTCACACTGCTGCGCCGTGCACTGCAGCACCGAGCACACTGCAGCACCGCACACTGCAGCACCGCACACTGCAGCACCTCACACTGCAGCAACAAGTACACTGCAGCACCGCACACTGAAGCACTGAGCACACTGCAGCACCGCACACTGCAGCACTGAGAACACTGTAGCACTGCACACCGTAACACCGCGCACTGCAGCACCGCACACTGCAGCACCGAGCACACTGCAGCACCGAGCACACTGCAGCACCGAGCACACTGCAGCACTGAGCACACTGCAGCTCCACACACTGCAACACCAAGCAAACTGCAGCACCGTACACTGCAGCACCGCACACTGCAGCACCGAGCACACTGCAGCACCGCACACTGCAGCACCGAGCACACTGCAGCGCCGTGCACTGCAGCACCGAGCACACTGCAGCACCGCACACTGCAGCAACCTGCACACTGCAGCACCGCACACTGCAGTACTGAGCACACTGCAGCACCGCACACTGCAGCACCTCACACTGCAGCAACAAGCACACTGCAGCACCGCACACTGAAGCACTGAGCACACTGCAGCACTAAGTGCACTGCTGCACCGAGCAAACTGCAGCACCGAGCACACTGCAGCTCACCGCACTACAGCACCGCACACTGCAGCACCGAGCACACTGCAGCACGACACACTGCAGCTCACCGCACTGCAGCACCGCACACTGCAGCACCGAGCACACTGCAGCACCGCACACTGCAGCACCGAGCACACTGCAGCACCGCACACTGCAACAACGCACACTCCAGCACCGAGCACACTGCAGCACCTCACACTGCAGCAACAAGCACACTGCAGCACCGTACACTGCAGCACCGTACACTGCAGCACCGCACACTGCAACACCGAACACACTGCAGCACCTCAAACTGCAGCACCGAGCACACTGCAGCACCGCACACTGCAGCACCAAGCACACTGCAGCACCTCACACTGCAGCACCGAGCACACTGCAGCACCGCACACTGCAGCACTGAGAACACTGCAGCACTGCACACTGCAGCACCAAGCACACTACAGCACCGAGCACTGCAGCACTGCACACTGCAGCACCGAGCACACTGCAGCACACCGCACTGCAGCTCCGCACACTGCAGCACCACATACTGCAGCACCGCGCACTGCAGCACCGAGCACTGCAGCACCGCACACTGCAGCACCGCACACTGCAGCACTGCACACTGCAGCACTGCACACTGTAGCACCGTACACTGCAGCACCGCACAGTGTAACAATGCACACTGCAGAAATTCTGCAGCACCGCACACTGCAGTACCGCACACTGCAGCACCAAGTGCACTGCAGCACCGAGCACACTGCAGCACCAAGTGCACTGCAGCACCGAGCACACTGCAGCTCACGGCACTACATCACCGCACATTGCAGCACCGCACACTGCATTACCAACTGCACTGAAGCACCGAGCACACTGCAGCACCGCACACTGCAGCACCGCACACTGCTGCACCGCACACTGCAGCACCGAGCACACTGCAGCACCGAGCACACTGCAGCACCGCACACTGCAGCACTGAGAACACTGCAGCACTGCACACTGTAACACCGCGCACTGCAGCACCGCACACTGCAGCACCGAGCACACTGCAGCACCGAGCACACTGCAGCACTGAGCACACTGCAGCACCGAGCACACTGCAGCACCGAGCACACTGCAGCACCAAGCACACTACAGCACCGAGCACTGCAGCACTGCACACTGCAGCACCGAGCACACTGCAGCACACCGCACTGCAGCTCCGCACAATGCAGCACCACACACTGCAGCACCGCACACTGCAGCACCACACACTGCAGCACCGCACACTGCAGCACCGCACACTGCAGCACTGCACACTGCAGCACCGCACACTGCAGCACCGCACACTGCAGCACCGCACACTGCAGCACCGCACACTGCAGCACCGCACACTGCAGCACTGCACACTGTAGCACCGTACACTGCAGCACCGCACAGTGTAACAATGCACACTGCAGAAACGCACACACTGCAGCACCGCACACTGCAGCACCAAGTGCACTGCTGCACCGAGCACACTGCAGCACCGAGCACACTGCAGCACCAAGTGCACTGCTGCACCGAGCACACTGCAGCACCGAACACACTGCAGCTCATGGCACTACATCACCGCACATTGCAGCACCGCACACTGCAGCACCAACTGCACTGAAGCACCGAGCACACTGCAGCACCGCACACTGCAGCACCGCACACTGCAGCACTGAGCACACTGCAGCACCGAGCACACTGCAGCACCGCACACTGCAGCACCGAGCAGACTGCAGCACTGCACACTGCAGCACCGCACACTGCAGCACCGCAAACTGCAGCACCGCACACTGCAGCACCGCACACTGTAGCACCGTACACTGCAGCACCGCACACTGCAGCACCACGTGCACTGCAGTACCGCACACTGCAGCACCGAGCACACTGCAGCACCGAGCACACTGCAGCACCAAGTGCACTGCTGCACCGAGCACATTGCAGCACCGAGCACACTGCAGCACCGAGCACACTGCAGCTCACGGCACTACATCACCGCACATTGCAGCACCGCACACTGCATTACCAACTGCACTGAAGCACCGAGCACACTGCAGCACCGCACACTGCAGCACCGCACACTGCTGCACCGCACACTGCAGCACCGAGCACACTGCAGCACCGCACACTGCAGCACTGAGAACACTGCAGCACTGCACACTGTAACACCGCGCACTGCAGCACCGCACACTGCAGCACCGAGCACACTGCAGCACCGAGCACACTGCAGCGCCGAGCACACTGCAGCACTGCACACTACAGCACCGAGCACTGCAGCACTGCACACTGCAGCACCGAGCACACTGCAGCACACCGCACTGCAGCTCCGCACACTGCAGCACCACACACTGCAGCACCGCACACTGCAGCACCACACACTGCAGCACCGCACACTGCAGCACCGCACACTGCAGCACTGCACACTGCAGCACCGCACACTGCAGCACCGCACACTGCAGCACCGCACACTGCAGCACTGCACACTGTAGCACCGTACACTGCAGCACCGCACAGTGTAACAATGCACACTGCAGAAACGCACACACTGCAGCACCGCACACTGCAGCACCGCGTGCACTGCAGTACCGCACACTGCAGCACCAAGTGCACTGCTGCACCGAGCACACTGCAGCACCGAGCACACTGCAGCACCAAGTGCACTGCTGCACCGAGCACACTGCAGCACCGAACACACTGCAGCTCATGGCACTACATCACCGCACATTGCAGCACCGCACACTGCAGCACCAACTGCACTGAAGCACCGAGCACACTGCAGCACCGCACACTGCAGCACCGAGCACACTGCAGCACCGAGCACACTGCAGCACCGCACACTGCAGCACCGAGCAGACTGCAGCACTGCACACTGCAGCACCGCACACTGCAGCACCGCAAACTGCAGCACCGCACACTGCAGCACCGCACACTGTAGCACCGTACACTGCAGCACCGCACACTGCAGCACCACGTGCACTGCAGTACCGCACACTGCAGCACCAAGTGCACTGCAGCACCGAGCACACTGCAGCACCGAGCACACTGCAGCGCCGAGCACACTGCAGCACTGCACACTACAGCACCGAGCACTGCAGCACTGCACACTGCAGCACCGAGCACACTGCAGCACACCGCACTGCAGCTCCGCACACTGCAGCACCACACACTGCAGCACCGCACACTGCAGCACCACACACTGCAGCACCGCACACTGCAGCACCGCACACTGCAGCACTGCACACTGCAGCACCGCACACTGCAGCACCGCACACTGCAGCACCGCACACTGCAGCACTGCACACTGTAGCACCGTACACTGCAGCACCGCACAGTGTAACAATGCACACTGCAGAAACGCACACACTGCAGCACCGCACACTGCAGCACCGCGTGCACTGCAGTACCGCACACTGCAGCACCAAGTGCACTGCTGCACCGAGCACACTGCAGCACCGAGCACACTGCAGCACCAAGTGCACTGCTGCACCGAGCACACTGCAGCACCGAACACACTGCAGCTCATGGCACTACATCACCGCACATTGCAGCACCGCACACTGCAGCACCAACTGCACTGAAGCACCGAGCACACTGCAGCACCGCACACTGCAGCACCGAGCACACTGCAGCACCGAGCACACTGCAGCACCGCACACTGCAGCACCGAGCAGACTGCAGCACTGCACACTGCAGCACCGCACACTGCAGCACCGCAAACTGCAGCACCGCACACTGCAGCACCGCACACTGTAGCACCGTACACTGCAGCACCGCACACTGCAGCACCACGTGCACTGCAGTACCGCACACTGCAGCACCAAGTGCACTGCAGCACCGAGCACACTGCAGCACCAAGCACACTGCAGCACCGAGTGCACTGCTGCACCGAGCACACTGCAGCAGCAAGCACACTGCAGCACCGAGCACGCATCAGCACTGCACACTGCAACACCGCACACTGCAGCAACTCACACTGCAGTATCAAGCACACTGCAGCACCGCACACTGCAACACTGCACACTGCAGCACCGAGCATTGCAGCACCGAGCACACTGCATATCCGCAAACAGCAGTACCACATACTGCAGCACCGCACACTGCAGCACCGAGCACACTGCAGCACCACACACTGCAGCACCGCACACTGCAGCACCACACAGTGCAGCACCGCACACTGCAGCACCGAGCACCCTGCAGCACCGCACACTGCAGCACTGCTCACTGCAGCACCGAGCTCACTGCAGCACCGAGCACACTGCAGCACTGCACACTGCAGCACCGAGCACAATACAGCACCGCACACCGCAGCACCACACACTGCAGCACCACACACTGCAGCACTGAGCACACTGCAGAACCGCACACTGCAGCACCAAGCACTGCAGCACCGCACACTGCAGCACCGCACACTGCAGCACCGCACACTGCAGCACCGAGCACTGCAGCACCGAGCACACTGCAGCACCACACACTGCAACACCAAGCAAACTGCAGCACTGTACAGTGCAGCACCGAGCACACTGCAGCACCGCACACTTCAGCTCTGCACACTGCAGCATCCAACACACTACAGCACCTCACACTGCAGCGCCGTGCACTGTAGCACCGAGCACACTGCAGCACCACACACTGCAGCACCTCACACTGCAGCTACCTGCACACTGCAGCACCGCACACTGCAGCACTGAGCACACTGCAGTACCGCACACTGCAGCACCTCACACTGCAGCACCGAGCACACTGCAGCGCCGTGCACTGCAGCACCGAGCACACTGCAGCACCGCACACTGCAGCACCTCACACTGCAGCAACCTGCACACTGCAGCACCGCACACTGCAGCACTGAGCACACTGCAGCACCGCACACTGCAGCACCGAACACACTGCAGCACCTCACACTGCAGCACCGAGCACACTGCAGCGCCGTGCACTGCAGCACCGAGCACACTGCAGCACCGCACACTGCAGCACCTCACACTGCAGCAACCTGCACACTGCAGCACCGCACACTGCAGCACTGAGCACACTGCAGCACCGCACACTGCAGCACCGAACACACTGCAGCACCTCACACTGCAGCACCGAGCACACTGTAGCGCCGTGCACTGCAGCACCGAGCACACTGCAGCACCGCACACTGCAGCAACCTGCACACTGCAGCACCGCACACTGCAGCACTGAGCACACTGCAGCACCGCACACTGCAGCACCAAGCACACTGCAGCACCACACACTGCAGCAACAAGCACACTGCAGCACCGCACACTGCAGCACTGCACACTTTAACACCGCGCACTGCAGCACCGCACACTGCATACCGAGCACACTGCAGTACCGCACAATGCAGCACCAAGCACACTGCAGCACCGAGCACACTGCAGCACCAAGCACACTGCTGCACCGCACATTGCAGGTCCGAGCACACTGCAGTACCGAGCACACTGCAGCACCGCACAATGCAGCACCGAGCACACTGCAGCAGCGCACACTGCAGTACCGAGCACACTGCAGCACCGCACAATGCAGCACCGAGCACACTGCAGCAACGCACAATGCAGCACCGAGCACACTGCAGCAACGCACACTGCAGCACCGAGCACACTGCAGCACCGAGGACACTGCAGTACCGTACACTGCAGCACCGCGCACTGCAGCACCGAGGACACTGCAGAACCGCACACTGCAGCACCGAGCACACTACAGCACCAAGCACTGCAGCACCGCACTCTGCAGCACCTCAAACTGCAGCACCGAGCACACTGCAGCACCACAGACTGCAGCTCTGAGCACACTGCAGCACCCCACATTGCAGCACCGAGCGCACTGTAGCACCGCAGACTGCAGCACCGAGCACACTGCAGCACCGCACACTGCAGCACGTGCACACTGCAGCACCGCACACTGCAGCACCGCACACTGCAGCACCGCACACTGCAGCACCGCACACTGCAGCACCGAGCACTGCAGCACCGAGCACACTGCAGCACCACACACTGCAACACCAAGCAAACTGCAGCACTGTACAGTGCAGCACCACACACTGCAGCACCTCACACCGCAGCACTGCACACTGCAGCACCACACACTGCAGCACCGAGCACAATGCAGCACCGAGCACACTGCATCACTGCACACTGCAGCACCAAGCACACTGCAGCACCACACACTGCAGCACCGCACACTGCAGCACTGCACGCTGCAGCACCAAGCACACTGCAGCACCAAGCACACTGCAGCACCGAGCACACTGCAGCACTGCGCACTGCAGCTCCGAGCACACTGCAGAATCACACACTGCAGCAGTGCACACTGCAGCACCGCACACTGCAGCACCGCACACTGCAGCACCGCACACTGCAGCACGTGCACACTGCAGCACCACACACTGCAGCACCTCACACCGCAGCACTGCACACTGCAGCACCACACACTGCAGCACCGAGCACAATGCAGCACCGAGCACACTGCATCACTGCACACTGCAGCACCGCACACTGCAGCACCAAGCACACTGCAGCACTGCACACTGCAGCACCGAGCACACTGCAGCACCGCACACTGCAGCACCGAGCACACTGCAGCACCAAGCACACTGCTGCACCGCACATTGCAGCTCCGAGCACACTGCAGTACCGAGCACACTGCAGCACCGCACAATGCAGCACCGAGCACACTGCAGCAACGCACACTGCAGCACCGAGCACACTGCAGCAGCGCACACTGCAGCACCGAGCACACTGCAGCACCGAGGACACTGCAGTACCGTACACTGCAGCACCGCGCACTGCAGCACCAAGCACACTGCAGAACCGCACACTGCAGCACCGAGCACACTACAGCACCGAGCACTGCAGCACCGCACTCTGCAGCACTGAAAACTGCAGCACCGAGCACACTGCAGCACCGCAGACTGCAGCTCTGAGCACACTGCAGCACCCCACATTGCAGCACCGAGCGCACTGTAGCACCGCAGACTGCAGCACCGAGCACACTGCAGCACCGCACACTGCAGCACGTGCACACTGCAGCACCGCACACTGCAGCACCTCACACCGCAGCACTGCACGCTACAACACCGCACACTGCAGCACCACACACTGCAGCACCGAGCACACTGCAGCACCGAGCACACTGCAGCACCGAGCACACTGCATCACTGCACACTGCAGCACCAAGCACACTGCAGCACCACACACTGCAGCACCGCACACTGCAGCACTGCACGCTGCAGCACCAAGCACACTGCAGCACCAAGCACACTGCAGCACCGAGCACACTGCAGCACTGCGCACTGCAGCTCCGAGCACACTGCAGAATCACACACTGCAGCAGTGCACACTGCAGCACCGCACACTGCAGCACCGAGCACACTGCAGCACTGCGCACTGCAGCTCCGAGCACACTGCAGCACCGCACACTGCAGCACCTCACACCGCAGCACTGCCCACTGCAGCACCGCACACTGCAGCACCGAGCACAATGCAGCACCGAGCACACTGCATCACTGCACACTGCAGCACCAAGCACACTGCAGCACCACACACTGCAGCACCGCACACTGCAGCACCGAGCACACTGCAGCACTCCGCACTGCAGCTCCGAGCACACTGCAGAATCGCACACTGCAGCACCTCACACTGCAGCACCACGCACACTGCAGCACCACACGCTGCAGCACCGCACACTGAAGTACCAAGCACACAGCAGCACCGCATCCTGCAGCACCGCACACTGCAGCACCAAGCACACTGCAGCACCGAGCACACTGCAGCACTGTGCACTGCAGCTTCGAGCACACTGCAGAATCACACACTGCAGCACCGCACACTGCAGCACCTCACACTGCAGCAACACGCACACTGCAGCACCGCACACTGAAGCACCGAGCACACTGCAGCACCGAGCTCAATGCAGCACCGAGCAGACTGCAGCACCGAGCACACTGCAGCACCGCACACTGCAGTACCACACACTGCAGCACCGCACACTGCAGCACCGAGCACTGCAGCACCGCACAATGCAGCAACAAGCACAATGCACCACTGCACACTGCAGCACCGAGCACACTGCAGCACCGAGCACACTGCAGCACCGAGCACACTTTAGCACTGCTTACTGCAGCACCAAGCACACTGCAGCACCGAGCACACTGCTGCACCGCACTCTGCATCACCGCACACTGCAGCACCACACACTGCAGCACCAAGCACACTGCAGCACCACACACTGCAGCACCAAGCACACTGCAGCACCGAGCACACTGCAGCACCACACACTGCAGCACCACACACTGCAGCACCGCACACTCCAGCACCGAGCACACTGCAGCACCGCACACTGCAGCACCGCACAATGCAGCACCACACACTGCAGCACCGAGCACACTGCAGCACTGCACACTGCAGCACTGAGCACACTGCAGTACCGCACACTGCAGCACTGAGCACACTGCAGCACCGAGCACACTGCAGCACCGCACAATGCAGCACCACACACTGCAGCACCGCACACTGCAGCACCTCACACTGCAGCACCGAGCACACTGCAGCGCCGTGCACTGCAGCACCGAGCACACTGCAGCACTGCACACTGCAGCACCTCACACTGCAGCACTGAGCACACTGCAGCACCGCACACTGCAGCACCAAGCACACTGCAGCACCTCACACTGCAGCAACAAGCACACTGCAGCGCCGTGCACTGCAGCACCGAGCACACTGCAGCACCGCACACTGCAGCACCTCACACTGCAGCAACCTGCACACTGCAGCACCGCACACTGCAGCACTGAGCACACTGCAGCACCGCACACTGCAGCACCGAACACACTGCAGCACCTCACACTGCAGCACCGAGCACACTGTAGCGCCGTGCACTGCAGCACCGAGCACACTGGAGCACCGCACACTGCAGCACCTCACACTGCAGCAACCTGCACACTGCAGCACCGCACACTGCAGCACTGAGCACACTGCAGCACCGCACACTGCAGCACCTCACACTGCAGCAACAAGCACACTGCAGCACCGCACACTGCAGCACTGCACACTTTAACACCGCGCACTGCAGCACCGCACACTGCATACCGAGCACACTGCAGTACCGCACAATGCAGCACCAAGCACACTGCAGCACCGAGCACACTGCAGCACCACACACTGCAGCACCAAGCACACTGCAGCACCGAGCACACTGCAGCACCGAGCACACTGCAGCACCAAGCCCACTGCAGCACCGAGCACACTGCAGCACCGAGCACACTGCAGCACCGCACAATGCAGCACCGAGCACACTGCAGCAGCGCACACTGCAGCACCGAGCACACTGCAGCACCGAGGACACTGCAGTACCGTACACTGCAGCACCGAGCACACTACAGCACCGAGCACTGCAGCACCGCACTCTGCAGCACTGCAAACTGCAGCTCTGAGCACACTGCAGCACCCCACATTGCAGCACCGAGCACATTGTAGCACCGCAGACTGCAGCACCGAGCACACTGCAGCACCGCACACTGCAGCACGTGCACACTGCAGCACCGCACACTGCAGCACCACACACTGCAGCACCTCACACCGCAGCACTGCACACTGCAGCACCACACACTGCAGCACCGAGCACAATGCAGCACCGAGCACACTGCATCACTGCACACTGCAGCACCAAGCACACTGCAGCACCACACACTGCAGCACCGCACACTGCAGCACTGCACGCTGCAGCACCAAGCACACTGCAGCACCAAGCACACTGCAGCACCGAGCACACTGCAGCACTGCGCACTGCAGCTCCGAGCACACTGCAGAATCACACACTGCAGCAGTGCACACTGCAGCACCGCACACTGCAGCACCGCACACTGCAGCACCGCACACTGCAGCACGTGCACACTGCAGCACCACACACTGCAGCACCTCACACCGCAGCACTGCACACTGCAGCACCACACACTGCAGCACCGAGCACAATGCAGCACCGAGCACACTGCATCACTGCACACTGCAGCACCGCACACTGCAGCACCAAGCACACTGCAGCACTGCACACTGCAGCACCGAGCACACTGCGGCACCACACACTGCAGCACCACACAATGCAGCACCGAGCACACTGCAGCAACGCACACTGCAGCACCGAGCACACTGCAGCAGCGCACACTGCAGCACCGAGCACACTGCAGCACCGAGGACACTGCAGTACCGTACACTGCAGCACCGCGCACTGCAGCACCAAGCACACTGCAGAACCGCACACTGCAGCACCGAGCACACTACAGCACCGAGCACTGCAGCACCGCACTCTGCAGCACTGCAAACTGCAGCACCGAGCACACTGCAGCACCGCAGACTGCAGCTCTGAGCACACTGCAGCACCCCACATTGCAGCACCGAGCGCACTGTAGCACCGCAGACTGCAGCACCGAGCACACTGCAGCACCGCACACTGCAGCACGTGCACACTGCAGCACCGCACACTGCAGCACCACACACTGCAGCACCTCACACCGCAGCACTGCACACTGCAGCACCACACACTGCAGCACCGAGCACAATGCAGCACCGAGCACACTGCATCAC
The DNA here is from genome assembly GCA_026770705.1 of Isurus oxyrinchus. Classification (NCBI taxonomy): domain Eukaryota; kingdom Metazoa; phylum Chordata; class Chondrichthyes; order Lamniformes; family Lamnidae; genus Isurus; species Isurus oxyrinchus. The sequence continues at coordinate 610,355 of JANJGN010000289.1, read as the reverse complement.
TGCACACTGCAGCACCAAGCACACTGCAGCACCACACACTGCAGCACCGCACACTGCAGCACTGCACGCTGCAGCACCAAGCACACTGCAGCACCAAGCACACTGCAGCACCGAGCACACTGCAGCACTGCGCACTGCAGCTCCGAGCACACTGCAGAATCACACACTGCAGCAGTGCACACTGCAGCACCGCACACTGCAGCACCGCACACTGCAGCACCGCACACTGCAGCACCTCACACCGCAGCACTGCCCACTGCAGCACCGCACACTGCAGCACCGAGCACAATGCAGCACCGAGCACACTGCATCACTGCACGCTGCAGCACCAAGCACACTGCAGCACTCCGCACTGCAGCTCCGAGCACACTGCAGAATCGCACACTGCAGCACCGCACACTGCAGCACCTCACACTGCAGCACCACGCACACTGCAGCACCACACGCTGCAGCACCGCACACTGAAGTACCAAGCAAACAGCAGCACCGCATCCTGCAGCACCGCACACTGCAGCACCAAGCACACTGCAGCACCGAGCACACTGCAGCACTGTGCACTGCAGCTTCGAGCACACTGCAGAATCACACACTGCAGCACCGCACACTGCAGCACCTCACACTGCAGCAACACGCACACTGCAGCACCACACACTGGAGCACCGCACACTGAAGCACCGAGCACACTGCAGCACCGAGCTCAATGCAGCACCGAGCAGACTGCAGCACCGAGCACACTGCAGCACCGCACACTGCAGTACCACACACTGCAGCACCGCACACTGCAGCACCGAGCACTGCAGCACCGCACAATGCAGCAACAAGCACAATGCACCACTGCACACTGCAGCACCGAGCACACTGCAGCACCGAGCACACTGCAGCACCGAGCACACTTTAGCACTGCTTACTGCAGCACCAAGCACACTGCAGCACCGAGCACACTGCTGCACCGAGCACTCTGCAGCCCTTAGCACACTGCAGCACCGCACTCTGCATCACCGCACACTGCAGCAGCACACACTGCAGCACCGCACAATGCAGTACCACACACTGCAGCACCGAGCACACTGCAGCACCACACACTGCAGCACCACACACTGCAGCACCGCACACTCCAGCACCGAGCACACTGCAGCACCGCACACTGCAGCACCGCACAATGCAGCACCACACACTGCAGCACCGAGCACACTGCAGCACCACACACTGCAGCACCGCACACTCCAGCACCGAGCACACTGCAGCACCGCACACTGCAGTACCACACACTGCAGCACCGCACACTGCAGTACCGAGTACACTGCAGCACCACTCACACTGCAGCACCGAGCACACTGCATCACCGCACACTGCAGCACCGCACACTGCAGCACCGAGCACACTGCAGCACCGCACTTTGCAGCACCGAGCGCACTCTAGCACTGCAGACTGTAGCACCGAGCACACTGCAGCACCACACACTGCAGCACCGAGCACACTGCAGCACCACACACTGCAGCACGAGCGCACTGCAGCACCGCACACTGCAGCACCGCACACTGCAGCACCGCACACTGCAGCACTGCACAATGCAGCACAACACACTGCAGAACTGAGCACACTGCAGCACCGCACACTGCAGCACCGAGCACACTGCAGCACCGCACAATGCAGCACCGAGCATAATGCAGCACCGCACTTTGCCGCACCGAGCGCACTCTAGCACTGCAGACTGTAGCACCGAGCACACTGCAGCACCACACACTGCAGCACGAGCGCACAGCAGCACCGAGCACTGCAGCACCACACACTGTAGCACCACACACTGCAGCACCTCACACCGCAGCACTCCACACCGCAGCACTGCACACTGCAGCACAGAGCACACTGCAGCACCGAGCACACTGCAGCACCGAGCACACTGCAGCACCGAGCACACTGCTGCACCGAGCACTCTGCAGCCCTGAGCACACTGCAGCACCGCACTCTGCATCACCGCACACTGCAGCACCGCACACTGCAGCACCGCACACTGCAGCACCTCACACTGCAGCACCGAGCACAATGCAGCACAGAGCACACTGCATCACTGCACGCTGCAGCACCAAGCACACTGCAGCACCAAGCACACTGCAGCACCGAGCACACTGCAGAATCACACACTGCAGCAGTGCACACTGCAGCACCGCACACTGCAGAATCACACACTGCAGCACCGCACACTGCAGCACCGCACACTGCAGCACCGCACACTGCAGCACCTCACACCGCAGCACTGCCCACTGCAGCACCGAGCACACTGCAGCACCGAGCACACTGCAGCACCAAGCACACTGCAGCACCGAGCACACTGCAGAATCACACACTGCAGCACCGCACACTGCAGCACCGCACACTGCAGCACCGCACACTGCAGCACCTCACACCGCAGCACTGCCCACTGCAGCACCGCACACTGCAGCACCGAGCACAATGCAGCACCGCACACTGCAGCACCGCACACTGCAGCAGCGCACACTGCAGCACCGAGCACACTGCATCACTGCACGCTGCAGCACCAAGCACACTGCAGCACCAAGCACACTGCAGCACCGAGCACACTGCAGCACTGCGCACTGCAGCTCCGAGCACACTGCAGAATCGCACACTGCAGCACCGCACACTGCAGCACCTCACACTGCAGCACCACGCACACTGCAGTACCACACGCTGCAGCACCGCACACTGAAGTACCAAGCACACAGCAGCACCGCATCCTGCAGCACCGCACACTGCAGCACCAAGCACACTGCAGCACCGAGCACACTGCAGCACTGTGCACTGCAGCTTCGAGCACACTGCAGAATCACACACTGCAGCACCGCACACTGCAGCACCTCACACTGCAGCAACACGCACACTGCAGCACCACACACTGGAGCACCGCACACTGCAGCACCGAGCTCAATGCAGCACCGAGCAGACTGCAGCACCGCACACTACAGCACCGAGCACACTGCAGCACCGCACACTGCAGTACCACACACTGCAGCACCGCACACTGCAGCACCGAGCACAATGCAGCACCGAGCACACTGCATCACTGCACGCTGCAGCACCAAGCACACTGCAGCACCAAGCACACTGCAGCACCGAGCACACTGCAGCACTGCGCACTGCAGCTCCGAGCACACTGCAGAATCGCACACTGCAGCACCGCACACTGCAGCACCTCACACTGCAGCACCACGCACACTGCAGCACCACACGCTGCAGCACCGCACACTGAAGTACCAAGCACACAGCAGCACCGCATCCTGCAGCACCGCACACTGCAGCACCAAGCACACTGCAGCACCGAGCACACTGCAGCACTGTGCACTGCAGCTTCGAGCACACTGCAGAATCACACACTGCAGCACCGCACACTGCAGCACCTCACACTGCAGCAACACGCACACTGCAGCACCACACACTGGAGCACCGCACACTGCAGCACCGAGCTCAATGCAGCACCGAGCAGACTGCAGCACCGCACACTACAGCACCGAGCACACTGCAGCACCGCACACTGCAGTACCACACACTGCAGCACCGCACACTGCAGCACCGAGCACTGCAGCACCGCACAATGCAGCAACAAGCACAATGCACCACTGCACACTGCAGCACCGAGCACACTGCAGCACCAAGCACACTGCAGCACCGCGCACTGCAGCACCGCGAACACTGCAGCACAGAGCACACTGCAGCACCGCACACTGCAGCACCGCGAACACTGCAGCACCGAGCATACTGCAGCACCGCACACTGCAGCACCGCACACTGCAGCACTGCGCACTGCAGCACCAAGCACACTGCAGCACCGAGCACACTGCAGCACCGCACACTGCAGCACCGCACACTGCAGCACCGAGCTCACTGCAGCACCGAGCACACTGCAGCACTGCACAAAGCAGCACCACAAACTGCAGCACCACACACTGCAGCACTGCACACTGCAGCACCGAGCACACTGCAGCAACACACACTGCAGCACCGAGCAAACTGCAGCACGGCATACTGCAGCAACAAGCACACTGCAGCACCGCACATTGCAGCACCGAGCACACTGCAGCATCGAGCACACTGCAGCACCAAGCATACTGCAGCACTGCACACTGCAGCACCGAGCACACTGCAGCACTGCACACCACAGCACCACACACTGCAGCACCGCACACTGCAGCACCGAGCACACTGCAGCACCGAGCACACTGCAGCACCGAGCACACTGCAGCACTGAGCACACTGCAGCACTGCACACTGCAGCACCGCACACTGCAGCACCGAGCACACTGCAGCAACGAGCACACTGCAGCACCGAGCACACTGAAGCAGCGCACACTGCAGCACCGAGCACACTGCAGCACCGCACACTGCAGCAACGAGCACACTGCAGCACCGAGCACACTGCAGCACCGCACACTGCAGCACCGAGCACACTGCAGCACCGCGCACTACAGCACCGAGCACACTGCAGCACTGAGCACACTGCAGAACCGCACACTGCAGCACCGAGCACACTGCAGCACCGCACACTGCAGCACCGAGCACACTGCAGCACCGCACACTGCAGCACTGCACACTGCAGCACCGAGCACTGCAGCACCGCACAATGAGGCAACAAGCACACTGCAGCACTGCACACTGCAGCACCGAGCACACTGCAGCACCGAGCACACTGCAGCACCGAGCACACTGCAGCACCGCACACTGCAGCACCGGACACTGCAGCACCGAGCACACTGCAGCACCGCACACTGCAGCACCACACAATGCAGCACCGAGCACACTGCAGCACCGCACACTGCATCACCACACAATGCAGCACCGCACACTGCAGCACCGGACACTGCAGCACCGCACACTGCAGCACAACACTGCAGCACCTCACACTGCAGCACCACGCACACTGCAGCACCGCACCCTGCAGCACCGCACACTGCAGCACCGAGCTCACTGCAGCACCGTTCACTGCAGCACCGAGCACACTGCAGCACCGCACACTGCAGCACCGAGCACACTGCAGCACCGCACACTACAGCACCGCACATTGCAGCACCGAGCACTGCAGCACCGCACAATGCAGCAACAAGCACACTGCAGCACTGCACACTGCAGCACCGAGCACACTGCAGCACTGAGCACACTGCAGCACCGCACACTGCACCACCACACACTGCATCACCGCACAATGCAGCACCGCACACTGCAGCACCGAGCAGACTGCAGCACCGCACACTGCAGCACCACACACTGCAGCACCACACAATGCAGCACTGCGCACTGCAGCACCGCACACTGCAGCACCACACACTGCAGCACCGAGCACACTGCAGCACCACACACTGCAGCACCGCACACTGCAGCATCGCACACTGCAGTACTGAGCACACTGCAGCACCGCACAATGCAGCACCGCACACTGCAGCACCGAGCCCACGGCAGCACCACACACTGCAGCACCGCACACTGCAGCAACAAGCACACTGCAGCACTGCACACTGCAGCACCGAGCACACTGCAGCACCACACACTGAAGCACCGCACACTGCAGCACCACATACTGCAGCACAGAGCACACTGCAGCACCGCAGACTGCAGCACCTCACACCGCAGCACCGCACACCGCAGCAACGCACACTGCAGCACCAAGCACACTGCAGCACCACACACTGCAGCACCAAGCACACTGCAGCAACGAGCACACTGCAGCACCGTGCACACTGCAGCACCACACACTGCAGTACCAAGCACACTACAGCACCGCATACTGCAGCACCGAGCTCACTGCAGCACCGCACACTGCATTACCGCACACTTCAGCACCAAGCACACTGCAGCACCGCATACTGCAGCACCAAGGACACTGCAGCACTGCATACTGCAGCACCGAGCACACTGCAGCACCGCACACTGCAGCACCTCACACAGCAGCACAGAGCACACTGCAGCACCGAGCACTGCAGCACTGAACACAGCAAAACCGCACACTGCAGCACCGAGCACACTGCAGCACCGCACACAGCAACACCGAGCACACTGCAGCACTGCACACTGCAGCATCGAGCAGACTGCAGCACTGCACACTGCAGCACCACACACTGCAGCACCGAGCACACTGCAGCACCGAGCACACTGCAGCACTGCATCCTGCAGCACCGAGCACACTGCAGCACTTCACACTGCAGCACCACACACTGCAGCACCGAGCACACTGCAGCACCACACACTGCAGCTCCGATCTCACTGCAGCACCGAGCACACTGCAGCACCGCGCACTGCGGCAACGAGCACGCTACAACACCGCACACTGCAGCACTGCACACTGCAGCACCGAGCACACTGCAGCACCACACACTGCAGCACCGAGCACACTGCAGCACCGAGCACACTGCAGCACTGCATCCTGCAGCACCGAGCACACTGCAGCACTTCACACTGCAGCACCACACACTGCAGCACCGAGCACACTGCAGCACCGCACACTGCAGCTCCGATCGCACTGCAGCACCGAGCACACTGCAGCACTGCACACTGCAGCACCGAGCACCCTGCAGCACCTCACACTGCAGCACCGAGCACACTGTAGCACCAAGCACACTGCAGCACCGAGCACACTGCAGCACCAAGCACACTGCAGCACCGAGCACACTGCAGCACCGAGCACACTGCAGCACCGCACACTGCAGCACCGAGCAGACTGCAGCACCGAGCACACTGCAGCACCGAGCACACTGCAACACCGCACACTGCAGCACCGAGCACACTGCAGCACCGCACACTGCAGCACCTCACACTGCAGCACCGAGCACACTGCAGCACCGCACACTGCAGCACCGGACACTGCAGCACCCAGCACACTGCAGCACCGCGCACTGCAGCACCGCACACTGCAGCACTGCACACTGCAGCACCAATCACTGCAGTACCGCACACTGCAGCACTGAGCACACCGCAGCACCGCACACTGCAGCACTGAGCACACTGCAGCACCACACACTGCAGCACCGAGCACTGCAGCATCGAGCACACTGCAGCACCGAGCACACTTCAACAACAAGCACACTGCAGCACCGCACACTGCATAACCAAGCACACTGCAGCACCGAGCACACTGCAGCACCGAGCACACTGCAGCACCGGGCACACTCCAACACCACACACTGCAGCACCGCGCACTGCAGTACCGCACACTGCAGCACTGAGCACTGCAGCACCGAGCACACAGCAGCACCGCACACTGCAGCACCGCACACTTAAGCACCTCACACTGCAGCACCGCGCACACTGCAGCACCGCACACTGCAGCACCGCGCACACTGCAGCACCGCGCACACTGCAGCACCGCACACTGCAGCTCCGTACACTGCAGCACCGCACACTGCAGCACCGCGCACACTGCAGCACTGCACACTGCAGCTCCGTACACTGCAGCTCCGTACACTGCAGCACCGCGCACACTGCAGCACCGCGCACACTGCAGCACCGCACACTGCAGCTCCGTACACTGCAGCTCCGTACACTGCAGCACCGCGCACACTGCAGCACCGCACACTGCAGCTCTGTACACTGCAGCACCGCACACTGCAGCACCGAGCACAATGCAGCACCACACACTGTAGCACCTCACACTGCAGCACTGAGCACACTGCAGCACCGCACACTGCAGCACTGCACAATGCAGCACCTCAGCACCGCACACTGCAGCACCGCACACTGCAGCACTGCACACTGCAGCACCGAGCACACTGCAGCACCACACACTGCAGCACCGAGCACACTGCAGCACCGAGCACACTGCAGCACCGAGCACACTGCAGCACCGAGCAGACTGCAGCACGGCACACTGCAGCACCGAGCACACTGCAGCACTGAGCACACTGCATTACCGAGCACACTGCATTACCGAGCACACTGCAGCACCGCACACTGCAGCACCGCACACTGCAGCACCGAGCACACTGCAGCACCGAGCACACTGCAGCACCACACACTGCAGCACTGAGCACACTGCAGCATCGAGCACACTGCAGCACCACACACTGCAGCACCACACACTGCAGCACCACACACTGCAGCACCGCACACTGCAGCACCAAGTACACGGCAGCACTGCACACTGCTGAACCGCACACTGCAGCACCAAGCACACTGCAGCACCGCAGACTGTAGCACTGCACACCGCAGCACCGAGCACACTGCAGCACCGTGCACACTGCAGCACCGAGCACACTGCAGCACCGAGCTCACTGCAGCACCGCACACTGCAGCACCGCACACTGCAGCACCAAGCACACTGCAGCACTGCATACTGCAGCACCGAGCACACTGCAGCACCGAGAACACTGCAGCACCGAGCACTGGAGCACCGAGCACACTGCAGCACCTCACACTGCAGCACAGAGCACACTGCAACACCGAGCACTGCAGCACTGAACACAGTAAAACCGCACACTGCAGCACCGCACACAGCAACACCGAGCACACTGCAGCACAGAGCACACTGCAGCACTGCACCCTGCAGCACCACACACTGCAGCACCGAGAACACTGCAGCACCACACACTGCAGCACCGAGCACACTGCAGCTCCTCACACTGCAGCACCGAGCACACTGCAGCACCGCACACTGCAGCACCGCACACTGCAGCACCGCACACTGCAGCACCGAGCACACTGCAGCACCGAGCACACTGCATTACCGAGCACACTGCAGCACTGCCCACTGCAGAACCACCCACTGCAGCACCGCACACTGCAGCACCGAGCACACTGCAGCACCGCACACTGCACCACCGAGCACTGCAGCACCGAGCACACTGCAACAGCACACACTGCAGCACCGCACACTGCAGCACCGCACACTGCAGTATCCAGCACACTGCAGCACCGCGCACTGCAGCACCACGCACTGCAGCACCACACACTGCAGCACTGCACACTGCAGCACCGAGCTCACTGCAGCACTGCACAATGCAGCACCTCAGCACCGCACACTGCAGCACCGCACACTGCAACACCGCACACTGCAGCACCGAGCACACTGCAGCACCACACACTGCAGCACAAAGCACACTGCAGCACCAAGCACACTGCAGCACTGCACAGTGCTGAACCGCACACTGCAGCACCACAGACAGTAGCACTGCACACTGCAGCACCAAGTACACTGCAGGACCGAGCACACTGCAGCACCGAGCACACTGCAGCACCGCACCCTGCAGCACCGAGCTCACTGCAGCACTGCACACTGCGGCACCGAGTACTGCAGCACCAAGAACATTGCAGCACCGCACACTGCAGCATCAAGTGCACTGCAGCACTGAGCACTGCAGCACGAAGCACTGCAGCACCAAGCACACTGCAGCACCGCACACTGCAGCACCGAGTGCACTGTAGCACTGAGCACTGCAACACCGAGCACTGCAGCACCAAGCACACTGCAGCACCGCAGCACCCCACAGTGCAGCAACACACACTGCAGCACCGCACACTGCAGCACCAAACACTGCAGCACCGAGCACACTGCAGCACCGAGCACACTGCAGCACCGAGCACACTGCAGTACCGCACACTGCAGCAACGCACACTGCAGCACCGAGCACACTGCACCACCGAGCGCACTCCAGCACCGCACACAGCAGCAACGCACACTGCAGCACCGCACACTGCAGCACCGAGCACAACTGCATCACTGAGCACTGCAGCACCGAGCACTGCAGCACCGAGCACACTGTAGCAGCGCGCACTGCAGCAATGTGCACACTGCAGCACCAAGCACACTGCAGCACCGCACACTGCAGCACACTGCAGCATCGAGCACTGCAGCACCGAGCACTGCAGCACCGAGCACACTGCAGCACCGAGCACACTGCAGCACCGCGCACTGCACCAAGGTGCACACTGCAGCACCGCACACTGCAGCACCGCACACTGCAGCACCGAGCACACTGCAGCACCACACACTGCAGCACCAAGCACTGCAGCACCGAGCACACTGCAGCACCGAGCACACTGCAGCATCGCACACTGCACCACCAAGCACACTGCAGCACCACACACTGCAGCACCGAGCACACTGCAGCACCGCACACTGCAGCACCGCACACTGCAGCACTGCACACTGCAGCACCGAGCACACTGCAGCACTGAGCACTGCAGCACCGAGCACACTGCAGCACCGAGCACACTGCAGCACCGAGCACAATGCAGCAACGGGCAGACTGCAGCACCGCACACTGCAGCACCAAGCACACTGCAGCACCACACACTGCAGCACCGAGCACTGCAGCACCGAGCACACTGCAACACCACACACTGCAACACCACACACTGCAGCACCGCACACTGCAGTACCCAGCACACTGCAGCACCGCGCACTGCAGCACCGCGCACTGCAACACCACACACTGCAGCACCGCACACTGCAGTACCCAGCACACTGCAACACCACACACTGCAGCACCGCACACTGCAGCACCGAGCACACTGCAGCACCACACACTTCAGCACCGAGCACACTGCAGCACTGCACACTGCAGCACCAAGCACACTGCAGCACCAAGCACTGCAGTACCTCACACTGCAGCACCGAGCACACCGCAGCACCGAGCACACTGCAGCACCGCACACTGCAGCACCGCACACTGCAGCACCGAGCACACTGCAGCACTGCACACTATAGCACCACACACTGCAGCACCTCACACTGCAGCACCGAGCACATTGCAGCACCGCACACTGCAGCACCGCACACTGCAGCACCGCACACTGCAGCACCGCACACTGCAGCACCGAGCACACTGCAGCACCGAGCACACTGCAGCACCGAGCACACTGCAGCACCGCACACTGCAGCACCGAGCACAATGCAGCACCACACACTGCAGCACCGCACACTGCAGCACTGAGCACACTGCAGCACCAAGCACACTGCAGCACTGCACACTGCAGCACAAAGCATACTGCAGCACCAAGCACACTGCAGCACTGCACACATCTGAACCGCACACTGCAGCACCGCAGACAGTAGCACTGCACACTGCAGCACCGAGTACACTGCAGGACCGAGCACACTGCAGCACCGAGCACACTGCAGCACCGCACCCTGCAGCACCGAGCTCACTGCAGCACTGCACACTGCAGCACCGCACACTGCAGCACCGAGTGCACTGCAGCACTGAGCACTGCAGCACCGAGCACTGCAGCACCAAGCACACTGCAGCACCGAGCACAGTGCAGCACCGAGTGCACAGCAGCACTGAGCACTGCAGCACCGAGCACTGCAGCACCAAGCACACTGCAGCACCAAGCACACTGCAGCACCACACACTGCAGCACCGAGCACACTGCAGCACCGCACACTGCAGCACCGCACACTGCAGCACTGCACACTGCAGCACACTGCAGCACTGAGCACTGCAGCACCGAGCACAATGCAGCACCGAGCACACTGCAGCACCGAGCACACTGCAGCACCTCACACTGCAGCACCGAGCACGATGCAGCAACGGGCAGACTGCAGCACCGCACACTGCATAACCGAGCACACTGCAGCACGGAGCACACTGCAGCACCGAGCACACTGCAGCACCACACACTGCACCACCCAGCAGTGCAGCACCGAGCACACTGCAACACCACACACTGCAACACCGCACACTGCAGCACCGCACACTGCAGTACCCAGCACACTGCAGCACCGCGCACTGCAGCACCGCGCACTGCAGCACCGCACACTGCAGCACTGCACACTGCAGCACCAAGCACACTGCAGCACCAAGCACTGCAGTACCGCACACTGCAGCACCGAGCACACTGCAGCACCACACACTGCAGCACCACACACTTCAGCACCGAGCACACTGCAGCACTGCACACTGCAGCACCGAGCACACTGCAGCACCAAGCACTGCAGTACCGCACACTGCAGCACCGAGCACACTGCAGCACCGAGCACACTGCAGCACAGCACACTGCAGCAAGAAGCACACTGCAGCACCACACACTGCAGCACCTCACACTGCAGCACCGAGCACATTGCAGCACCGCACACTGCAGCACCGCGCACACTGCAGCACCGCACACTGCAGCACCGTAAACTGCAGCACCGAGCACACTGCAGCACCGAGCACACAGCAGCACCGCACACTGCAGCACCGAGCACAATGCAGCACCACACACTGCAGCACCGCACACTGCAGCACCGAGCACACTGCAGCACTGCACACTACAGCACCGAGCACACTGCAGCACCGCACACTGCAGCACCGAGCACACTGCAGCACCGAGCACACTGCAGCACCGGACACTGCAGCACCGAGTGCACTCCAGCACCGCACACTGCAGCAACGCACACTGCAGCACCGCACACTGCAGCACCGAGCACAACTGCATCACTGAGCACTGCAGCACCGAGAACTGCAGCACCGAGCACACTGTAGCACCGAGCACACTGCAGCAGCGCGCACTGCAGCAATGTGCACACTGCAGCACCAAGCACGCTGCAGCACCACACACTGCAGCACCGCACACTGCAGCACCGCACACTGCAGCACACTGCAGCATCGAGCACTGCAGCACCGAGCACTGCAGCACCGAGCACACTGCAGCACCGAGCACACTGCAGCACCGCGCACTGCAGCAAGGTGCACACTGCAGCACCACACACTGCAGCACCGCACACTGCAGCACCGAGCACACTGCAGCACCACACACTGCAGCACCGAGCACTGCAGCACCGAGCACACTGCAGCACCGAGCACACTGCAGCAGCGCGCACTGCAGCACCGAGCACACTGCAGCATCGCACACTGCAGCACCGCACACTGCAGCACTGAGCACTGCAGCACCGAGCACACTGCAACACCACACACTGCAACACCACACACTGCAGCACCACACACTGCACCACCGAGCACTGCAGCACCGAGCACACTGCAACACCACACACTGCAACACCACACACTGCAGCACCGCACACTGCAGTACCCAGCACACTGCAGTACCCAGCACACTGCAGCACCGCGCACTGCAGCACCGCGCACTGCAGCACCGCACACTGCAGCACTGCACACTGCAGCACCGAGCACACTGCAGCACCAAGCACTGCAGTACCGCACACTGCAGCACCGAGCACACTGCAGCACCACACACTGCAGCACCGAGTGCACTGCAGCACTGAGCACTGCAGCACCGAGCACTGCAGCACCAAGCACACTGCAGCACCGCACAGTGCAGCACCGAGTGCACAGCAGCACTGAGCACTGCAGCACCGAGCACTGCAGCACCAAGCACACTGCAGCACCGCAGCACCCCACAGTGCAGCAACACTCACTGCAGCACCGCACACTGCAGCACCGAGCACACTGCAGCAACGCACACTGCAGCACTGAGCACTGCAGCACCAAGCACAATGCAGCACCGAGCACACTGCAGCACCGCACACTGCAGCACTGAACACTGAAGCACCGCACACTGCAGCACCACACACTGCAGCACCGCACACTGCAGCACCGCAAACTGCAGCACCGAGCACACTGCAGCACCGAGCACTGCAGCACCGAGCACTGCAGCACCGAGCACACTGCAGCACACAGCGCACTGCAGCACCGCACACTGCAGCACCGCACACTGCAGCACCGCACACTGCAGTACCGAGCACACTGCAGCACCGAGCACACTGCAGCAGCGCGCACTGCAGCAATGTGCACACTGCAGCACCAAGCACACTGCAGCACACTGCAGCATCGAGCACTGCAGCACCGAGCACTGCAGCACCGAGCACACTGCAGCACCGAGCACACTGCAGCACCGCGCATTGCAGCAAGGTGCACATTGCAGCACCGCACACTGCAGCACCGCACACTGCAGCACCGAGCACACTGCAGCACCGAGCACTGCAGCACCGAGCACGCTGCAGCAACGGGCAGACTGCAGCACCGCACACTGCATAACCGAGCACACTGCAGCACCGAGCACACTGCAGCACCGAGCACACTGCAGCACCAAGCACACTGCAGCACCGCACACTGCATAACCGAGCACACTGCAGCACCGAGCACTGCAGCACCGAGCACACTGCAACACCACACACTGCAACACCACACACTGCAGCACCGCACACTGCAGTACCCAGCACACTGCAGCACCGCGCACTGCAGCACCGCGCACTGCAGCACCGAGCACACTGCAGCACTGCACACTGCAGCACCGAGCACACTGCAGCACTGCACACTACAGCACCGAGCACACTGCAGCACCGCACACTGCAGCACCGAGCACACTGCAGCACCGAGCACACTGCAGCACCGCACACTGCAGCACCGAGCACACTGCAGCACCGCACACTGCAGCACCGAGCGCACTCCAGCACCGCACACTGCAGCAACGCACACTGCAGCACCGCACACTGCAGCACCGAGCACAACTGCATCACTGAGCAGTGCAGCACCGAGAACTGTAGCACCGAGCACACTGCAGCAGCGCGCACTGCAGCAATGTGCACACTGCAGCACCAAGCACGCTGCAGCACCACACACTGCAGCACCGCACACTGCAGCACCGCACACTGCAGCACCGCACACTGCAGCACACTGCAGCACCGAGCACTGCAGCACCGAGCACGGCAGCACCGAGCACACTGCAGCACCGAGCACACTGCAGCACCGCACACTTCAGCACCGCACACTGCAGCACCGAGCACACTGCAGCACCGACCACACTGCAGCACCTCACACTGCAGCACAGAGCACGCTGCAGCAACGGGCAGACTGCAGCACCGCACACTGCACCACCGAGCACTGCAGCACCGAGCACACTGCAACACCACACACTGCAACACCACACACTGCAGCACCGCACACTGCAGCACCGCACACTGCAGTACCCAGCACACTGCAGCACCGCGCACTGCAGCACCGCGCACTGCAGCACCGCATACTGCAGCACTGCACACTGCAGCACCGAGCACACTGCAGCACCAAGCACTGCAGTACCGCACACTGCAGCACCGAGCACACTGCAGCACCGAGCACACTGCAGCACCACACACTGCAGCAGAGCACACTGCAGCAACAAGCACACTGCAGCACCACACACTGCAGCACCTCACACTGCAGCACCGAGCACACTGCAGCACCGCACACTGCAGCAGAGCACACTGCAGCAACAAGCACACTGCAGCACCACACACTGCAGCACCTCACACTGCAGCACCGAGCACATTGCAGCACCGCACACTGCAGCACCGCGCACACTGCAGCACCGCACAATGCAGCACCGTAAACTGCAGCACCGAGCACACTGCAGCACCGAGCACACTGCAGCACCGCACACTGCAGCACCGCACACTGCAGCACTGAGCACACTGCAGCACCGCACACTGCAGCACCGAGCACACTGCAGCACCGCACACTGCAGCACCGAGCACACTGCAGCACCGTAAACTGCAGCACCGAGCACACTGCAGCACCGAGCACACTGCAGCACCGCACACTGCAGCACCGAGCACACTGCAGCACCACACACTGCAGCACAAAGCATACTGCAGCACCAAGCACACTGCAGCACTGCACACTTCTGAACCGCACACTGCAGAACCGCAGACAGTAGCACTGCACACTGCAGCACCGAGTACACTGCAGCACCGCACACTGCAGCACCGAGTGCACTGCAGCACTGAGCACTGCAGCACCGAGCACTGCACCACCAAGCACACTGCAGCACCGCACAGTGCAGCACCGAGTGCACAGCAGCACTGAGCACTGCAGCACCGAGCTCTGCAGCACCAAGCACACTGCAGAACCGCAGCACCCCACAGTGCAGCAACACTCACTGCAGCACCGCACACTGCAGCACCGCACACTGCAGCACTGCACACTGCAGCACCGAGCACACTGCAGCAACGCACACTGCAGCACCAAGCACAATGCAGCACCGAGCTCACTGCAGCACCGCACACTGCAGCACTGAACACTGAAGCACCGCACACTGCAGCACCACACACTGCAGCACCGCACACTGCAGCACCGCAGCACCGCAAACTGCAGCACCGAGCACACTGCAGCACCGAGCACTGCAGCACCGAGCACTGCAGCACCGAGCACACTGCAGCACACAGCTCACTGCAGCACCGCACACTGCAGCACCGAGCACTGCAGCACCAAGCACTGCAGCACCGAGCACACTGCAACACCGAGCACACTGCAACACCGTGCGCTGCAGCAACGTGCACACTGCAGCACCGCACACTGCAGCACCGCACACTGCAGCACCGAGCAATGCACCACCAAGCACAGTGCAGCACCACACACTGCAGCACCGAGCACACTGCAGCATCGAAAACACTGCAGCACCGCACACTGCAGCACTGCACACTGCAGCACACTGCAGCACTGGGCACTGCAGCACCGAGCACAATGCAGCACCGAGCACACTGCAGCACCGAGCACACTGCAGCACCGAGCACTGCAGCACTGCACACTGCAGCACCGCACACTGCAGCACCGCACACTGCAGCACTGCACACTGCACCACCGCACACTGCAGCACTGCACACTGCAGCACCGAGCACACTGCAGCACCGCAAACTGCAGCACCGAGCACACTGCAGCACCGAGCACTGCAGTACCGAGCACTGCAGCACCGAGCACACTGCAGCACCCAGCACACTGCAGCACCGCACACTGCAGCACTGCACACTGCACCACCGCACACTGCAGCACTGCACACTGCAGCACCGAGCACACTGCAGCACCGCAAACTGCAGCACCGAGCACACTGCAGCACCGAGCACTGCAGTACCGAGCACTGCAGCACCGAGCACACTGCAGCACCCAGCACACTGCAGCACTGAGCACTGCAGCACCGCACACTGCAGCACCACACACTGCAGCACCGAGCACTGCAGCACCGCACACTGCAGCACCGCACACTGCAGCACCAAGCACACTGCAGCACCGCACACTGCAGCACTGCACACTGCAGCACCCAGCACACTGCAGCACCGAGCACTGCAGCACCACACACTGCAGCACCGCACTCTGCAGCACCGCACACTGCAGCACCGAGCACTGCAGCACCTGCACTGCAGCACCGCACACTGCAGCACCAAGCACTTGCAGCACTGCACACTGCAGCACTGCACACTGCAGCACCGAGCACACTGCAGCACCACACACTGCAGCACCGTACACTGCAGCACCGCAGACTGTAGCACCGCATACTGCAGCACCGAGCACACTGCAGCACCGAGCACACTGCAGCACTGCACACTGCAGCACCGAGCACACTGCAGCACCGCACACTGCAGCACCGCTCACACTGCAGCACCTCACACTGCAGCACCGAGCACACTGCAGCACCGCACACTGCAGCACCGCACACTGCAGCACCAAGCCACACTGCAGCACCTCACACTGCAGCACCGAGCACACTGCAGCACCGCACACTGCAGCACCGCGCACACTGCACAACCGCACACTGCAGCACCAAGCCACACTGCAGCACCGCACACTGCAGCACCGCGCACACTGTAGCACTGAGCACACTGCAGAACCGAGCACACTGCAGCACCGCACACTGCAGCACCGCGCACACTGTAGCACCGAGCACACTGCAGAACCGAGCACACTGCAGCACCGAGAACACTGCAGCACCGCACACTGCAGCACCGAGCACACTGCAGCAACAAGCACACTGCAGCACCGAGCACACTGCAGCACCGCACACTGCAGCACCGAGCACAGTGCAGCACCGAGCACACTGCAGCACCGCACACTGCAGCACCGAGCACACTGCAGCACTGCACCCTGCAGCACCGAGCACACTGTAGCCCTGCACACTGCAGCACTTCACACTGCAGCACCACACACTGCAGCTTCGAGCACACTGCAGCACCGAGCACACTGCAGCACCGCACACTGCTGCACTGCACACTGCAGCGCCGCACACTGCAGCACCGAGCACACTGCAGCTTCGAGCACACTGCAGCACCGCACACTGCTGCACTGCACACTGCAGCGCCGCACACTGCAGCACCGAGCACACTGCAGCGCCGAGCACACTGCAGCACCGAGCACACTGCAGCGCCGCACACTGCAGCACCACACACTGCAGCACCGCACACTGCAGCACCGCACACTGCAGCACCGCACACTGCAGCACCGCACACTGCAGCACCGCACACTGCAGCACCGCACACTGCAGCACCGAGCACACTGCAGCACCGAGCACACTGCAGCGCCGCACACTGCAGCACCAAGCACACTGCAGCACCGAGCACACTGCAGCACCAAGCACACTGCAGCACCGAGCACACTGCAGCGCCGCACACTGCAGCACCAAGCACACTGCAGCACCACACACTGCAGCACCAAGCACACTGCAGCACCGAGCACACTGCAGCACTGCCTGTCTTGGATGGTGGGGGTCGAGCAGGAGACTTTGTGCAGGGAAATCCCCCTGAGTCTCAGGGCTGCCTCCGGGAGATGGAGATTTTGAAAAATAAAAAAAAAAAGAATATAAAAACGTTAAAAACATTTCCCATCATGTCACTCTCTGTCACATGAGCAGCGACATGTTAGAAATCAGATTGAAACTGTTTTATTTTTGTTTACTTATTGGATCAAAACTGCGTCGGATCAGGTTCTGCAAAAAATCCAAAGGCCACTTGGTCTTTTCACCTAGCTGTCAGCTGGAAGGTTGGAGTGTGCTCGGTGCTGCAGTGCTCGGTGCTGCAGTGTGCGGTGCTGCAGTGTTCTCGGTGCTGCAGTGTGCGGTGCTGCAGTGTGCTCGGTGCTGCAGTGTGCGGTGCTGCAGTGTGCTCGGTGCTGCAGTGTGCTCGGTGCTGCAGTGTGCGGTGCTGCAGTGTTCTCGGTGCTGCAGTGTGCGGTGCTGCAGTGTGCTCGGTGCTGCAGTGTGCGGTGCTGCAGTGTGCGGTGCTGCAGTGTGCTCGGTGCTGCAGTGTGCTTGGTGCTGCAGTGTGCTCGGTGCTGCAGTGTGCGGTGCTGCAGTGTGCGGTGCTGCAGTGTGCTCGGTGCTGCAGTGTGCGGTGCTGCAGTGTGCGGTGCTGCAGTGTGCTCGGTGCTGCAGTGTGCTTGGTGCTGCAGTGTGCTCGGTGCTGCAGTGTGCGGTGCTGCAGTGCTCGGTGCTGCAGTGTGCGGCGCTGCAGTGTGCTCGATGCTGCAGTGTGCTCGATGCTGCAGTGTTCTCGGTGCTGCAGTGTGCAGTGCTGCAGTGTGCAGTGCTGCAGTGTGCTCGATGCTGCAGTGTGCTTGTTGCTGCAGTGTTCTCGGTGCTGCAGTGTGCTCGGTGCTGCAGTGTTCTCGGTGCTGCAGTGTTCTCGGTGCTGCAGTGTTCTCGGTGCTGCTGTGTGCTCGGTGCTGCAGTGTTCTCGGTGCTGCAGTGTGCGGTGCTGCAGTGTGCTCGGTGCTGCTGTGTGCGGTGCTGCAGTGTGCTCGATGCTGCAGTGTGCTCGGTGATGCAGTGTGCGGTGCTGCAGTGTGCTCGATGCTGCAGTGTGCTCGGTGCTGCAGTGTTCTCGGTGCTGCAGTGTGCGGTGCTGCAGTGTGCTCGGTGCTGCTGTGTGCTCGGTGCTGCAGTGTTCTCGGTGCTGCAGTGTGCGGTGCTGCTGTGTGCTCGGTGCTGCAGTGTTCTCGGTGCTGCAGTATGCTTTGTGCTGCAGTGTGCGGTGCTGCAGTGTGCTCGGTGCTGCAGTGTGCTCGGTGCTGCAGTGTGCTCGGTGCTGCAGTGTGCGGTGCTGCAGTGTGCGGTGCTGCAGTGTGCTCGGTGCTGCAGTGTGCTCGGTGCTGCAGTGTGCTCGGTGCTGCAGTGTGAGGTGCTGCAGTGTGCAGTGCTGCAGTGTGCGGTGCTGCATTGTGCTCGGTGCTGCAGTGTGCGGTGCTGCAGTGTGCGGTGCTGCATTGTGCTCGGTGCTGCAGTGTGCGGTGCTGCAGTGCACGATGCTGCAGTGTGCGATGCTGCAGTGTGCTCGGTGCTGCAGTGTTCTCGGTGCTGCAGTGTGAGGTGCTGCAGTGCACGATGCTGCAGTGTGCGATGCTGCAGTGTGCTCGGTGCTGCAGTGTTCTCGGTGCTGCAGTGTGCAGTGCTGCAGTGTGCGGCGCTGCAGTGTGTGGTGCTGCAGTTTGCTCGGTGCTGCAGTGTGCGGTGCTGCAGTGTGCTCGGTGCTGCAGTGTGCTCGGTGCTGCAGTGTGCGGTGCTGCAGTGCTCGGTGCTGCAGTGTGCTCGGTGCTGCAGTGTTCTCGGTGCTGCAGTGTGCTCGGTGCTGCAGTGTTCTCGGTGCTGCAGTGTTCTCGGTGCTGCAGTGTGCTCGGTGCTGCAGTGTGCGGTGCTGCAGTGTGCGGTGCTGCAGTGTGCGGTGCTGCAGTGTGCGGTGCTGCAGTGTGCAGTGCTGCAGTGTGCGGTGCTGCAGCGTGCTCGGTGCTGCAGTGTTCTCGGTGCTGCAGTGTGCGGTGCTGCAGTGTGCGGTGCTGCAGTGTGCGGTGGACAGGCATCAAAACATGTAATTCAATTAAATTTTTAATGGCCTTAATAGGCCTGTTAATTGTTGGCGGGCAAGTTGCCAACTCCCACACGCGCCCGGCAGCTGGAATATTGTGTGAGTGCGCACTGTCATTTCACACACATTCAGGTCAGGTACCTCTCCTCCCAATGATCAGATGCTGTATCGCCAGCTCTCTGGCTGCTCCTAAAACGTGCAGCTCTCAGAAACTGTCCCGAAAACACTCTATGAGCTCATCATCCAGGTGACGTTTGCCAATCTCTATTGTCCAATCTATATGTAGATTAAAGTCACCAATAATTATCACTGTACCTTTCTCCCAAGCCCTCGTTATTTCTTCCTGTATTCCCCATGCTACAGTGTGGTCACTGTTAGGGGGCCTATAAACCACTCCACAAGTGACATCTTACCTTTCCTATTTCTTATCTCTACTCAAACTGACTCTACATCTTGATCTTTAGAATGAAGGTCATAGAATCATAGATAGTTTATGGCACAGAAAGAGGCAACTCTGTGTCTGCACTGGCCAAGAAATGAGTCACCCCCAGCCTAATCCCACTTTCTAGCATTTGATCTGTAGCCCTGCAGGTTCCAGCACTTCAGGTGATATCCAGACACCTTTTAAATGAGTTGAGGGTTTCTGCCTCTACTCCCCTTTCAGGCAGTGAGTTCCAGACTCCCACAATCCTCTGGGTGAAAATAATCTTTCCTCATCTCCCGATTAATCTTTCTACCAATCACTTTAAGCCTATGCCCCATAGTCACTGGCCTCTCTGCTAAGGGAAACAACCTTCCCATCCACTCCATCTAGGCCCCTCACAATTTTGTACGCCTCAATCAAATCTCCCCTCAGCCTCCTCTGTTCCAGGGAGAACAACCCCAGTCTCTCCAATCTTTCCTCATAGCTGCAATTTTCCAGTCCTGGCAACATCCCGGTAAATCTCCTCTGTCCCCTCTCGAATGCAACTATATCCTTTCTGTAATGAGGTGACCAGAACTCAGTACACGGGACTCAATTTGTGGCCTAACTACTGTTTTATACAGTTCCAGCGTAACCTCCCTGCTCTTATATTCCATGCCTTGGCTATTAAATGAAAGGATTCCATGTGTCTTCTTAACCACCTTATCAACTTGTCCTGCGGCCTTCAGTGATCTGTGGACATTCACTCCAAGGTTCCTCACCTCCTGTATGTTCCTCACAGTAAGAGGTTGTGTGGAAGAATTAGTCCAGGCTGGTCAGTTGGTTCGAGCTGTTTTATTTTCAAGACATTTCCTCAGTGCTACTGACTTCCAAGTAACTTCCACACAAAGTGTTCCAGCTCTATCTTTTTATTCTATTTAGATGGGATAATCAATGTCCATCGCCTGTTTAACTAGCAATTTGGGGGAGGTGATAGCATAGTGGTATTGTCACTGGGCTAGTAATCCAGAACCCAGGGTAATGCTCTGGGGACCAGGGTTTGAATCCCACCACAGCAGATGGTGAAATTTGAATTCAACAAAAATCTGGAATTAAACAGCTGATGACCATGGAGCCATTGCTGATTGTTATAAAAACCCATCTGGTTCATTAATGCCCTTCAGGGACGGAAATCCTTACCTGGTCTGACCTACGTGTGACTCCAGCCCCACAGCAATGTCATTGACTCTTAAATGTCCTCTGAACAAGGACAATTAGGGATGGGCAGTAAATGCTGGCCTAGCCAGCGACACCCATATCACATGAATGAATAAAAAAACAAGGTGATTGCTGCGCTGATGCTCCACACCTCTCAGCGTTCCCCCATTTATTGTGTAATCCTTCGCCTTGTTTGATCTCACAATTCTCAGGGCTGAATTCCATTTGCCACTTTTCTGCCCACCTGACCACTCCATTTCTCTCTATTGTACTAACGTCATCCTTAATTAACAGAGCTACCCCTCCACCTTTTCCTAACTTCCTGCCCTTCAGAAATGAATATTCAGGTCCCAGTCTTTGTCATCCTGCAGCCATGACTCTGTAATTACTATCAGATCAGACATATTTATTTTTATTTGTGCTTCCAATTCATGTCTTTTGTTATGAATGCCACATGCATTCAGGTAGAGTCTTTACTTTTGTCTTTTTATTAGTTTTGCAGCCTCTGCCTTATCTGCTAGCACACTGGTAAGTTTGTACACTCTGATCCTTCCTGCCGTGCTCTGATTGTCATTGCTCTTACTGACACCATGCTCTTGTGTCTTGTCCTGTCTCTTTAACTTATCACATCTTCCCTCATGTGATCCCTCGCCCCCACTATTTAATTTCAATCCCTCTCTGCCACCCTGGTTATACGACTTGCCAGAACACTGGACCAATCACGGTTCAGGTGAAGACTGTCCCAGTGGTACAGCTCCCACCGTCTCCAGCACTGGTGCCAATGCCCCATGAATCAAAACCCATTTCTCCACACCAATCTTTAAGCCACACATTCATCTCTCTAATCTGATTTACCCTACGCCAATTTGCTTGTGGCTGAGGTAATAACCCAGAGATTTTTACCTTTGAGATTCTGCTTTATAATTTAGTCCCTAGCTGTTCATACTCCCTAAGCAGGACCTCTTTCCTGGACCTGTCTACATCATTGGTACGAACATGGACTACGCCAACTGGGTTCTCTCCCTCCCACTGCAAGTTCCTCTCCTGCCCTCTCCTGTTCTGAACCCTGACACTGGGCAGACAACAGAGCATCTGGCCTCCCAGTCTCGGCTGCGAAGGACAATCTATATCCCTGACTAGACTATCCCTAACCACTGCTGGTCTTATTGCCAACAAGTGCAAATTCAGACCCCCCAGTAGGTGCCAAGGTTGGGGTCCCAAAGCCGTCAGGGAAATTCCTGCCCAGGGCATTAATGCCAATGTGGGAATTGTGGTGTAATCGCTACAGAATCTTCCAATTTTGCAGAACATCAGCTAATGGCCATTGTTAATCCTAGCCAAATCTAGCAACGTGAGAATCTCGGTTCTGCTTCAGGTCTGTAATCTGTCTGATAAATAAGTAGAGCTAAATTAAGAAAGACCCTAATATTTGAAACAGTTTATTGACTGTCTCCTGTGGTATGCCTGTAAAACCTATGAGCTCAGTAATTTGCAGTAATGACTCCCAGCTATTCCACCTTAGACCTCACTCCCACACAAAATTATCACCTAGGTACATTTTGTCAGGGTTTTTGTCAGTGTGGGATTAATATCTGTACCAGTATCAACATCAGCTGGTTCTAGCATCAATACTTGTGTTAGTAATGATATTGGCATTAACATTGGCATTAACATTGGTATTGATATTGGCATCAGTAATGGTATCTTCGGGGCGTGTGCCACTTTCAACCAGTGACCCAGCCTTGGAGACTGTTGGGAGCGATGACACCTTGAAGGAGTGCAGTCCAGACCATGGTGCCAATGGACAAGGGACTGCACAGAAAGGAACAACACAAGTAGAAATGCAGGCCTTATAGACAATTAGTATTCACTGAACAGACAGGCATTTCTGTAACTGTCATTGTGAGTCTCAGATGGTGTGTTGTCACACTGGTGCCAGATAAAGGACATCGTTCAGAGGGTGCAGAATATTCTGCAGGGTGGAGGGACTGAGCCAGAAGTTGTGGTACCAATGGCACAGAGAGAGCTGGTTCTATGGTCAGATTTTTAGGAGTTAGAATGGAAGTTAAAAAGTAGGACCTCAAGTGTAGTAACTCTGGATTCTCCCAGTGCCACATACTGGGTGAGAGGAAAAATAGGAAGAATGGACAGATAAGTGGCTGCAAAATTTACATTTTGGCAGAAGAAGGGCTTCCAAACAGGAAGCAGAGTTTGGGAGTAAAGGGTCATGCTCCAGGGCAGCAGAAGCTGGGGGGCATTTTTTATTCATTAACGGGATGTGGGGCTTGGCTGGCTGGGCCCAGCATTTATTACCCATCCCTAGTTGCCCCTGACAAGGTGGTGGTGAGCTGCTTTCTTGAACCGCTGCAGTCCATGTGGTGTAGGTACACCCACAGTGCTGTTAGGGAGGGAGTTCCAGGATTTTGACCCAGCGACAGTGAAGGAACGGCGATATATTTCCAAGTCAGGATGGTGAGTGACTTGGAGGGGAACTTCCAGGTGGTGGTGTTCCCATCTATCTGCTGCCCTTGTCCTTCTAGATGGTAGAGGTTGTGGGTTTGGAAGGTGCTGTTGAAGGAGCCTTGGTGAGTTGCTGCAGTGCATCTTGTAGATGGTACACACTGCTGCTACTGTGTGTTGGTGGTGAAGGGAGTGAATGTTTGTGGATGTGGTGCCAATCAAGCGGGGCTGCTTTGTCCTGGATGGTGTCCAGCTTCTTGAGTGTTGTGGGAGCTGCACTCATCCAGGCAAGTGGGGAGTATTCCATCACACTCCTGACTTGTGCCTAGTGGACAGGCTTTGGGGAGTCAGGAGGTGAGTTACTCACTGCAGGATTCCCAACCTCTGACCTGCTCTTGTAGCCACAGTATTTATATGGCTAGTCCAGTTCAGTTTCTGGTCAATGGTAACCCCCAGGATGTTGATAGTGGAGGATTCAGTGATGGTAATGCCATTGAACATCACGGGGTGATGGTTAGATTCTCTCTTGTTGGAGATGGTCATTGCCTGACACTTGTGTGGCATGAATGTTACTTGCCACTTGTCAGCCCAAGCCTGGATATTATCCAGGTCTTGCTGCATTTGGACATGGACTGCTTCAGAATCTGAGGAGTTGTGAATGGTGCTGAACATTGTGCAATCATCAGTGAACATCCCCACTTCTGACCTTATGATGGAAGGAAGGTCATTGATGAAAGCAGCTGAAGATGATTGGGCAGAGGACACTACCCTGAGGAACTCCTGCAGTGATGTCCTGGAGCTGAGATGACTGACCTCCAACAACCACAACCATCTTCCTTTGTGCTGGCTATGACTCCAACCAGCGGAGAGATTTCCCCCTGATTCCCATTGACTCCAGTTTTGCTGGGGCTCCTTGATGCCACACTCGGTCAAATGCTGCCTTGATGTCAAGGGCAGTCACTCTCACCTCACCTCGGGAGTTTCAGCTCTTTTGTCCCTGTTTGAACCAAGGCTGTAATGAGGTCAGGAGCTGAGTGACCCTGGCGGAACCCAAACTGGGCATCAGTGAGTAAAATAGTATTTAAATAGTATATTTCTTTTATATTCTCCATGCCAAATTTGGACAATTTCACACTTCCCCATGTTATTCTACATCTGCTATTTTTTTTTCCCTCTCGCTTAACCTATCCATATCCCTTTGCAGACTCTTTGTATCCTCCTCACAAGTTACTTTGCTAACTAACATTATGTAATCAGGATATTTAACTGTCATACATTCAGTTCCTTCATCCAACTCGTTGGTATAGATTGTAAATAGTAGCGGCTCCAGCACCAATCCACTATTTACAACTTGCCAACCTGAAAATGACCCCTTCATCCCTACTCTGTTTCCTGTTTGCTAACCAACCCTCTATCCATGCTAATACATTACCCGCTATACCATGAGCTCTTAGTTTGTGTTGTAATCTCTGATGTGGCACCTTATCAAATGCCTTTTGGAAATCTACATGTATCACGTCTACAGCTTCCCCTCTATCTGCCTTGCTTGTCACTCCCTCAAAGGACTTTAGTAAATTAGGCAAACACCATTCTCTGATTATTGATATTGAAGAAGATTATTGATATTAAGAAGATTGTTGGTATAGTTACATATGCCTAATGTTGTAATTGTTTTACAGGTATAGCATTTTAATTTTATAAATTGAAGTTTAAATGTAAGTTCAGTAGGAAAAAAACATTGGTAAACATCTAGAGGCTGGAAAATTGCACCAAGTTAAGATAATTAAAATAAAAGGTAACTTGTGTTTACCGGATAAAGTCAGAGTAAAATGGCAGGTGGGCTTACTTAGCTAAAGAACTGGAGACTTGACATCTGTATTCCAGTAAAGGACATTAGCTAATCTTGTGGTTTCCCAGAATTAAGAAAAGCTTTGGAATTAAAGTTAGTTCATTCGAAATTTAACTGTAAAAAGGCTGAGAGTGTCACATTGCCAAGGAGATGGGTGGAGCTTAGTGAGGTTCTTTGTTTTGAGTTATCTGTGAACTTGGTTAGACCTTAGCCAACAGGCAAGATTGGTTGATGTTTGGAAAAGAAGCTAAGAGACTGTCAGCTTTGGGTCTGATGTAGCTTGTAGCTGCTTGGAAATCGAGAGATAAAGCCAGACCTACACCTGAAGTAGAGTAAGTGCTCAGTCTATTGGAGCTGGTATTCATAGAAACATAGAAACCAGGAGCAGCAGTAGGCCATTCAGCCCTTCGAGTCTGCTCCCCCATTCAATGTGATCATGGCTGATCATCCAACTCAATAGCCTGCTCCTGCTTTCTCCCCATACCCTTTGATCCCTTTCATCCCAAGAGCTATATCTAACTCCTTCTTGAAAACATACAATGTTTTGGCCTCAACTACTTTCTGTGGTAACAAATTCCACAGGCTCACCACTCTCTGGGTGAAGAAATCATCTCATCTCAGTCCTAAATGGTCTACCCCATATCCTCAGACTGTGACCCCTGGTTCTGGACCCCCCCACCATCGGGAACATCCTTCCTGCATCTACCCTGTCTAGTGCTGTTAGAATTTTATAGGTTTCTATGAGATCCCCCCTCATTCTTCTGAACTCCAGCCAATATAATCCTAATCGACTCAATCTCTCCTCATATGTCAGTCCCACCATCCCAGAAATCAGTCCGTTAAGCCTTCGCTGCACTCCCTCTATAGCAAGTACATCCTTCCTCAGATAAGGAGGCCAAAACTGCACACAATATTCCAGGTGTGGTCTCACCAAGGCCCTGTACAATTGCAGCAAGACATCCCTGTTCCTGTACTCGAATTCTCTGGCTATGAAGGCCAACGTACCATTTGCCTTCTTTACCGCCTGCTGCACCTACATGCTTACCTTCAGCGACTGGTGTACAAGGACACCCAGGTCTCGTTGCACATTCCCCTTTCTCAATGTATTTCCATTCAGATAATAATCTGCCTTCCTGTTTTTGCGACCAAAATGGATAACCTCACATTTATCCACATTATACTGCATCTGCCATGCATTTGCCCACTCACTCACCTTGTCCAAATCACACTGAAGCATCTCTGCTTCCTCCTCACAGCTCACCCTCCCACCCAGCTTTGTGTCATCTGCAAATTTGGAGATATTGTATTTAATTCCCTCATCTAAATCATTCATATATATTGTGAATAGCTGGGGTCCCAGCACCGAGCCCTGCGGTATCTCATTAGTCACTGCCTGCCATTCGGAAAAAGACCCGTTTATTCCTACTCTTTGTTTCCTGTCTGCCAACCAGTTTTCTATTTAGTATCAGACGAAGTTGGAAAGGGGTAAACGTCTGGAAAATTTATTTAACTGGAAGCTAAAGGAAGAAATCTACAATAATCCTCCATGAAAAGCACTTAATGTCGTTGCAGTTGGAGTTTTGGAAGTAATCAGCTAGGCTGCAGTTTGAAGCCTGAGCAGCAAGCGATTGGAAGGTTGGGCGTTTGCTGCTGTTTCTCACTGCTGGACTCTCAGGGAGACTTGTGCATGATCTGTGCAATCCAGAGTTGTGAGGTGCAGAAAGAAATGGAAGGATCACTTAGCTAACGGAAAGACCACATGACCTTGTACCGCAGCAAAAGTGGGACCAATGAAGAGAAATCAGAGTGAATTCCGGAAAACTGTGATATATCATTCCAGTTGGTCCAAGGAAAATTGAATGAATCTTCAGGAGCTCACAAGATAAGGGAACACTTGGGAGGAAAGAGAAAGCTGAACTGAGTTTATAGCCTCAGTCTTTAGAAACTGTACAAAAGTAGGTTGCTAATTCATACTTTTCTTCATTCTTTTTGATATATGATAAAGTTTGTTTTTCATTAAAAATGTGAAATCTTGTGACATAGTTCCTTTGGTTAATTGCTGCGTGCTTGGATCTCTATTTTGAATATTAGGACCGCTAATGGGATCGTAAAAATACTAAGGAGATTATTGATATTGAGCGAGATTACTGATATTGAGGGGGATTATTGATACTGAGAGAAATTACTGATATTGAGGTGGTTACTGATACCGAGAGAGATAATTGATATTGGGGAAGATTACTGATATTGAGGGGGTTAATTATGTTGATGGAGATTATTGATACTGAGGAGATTACTGATATTGAGGAGATTACTGATATTGAGGAGATTACTGATATTGAGGAGATTACTGATAATGAGGAGATTACTGATAATGAGGGTGATTCCTGACATTGAGGAAGATTACACAAACTGAGGGAGATTACACATACTGGAGGAAATTGCTAATACTAACAAGATAACTGATTTTGATGGTGATTACTGATATTGAGGGAGATTACGCATACTGAGGGAGATTGCTAATACTAACGAGATTGCTGATATTGAGGGAGATTACTGATATTGAGGGAGATTGCTGATATTGAGGGAGATTACACATACTGAGGGAGATTGCTAATACTAATGAGATTACTGATATTGAGGGAGATTACTGATATTGAGGGAGATTACACATACTGAGGGAGATTGCTAATACTAACAAGATTGCTGATACTAACGAGATTGCTGATATTGAGGGAGATTACACATACTGAGGAAGATTACACATACTGAGGGAGATTACACACACTGAGGAAGATTACACACACTGAGGAAGATTACACACACTGAGGAAGATTACACACACTGAGGAAGATTACACACACTGAGGAAGATTACACACACTGAGGAAGATTACACACACTGGGGAAGATTACACACACTGGGGAAGATTCCACACACTGAGGAAGATTACACACACTGAGGGAGATTACACACACTGAGGGAGATTACACACACTGAGGAAGATTACACATACTGAGGAAGATTACACACATAAGGGAAGATTATACACACTGGGGAAGATTCCACACACTGAGGAAGATTACACACACTGAGGGAGATTGCTAATACTAACGAGATTGCTGATATTGAGGGTGATTGCTGATATTGAGGGTGATTACACATACTGAGGGAGATTGCTAATACTAACGAGATTGCTGATACTAACGAGATTACTGATATTGAGGGAGATTACACATACTGAGGGAGATTACACACACTGAGGGAGATTACACATACTGAGGGAGATTACACATACTGAGGGAGATTACTGATATTGAGATTAAAAATATTGAGGAGGTTACTGATACTAAGGCACATTATTGATTTTGAGGGAGATTATTTAAACTGAGGCAGATTACTGACACAGAGGAAAATTATTGATACTGATTGTTACTGATGCTCGGGGAGACACTGGGGGTATTTACTGATACTGAGGGAGATTACTGATACTGAGGGAGATTACTGATACTGAGGGAGATTACTGATACTGAGGATGCCACTGATAGTGACGGAGATTGATGATACTGTGGGAGATTACTGATATTGAGGGAGATTACTGATATTGAGGAGGATTACTGATATTGAGGGAGATTACTGATATTGAGGGAGAATACTGATACTGAGGGAGATTGCTGATACTGAGGGAGATTGCTGATACTGAGGGAGATTGCTGATACTGAGGGAGATTGCTGATACTGAGGGAGATTGCTGATACTGAGGGAGATTACTGATACTGAGGAGATTGCTGATATTGAGGAGATTGCTGATATTGAGGAGATTACTGATATTGAGGGAGAATACTGATACTGTGAGAGATTACTGATACTGAGGGAGATTACTGATATTGAGGAGATTACTGATATTGAGGGAGAATACTGATACTGAGGGAGATTGCTGATACTGAGGGAGATTGCTGATACTGAGGAGATTACTGATATTGAGGGAGATTACAGATACTGAGGGAGATTAATGAGATCGAGGCACAATACTGATACTGAGGGACGCTACTGATATTGAAGGCAAGTATTGATATTGAGGACATCACTGACACTGAGGATATTACTGATATTGAGGAAGAGTACTGATATTAAGGGAGCTAAATGATATTGAGGGATATTAATGATACTGAGGAGATCACTGATATTGAGGCAGATTACTGGTACTGAAGGAGGTTATTGATAATGAGGAGATGACTGATATTGAGGGAGATTAATGATACTGATCAAGATTACAGGTAGTAAGGTGATTTTGAAGAGATTACTGATTTTAAGGGAGATTATTGGTATTGAAAAAGATTACTGTTATCGAGGAGATTACTGATAGTGAGGGAGATTGCAAATATTGAGGGGTATTGCAGGGACTGAGAGAGATTACTCATATTGAAGAGGTTACTGATATTGAGGGAGATTACTTGCACCGACGTAGATTCTAATATAAAGGGAGATTGCTGATACTGAGGAGACTACTGATAGTGAGCGAGATTCATGATTCAGAGGGTGGTTAGTGACAGGGAAGAGTTTACTGATATTCAGCGATATTATTATATTAAGGCAGATTACTGATACTGAGGAGATTAGTGATGTTTGAGGACTTTATTGATAATGAGAGATATCATTGATATTGAGCAGATTACTGACATTGAGAGAGATTACTGATTTTGAGGACCTTATTGATATTGTGGAAAATTGTGGATACTGAGGGAGATTACAGATCTTGTTGGAGATTACAGATATTGTTGGAGATAACAGATACTGAGGGAGATTACAGATATTGTTGGAGATTACAGAAATTGAGCGAGATTACAGATATTGTTGGAGATTACAGATACTGAGGGAGATTGCAGATATTGTTGGAGATTACAGATACTGAGGGAGATTACAGATATTGTTGGAGATTACAGATACTGAAGGAGATTACAGATATTGTTGGAGATTACAGATACTGAGGGAGATTACAGATACTGAGGGAGATTACAGATATTGTTGGAGATTACAGATACTGAGGGAGATTACAGATATTGTTGGAGATTACAGATACTGAGGGAGATTACAGATATTGTTGGAGATTACAGATACTGAGGGAGATTACAGATATTGTTGGAGATAACAGATACTGAGGGAGATTACAGATATTGTTGGAGATAACAGATACTGAGGGAGATTACAGATATTGTTGGAGATTACAGATACTGAAGGAGATTACAGATATTGTTGGAGATTAGAGATACTGAGGGAGATTACAGATACTGAGGGAGTTTACAGATATTGCTGGAGATTGCAGATACTGAGGGAGATTACAGATATTGTTGGAGATTACAGAAATTGAGGGAGATTGCAGATATTGTTGGAGATTACAGATACCGAGGGAGATTACAGATATTGTTGGAGATTACAGATACTGAGGGAGATTACAGATATTGTTGGAGATAACAGATATTGTTGGAGATTACAGATACTGAGGGAGATTACAGATATTGTTGGAGATTACAGATATTGAGGGAGAATACTGATATTGTTGGATATTGTGGATACTGAGGGAGATTACTGATAGAGGAGTTTACTAATATTGGGGAGATTACTGATATTCAGGGAGATTACTGATATTGAGGCAATTACTTATACTGAGGGAGATTACTTATACTGAGAAGACTACTGATGGCGAGTGGGATTCATGATTCTGTGGGTGGTTAGTGATACTGAAGAAATTACTGATATTGAGGGGGATTACTGTAATTGAGGAGATTAATGATTTTGAGGGAGATCAATGATATTCATGCAGATTACTTATATGGAGGAGATTATTAATATTGAGGGAGAATACAGGTATGATGGATTTTATTGACAGAAAGGGAGATTACTGACATTGATGGAGATTACTGATACTAAGGAAAATTACTGATATCGGGGAGGCCACTGATACTGAGGTGATTGCTGATATTCACTGAATCACAGTGCAGAAGAGGCCCTTCGGTCCATCGAGTCTGCACTGACACGTGAGAAACATCTGACATACCTACCCAATCCCATTTACCAGCACTTGGCCCATAGCCTTGAATGTTATGACGTGCCGAGTGCTCATCCAGGTACTTTTTAAAGGATGTGAGGCAACCCGCCTCCACCACCCTCCCAGGCAGCGCATTCCAGACAATCACCACCCTCTGGGTAAAAAAGTTTTTCCTCACATCCCCCCTAAACCTCCTGCCCCTCACCTTGAACTTATGCCCCCTTGTGACTGACCCTTCAACTAAAGGGAACAACTGCTCCCTATCCACCCTGTCCATGCCCCTCAATCTTGTACACTGCAGTCAAATTACCCCTCAGTCTTCTCTGCTCCAACGAAAATAACTCAAGTCTATCCAACCTCTCTTCATAACTTAAATGTTTCATCCCAGGCAACATCCTGGTGAATCTCCTCTGCACCCCCTCCAGTGCAATCACATCCTTCCTATAATGTGGCGACCAGAACTGCACACAGTACTCCAGCTGTGGCCTCACCAAGGTTCTATACAACTCCAACATGACCTCCCTACTTTTGTAATCGATGCCTCGATTGATAAAGGCAAATGTCCCATATGCCTTTTTCACCATCCCACTATCATGCCCCTCCGCCTTCAGAGATCTATGGACACACACGCCAAGGTCCCTTTGTTCCTCAGAACTTCCTCAGTAAGATTATTAATATTAAGGGAGATTACTGATATTGAGGGAGATTAATGATACTGAGGGAGATTAATGATACTGAGGGAGATTAACCTCCCTCAGCATCAATAACCTCCCTCAGCATCAGTACTGATACTCTGGGGGATTACTGATACTCAAGGAGATTACTGATATTGAGGGAGACTAGTGATACTGAGGGAGATTTGCTATATGGGGGAGATTTTTGATATTGATGAGATTACAGAAATTGAGAGAGATTACTGATATTGAGAGAGATTACAGGTATTGAGGAGACTACTGTTACTGAGGGAGATTAGTGATATTAAGGAGATTACCAATATTGTGGGAGGTTACTTATGTTGAAGGAGATGGGTGATAATGAGTTTACTGATACTGCGGGGAATTATTGATATTGCAGTATTTACTGATATTGAGATTACTGATACTGAGGGTGATTGCTGTTACTGAGGATATTACTGATACTGAGGAGACTACTGATAGTGAGTGAGATTCATGATTCTGAGGTTGATATTGAAGAGATTACTGATATCGATGATGAATTTTGTGATATTGAAGAGATTAGTGATATTCAGGGAGTTTATTGATACTGAGGGAGATTACTTGATATTGAGTGAGTTTATTGATACTGAGGGAGATTATTGATATTGAGGTGATTATCGATCTTGAGACAGATTACTGATATTGAGGGAGATTACTGATATTCAGGGAGATTAATATGCTGAGGAAGATTACAGATAGTGGTGAGTCTATTGATCCTGAGGGAGATTAATGATATTGTGGAGATTACTGATTTTGAGGGTGATATTGCTACTGATGGTGATTACTGATATTGAGCAGATTACTGTTACTGAGGAAGGTTACTGATATCGAGGGAGATTGTTGATAATGAGGAGGTTAGTGATATTGAGGAGGTTAATTGTATTAACTAGACAACTGACACGGAGAGTGATTACTGATATTGAGGAGGCTAATGATATTGAGGATATTACTGATACTGAGGAGGTTAACAATACTGAGCAAGATGACAGATACTGAGGGAGAATACTCACATTGAGGCAGATTACTGATATTGAGTGAGATTAAGGGATACTGAAGAGATTACTGATATTGAGGCAGATTACCAGTACTGGGGAGCTTTAATGATATTGAGGAGATAATTTGTACAGAGGGAGATCACTGATATTGAGGAGATTACTGATATTGAGGGAGATTTGTGATATTGATGAGATTATTGATATTAACAAGATTACTGAAGAGATTAGGGATACCGAGGAGGGTACTGATATTGAGGGAGGCTATTGATATTGAGACGATTACTGATAGAGGAGATAACTGATATTGAGGGAGATTTCTGATATTGAGGGGAGAACTAATACTAGGGAGACTACTGATACTGAGGGAGATTACTGCTACTGGGGAGACTACTAATACTGAGGGTGATTAATGATGTTGAGTAGATTGCTGATATTGGAGATTTGTGATGCTGAGCTGGTTTACTGATATTGTGAGGGTTACGGATATTGTTGAGATTACTGATATTGAGTGAGTTTATTGATGCTGATGGAGATTATTGATATTGAGGAAATTATTGATATTGTGGAAGAATACAGATGATAAGGGAGACTACTGATATTTGGTGGATTAATAATATTGAGGAGTTCAGTGATATTGAGCGAGATTATTGATATTAAGGAGATTACTGATACTGAGGGAGATTACTGATTGAGGAAAGTTATTGATGCATGAGGAGTTTACTGATACAGTGAGAGGTAACTGATATTGCTGGAGTTTATTGAAACTAAGAAAGATTGCTGATATTGAAGGAGATTATTAATACTAAGGGACATTACTGATATTGAGAAGATTACTGATACTGAGGGAGATTCATGATCTTAAGGAGATTAATGACACAGTGAGATTACAGATATTGAGGGAGGTTCCTGATACTACGGGAGATTACTGATATTGAAGGAGTGAACTGATATTGAGGGAGATATGATGTTGAGGGAGATTACTGTTATTGCAGAGTCTACAGATGCTGAGGGCGGTTACTGATGTTGAAGAGATTCCTTCTATTGGGTAATATTTTTGATGCTGAGAGGATTACTGAAATTGAGGAGGGTAATGATATTGTGGAGATTACTGATAATGAGGGAGTGAACTGATACTGAGGGAAATTACAAATATTGAGGGAGATTATAGATACTGAGGGAAATTACAGATACTGAGGGAGATTTGTGATATTGAGGAGATTGTTGATACCGAGGGAGATTTGTGATATTGAGGAGATTATTGATATTGATGAAATGACTGATATTGAGGACATTGCAATTATTGAGGAGTCTCCTCATATTGAGGGAGATTAGTGATATTGAGGAGTCTGCTGATATTGAGGGGGAATATTGATATTGTGAAATAATAATGATATTCAGGGAGAATACTGATATTCAGGGGATTACTGATATTGAGGATATTAGTGACATTGAGTAAGATTATTGATATTGAGGGAGATTACTGAAAATAATGACATTATTGATATTGAGGGAGATTACTGATACATAGGGAGTTTACTGATGTTGAGAGAGATAACTGGTATTGCTGGAGTTTATTGAAACTAAGGGAGATTACTGATATTAATGGAGGTTACTGATATTGAGGTAGATTATTAATACTGAGGGACATTAATGATGTTGAGAAGATTACTTATACTGAGGGAGATTGATGATATTGGGGAGATTATTGATATTAATGAGATTACTGAAATAGAGGAAATTACTAATATTGAAGGAGATTACTGATATTGAGAAGATTACTGATATTGAGGATATGAATGATATTCAGGGGGTGAACTGATATTAAGGGGGATTATGTTACTGAAGAAGATTACTGATTCTGGGGCACCTACTGACACTGAGGGAGGTTACTGATACCAATGGTGATTACTGATATGACCAGGTTACTGATACTGAGGGAGATTACTGATATTGAGTGAGATTGTTGATACTGAGGGAGATTACTGATATTGAGTGAGATTGTTGATACTGAGGGAGATTAGTGATATTGAGGAATTATTGATACTGAGGGAGATTACTGATATTGAGGCGGCTGCTGATAATGAGAAGATTAATGATATTGAAGGAGATTACAGATATTGAGAGAGTTTACTGATATTGAGAGAGATTGTTGATAGAGGTAATTACTGATACTGATGGATATCACTGATGTGGAGATAATTGATACTGAGGGAGATTTGTGATAATGAGGAGATTATTGATATTACTGATATTGATGATTCACTGATATTGAGGATTTCACTGGTATTGAGGGAGATTAGTGATATTGAGAAGATTGCAGATATTGAGAAGATTACAGGTATTGAAGGAGTGAACTGATACTGAGGGAGATTATGTTACTGAGGGAGATTACTGATTCTGGGGAGTCTACTGATACTGAGGGAGGTTACTGATGTTAAGGGGATTGCTTATATTGAGGGAGATTATAGATGCTGAGGAGGATTATTGATAATGAGGAGGTAACTAATATTTTTGAGATTACTGATAATGAGGGAGATTATTGATACCAATGGTGATTATTGATATGAGCAGATTACTGATGCTGAGGGAGATTACTGATATTGAGGAGGCTGCTGGTATTGAGGAGATTAATGATATTGAGGGAGGTTGCTGATACTTAGGGGGTTACCGATATTGATGGAGATTACTGATATAGAGGAGGCTGCTGATATTGAGAAGATTACTGATATTGAGGGAGATTACTTATATTGAGGAGATTAAAGGATACTGAGTGAGATTACAGATACTGAAGGGATTGCTGATATGGAGGGAGATTATTGATATTGAAGATATTACTGATGTTGAGGGAAGTTTGAGGGATATTATTGACATTAATGAGAATATGATATTAAGGAGATTACTGATACTGAAGATTCTACTGGTATTGAGGGAGATTAGTGATATTGGGTAGATTACCGTCACAGAGGTAGATTACTGATATTTAAGGGATTGCAGATATTGCGGAACACTGAAATTCAGGGAGAGTCGGGGACATTGAGGGAGATTGTTGACATTGAGAGAGATTGTTGACATTGAGGGAGATCACTAATATTGAGGATTCCATTGGTATTGAGGGAGTTTAGTGGCATTGAAGAGATTACTGACACTGAGGGAGATTATTAATATTGAGAAGATTGCAGATATTGAGGGAGTGCACTGATATTGAGAGAGTGAATATTGAGGGGATTATGTTACTGAGGGAGATTACTTATATTATTGGAGATTACTGATATTGAGGGGATTAATGATACTGAGCGAGGTTACAGACAGTGAGGAAGGTAACTGATTTTGTGGAGTTTCCTGATACTGAGGGAGATTTGTGATATTGAGTAGGTTATTGTCATTGGTGAGATTACTGATATTGATGAGGTTATTGCAATTCAGGGAGATTACAGATAGTGAGGAAGATTATTCATGATGAGCAAGAATAAAGATAGTGAGGGAGATTACAGATATTGAAGAAGATTCCTGATATTGAGGGAGATTATAGATGCTGAGGGAGATTACTGGTATTGTGAAGGCTAATGATAGTGAGGAGATTACAGATATTGAGGGAGATTATTGATATTGAAGATATTACAGACATTGAATGAGATTTTAGGGAGATTATTGATATTAACAAGAATACTGATATTGAAGAGATTGCTGATCATGATATTATTGATATTGAGGGAGGTAACTGATGTTGAAGGAGATTGCTGATATTGAGGAGGCTGCTGATATTGAGGGAGATTACTGATTCAGAGGGAGATTCCTGATATTGAGAGAGATGACTAATATTGAGGCATATCACTGATATTGAGATAATTGATACTGAGGGAGATTTGTGATAATGAGGAGATTATTGATATTAATGAGATTACTGATATTGAAGATTTGCTGACATTGAGCGTTCTATCGGTATTGAGGGAGATTACTGATACTGAGGGAGTGAACTGATATTGAGGCAGTGAACTGATATTGAGGAATATAACTTATGTTGTGGGAGATTATGTTACTGCGGAAGATTACTGATTCTGGTGAGTTCACTGATACTGAGGGAGATTATTGATGTTGAGGGAGATAACTGATATTGAGGAGGTTACTAATATTGTTTTAGATTACTGATAGGGGGATTACTGATACCGATGTTGAATACTGATATGAGCAGATTATTGTTACTGAGGGCAATTACTGATATTGAGGAAGATTGTTGATACTGAGGAGATTACTGATATTGGGGAGACTATTTATACTGAGAGAAATTACTGATATTGTGGAGGCCAATAATATCGAGGAAGATTACTGATTTTGAGGGAGATTACTGATATTGAGGAGATTAAGGATACTGAACAAGATTACAAATATTGAAGAGATTTCTGCTATTGAGGCAGATGACTGATACAAAGGGAAATTATCAATATTGAAGATATTATTGATGTTGAAGGAGATTACTGATATTGAGGAAATTACTAATATTGAGAATCCTACAGGTATTGAGGGAGATTAGCGATACTGAGGAGAATAATGATACTGAGGGAGATTACTGATATTGAGGGGATTGCAGATATTGCGGAAGAATACTAATATTTGGAGGATTACTGATATTGAGGAGATTAGTGACATTGAGTGAGATTACTGATATTGAGGCAGATTACTGATAATAATGAGATTATTGATATTGAGGAAGGTTACTGATACATATAGAGTTTTGTGACATTGTGAGAGCTAACACATTGCTGGAGTTTATTGAAACTAAGGGAGATTAATGATATTGATAGAGATTACTGATACTGAGGGAGTTTACTGATACTTAGGGAAATTATTGATATTGA
This sequence comes from Isurus oxyrinchus, assembly GCA_026770705.1. Taxonomy (NCBI): domain Eukaryota; kingdom Metazoa; phylum Chordata; class Chondrichthyes; order Lamniformes; family Lamnidae; genus Isurus; species Isurus oxyrinchus. Next base: position 571,295 of record JANJGN010000289.1, on the reverse strand, counting down.
TGCAGATTAGTGATATTGAGGAAGATTACTGATAATTAGGGAGATAACTGATACTGAGCAGGTTTACTGATATTGAGGAGTTTACTGATATTGAGGAGATTAATGATACTGAGTGAGATTACAGACAGTGAGGGAGATTGGTGATACTAAGGATTACTGATTTTGAGGCAGATTACTGATACTGAGGAATTTTATTGATATTAAAGTGCTTACTGATATTGAGATTACTGATGCTGAGGGAGATTTGTGATATTGATGAGATTATCGCAATTGAGGGAGATTACTATTATTGAGGGAGATTACTATTATTGAGGGAGATTACTGATACTGAGGGAGATTACTGATACTGAGGGAGTTTACTGATATTGAGGGAGTTTACTGTTATTGAGGGAGATTACTGTTACTGAGGGAGATTACTGTTACTGAGGGAGATTAATGATATTGAGTGAGTTTATTGATACTGAGGGTGTTTATTGATATTGAGGAGATTATTGATATTGCAGAAGAATACTGATATTCAGTGAGCGTACTGATATTCGGGAATTAATTATATTGAGGAGTTGTGATCTTGTGATTATGAAACTGAGGGAGATTACTGATACTGGAGAGACTCCTGAGACTGGGGAAGATTACTGATATTGAGGAGGTTACTGATATTGTCGAGATTACTGATATTGAGGGAGATTATAGATACCAATGGCGATCACTTATATGAGATCACTGATAATGAGGGAGGCTGCTGATTGAGAAGGCTAATGATATTGTTGAGATTACTGATACTGAGGGAAATTACTGATACTGAAGAGATTACTGATATTGGGAGAGATTAATGATATTGAGGAGATTAAGGGTACTGAGTGAGATTACAGAGACTGAGCGAGATTACAGATACTGAGTGAGATTACAGATACTGAGAATATTATGATATTGAGGGTATTGAGGGAGATTACTGATACTGAGGGGGATTAGTGATATTGAAGAGATTACTGATGTTGAGGGAGATAATTGATATTGAGGAGATTACTGATATCATGGAGATAACTGATACAGAGGACAATTACTGATATTGAGTTGATTAGAGATATAGAGGGTGATCATTGATATTGAGGTGATTACTGATATTGACTGAGGTATTACAAATATTGAGGGTGACTGTTGATTTTGGGGGAGGTTACTGATATTGACAGAGGTTACCGATATTGAGGAAGGCTACTGATAAAGAGAGAGATTACTGATATGGAGGAGATTACTGATATTGAGTTTACTGATATTGAGTGAGATTATTGATAGAAGAGATTATTGATATTGCAGAAGAATACTAATATTCAGAGAGAGTACTGATATTCTGGGGATTACTACTATTGAGATTAGTGATATTGAGTAAGATTATTAATATTGAGGCAGATTACTGATAAAAATGAGATTATAGATATTGAGGGAGATTACCTATATGAAGGGAGTTTACTGGTATTAAGAGAGATAACTGATATTGCCGGAGTTTATTGAAACTAAGGGAAATTATTAATACTGAGGGCCTTTGCTGATTCTGAGGGAGATTATGGATACTGAGGGAGATTACTGAGAGTGTGAGAGATTACTAATCTTGAGGATATTAATGATACTGAGAGAGATTACTGATACTGAGGGAGATTTGAGATATTGTGGAAATTATTGATTTTGACAAAATTACTCATATTGAGGTGATTACTGGTATTGAAGAGATTTTTGATATTGAGGGAGAATGATAATACTAGGGAGATAATGATATTGAGGAATATTAATGCTATTGAAAGAGATTACTGCTATTGAGGAAGCTACTGATATTGAGTGAGTTTATAGATACTGAGAGTGATTATTGATATTCAGGAGAATATTGATATTGCGGAAGACTACTTATATACAGGAGGAGTACTGATATTTGGGGGATTACTGATATTTAAGAGTTTAGTGATATTGAGTGAGATTATTGATTTTGAGGTAGATTACAGATTATGATGAGAATATTGATATTGAGAGGTAGCTGATACTTAGGGAGGTTACTGATTTTGAGAGAGCTAACTGATACTGAGGGGGAATACTGATTTTGAGGGGGATTATTGATATGGAGGTGATTAAGTGCACTGAGCAAGACAGCAGATACTGAAGCGATTATTGATATCGAGGCAGATCATTGATGTTGAAGAGATTACTGATGTTGAGGAGATAATTGATAATGAGGGAGATTACTGATATTGAGAAGATTACTGATACTGTGAGGGATTTGTGATATTGAGGAGATTATTGATATTAACGAGATAACTGATATTGAGGAGATTACTGGTATTGAGGGAGATTATTAATACTAAGGAACATTACTGATATTGAAGCAGATTACTGATACTGAGGGAGATTACTGATGTGGAGGGAGGGTATTGATATTGAAGAGATTAGAGATATAGATGAGATTACTGATATTGAGGGAGATTGCTGATCACAGAATCACAGTGCTGAAGAGGCTGTTCAGCCCATCGAGTCTGCACCGACACATGAGAAACACTGTTTTGAGGCAGTGATCTGATATTGAAGGAAATTATGATACTGAGGTAGATGACTGCTACTGGGGAGTCTACTGATATTGACGGAGATTACTGATATTGTATATGGAGGGAGGGTATTGATATTGTTGGGGATTACTGATGCTGTTGGAGATTATTCATATTGAGGAGATTACTCATACTGAAGAGACTACTCACACTGAGGGAGATTATTGATACTGACGGAGATTGATGATACTGAGGAAGTTACTGATGTTGACGGAGATTACTGACATTGAGGAAATTACTGACATTGAGGGAGATTATTGATATTAAGAGAGATTACTGGTATTTATGGAGATTATTTAAACTGAGGGAGGCCACTGATACTGTGGGGATTACTAATATTGAGGGGGATTACTCATACTCAGGAATATTGAGGGAGGTTACTGATACTGAGGGAGATTACTGATACTGATGCGATTACTGATACTGATGAGATTACTGATATTAATGGAGATTTTCTTAAATTGAGGGAGATTTCTGATGCCGTGGGAGATTACTGATATCGAGGACGTTACTTATACTGAGTGAGATTACTGATATTTTGGCAGATTACTCTTGCTGAGGGAGGTTACTTATAATGAGGGAGTTTTAGGACATTACTGATATTGAGGAGATTACTGATAGAGGATTCTACTGTTATTGAGGGAGTTTGGTGATTCTGAGGGAGTTTAGCGATATTGAGGAGATTACTGGTATTGAGGAGAATATTGATACCCTGGGTGATTACTGTTATTGGCAAGTATCCTGATATTAAGGGATATTTCTGTTATAATGTAGATTATTGACTTTGGGAGATTACTGACAATGTGGAGATTACTGAAATTAAGGTACGTTATTGATATCAAGGTGGATAACAAATATAAAGGAGCTTACTGATATTGGGGAGATTACTGATATTGAGGGGGGTTATTATTATTGGGGAGATTACTGATATTGAGGGGGGTTATTGATATTGAGGAGATTACTGATATTGAGGAGAGTACAGATATTGAGGGAGGTAACTGAAACTGAGGGTATTTACTGATACTGAGGGAGATTATTGATATTGAGTAGATTACTGATATTGCAGGAGATTACTGATGTTGAGGCAGGTTGCTGACATTGAGAGAAATTACTGATGTTGAGGGAGATTACTGATATTGAAGAGATTAGTTATATTCTCGGGTGTTAGTGATACTGAAGGAGATTATTAATATTGAGGAGATTATTGATATTCAGGATATTTGTGATATTGAGGGAGATTACTGATATTGAGGAGATTGTTGATATTGAGCTGATTATTGATATTGAGGGAGGTTATTGATATTGAGTGTATTAGTGATATTGAAGATATTATGGATGTTGTGGAATTACTGATACTGAGGGATTACTGATATTGAGGTAGATTACTGATACTGAGAGAGATTGTTGAGATTGAGGAGATTAATGATATTGAGATAGCTAAATGATACTGAGGGAGTTGTTGAGCGAGATTACAGGTAGAGAGGGACATTAGTGATACTGAGGGAGATTATTGATATTGAAGAGATTACTGATGTTGAGGGGATTACAGATATTGAGGGGATTACTGATACTGAGGGAGATAATTGATATCAAGGATTTTACTGATTCTGAGGGATTTTGTGTTACTGAGATGATTATTGATATTGACGAGATTACGCATACCAAGTTTGCTGATATTGAGGAGATTATTGGGGGAAATTACTAATACTAGGGAGTTTTCTGATATTGAGGGAGTTTTTCTGATATTAAGGAGCTAAATGCGACTGAGGGAGATTACTGATGTTACATAGATTACTGATATTAAAGAGAGTACTGATATTGATTGTAATGCTGATACTGAGGGACATTAATAATATTAAGGGAGATTACTGATATTGAGGGTGCTATGTGATATGGAGGAAGATTACTGATACCGAGGGAGATGACTGATATTATTGATATTGTATGGATTACTGATATTGAGGAGATTACTGATATTGAGATTACTGTTACCAGGGTGGTTACTGATATTGAGTGTATTACTGATACTGAGGGACATTAATAATACTAATTATTGATGCACAGGGAGATTACTGATATTGAAGGTGCTATATGATATGGAGGGAGATTACTGATACTGAGGGAGATGACTGATATTATTGATATTGCATGGATTACTGATATTGAGATTACTGTTACTGGGGTGGTTACTGATATTGAGTGTATTACTGATACTGAGGGACATTAATAATACTAAGGGAGATTATTGATACACGGGGAGATTATTGATATTGAGGGTGCTATGTGACATGGAGGGAGATTGCTGATAATGTGGAGATTGGTGTTATTGGGGGAGATTACTGATAGTGAAGAGATTACTGATATTCTGGGCGTTTAATGATATTGAGAGAAATTATTGATATTGAGGACATTACTGATATTGAAGAGATTAGTGATATTGGGGGAGATTACTGATAGAGGAGATTGCTGGTATTGAGGAGACTGCTGATATTGAGATTATTGATATTGTGAGAGATTACTGATATTGATGGAAATTATTTAAACTGAGGGAAATTACTAATACTGAGGGAGATTATTGATATTAAAGAGATTACTAATGTTGAGGGAGTTATTGATATTGAAGAGATGACCAATATTGGAGGAGATTACTGATATTCAGGCAGATTATTATATTGGTGCAAATTACTGATATTGAAGAGATTAATGATATTATGGGATATCAGTGATATTGAGGGAGATTACTGATAATGGGGAGAGTGTTGATATTGAGCCGATTACTGAAATGGATGGAGATTACTGAAATGGAAGGAGAGTCATGATATAGAGGGAGAGTAATGATAATGATAAGAATAATGAAACTGAGCAAGATTACAGGTAGAGAGGGACATTAGTGATACTAAGGGAGATTACTGATATTGAAGAGATTACAGATGTTGAGGGGATTACTGATACTGAGGGGATTACTGATACTGAGGGATTTTGTGATATTGAGAAGATTACTGATATTGACAAGATTACTCATATTGAGGTTACTGATATTGAGGAGATTATTGGGGAAGATTATTAATACTAGGGAGTTTTCTGATATTGACAGAGGTTACTGATATTGCATAGATTACTGATATTGAGGAAATTACTAATACTGGGGGTGGTTACTGATATTGAGTGTATTACTGATACTGAGGGACATTAATAATACTAAGGGAGATTATTGATACATGGGGAGATTACTGATACTGAGGGTGCTATGTGACATGGAGGGAGATTACTGATAGTGTGGAAATTGGTGTTATTGAGGGAGATTACTGATATTGAAGAGATTACTGATATTCTGGGTGTTTAATGATACTGAGGGAAATTATTGATATTGAGGAGATTGCTGATATTGAGGAGATAATTTAAATTGAGGGAGATTACTGACACTGACGGAGATTACTGATACTGAGGGTGGTGGAGGTGGATTGCCTCACATCCTTTAAAAAGTACCTGGATGAGCACTTGGCATGTCATAACATTCAAGGCTATGGGCAAAGTACTGGTAAATGGGATTAGATAGGTAGGTCAGGTGTTTCTCATGTGTCAGTACAGACTCGAAGGGCCGAAGGGCCTCTTCTGCACTGTCATTCTGTGATTCTGAGAGATTATTGAACTTGGAGTCTACTGATATTGAGGAAGTAATTGATATTGTGGGAGGCTATTGATTCTGAGGGTGATTAGTGATACTGAGGGAGATTATTTAAACTGAGGGAGATAATTGAATTTGAGGAGTCTACAGATAATGACGAGATTATTGATATTGAAGGAGGTTATTGATGCTGAGGGAGAATGCTGATACTGAGGGAGATTACTTAAACTGAGTAGATTACTGATGCTGAGGGAGATTACGGATATTGATGATATTAATGATATTGAAAGAAATTACTGATGCTGAGTGACAGTAATAATATTGGGGGAGATTACTGATATCCATGAGGGTAATGATGCTGAGCAAGATTACAGATAGAGAGGAACATTAGTGATACTGAGGAGGGACTTATATTGAGGGAGATTACTAATACTAGGGAGGTTGCTGATATTGAGGGAGCTAAGTGAGACTGAGAGAGACTACTGATATTGCAGGGATTACTGACATTGAGGAGGTTACAGATACTGGGGGTGATTACTGATATTGAGTGCATTACTGATATTGAGGAACATTACTAATACTAAATGAAATTACTGATACACGGGTAGAGTACTGATATTGAGGAGATTACTGATATTCAGGGAGTTTAATGATATGGAGGGAGATTATTGATATTGGGGCATATTACTGATACTGAGGGAGATTGTTGATACTGAGAGAGATTGTTGATATTGAGGGAGATTGTTGATATTGAGGGAGATTGTTGATACTGAGGGAGATTGTTGATACTGAGGGAGATTGTTGATATTGAGGGAGATTGTTGATACTGAGTGAGATTGTTGATACTGAGGGAGATTGTTGATATTGAGGAGATTGTTGATACTGAGGGAGATTGTTGATATTGAGGAGATTGTTGATATTGAAGATATTAGCGATATTGAGAGAGATTCCTGATATTGAGGAAGATTACTGATATTGATAAAATTAACAGATAGAGAGGGAGATTAGTGATACTGAGGGAGATGACTGATATTGCAGAGAATACTGACATTGACGAGATTACTGATACGGGATATTGAGGAAGATTACTGGTATTGAGGAGATTATTGATATTGAGGGGATTAACGATATTGAGGGAGATTCAAGGTATTGATGAGATTAACGATACTGAGTGAGATCACAGATAGAAAGGGAGATTAATGATACTGAGGGAGATTTCTGATATTGCAGAGATTACTGATATTGAATGTATTACTGATACAGAGGGACATTACTCATACCAAAGGAGATTACAAATGCACAGGGAGATTAATTATATTGAGGAGATTATGATATTGAGGGAGATTACTTATTCTGAGGGTGATTACTGATATTCAGGGAGACTACTCATATGAGTATTACTGTTACTGAGGGAGATTACTAATACCAAGGGAGATTACTGATACTGAGGGAGATTACTGATACTGAGGGAGATATTGATGGAGATTGATGATACTGAGGTAGATTACTGATAGTGAGGGAGATTGATGATACAGAGGGAGATTACTGATACGGAGGGAGATTACTGATATTGTGATAGATTCCTGTTATTAGGTAGATTATTGATTTTGAGACATTACTGATATTGTGGAAATAGCTGAAATTGGAGTACATTATTGATATTGAGGTAGATTACTGATATAAAGGACGTTACTGATATTGGTGAGATTACTGATATTGAGGAGGTGGCTGATATTGAGAAGATTACTGTTACAGAGGGAGATTACTGTTTAGGGGGATTATTGGTGCTGGAAGGAGATTAGAGATAGTGAGAGTATTTACTGATACTGAGGGAGTTTCATTATACTGTGGGAGATTGGTGATACTGAACAGATTCCTGATATTGTGGGAGATTACTGATATCGAAGGATATTGCTGATATTGAGGAGATCAGAGATGTTGTGGGAGATTAATGAGGTTGATGGAGATTATTGAAACTAAGGGAGTTTACTGATATTGAGGAAATTAATGATTTTGAGTGAGATTACTGATATTGATGGTGATTACTGATATTGAGGAGTTTGCTGACATTGAGAGAGCTGATTAATACTGATGAGATTATTGAGATTGCAGTGATTACTGATACTGAGTGTATTACTAATAGTGAGGGACGTTACTGATACACGGGGATTAATGATATTGAGGAGATTGCTGACAGTGAGGGAGATTATTGATATATGGGGATTAATGATAATGAGGGTGATTATTGATATTGAGGAGTCTACCGATATTGAGGGAGATTAGTGATTCTGAGGGAGATTACTGGTATTGGAGAGTACTGATACTGAGGGAGATTACTGATTAAGTAATCTGTCTCAGTATCACTAATTCCCCTCCCTATCTGTAATTTCACTCGATATCGTTAATCTCCCTCAATATCAATAAACTCCCTCATGATAAGTAATTTCCTGCAATCTCCCTCAGCATCTGCAATTTTCGTTAATAACAATAATCTCTCTATTATCAGTAATCTATCTCAATATCAATAACATATCTTAATTGTGGTAACCTCCGTCAGTACCAGTAATCTCCCTGAGTATAAGAAATCCCCCTCAATATCAATAATCTTCCCTCAATATTGATAATCTCCTCCATATCAATAATCTCCTCCATATCAATAATCTCCCTTAGTTTCACTAACCTCATTCATTGAAAGGTTTACTATTATTATCAGTAGCCTCTTGATATCAGTAAACTGCCTCAATATCAGTAATCTCCATCAATGTCAGTAATCTCCTTAGTTTTAATAATCTCCACCAACTTCAGTAATCACCTCAATATCAGTAATCTCCTAGTTTCTATAACCTGCCTCAATATCACTAAAATCTTCAATATTAGTAGTCTCCTCGATATCAGTAAACTGCCTCAATATCAGCAATCTCCCCCAATATCAGCAATCTCCCCCAATGTCAGCAATCTCCCCCAATGTCAGCAATCTCCCCCAATGTCAGCAATCTCCCCCAATGTCAGCAATCTCCCCCAATGTCAGCAATCTCCCCCAATGTCAGCAATCTCCCCCAATGTCAGCAATCTCCCCCAATGTCAGCAATCTCCCCCAATGTCAGCAATCTCCCCCAATGTCAGCAATCTCTCCCAATATCAGTAATGTAGCTCAATTTCAGTTATCTCCACAATATCAGTAATGTCCCAAAATCAGTATCAGTAATCTCCCCCAGTATCAATAATCCACACAAATAAATTCTTTCAGTACCTGCAATCTCTTTCAGTACCTGCAATCTCCCTCAGAATCACTAATCTTCCTAAAAACCAATAGAATCCTCAATATCTGGAGACACCCTCAGTATCAGTAATTTCCCTCAATGTCAGTAACCTTCCTCAATAACAGTAATCTCACTCAATATTATAATCTCACTCAATATTATAATCTCCCCCAATATCAGTAAACTAATATCAGTATTCTCCTCAATATCAGAAATTTGCCTCAATATTATAGTCTCTGCAATGTTACTCATCTCGCTCAATGTCACTCATCTCCGTCACTATCAGCAATCTCATCAGCATTAGTAATCTCCCGGAGCATCAGTACTACAATTAGTAATCTCCCTCAGTATCAGTAATCTCCCCCAGTATCAGTAATCTCCCCCAGTATCTGTTCTGTCGAAGGGTCATGAGGACTCGAAACGTCAACTCTTTTCTTCTCCGCCGATGCTGCCAGACCTGCTGAGTTTTTCCAGGCAATTCTGTTTTTGTTTTGGATTTCCAACATCCGCAGTTTTTTGTTTTTACTCCCAGTATCTCCCTGAGCATCAGTAACAATCAGTGTCAATAATTTCCCTCGGTGTCAGTAACCTGCCTCAATTTAAATAATCTCCATCAATATGTGCAAAATCCCTCAATATCAATAATATTCTCAATATCAGCACCCTTCCTAATATCAGCAATCTGCCCCAATCTCAAAAATCTCCTGAATATCAGTAATCTCCCTCAATATCACTAATATCCTCAGTATCATTAAACTCCCTGAATTTTGGAAATCACCCTCAAAATCAGTAATCTCCCTGTGTGTAATCTCGCTTAGTATTAGTAATGTGCCTCAACATCAGTAATCATCCCCAGTATCTGTAATCTCAATGTCAGTAATTTCCTGAATGTCTGTAAGTTTCTCAATGTCTGTAATCTCCCTCAGTATTACTTAGCTCCCTCAATATCATTAACCTCTCCATGTTTCAATAATCTCCCTCAGTATTAGTAATGTCCCTCAGTATCAATAATACACTCAATATCCATATTCTCCTCAATAAGCAGGAATCTCTGCAATATTTCCATCAGCAACATGTAGCACCCTCAATATCACTAATCTCCTCAATATCAGTCATCTCCCTCAGTATCAGTAATCTCCCTCAGTATCACAAAATCCCTCAATATCAATAGGTGCCTCAATATCAATTCCCTCAAGATCAGTAATCTCCCTCAATTTCAATAATCTCCATCAATATCAGCAATCTGCCTCAAGATCAGTAATCCCCTTTATATCAATAATCTACCTAGATATCAATAATGCACCTCAATGTCAGTATCTCCACAATATCAGTGATGTCCCAAAATCAATAATCCACCTAATAACAGGAAACTCCGAGTATTAGTAATCTCCTCAATATCACTAATCTCCCACAATACCAGTCGGCATCTCCATATCAGTAATCTCCCTCTGTATCAGTAATCTGAGGGAGATAATTGATATTGAGGGCTTTACTGATGCTGAGGGGTTTTATGATATTGACGAGGTTGTTCATATTGAGATCACTGATATTGAGGAGATTATTGAGGGAGATTACTAACACTAGAGAGGTACTAATATTGAGGAGTCTTCTGATATTGAGGAGCCTACTGACTCTGGGGGCAATTACTGACACTAAAGGGAGATTACTGACACTAAGGGGGATTACATGATTTTGAGGCGGATTACTGATATGTTGGAGATTAGTGGTGTTGAGGAGAGTACAGATATTGAGGAGATTTTGAGGAGATGAATGATATTGAGAGGAATTACTGATACTGGGGCAAGTCAGTGATACTGAGGCAGATTACTGATACTCACAGAATCTTAATGGCAAAGAAGAAGGCCATTCGGCCCATCATGTCTGCACTGGCTCTCCAAACGAGCATTATGACCTAGAGCCATTGCCCTGCATTTTCCCTATATCCTTGCACATGAAATGATTATTTGAATAGAAGCAATTCCCTCTTGAATGCCTTGATTGAACCTACCTCCACCACACCACCAGTCAGTGCATTCCAGATCCAAACCACTCGTTGTGTGAAAAGGTTTTTTCTCACATCACATTTGCTTCTTTTGCAAATCACTTTAAATCTGTACCTTCTCGTTCTTGATCCTTTTACAAGTGGGAACAGCTTCTCCCTGTCTACTCTGTCCAGCCCTCTCATGATTTTGAACATCTTTATCAAATCTCCTCTCAGCCTTCTTCTCTCCAAGGAGAACAGTCCCAACCTCTCCAATCTATCCTCATAGCTGAAGTTTCTCATCCCTGGAACCATTCTTGTAAACCTCTTCTGCACTCACTCCAATGTATTCACATCCTTCCTATAGTATGGTGCCCAGAACTGTACACAATACTCCAGCTGAGGTCTAACCAGTGTCTTATATAAATTCAACATAACCTCCCTGCTCTTGTACTATATGCCCCTATTAATAAAGCCCAGGATACTATATGCTTTATTAACTGCTCTCTCCACCTGTCCTGTTATCTTCAACAATCTATGCACATACACACCCAGGTCTTTCTGCTCCTGTACCCCTTCAAAATTTCACCCCTTATTTTGCATTGTCGGTCCATGTTCTTCCCACCAAAATGCATCACCTCACACTTCTCAGCATTGAACTGCATCAGCCAACTCTCTGCCCACTCCACCCAACTTGTCTACATCCTTTCGAAGTTCCACACTGTCCTCCTCACAGTTCACAACTCTCCCAAGCTTTTTATCATCCGCAAACTTTGAAATTGTCCCCTACACACCAAGATCTAAATCATTAATATATATCAGGAAAAGCAAGGGTCCCAATACCAACCCCTGGGGAACTCCAATACAAACCTTCCTCCAGCCAAACTTTCCTATTTTTCATAAAAGCAAAATACTGCAGATGCTGGAAATCTGAAACAAACACAGAAAATTGCTGGAAAAACTCAGCAAGTCTGACAGCATCTGTGGAGAGGAAGACAGAGTTAACGTTTTGAGTCTGTATGACTCTACTTCAGAACTAAAGAGAAGTAGAAATCTGGTGAAATAACTACTGGAGAGGGGGCTGGGACAGGTGAAGCTGGATAGAAGGCCAGTGATATGTGGAGGCAAAGGAGAGATTAAGAAAGATGTCATAAACAAAAGGTCAAGGGGTGTTGATGGTGGTGATACTGACTAAAGGAGGTGCTAATGGGGACATTAAGAGTAGAAAGCAGGAGGAGCCAGTGACAGATGGCCGCTCGGGGGTGTGGTTGGGGGAGGGGACAGTGTGGGAGCAAGGATCAAAAGAGGCTAAAAGGTGGGTATTAAACAATGAATGCAAATAAATTTGAAAAATACTAATAGAAATTGTTGGGGAAAACTTTATATATAAAAATTTAAAAATAATCATTGGATAAAAGGAGGATTGGAAAGGGGGTGGGGATGGAAGAAAGAGGTCATCATCTAAAGTTGTTGAATTCAATATTCAGACCGGAAGGCTGTAAGGTGCCTAGTCGGAAGATGAGGTGTTGTTCCTCCAGTTTGCGTTGGGCTTCACTGGAACAATGCAGTAAGCCAAGGACAGACATGTGGACAAGAGAGCAGGGTGGAGTGTTAAAATGGCAAGCGACAGGGAGGTTTGGGTCATTCTTGCGGACAGACCGCAGGTGTTCTGCAAAGCGGTCGCCCAGTTTACGTTTGGTCTCTCCAATGTAGAGGAGACCACATTGGGAGCAACGAATGCAGTAGACTAAGTTGGGGGAAATGCAAGTGAAATGTTGCTTCACTTGAAAGGAGTGTTTGGGCCCTTGGACGGTGAGGAGAGAGGAAGTGAAGGGGCAGGTGTTGCACCTTCTGCAGTTGCATGGGAAGGTGCCGTGGGAGGGGGATGAGGTGTCGGGAGCGATGGAGGAGTGGACCAGGGTGTCCCAGAGAGAATGATCCTTACAAATGCCGCCGGGGGGGGGTGAGGGGAAGATGTGTTTGGTAGTGGCATCATGCTGGAGTTGGCGGAAATGGCGGAGGATGATCCTTTGAATGCGGAGGCTGGTGGGGTGATAAGTGAGGACAAGGGGGACCCTATCATGTTTCTGGGAGGGAGGAGAAGGCGTGAGGGCGGATGCGCGGGAGATGGGCCGGACACGGTTGAGGGCCCTGTCAACGACCGTGGGTGGAAAACCTCGGTTAAGGAAGAAGGAGGACATGTCAGAGGAACCGTTTTTGAAGGTAGCATCATCAGAACAGATGCGACGGAGGCGAAGGAACTGAGAGAATGGGATGGAGTCCTTACAGGAAGCGGGGTGTGAGGAGCTGTAGTCGAGGTAGCTGTGGGAGTCGGTGGGTTTGTAATGGATATTGGTGGACAGTCTATCACCAGAAATTGAGACAAAGAGGTCAAGGAAGGGAAGGGAAGTGTCAGAGATGGACCACGTGAAAATGATGGAGGGGTGGAGATTGGAAGCAAAATTAATAAATTTTTCCAAGTCCCAACGAGAGCATGAAGCGGCACTGAAGTAATCATCGATGTACCGGAGAAAAAGTTGTGGGAGGGGGCCGGAGTAGGACTGCAACAAGGAATGTTCCACATACCCCATAAAGAGACAGGCATAGCTGGGGCCCATGCGGGTACCCATAGCCACACCTTTTATTTGGAGGAAGTGAGAGGAGTTGAAGGAGAAATTGTTCAGTGTGAGAACAAGTTCAGCCAGACGGAGGAGAGTAGTGGTGGATGGGGATTGTTCGGGCCTCTGTTCGAGGAAGAAGCTAAGGGCCCTCAGACCATCCTGGTGGGGGATGGAGGTGTAGAGGGATTGGACGTCCATGGTGAAGAGGAAGCGGTTGGAGCCAGGGAACTGGAAATTGTTGATGTGACGTAAGGTGTCAGAGGAATCACGGATGTAGCTGGGAAGGGACTGGACAAGGGGAGAGAGAAGGGAGTCAAGATAACGAGAAATGAGTTCTGTGGGGCAGGAGCAAGCTGAGACGATCGGTCTACCGGGGCAGTTCTGTTTGTGGATTTTAGGTAGGAGATAGAAGCGGGCCGTCCGAGGTTGGGCGACTATCAGGTTGGAAGCTGTGGGAGGGAGATCCCCAGAGGAGATGAGGTCAGTGACAGTCCTGGAAACAATGGCTTGATGTTCAGTGGTGGGGTCATGGTCCAGGGAGAGGTAGGAGGAAGTGTCTGCGAGTTGACGCTCAGCCTCCGCGAGGTAGAGGTCAGTGCGCCAGACAACAACAGCACCACCCTTGTCAGCAGGTTTGATGACAATGTCAGGGTTGGACCTGAGAGAATGGAGTGCAGTAAGTTCAGAGAGAGACAGGTTAGAATGGGTGAGAGGAGCAGAGAAATTGAGACGACTAATGTCGCGCCGACAGTTCTCAATGAAAAGATCAAGAGAAGGTAAGAATCCAGAGGGAGGGGTCCAGGTGGAGGGAGAATATTGGAGATGGGTAAAAGGATCCGTTGAACTGGGAGAGGACTCCTGCGCAAAGAAGTGAGCCCGGAGACGAAGACGGCGGAAGAAGAGTTCAGTATCATGCCGAGCCCGAAATTCATTGAGGTGAGGGCGTAAGGGTATGAAACTAAGTCCTTTGCTGAGTACTGAACGTTCAGCATCGGAGAGGGGAAGGTCAGGGGGTATAGTGAATACACGGCTGGGGCTGGGATTGGAAGTTGGGATGGGGTCAGAGGGATGAGAAAGGGTGGAGGGTCCTGGATGGGCGTTGGTATCAATGAGTTGTTGGAGTTTGCGTTCCTTAGCACCTGAAAGGAAGAGACAAAGTTTCTTGTTCAGGCATCGGATGAGACGAAGAATAAAATGAAACTGGGGATAAGGGCAGCTTAGAGATAGGGTGAGTCGGTTCTGCTGGAGAGAGAGGTCAAGTGTGTTCATATAGTGGCGTGTGGCTCTGAGAGTGGATCTCAGGATGCGGTGAGAATGGCAGTCCAAGGAGCGTTGTATATCCCGGAGATACCTGTAATCCTGAGTGGATTCGAAATGTGAGGGATGGAACTTCAATTGGAATCCACGTGGAGTAAGTTGGAGACAGAGGCAGTCACTGAGGAAGGAAATATGGCTGTGAAAGTGAGTTTTAGTAAACACCTTGTCAGACACCAGGAGGGAAATGGAAAGCAATGAAGGTGAACACGGCGAAAGAAACAAGCAGAAATCCTGTCTCATAGGAGAACAGTACTTCTTCAAGGTAGGCATTCCTGGAAGAGAAGTCGCAGTCAGTTAAACACTAAGATAAAAGCAAAATACTGCGGATGCCAGAAATCTGAAACAAAAACAGAAAATGCTGCAAAAACTCAGCGGGTCTGACAGCCTCTGTGGAGAGAAAGACAGAGTTAACGTTTCGAGTCCTATCTTTCAGCCAAGTTTGTATCCACGTTGCTACTGTCCCTTTTATTCCATGAGCAATAACTTTTCTCACAAGTCTGTTGTGTGGCACTGTATCAAATGTCTTTTGAAAGTCCATGTACACCACATCAACAGCATTACCCTCATCAACCTTCTCTGTTACCTCTTCAATAAACTCCAGCAAGTTAGTTAACCATGATTTCCCTTTTAGAAATCCATGCTGGCTCTTCCTTATCAATCCATATTTTTCTATGTTACTACTAAATCCACCCCGAATAATTGTTTCTAGAATCTTCCCCACCACTGAAGTTAAACTGACTGATCTGTAATTGCTGGGCTTATCCTTACAGCTTTTTTCGAACAAAAGCGAAATGTTTGCAATTCTCCAGTCCTCTGGTACCTCCCCTGAGTCTAGGGAAGACTGAAAGATTATGGCCAGTGCCCCTGTAATTTCTACTCTCACTTCCTTCAGCATCCTTGGATGTATCCCAGTGCCTTGTCAACTTTAATTACCGACAGTCTAATCAACACTTCCTCCTCATCAGTTTTGAACCCTTCTAGCGACAGAGTTTCCTCATCTGTCACCGTGGCCTGGGTAGTATCTACCTCCTTGGTAAAGATGGATGCAAAGTATTCATTTAATACCTCAGCCATGGCCCCTTCACCCATGTGTAAATTCCCTTTTAGGTCTGTAATCGGCCCTACTCCTCCTTTTACCACCCTTTTACTGTTTATATGCCTGTTCAAAACTTTGGGATTCCCCTTTATGTTGGCTGCCAGCCTGAAGGAGATTAATGATATTGGGGAGAGTACTGATACTGAGGGAGAGTACTGATACTGTTACTATTATTGAATTTGAGAGGGGCATTGACATTGTTGAAATTATTGATATTAATTCCCAGTTTTGACCCTTCACTCTGCTCGATTTGAGACCTCTTTTCTGATGAGACAACACTGGAAGAGTTTTATGTGAGCTGAATTGAACACAAGTCAAATCGCAGAAGAGAATGGAGACATTCACTAATCGAATGTGACACTGAGGCCACTTTAAAGCCAATGGTTTTGCAGTTGATGAGGAGTGTCATTGTGCAGGATATTAGCAGCTTCAGGTTGCAGAATAAGAGCTTGTCCAATAAAAATCCCAAACAATGACAAAGCCTTCGGCTGTACAATGACTTTGATCTCAGATGAGCTATTAGAATTGGAGAATGGTGAGAGTTTTAACCCTTGCTGCAGTTTTGTTTTGTAAGTGTCAGGGCACTCTGCAGATTCACCAACCTTTAATTTCAGGAATACCGCCCTTTCCCCATTACTGAGTCCCGAGGGTCTCAGACAGTCACTCTCCCCTGGCCATCGTTCATATCTACATTTCACAGTAGGAGGCTGCCACAGGGGCAGTGGACAACCTCAGAGTCAGGGCCCAGTGGGCCTGTATTTGCAGCAGATACACCCAGGGAATTGCCCGACTGGTATCTTCAGAGAGTCTGGAGACTGAGCATTAGGGTAGGATGGGATGTATTGGGATTTAGGGGAATGGTTAGGAATGGCATTGCTTTGCCTCAGAACTCAATAAATGTAGCTGTTGAAACTGGACTTGTTAAAAAAAGTTAATAAAAACAGAAAATGCTGGAAATGTCCAGCGGATCCTCAGCCTCTGTAGAGAGAGAAACAGAGTTAATGATACAAGTCGGAGACCTCTCATCAGAAAGCACAATCAAATGTCATTGACCTAAGAGGTTAATCCTGATTCTCTCTCCTCAGATCCTGCCAGACCTGCTGAGTATTTCCAGCATTTTCTGCTTTAATTTCATATTTCCAACATCTGCAGTATTCTGCTTTTATTTACAGTAAAGTGTCAATCAAGTTTTGAATTCTCTTGTTTTTCAAATTATAAAATTAGTCTAACAGCTCAGTTTTTTGAGAGGGGGCAGGCCTAATTTCCAGAACTTTCCATTACACTGGACTTGCTGATTGTCCAAACATTCTTGTTATTTCAAACAGATAAGCTGTAAACTATTTAGAGAGCCCTGCCTGATCTCGCTCCAATTCTATTTAGACTGGAAGCATTTCCATCTGCCCTGGTTTGCTTAGGAATAATTAAACATTACCTCTCATGAAACTATAATTTCTTTACTAATCTTTATTGTCTCCTATTGGCCAGACACATCTCCTGCTCGCAGTGCCTAAGAACCATAATACATCTTGACATCAAAGGAAACCGCTCTACCTCTATCTATCTCTTTCTCTCTCTCATGGCCACTCCTTCACTCTGTTTCTCACACACTGTCTTACTTTCTCTCCAACTCTCCCTCACTGACTGCATCTCTGTCTCCCTCAGTGTCTCTCCCTCAACATCTGTTCCTCTCAACCTTAGTCTCCCCCTCACCACCTCTACACTGTCCCCATCAAACACTCCCAGGACAGGTACAGCACGGGGTTAGATACAGAGTAAAGCTCCCTCTGCACTGTCCCCATCAAACACTCCCAGGACAGGTACAGCACGGGGTTAGATACAGAGTAAAGCTCCCTCTACACTGTCCCCATCAAACACTCCCAGGACAGGTACAGCACGGGGTTAGATACAGAGTAAAGCTCCCTCTACACTGTCCCCATCAAACACTCCCAGGACAGGTACAGCACGGGGTTAGATACAGAGTAAAGCTCCCTCTACACTGTCCCCATCAAACACTCCCAGGACAGGTACAGCACGGGGTTAGATACAGAGTAAAGCTCCCTCTACACTGTCCCCATCAAACACTCCCAGGACAGGTACAGCACGGGGTTAGATACAGAGTAAAGCTCCCTCTACACTGTCCCCATCAAACACTCCCAGGACAGGTACAGCACGGGGTTAGATACAGAGTAAAGCTCCCTCTACACTGTCCCCATCAAACACTCCCAGGACAGGTACAGCACAGGGTTAGATACAGACTAAAGCTCCCTCTACACTGTCCCCATCAAACACTCCCAGGACAGGTACAGCACGGGGTTAGATACAGAGTAAAGTTCCCTCTACACCGTCCCCATCAAACACTCCCAGGACAGGTACAGCACGGGGTTAGATACAGAGTAAAGCTCCCTCTACACCGTCCCCATCAAACACTCCCAGGACAGGTACAGCACAGGGTTAGATACAGACTAAAGCTCCCTCTACACTGTCCCCATCAAACACTCCCAGGACAGGTACAGCACGGGGTTAGATACAGAGTAAAGTTCCCTCTACACCGTCCCCATCAAACACTCCCAGGACAGGTACAGCACGGGGTTAGATACAGAGTAAAGCTCCCTCTACACCGTCCCCATCAAACACTCCCAGGACAGGTACAGCACGGGGTTAGATACAGAGTAAAGCTCCCTCTACACTGTCCCCATCAAACACTCCCAGGACAGGTACAGCACGGGGTTAGATACAGAGTAGAGCTCCCTCTACACTGTCCCCATCAAACACTCCCAGGACAGGTACAGCACGGGGTTAGATACAGAGTAAAGCTCCCTCTACACTGTTCCCATCAAACACTCCCAGGACAGGTACAGCACGGGGTTAGATACAGAGTAAAGCTCCCTCTACACTGTCCCCATCAAACACTCCCAGGACAGGTACAGCACGGGGTTAGATACAGAGTAAAGCTCCCTCTACACTGTCCCCATCAAACACTCCCAGGACAGGTACAGCACGGGGTTAGATACAGAGTAAAGCTCCCTCTACACTGTCCCCATTAAACACTCCCAGGACAGGTACAGCATGGGGTTAGATACAGAGTAAAGCTCCCTCTACACTGTCCTCATCAAACACTCCCAGGACAGGTACAGCACGGGGTTAGATACAGAGTAAAGCTCCCTCTACACTGTCCCCATCAAACACTCCCAGGACAGGTACAGCACGGGGTTAGATACAGAGTAAAGCTCCCTCTACACTGTCCCCATCAAACACTCCCAGGACAGGTACAGCACGGGGTTAGATACAGAGTAAAGCTCCCTCTACACTGTTCCCATCAAACACTCCCAGGACAGGTACAGCACGGGGTTAGATACAGAGTAAAGCTCCCTCTACACTGTCCCCATCAAACACTCCCAGGACAGGTACAGCACGGGGTTAGATACAGAGTAAAGCTCCCTCTACACTGTCCCCATCAAACACTCCCAGGACAGGTACAGCACGGGGTTAGATACAGAGTAAAGCTCCCTCTACACTGTCCCCATCAAACACTCCCAGGACAGGTACAGCATGGGGTTAGATACAGAGTAAAGCTCCCTCTACACTGTCCTCATCAAACACTCCCAGGACAGGTACAGCACGGGGTTAGATACAGAGTAAAGCTCCCTCTACACTGTCCCCATCAAACACTCCCAGGACAGGTACAGCACGGGGTTAGATACAGAGTAAAGCTCCCTCTACACTGTCCCCATCAAACACTCCCAGGACAGGTACAGCACGGGGTTAGATACAGAGTAAAGCTCCCTCTACACTGTCCCCATCAAACACTCCCAGGACAGGTACAGCACGGGGTTAGATACAGAGTAAAGCTCCCTCTACACTGTCCCCATCAAACACTCCCAGGACAGGTACAGCATGGGGTTAGATACAGAGTAAAGCTCCCTCTACACTGTCCTCATCAAACACTCCCAGGACAGGTACAGCACGGGGTTAGATACAGAGTAAAGCTCCCTCTACACCGTCCCCATCAAACACTCCCAGAGCAGGTACAGCACGGGGTTAGATACAGAGTAAAGCTCCCTCTACACTGTCCCCATCAAACACTCCCAGGACAGGTACAGCACGGGGTTAGATACAGAGTAAAGCTCCCTCTACAGTGTCCCCATCAAACATTCTAGGGCAATTCCAGTTCCCAAATGGACTCCTGGATTCTCTGTTGAAAGACACTGTCTGGATTGTAGTGGATTGGTTACACCTTTTTCCTGCTCTTCTCCCATGTCAAGCAGTCAGTTAAAGTAGTTTTAAATTAATGTTATAGCCAGCCTCCTTCCTTTCAACTTACTTAAAATTTGAAATCATTTGTGTTTTCCTTTATTCTATTTTTAACCAGTAAAATCCGTGTTTGATATTAACTTGTGCCCGCTGTTCTCTAATATAATCGATTTTTCCCTTTTCAATATCTCGGTGTGATTGTTCGATTTTGCTGGATCCAGCTCCTTGCTCAGAGACAATGCAGCCTTCCAGCTTCAATATCTGTGGCTCCTCTAATCTTGCTGTTGATTTCATTATGTCTGATATTCACACTGAACACAATATCAAACTGAATGTTTTCAGCTCGACTGAGGCTCCTCCAATCTCAGAAACGACATGCAGGCACCGGCGGAACTGAGAAACAGGGAGTGAAATGAAGCAACGAGAGGACAGGTCACCAGTTGGGTTACAACCTGCAGCAACAACAGCTCTGTCCACAGCTGCTCCAGGACCAGAGAGAGATCACAACCTCGGCCCTCAGCCCCTCCTTCTTACCCTTCACCCTCTCACACTCACCCCTCACCCATCCCACGCATTCACCCGTCACCCCTCACACTGACTCCTTGTCCCTCACACTCACCCCTCGTCCCTCACACTCACCCCTCGTCCCTCACACTCACCCCTCGTCCCTCACCCCACGCATTCACCCGTCACCCCTCACACTGACTCCTTGTCCCTCACACTCACCCCTTGTCCCTCACACTCAACCCTCGTCCCTCACACTCACCCCTCGTCCCTCACACTCACCCCTCGTCCCTCACACTCACCCCTCGTCCCTCACACTCACCCCTCGTCCCTCACACTCACCCCTCGCCCCTCACACTTTACCACTCACACTCACTCCCAGGCACTGACACACACTCCTCACCCCTCACCCCTCACATTTATCCCCACAACCAACATCCTAACTTGGAAATATATCACCGTTCCTTCACCTTCGCAGGGTCAAAATCCTGGAACTCCCTCCCTAACAGCACTGTGGGTGTACCTACACCACATGGACTGCAGTGGTTCAAGAAGGCAGCTCACCACCACCTTCTCAAGGGCAATTAGGAATGGGCAATAAATGCTGGCCCAGCCAGCGACACCCACATCCCATGAATGAATAATTAAAAGGTGAGATTGTGAGTGACTTGGAGGGGAACTTCCAGGCGGTGGTGTTCCCATCTATATGCTGCCCTTGTCCTTCTAGATGGTAGAGGTTGTGGATTTGGAAGGTGCTGTTGAAGGAGCCGTGGTGAGTTGGTGCAGTGAATCTTGTAGACGGTACATTTCTGCTGTGTAATGAGACAGGAGTTTGGCAAAGCTCAGTTATTTTTTTAAATCCCAGAGGGAATCTTTAAACAACTGTCATAACCTATAATTTTAAGTGTTATGTTTCAGATGTAACTTTAAATTCAGGAATCAGATCACCAGTTCAAGAGGTTTTTAAGCTAAATGAAACATTTTATTAATTTACACAAGTTAAACATATACACATGGCTACAAATTACCACGATCATAACTTTTAACAAATTCCCAAACTAATCTCCATTAAGGTAACTGCAACCCATAGACTTAACCAGACACCAGGCAAAGCGTTTTCACCTTGCAAATTCAAAATGAGATTCTTTTCACTTCGGTTCCTGTGGAGCCAGTTGGATGCTTACAGCTGCCTTTTGATCTTACATGGTCTCTGCTCTGCACACCCGAAAACTACTGGAGTAATACCTACCGCCACGGATTGAATTCAAATTCTCATTGTATCAACAACCTCTGAACTAAACCTCTAACAATAAAATCCCATTCATTGTACCAGTTAAACGTATTGTTTTGCAGCTACTAAAAAGACGTCAGTTTTCACCCCACTTCTTGAATCCTCTATTTAAAAAATGCAAATTCATTCTACCTCTGTTTACATCTCAAAACTAGTACATATCAAAGCACCCAGACGAGCTGGTTTTAATCCAATTAAGACACACCCACAGACTAAACCTCTATTTTAAAAGAAAAATACTTTCCAATAATATTGTACACTAATACATTCATGATAGCCGCCGCTGTGTGTCGGTGGTGGAGAGAGTGAATGTTTAAGGAGGGGTAGGGAGTGGGTGCTTAAGGCTAATGGATAGTCACTGAATCCAAGACCTTATGTGTTAGATGGGGGACTGGAGGGTGACCTTTGGAGTTGTGGCACTAATCATTGTACTGGAAAGTACCCATCGAACTCCATACAGTGTGAAGAAGTCAACACTTTGAAAGAAGGAGGGATAAAACTTACAGGGATCATCGGAATTTGTCAGCCCAGTTTCACACCCAAGGCCATGCAGCCTTGACAATAATTTTCAACAGATAGCACAATGTCCCCAGCAGCAGTTAATTCTCAGTCATGCGATTAATGCTATAAACCTCATTCCTGTTCCAAACCAACATTCAACATGTTTTGCTTTTAGAACCATAGAACCACAGAACACAACAGCACAGAAAACAGGCCATTCAGCCCTTCTAGTCTGTGCCAAAATGTTATTCCGCTAGTCCCATTGACCTGCACCCAGTCCATAACCCTCCAGACCTCTCCCATCCATGTATCTATCCAATTTATTCTTAAAACTTAAGAGTGAGCCCACTTTTACCACGTCAGATGGCAGCTCATTCCACACTCCCACCACTCTCTGAGTGAAGAAGTTCCCCCTAATGTTCCCCCTAAACCTTTCCCCTCTCACCCTAAAGCCATGTCCTCTCGTGTTTATCTCTCCTAATCTAAGTGGAAAGAGCCTACTCGCATTTACTCTGTCTATACCCCTCATAATTTTGTAAACTTCTATCAAATCTCCCCTCATTCTTCTACACTGCAAGGAATAAAGTCCTAACCCGTTTAATCTTTCCCTGTAACTCAACTCCTGAAGACCCGGCAACATCCTAGTAAATCTTCTCTGCGCTCTCTCAATCTTACTGATATCCTTCCTGTAGTTAGGTGACCAGAACTGCACACAATACTCCAAAGTTGGCCTCACCAATGCCTTATACAACCTCACCATAACATCCCAACTCCTACACTCAATACTTTGATTTATGAAGGCCAGTATGCCAAAAGCTTTCTTTACAAACTTGTCTACCTGTGACGCCACTTTCAGGGAACTATGTATCTGAACTCCCAGATCCCTTTGTTCCTCCGCACTCCTCAGTGCCCTACCATTTACTGTGTATGTCCTACCTTGGTTTGACCTTCCAAAATGTAACACCTCACACTTTTCCGCATTAAATTCCATCTGCCATTTTCTGGCCCATTTTTCCAGTCGGTCCAGATCTCTCTGCAAGCTTTGAAAGCCTTCCTCGCTGTCCACAACGCCTCCAATCTTAGTGTCATCAGCAAACTTGCTGATCCAATTCACCACATTATCATCCAAATCATTGATATAGACAACAAACAACAATGGTCCCAGCACAGATCCCTGAGGCACACCACTAGTCACAGATCTCCAGTCTGAGAAGCAATCATCCACTACCACTCTCTGTCTTCTCCCACACAGCCAATTTCGAATCCAGTTTACAACCTCTCCATGGATACCTTCTGAACTAACCTCCCATGTGGGACCTTGTCAAAGGCCTTACTAAAGTCCATGTAGACAACATCTGCAGCCTTTCCTTCATCTACTTTCTTGGTAACCTCCTTGAAAAACTCAACAAGGTTCGTTAAACACGACCTACCACGCACAAAGCCATGCTGACTATCCTTAATCAGCCCTTGGCTGTCCAAATAATTATATATCCGATCTCTCAGAACACCTTCCAATAATTTACCTACTACTGATGTCAGGCTCACTGGCCTGTAATTACCTCGTTTACTTTTGGAGCCTTTTTTAAACAACGGAACAACATGAGCTACCCTCCAATCCTCCGGCACCTCACCTGTGGCTAAGGACATTTTAAATATTTCTGCCAGGTCCCCTGCAATTTCTACACTAGTCTCCCTCAAGATCCAAGGGAATATCATGTCAGGCCCGGGGGATTTATCTACCTTTATTTGCTGTAAGGCAGCAAACATCCCCTCCTCTTTAATCTCTATATGTTCCATGAAACTACTGCTTGTTTCCCTTCCTTCTTATACACTATGCCAGTTTCCTGAGTAAATACTGATGCAAAAAAACTGTTTAAGATCTCCCCCATCTCGTGAGGCTCCACACATAGACGACCACTCTGTTCTTCAAGGGGACCAATTGTATCCCTTACTATCCTTTTACTCTTAATATACTTGTAGAAACCCTTTGGGTTTACCTTCACATTATCTGCCAAAGCAACCCCATGTCTTCTTTTTGCCTTCCTGATTTCCTTTTTTAGTATTTTCTTACATTTTCTATACTCTACAAGTACCTCATTTGCTCCTTGTTGCCTATAACTGCTACACACCTCTCTCTTCTTCTTAACCAGATCGCCAATATCCCTTGAAAACCAAGGTTCCCTATGCCTGTTAACTTTGCCTTTAATCCTGACAGGAACATGTAAACTCTGCACTCTCAAACTTTCGCCTTTGAAGGCCTTCCACTTACTAAACACATCCTTGCCAGAAAACAACTTATGCCAATCCACTCTTCCTAGATCCTTTCTCATTTCCACAAAATTGGCCTTTCTCCAATTTAGAATCTCAACTCGAGGACCAGACCTATCCTTATCCATAATTAGCTTAAAACTAATGACATTGTGGTCACTGGAGCCAAAATGTTCACCTACTTCTGTCACCTGACCTGTCTGGTTCCCTAATAGGAGATCAAGTATTGCATCCTCTCTCATTGGTACCTCTATATATTGATTTAGAAAACTTTCCTGAACACATTTGACAAACTCCAAGCCATCCAGCCCTTTTACAGTATGGGAATCCCAGTCAATATGTGGAAAGTTAAAATCTCCTACTATCACAACTTTCTGTTTCTTACATCAGTCTGCTATCTCTCTACAGATTTGCTCCTCCAATTCTCTCTGACTATTGGGCGGTCTATAATACAACCCTATTAGTGTGGTCACACCTTTCCCATTCCTCAGCTCCACCCATATGGCCTCTATAGACAAGGCCTCCGGGCTATCCTGCTTACGCACAGCTGTGATATTTTCCCTGACTAGTAATGCCACTCCTCCCTGTTTCATCCCTCCCCCTCTTTCACGTCTGAAACAACGGAACCCCAGAACATTGAGCTGCCAGTCCTGCCCCTCCTGCAACCAAGTCTCACTAATAGCAATAATGTCGTAATCCCACATGCCAATCCACGCCCTAAGCTCATCTGCCTTTCCGACAATACTCCTTGCATTGAAATAGATGCACCTGAGAACATTTCTATCACGTATGGACCCTTGATTTCTGTCTATACATGCATTCCTCACTTGACCTTTATCCTCCTCCACCTTACTATCTGCTCTAACACTCAGGTTCCCCTCCCCCTGCAAATCTAGTTTAAACGCCCCGGAGCAGCACTAGCAAACCTACCCCCAAGGATGTTAGTCCCCCTCCAGTTCATGTGCAAACCGTCCCGTCGGAACAGGTCCCATCTTCCCTGCAACAGAGCTCAATTGTCAAGAAACATGAAGTCCTCCCTCCTGCACCATCTCCTTAGCCATGTATTTAGCTGCATTATCCTCCTATTTCTAGCCTCACTAGCACGTGGCACGGGTAGCACTCCTGAGATCATAACCCTGGAGGTCCTGTCCTTCAACTTAGCACCTAACTCACTAAACTCTCTTTGCAGGACCACCTCCTCCTTCCTAACCACGTCATTGGTCCCTACATGGACCACGACATCTGGCTGCTCACCCTCCCCCCAGAGAATACTGAGAATTCGATCCGAGATATCGTGGACCCTGGCACCAGGGAGGCAACAGACCATCTGGGATTCTCGATCTCTCCCACAGAACCTCCTATCTGTCCCCCTAACTATCGAATCCCCTATCACTACTGCTGTCCTCTTTTCCCTCCCTCCTTTCTGAGCTGAGGGTCTAGCATTGGTGCCGGAGACGTGACCACTACAACTTGTCCCTGGTAGGTCATCCCCACCAACAGTATCCAAAACGGTATACCTATTGTTGATAGGAACGGCCACAGGGGTGCTCTGCTCCTTCTGTCTATTCCCCTTCCCTCTCCTGACATTCACCCAGCTGCCTGCCTCCTGACTTTTAGGGGTGACTGTCTCCCTGAAACTCTTGTAGGCTTTAATCCAGAAATGTCAATTCTGTTTAGTGGAGTCCTGCTCCATTTGGGTTTTTTTCAGGGTGAGAATGACCCTCCTTTGAAATTCAGCCTTGTTCACCTGCCCAGTGCCTCCTTCTGTTCTCAGCAAGTAATCTACTAACATCATCCCAAACTTCGCCTCCCAGCTATAGCGTCTATAGAGTGCAGGTACTGATATGGCTCCTTCAGAGAATTATCATTGAGATACGTCCACCAAAAGTAACCTGCTCTGAGGATACTCCAGCCACTACGTGATGTGAACTGGTGACAAATCCATCGGGAGTTGCTTCTGAAGCTCATGTCAATTGCCTTCCATTTCACCTCATTACAATCCGCTCACCATTCTTTATTCTAATCTGAGCATAGCTCGAGAAACTTTAAATGCTCTTGACCTCTTGCAAACTCAATAAAAGGAGTCAGAGAACAGGCTAAATGGGGGTTAAACTGGTTAACTTCCCTCCTCCCCCAAAAAGGGTGTGAGGGTCACAACAGGCGATTGGTCTCAGTGCTCACTGCAATGTAGCACAGTAAATTCTTGCTGCCAGCTCTTTAATTGATTCTTGCATCCAGTCAGTGCTAAGCCCACTGTTCCTTCACTACACCCACCAGCAAGGGACCCACTATCCCCACCAGCAAGGGACCCACTATCCCCACCAGCAAGGGACCCACTATCCCCACCAGCAAGGGACCCACTATCACCCACCAGCAAGGGACCCACTATCCCCCACCAGCAAGGGACCCACTATCCCCACCAACAAGGGACCCAATATCCACTGTTCCTTTGCTGCGTGCATCAGCAAGGGACCCAATATCACACGTGTCCAGTGCTACTTAAAGACAGTTTGCACCCCTTAAAGAAGATACTTTAATAGTTTGAACAATGGCTGAGCATGTGAGAGAGTGAGCATCACAAGGGTTTGGAGAGTGTGCTGAATCTCTTGGAGCAGGAGGTAGAAGGTAGGTGAGATATTCTGTATCTTCAGAGAGGGCAGAAGGATATAAAATCTCTCCTCAATTTCCTTTACTCCTCAGAGAACAGCTTCAGCTTCTCGAACCTAACCTGCTAGCTAACATCCCTCATCCTTGGAGTCATTCTGATAAAGATCTGCAATGCACTGTGGTGAAGGGAGGTTCAACAGAGGGATTCAGGAGGGAATTAGACCATTATCTGAAAAGAAATAGTGTACAGGATTCCAGGGAGAAAGATTGACACTGAGTGAATTTGTTCAGACAGCCAGTACAGACACAATGGGCCGAATGGCAGCTCCCTCCAAAGTAACATTGCTCTGATTGTGGGAATCTCCTCTGCACCCTCTGGAGGATCCTCACATCCTTCCTAAAGTGTGGTGACTGGAACTGGATGCAGTGCTCTGTGAAATAACCAGAGTTTTAAAAAGGTTCAGCCTAATTCCCTGTTTTGTTCTCAATGCCTCTATTTATTAAGCCCAAGATCCCATATCCTATGCTAAACACTCTCTCAATATGTCCTGCCTGCCACTTTCAAAGATCGATGTACATGTACCCCCAGATCCCTCTGACCCTGCACACTCTTTAGAGCTGTGTCATTCAGACTATACTGCCTCTGCCTGTCCCTTCTGCTAAAATGTATCACCTCACACTTGCCTGTATTCAATTCCACCTGCCACTCGTCTGCCCATTCTGCTAGCCTATCTATGTCCTGTTATAGTCGATCGGTCTCATCCTCACTGTTTGCCTCACCTCCAAGTTTGGGATCATCAGCAAATTTGGAAATTTTACTCTGTATTTCAATATCCAATAAAAGCAGTGCTCCTATCACTGACCGATGGGGAACACCACTGTCTACCATCCTCCAGTCTGAAACCATTTACCACCACTCGCTGTTTCCTGTCCTTAAGCCAGTTTGCTATCCAAGATGACACTGACCCTCCTATTCCATGAGCCTCAGTTTTGTTAACCAGCCTTTTGTGTGGTACTTTGTCAAAAGCTTTCTTAAAATCCATATAGACAACATCTAACACATTCCCTTCATCAACCTTCTGTTAGTTCATCAAAAATGCAATTAGATCAGTCAAACACAATCTGCCTTTCACAAATCCGAGCTGGCTCTCCTTAATTAATTCAAATCTCTCCAAGTGCTTGATTTTTTTTCTGGTGCCTTATTGTTATTTTTCAGGTATCTCCCTGTATCTAGGGAAGATTAGAAAACTATGACAAGCTCTTCCACTATCTCAGGAACACAAGTACCCCCACTCCCTTCAGCAACCTGGGATGTAAACCATCCGGAGCAGGTGACTTATCCAGTCTAAGCAGAGCCAGCCTCTCTAGTGCATCCTGCCTATCAATGTTCACCCCATCCATTATCTCTACCATCTCCACTTCTTCTGGTATTTTGTCAGCATCCACTTCCTTAGTACACACCAAAGTACTCATTAATTATTTGAACTTTTCTCTGCACCTCTAACCACATAACACCAATTTTGTCCCTCATAAGCCCCACCACATCTCTTATTAGCAACCTAAAATTTAGATAGCAGGAGAAGGTTTTAGGATTCCCTTTTACATTAAATAATGTCCTATTCTCATTTCCTCTCTTTGCCAGTCTCATTTTCCTTTTCACTTTGCATCTCAACTTATTATAATTGACCTGGTTCTTACTTGAAGAATTCACTGGACATGCATCATATACCCTCTTCATGTCATCCCATTCTCTATCTCTCACAACATCCAAGGAGGTTTGGCTTTGGTTCCCCTGTGTTTTTCTCTTGTTGGGATATTCCAATCCTGTACCTGAAGCATCTCCTCCTTAAGGATCACCATTTTTCCATTACACTTCTTCCTGCCAGTCTCTGGTTCTATTTTGTCCTGATCAAATCCCTTCCCATCCCATTGGAGTTAGCCTCTTCCAGTCTAGATTGGATACTAGATTGTTCCTCGCTCCTCTCCGTTACTAATCTAAACTTTCATGATTCAATACTGCTCTTACCCAATGGGAACACTTGGTCCACTCCATTCTCCAGGACCAGAGCCAGCGTTCCCTCCTTCCTGGCTCGATCATACTGATCAAGGAAATTCTCCTGAACACATTTCAAAAATTCCTCACCCCCCGTTACCCTTAACTCAAACCTTGGGCAGGGCACACGCCAGGACCGGCTGGGCACATTGATGTCGAGGGAGTGCACACTTGTTACCAGCACTTTTTACAAAACCTCATCTCTGGGCAGGTTGATGTTTCCAGAAGGAATTTTTTTTAAAAATTTTAAACATCATTTTAAACCTGTCCCTGTTCCTGTGACTGAGCAACATGTGGGGACAAGTCTCTCTCTCATTTTTCAAATGGTGAGGTTTGTGTCCACGATTCTTCAACTCCCTGCCCCTGGAGAGCCTCCAGTGTGTGTGTGCGCTCCCCCCCGCACCTGCACTCTCGCCCCCTCCCCCCGCACCTGTGCTCGACCCCTCCCCCCGCACCTGTGCTCGACCCCTCCCCCCGCACCTGCGCTCGCCCCCCTCCCCCCCGCACCTGCACTCTCGCCCCCTCCCCCCGCACCTGTGCTCGACCCCCTCCCCCCCACACCTGCGCTCTCACCCCCCCCGCCCGCAACTGTGCTCGACCCCCTCCCCCCCGCACCTGCGCTCTCGCCCCCTCCCCCCGCACCTGCGCTCTCGCCCCCTCCCCCCGCACCTGCGCTCTCGCCCCCTCCCCCCGCACCTGCGCTCTCGCCCCCTCCCCCCCGCACCTGCGCTCTCGCCCCCTCCCCCCGCACCTGCGCTCTCGCCCCCTCCCCCCGCACCTGCGCTCTCGCCCCCTCCCCCCGCACCTGCGCTCTCGCCCCCTCCCCCCCGCACCTGCGCTCTCGCCCCCCTCCCCCCGCACCTGCACTCTCGCCCCCTCCCCCCGCACCTGTGCTCGCCCCCTCCCCGCCGCACCTGCATTCTCACCCCCCCCGCCCGCACCTGTGCTCGACCCCTCCCCCCCGCACCTGCACTCTCACCCCCTCCCCCCGCACCTGTGCTCGCCCCCTCCCCGCCGCACCTGCGCTCTCACCCCCCCCCGCCCGCACCTGTGCTCGCCCCCTCCCCCGCACCTGCACTCTCGACCCCCCGCCCGCACCTGTGCTCGCCCCCTGCACCTGCACTCTCGACCCCCCGCCCGCACCTGTGCTCGCCCCCTGCACCTGCACTCTCGACCCCCCGCCCGCACCTGTGCTCGCCCCCTCCCACCGCACCTGCGCTTTCACCCCCCCCGCCCGCACCTGTGCTCGCCCCCTCCCCCCACACCTGCACTCTCGACCCCCCGCCCGCACCTGTGCTCGCCCCCTGCACCTGCACTCTCGACCCCCCGCCCGCACCTGTGCTCGCCCCCTCCCACCGCACCTGCGCTTTCACACCCCCGGCCGCACCTGTGCTCGGCCCCTCCCCCCGCACCTGCACTCTCGACCCCCCCGCCCGCACCTGTGCTCGCCCCCTCCCCCCGCACCTGCACTCTCGACCACCCGCCCGCACCTGTGCTCGCCCCCTCCCACCGCACCTGCGCTTTCACCCCCCCCGCCCGCACCTGTGCTCGACCCCTCCCCCCCACACCTGCACTCTCGAACCCCTGCCCACACCTGTGCTCGACCCCTTCCCCCCGCACCTGCGCTCTCACCCCCCCCCGCCCGCACCTGCGCCCTCCCCACCCCCCTCCTGTACCTGCGCCCGCCCCAGCCCCCGCCTGTACCTGCGCCCTCCCCAGCCCCCGCCTGTACCTGCGCCCTCCCCAGCCCCCGCCTACACCTGCGCCCTCCCCACCCCCCGCCTGTACCTGCGCCCTCCCCAGCCCCCGCCTACACCTGCGCCCTCCCCACCCCCCGCCTGTACCTGCGCCCTCCCCACCTCCATCTGCACCTGCGCCTTGCCCACCCCCCGCTCACAACTGCGCCCTCCCCACCCCCCGCTCACACTTGCGCCCTCCCCACCCCTCCTCCTGTACCTGCGACCTCCCCACCCCCCGCTCAAACCTGCGCCCTCCCCACCCCCCCCAGCACCTGTGCCCTCCCCACCCCCCGCTCACACCTGCGCCCTCCCCACCCCCCGCTCACACCTGCACCCTCTCCACCCCCTGCCTGCACCTGCGCCCTCCCCACCCCCTGCCCACACCTGCGCCCTCCCCACCCCCTGCCCACACCTGCGCCCTCCCCACCCCCTGCCCACACCTGCACCCTCCCCACCCCCCGCTCACACCTGCACCCTCTCCACCCCCTGCCCGCACCTGCGCCCTCCCCACCCCCTGCCCACACCTGCGCCCTCCCCACCCCCCGCTCACACCTGCGCCCTCCCCACCCCCTGCCTGCACCTGCGCCCTCCCCACCCCCCGCCCACACCTGCGCCCTCCCCACCCCCCGCCCACACCTGCGCCCTCCCCACCCCCCGCTCACACCTGCGCCCTCCCCACCCCCCTCCTGTACCTGCGCTCTCCACCCTCCCCCCCCCACAGCCCCCCTACACGTGGCCTCACCGCCTGTGCTCACACTCCTCCTGCCCCCACCCCGGCAGTGCTGAGACATTCGTTTATCGCTTGGCCAGTCTGTGTGAAATGGCGGCTGGAGCCTGATCCCAAGCAGTGGTGTGGGCGGGGGGTGGGGAGGGCGCAGGTGTGGGCGGGGGGTGGGGAGGGCGCAGGTGTGGACGCGGGGTGGGGAGGGCGCAGGTGTGGGCGGGGGGTGGGGAGGGCGCAGGTGTGGGCGGGGGGTGGGGAGGGCGCAGGTGTGGGCGGGGGGTGGGGAGGGCGCAGGTGTGGGCGGGGGGTGGGGAGGGCGCAGGTGTGGGCGGGGGGTGGGGAGGGCGCAGGTGTGGGAGGGGGGTGGGGAGGGCGCAGGTGTGGGCGGGGGATGGGGAGGGCGCAGGTGTGGGCGGGGGGTGGGGAGGGCGCAGGTGTGGGCGGGGGGTGGGGAGGGCGCAGGTGTGGGCGGGGGGTGGGGAGGGCGCAGGTGTGGGCGGGGGGTGGGGAGGGCGCAGGTGTGGGCGGGGGGGTGGGGAGGGCGCAGGTGTGGGCGGGGGGTGGGGAGGGCGCAGGTGTGGGCGGGGGGTGGGGAGGGCGCAGGTGTGGGCAGGGGGTGGGGAGGGCGCAGGTGTGGGCGGGGGGTGGGGAGGGCGCAGGTGTGAGCGGGGGGTGGGGAGGGCGCAGGTGTGGGCGGGGGGTGGGGAGGGCGCAGGTGTGGGCGGGGGGTGGGGAGGGCGCAGGTGTGGACGGGGGGGTGGGGAGGGCGCAGGTGTGGGCGGGGGGTGGGGAGGGTGCAGGTGTGGGCGGGGGTGTGGGGAGGGGCGCAGGTGTGGGCGGGGGGTGGGGAGGGCGCAGGTGTGGGCGGGGGGTGGGGAGGGTGTCTCACAGCCGCCCGACAACCAGAAAATCCTGCCCATTGTCCTAACTGAAATGTGGCCAATCAGAGTTCCCCAGTATCATTTCTAGATGTTTCTCCATTGATTTGAGACCTATAACCTCTTGTTACTGATCCACTCACCAGAGGGAATCGTTTGTCCTCAATCTCCTCCATCAAAACCTCTCAGCATTTTGAAAGCCTCACTGGGTCACTTCCTGACCTTCTCTGTTCTAAAGATAACAGTCCGACCTTTTCCAATTTCTCCTCATTACTGAAGACCCTCATTCCCGGGAACATCCTGGGAAACCTCCCCTAGATAAAAGAAAATCCTGCAGATGTTGGAAAACTGAAATAAAAGCAGAAAACACTGGGAAAACTCCGCAGGTCTGGCAGCATCTGTGGAGAGAGGGACAGAGTTAACGTTTTGAGTCTGTATGACGGAAGGAGAGTTTCTCTCCACAGACACTGCCCGAGCTGCTGAGCTTTTACAGCATTTTTGGTTTTTCATTTCAGGCCTTCGCTGGACCCTTTCTTCAGCCTTTATATATTTCCTGAAGTTTGGAATCCGTAATTTCCCCCCAACACTCTAGCTGAGTCCTAACCAATAACGTTATAAAGTTCGAGTGTGATCTCTTCACTTTTACATTTTATTTTTCTATTTCTAAACCCAAGTAACCCATGTACGTTTTGAACTGTCCCTGGGTCTAGGTGCCTTAAATAAAATGAAAAGAGAAGAGACATGGACCTAAAACTGACTCTTGGATATCACCACAATGAACCACCCCCCAGCCTGAGAAGCAGCCAGCCACCATTATCTTGTGCTTTCTTTACTGAGCTAATTCTGTATCTGTACAGCCACTTTCCCCTAATTTACATGGATTTAAAAAGTAGGAACATAAGAAATAGGAGCAGGAATAGTCCACAAGATCCACACAGGCTGCTCCACCATTCAGTATAATAGTGGCTGAACTTCTAAAGCATCTTCACTCTCAAACCCTTGATGTTTCTTCCCTTAAATGTGTCCATAAATTTATTGATCTCAGTCTTGAATATACTCAACAACTGTGCATCCTGAGCCCCTCTGGGTTAGAAAATTCCAACACTTCACAACCTCCTGAGTGAAGTAATTTCTCTTCATCTCAGTCCTAAATGGTTGCCCCCTTTGTAATAGCGTGTGTCTGTCTGTCTGTCTGTCTGTCTGTGTGTGTGTGTCTGTGTGTGTCAAAACTGGAATAAACCAGTGCAGTTGAGTGCTAGAACTTTATGGGAACAATTTGCCTCCCATAGGGGTGGGGGGTGGGGGGGTGGTGGGGTGTGCAGAAGTGGGCATGTGCAGGCGCGCCTCCAATCAGCGTCCCCAATTGGGGGCACACTGCCATTTTACACGGGCGGGCCAATTAAGACCACCCAGTGTGACATCTGACTGGAAGCGCTATGCGTTCCCTGTGTGGGTGGGTGTGGGGGGGGGGGGGGGGGGTATTCCCTCAGCCGAGACTGCACTCTTTTGCGCATGTGCATGAAGGAGTGCACTCAGTCTCAGGGAGATAAGTGCTGCCTCTGGGAGATCGGCACCAAATTTAAAAATGGTAAAGGTACAAAAACAAAACTTTGCTGACATGTTCCCTCGTGTGACACTGTCACATGGGTTGGGACATGTCCATCACTTTAAATCAAAACTTAATAAATTTTTAAATACCCTCATAAAACCTCACCCCGCCCATGGATGAGGGTTTCAGGCTTTTTTTGAAGCTTGCCAGAGCCCCCAGCCTGTCTGCTAACCTGAAGGTTGGACGGGCAGGTCCATTAATGAGGTTAATGACTTTGGCAATGGCCTCAATAGGCCATTGACAGGTTAGCGGGCGCACAGCTGATTCGGCTGCTTCCCCGCCAACCTGGCAATGGAAATGACACGGGGTGATGTCAGGAGTTCTGCCCGACTTCATCCCGTGTCATATTACACAACGGCGAGCAGGCCCCACCCCCTGCTCGCTGACCTAGAGATCCTGCCCTGTGTGTCTGAACCAGTGTTTCTGCCCTGCCAAGATGTCACAGTCTAGCAACAAGGTGGGATTGTGGGTTCCCATAGCCGAACAAATTTGGGTTGGAGATGCTTCCAGAAAACCCGCAGAAGAACTGAGGAGTTTTTGGCTGAGAAATAGGCTTAAAAATCCAGTCTTAGAAAAAAAGCTGTTTGTGCACATGGGTGGACTGACTTTCAAAGATGGCCCCATGAACAGGTCCTATCGGGTGGCTGGAGAGTACAGTCTTGACACCGAGAGCCTTTCGGTGGGCATGTGGAGTAGCTCAAGGTGTTCTTCATGCTACTAACATGCTTGAAAATCCAGATAATGAGACTGTTAATCAGACGTTGCGAAAAGGAAAAAGGGTGATCTTCTTGGAAGAAAGCTGGAAGTATCTGAAACACTCAGGAAGTTGCTCAGAGATAAAAACAAAAAACTGCGGATGCTGGAAATCCAGAACAAAAACAGAATTACCTGGAAAAACTCAGCAGGTCTGGCAGCATCGGCGGAGAAGAAGAGTTGACATTTCAAATCCTGATAACCCTTCCACAGAGCTGAGTAATATTAGGAGAGGGGTGAAATATAATCTGGTTTAAGGTGGGGGGGGGGGGGTGGAGAGAAGTTGGGGGAGGGGGGTGTTGTAGGGACAGACATGGGGTTAGATACAGAATGAAAGGGGGTGAGGATGGAGGAGGGAGTTCAAGGACAGACATGTGGGCAAGAGAGCCTTCTCCTGCCTCCCAGAAACATGATAGGGTCCCCCTTGTCCTCACTTATCACCCCACCAGCCTCCGCATTCAAAGGATCATCCTCCGCCATTTCCGCCAACTCCAGCATGATGCCACCACCAAACACATCTTCCCTTCACCCCACTTATCGGCATTCCGTAGGGATCGCTCCCTCCGGGACACCCTGGTCCACTCCTCCATCACCCCCTACTCCTCAACCCCCTCCTATGGCACCACCCCATGCCCATGCAAAAGATGTAACACCTGCCCCTTCACTTCCTCTCTCCTCACCGTCCAAGGGCCCAATCACTCCTTTCAAGTGAAGCAGCATTTCACTTGCATTTCCCCCAACTTAGTCTACTGCATTCGTTGCTCCCAATGTGGTCTCCTCTACATTGGAGAGACCAAACGTAAACTGGGCGACCGCTTTGCAGAACACCTGCGGTCTGTCCGCAAGAATGACCCAAACCTCCCTGTCGCTTGCCATTTTAACACTCCACCCTGCTCTCTTGCCCACATGTCTGTCCTTGGCTTGCTGCATTGTTCCAGTGAAGCCCAACGCAAACTGGAGGAACAACACCTCATCTTCAGTAAAGGCACTTTACAGCCTTCCGGACTGAAGTTTGAATTCAATAATTTTAGATCTTGACCTCCCTCCTCCAACCCCACCCCCTTTCTGTTTCCCCCTTCCTTTTGTTTTTTCCAATAATTTATATAGATTTTTCTTTTCCCACCTATTTCCATTATTTTTAAATCTTTTATGCCCCAAGACTTAAAGATTTAAGTCTTTTCACCCCACCCCCACTACAGCTGTACCTTGAGTGCTCTGCCATCCATTCTTAATTAACACATTCATTTAGATAATATCACCACCTTCAACACCTCTGTGTTCTTTTGTCTGTGACATCTTTTGATGATCTGCTCCTATCACTGCTTGTTTGTCCCTACAACCACCCCCCCCACTTCTCTCCCCCCACCCACCCACCTTAAACCAGTTTATATTTCACCCCTCTCCTAATATTACTCAATTCTGTCGAAGGGTCATGAGGACTCGAAACGTCAACTCTTTTCTTCTCCGCCGATGCTGCCAGACCTGCTGAGTTTTTCCAGGAAGTTGCTCAAGACACTAAACAAGGAGAGACTCTGTCAGGCATTTTGTGTAACTGGGGCAGCATTACAGTCCCTGGCCATTGGAGACTGCAGAGAGCTATCGGTTTACAGGAAGGAATCAGTCACCCAGTGAGGGACTTTATCCTGGCTTTGAAAAAAACTACCCATGCATTATGATGTTGGAGAATTTCAAGAGAGAACATTGTGGGACAGAATGGTGCTGTTTAAAAACTGAACACGTTTACATTAGCTTGCTGACATTACCAAGATTAACAGCATTGTCCAGGAACCTGGTGGAACGTGATTCGAGGGAAGGCAGAGCTAGCAACATCCAGTCACCCGCTGAAGTAAATAAACTGTAGCTGAGTGAGCAGAAGGCGTTAATGAGAACAGTTAGTGGTAGCAGAGGCACCACAAAGTCCTGTTACTGCTCCTTAGACCAGTATTGGGCACAGAATTATCCATTTGTGAAGGCAGAGTGCTGTCGATCTGAGAAGAAGAGAGTGATCTTGCCAAGGAATTTTGGAAGAGTGTAAACAGAAAATGCTGGCTGGAGGAAATGGCAGCCATTGTGTACAGTTATTGAACAGCATAAGGTCGATGAGGGGTCAGCCGTTGAACAGCGCCAGGTCGAAAAGATCTGAGGCTCCAGGATGTCCAATGGAAATTCACAAGGCATTGTGGTCCAAGCAGCATTGCGATGAGTTCCTGCAAACCTGGAGCTTGACATGGGTGCGTCAGTTAGTGTGATCCCGGAGTCACTGCATCATGAATAACTGAGTCAACATCAGCTGGAAAAATCGTGCATAGAGTTGAAAGGTTATAGAGGAGAGAAATTTCCCAAAATGCAAAATGTGTCAGTTCCAAGTCACATACAAGAACAACGTGCAAAACTGTCCATCATTGTGGTGAGAAACCAGACTTGTTAGGAAAAAACTGATGAACAACACTGAAGTTAAATTGGAACAAGTTTCCTTGTGTTGAAGCAAAATTCACAACACAAAAAGACACGATCGCCAAGCATCTTGTGTTTAGTGTAGCCGGCAAACCGATTCAAGGTTACAAAACTAATGTACGGGTTCAAAGGAACACGAGACCAGTTTATTGCAGGCCTTGTCTAGTACCCTACATTCTAAAAGAGGAGATAGAGCAAGAACTGAAAAGATTTGAGACTGGGAACATTATCTGTAAAGTTGAACAGAGTAATTGGGATATTCCCAAAGTCAGAGGGCAGTGTAAGAACATGTGGGGATTACTAGGTAACGGTAAACAGATTCTTTACTAAACATACCACAATGTTGTGAGGAGGCCAGATTTTTACAAAGTTACATTGGACAAACACTCACCTGCAACTTGAATCAGGTGATGAGTCGAAGAGATAGTCGACTATTAATATACACATGGGTCTGTTTTCTTCAGCCCCTAGCATTTCCCAAGGGGTGATGAACCAACATTTGAAAGAGATTTAGGGAGTAGTGTTATTCAGATAACAGACTTAGTTCAGCTCCAAACAGACAGACCCATGGTGACCAGCTGAGTAAGGGGCTCCAATGTTGGAGAAGCAGGAAGGTTAGGAAAAGGAACACAAAATGTGAAGCGTTTAAAAACTGTAGAGTATTTGGGTCACAGGATAGATAAAGATAGGAGTGAGGTTCAAGCAGTAAGAAATGTGCCACACCCTCAGGATGTCTCTGAGCTCAGATCTTTTTGGGGCCTAGTCAATTACTACAGTAAATTTATACCAAATTTGGAAAACATTTGCATCCATTGGATGGACTCTTGAGGAAGCAGTGGTTGCAATATGCCTTTAAGGGATAACAGCATGACATTTCCAGAAGGGAGTGTATCATGCAATCCAGTCTTAGCTTCACTTTTGCTATTTTGAGCAGGACACACACACAGCTCTGCTGCTGATGTCTTTAAGCTTTCTCTCCATGTGTATCTGTTCTCATGTGCCTATCTAAATGAATGAGCCCACAACGTGTTTACCTAATCCCTTAAGAGTGATTGGTGCCTTTCTAGCATTATAGAAACACAAAATGGTGCTCAGCAGTGGTGAAGCAGTGTGGCAGCGAGATTCAGTACAGCTACGACATAGTGAACAGTTTACATCATGCTACATGGTGTGAGACAACCTCAACGTTCTGGTCAGACTGTAATGGAATCAGAGGGTGTGAAATCACAGCATGGTGACTTCACAGTAAAGCTTTGAAGACACAGTGGCTGAGTGAGTGTTCAGTAAAGAGCTGGTGAGCAGACATGTCCCGCGTGGTGAGACTGCAGCATCTAGCCTGTGAGTGGGACAGTGCATTGAGGGGACCAGCCCGGGGTTAGCTCCGTGGGAAAGGCAAGTAACCAGGGTGTGGGCCGGATCGATACTGAGCGAGGGACAGTCAAATATAAAAAAAAGTGTCATAAAAATCGGACCAGGGAAGGTTGTGGTTATAATGGGCAGAGCTTTGGAAAAGTGTGCGAAAGCAGCTACAGCGACACTGATCCCGGGTATTATAGGAAAAGGAAGGTCACAGGGATATTGGCAAAATTCCCCAACTTGAACTGGGATGCAGCTGAGCTACTGTCCAAATTCAAAATGTTTAACCAGCGGACAGACCTATAGTTTCTCAATTTAGGTGTGTTTGAACCAGACAAGCAAGGCATAAGAATTCACATAGCAACAGGGAATGAAGGTCTACAGAGGCTGAACATGTCAGGGTTAACCACAGAAGAGCTAAAGGATCCCTAAAAGATACGGACTACATTGGAAGAATATTTCAGAATCAGATTAAACTTTTGTAATCATTGACTAGAGTTCATGTCATTTCGACAACAGCCTACAGAATCCACAGACCACTCTGTCAGCAGATACAGAGACAAGGGGACATACTGTGATTTTTTTTAAACACAGAACTATCAGACAGAATTTCTGAGTTGGTGATCACATCCACTCCCTTGGAAGAGTTCGAGAAAGGTCTGCTAGACAAGCCCAAAATGTACAGCATTGAAGAGCCACTCAGTGATGGACGTAAGTACGAAGTGATCCTCGCAGGTCAGTGAAGATTACAGGTCCTAAGTACAACCCCAATTGTTGACAAACTCATTCGAACACCCAAACCTAGCAAGACATGGGGAAGGCGTGGCCTCTGCATGCACCAAGAAAATGCCCAGTTTTCCAGTAATTCTGTAAGGCATGTGGCAGAAAGAGCTATTGGCAGCGGCAGTGCACAAGAGCGAAGGCTGATGAGACTACAAGAGGCGCGCAACGGGTTCCAGACGGACTGCGCGCAACGGGTTCCAGACGGACTGCGCGCAACGGGTTCCAGACGGACGGCGCGCAACGGGTTCCAGACGGACGGCGCGCAACGGGTTCCAGACGGACGGCGCGCAACGGGTTCCAGACGGACGGCGCGCAACGGGTTCCAGACGGACGGCGCGCAACGGGTTCCAGACGGACTGTACACAACGGGTACCTTCAAACAATATGAATAACCACCCAGTATCCCGTTAGAAACATATCCATGTGGTGATTGACAAACAGGAAATGATGATAATATGCACGATGAGACCATGAGCGTTGATCATGTTTCACACCATCAATCTCGTGGAAAACATAAATACCATCACATCGTCCGAAATGTTCGCCAAGATTCAAATTACCCATCTTAAGAAAGTTGGCAACTGCTCGTTATTGGCCAAGATTAACACAGGGGCAAGTGCCAATATCTTTACCCTATGAATTCCAGAAGACGTGTCCGCAGACATGGAGGACCATGGGAAAACCTATTGCAATTAAACTCTCAGCGTCCAACAGTTCACTCATTCCATTTGCTGGATCCATTGTCCTGGAGTGCAAGTACAATCAATCCTCCTGGATGTCACTGATGTTCTCCATTGGAGAAGATGATAGGCCCAGTGATCACAGGTTGTCAGCATGCCGTGACCTCACATAGTGACGATCCTTGGAATCAGTCAGAGCTCACATGGTAGATCAACCACAGAATCTACTCCTATTGTCTCAGTTCATGACCTAACATCAAAATATCTAGAATATTTAGACATAATTGGCAGTTTCAAGGGATCTGCAATGTTACACTTGCAGGAGAATGCATGCCTGTCAATTGATCCACTTGTAAGTGTGGCATCCGCTTACAAGACAAATTGAAAGTCAAACTAGACAAAATGGAGAAAGGTGGACTCAGTAGAAGAGTGCAGGAGCACATAGATTGGTGCAGTTCAATTATGTATGTCTTAAAGGAAGACAGATCGTTGTGAGTATGCCTCGATCCACAATGTTTAAATGTAGCTTTGAAATGCACACGTTAGAAGCATTAAATCCCAGAGTTGCAGCAGCAAAGGTTTTCTTGAATCTTGAAGCCTGAGCATGGTTACTGGTCAGTACATCTCGCAGGGAAGTCCCAAGAGCTTATCACATTTCCTACCTCATATGGGCTTCACTGTTTTCAATGACTTCCTTTCAGGCTGTTGGCCAGGATCTCTCTCAAGCTCACATTGTGTCAGGGTGCATCTGTATCACCAATAACATAGCGGAATGTGGGCAGAACAAAGCAAGACCCTAACTGTAATCTGCATTTGTTGATGTAAGCAGCACGTAATAAAGGATTGGTGCTCTACCATCTGAAATGTGACTTCAACGTGAAGCAGATCAGTTTCCTTGGTTCTATATACTCCAGTGCTGCCATATGCCCGATCCAAGTAAAACTGAGGATATTAAATCCATATCAACATCAAGATAAGGATGACCTTCGAAGTTGTCTAGGTCTCTTTAATTTCCTCTCTCCATGCATTCCCAATTTCACTCAAAAATTGTCTTCACTAAGGGAATAGTTGAGAAAGGGTGTGTCTTTCCTGTGATACGAAGATCATCGATACCTCTCCGAAGTTCTGAAACAATCAGAAACATTGACATTACAATTTTACTATCCTAGGGAGACAACAATCCTGGAGATAGATGCCACACAGAAAGGCCTGGGAGCGTGCAGACTACAAAAAGGCAAACTGATTGCATTTGCTTCAAGATCTCTGTTGGTAACACAACGCAACTACTCCACGATTGAGCAGAAAACATTAGCCTTGCGTTTTCATATTAATGTATTTTTCCAAATGTGAGTGGTGAAGACTGAACACATCCCCTGGAGATGGTTTATGAACATAAGAAACAGGAGCAGGAATAGACCACTCAGCCCCTCGAGCCTGCTCCACCATTCAATAAAATCATGGCTAATTTGTTTGTTTTGAGTTCCACATTCCCATCTAACCCCAGTAATCTTTGATTCCCTTGTCTAACAAGAATCTATCTACCTCTACCTTAAAAATATTCAATTAGCCCACCTCCACCAACTTCTGAGGCAGAGAGTTCCAAAGTTACACACAACCCCCAGAGAGAAAAAGGTCTCCTCGTCTCTGGTAAAAACCATTGACCAGTGCACCACCAAGGTTGCAATGTCTCTTGATAAAAATTCAAGGCTACAACTGTGGGATTAGGTACAAGCCAGGTATCTTGATGGTTACATCGGACACACTGAGCAGATTGTCCAACCCAGTGAAACAGAAGATATATCCTGAGATCTACAAGTTGGCTTCATTGACTTTGAACTTGAAGATGTTCTCCAAAGTGACCTGATA
The DNA here is from genome assembly GCA_026770705.1 of Isurus oxyrinchus. Taxonomy (NCBI): domain Eukaryota; kingdom Metazoa; phylum Chordata; class Chondrichthyes; order Lamniformes; family Lamnidae; genus Isurus; species Isurus oxyrinchus. The sequence continues at coordinate 528,496 of JANJGN010000289.1, read as the reverse complement.
CATTCTGGACAACACAAATACCAGCAGCTATAAGAAGAAAAGCAAAAGATCCCACACTACAGAAACCTTGGAAAACCATCATTGAAGGATGACCTGATTCAATTCAATATGTCCACGAACACATGGGACCATTTTGTCCTTAGCAGGATGAGCTAGGCATCTCCCGCAGAATTAGTTTTAAAGGCAGGCAGGTCATTCTACCAGAAATCGGTGCGACCTGATATTCTTCACTAAGTTCAGCACTGGCACATGGATAGTGATCGGACAAGAAGACTCACGAGAGAGACACAGTCTGTTGGCCGGGTATGAACAATGACATTGAAGTCATTGTCAAGAATTACAAGGCATATCAAGGGCACATGCCAAGTCAGCACAAAGCACCACATTTTTATCAAGAGACATTGCAACCTTGGTGGTGCACGGGTCAATGGTTTTTCCCAGAGACGAGGAGACCTTTTTCTCTCTGGGGGTTGTGTGTAACTTTGGAACTCTCTGCCTCAGAAGTCGGTGGAGGTGGGGTCATGGAGTTCCTACCCATCCTTGGTCCAAAATTGCTTTGGACCTCTTTCATGTCGCTGACTTCATCACCATTGTTGACGACTTTATCAAGTACCTCAGTATTCAGGAATTGTACAATAAGAGAAGCACAAATGTCATGCACACGCTACGTGGTATTTTCAGTTTATTTGGTGTGCCTAGAGAGATCATTCTGGATAACGGTCAGCAATTTATTGGTAAGCCGTTTCAGGATATGTGTAAAAAGTGGAATATTGATCACAGTACGTCTCCTCCTCATTACTGCAACCTGGCTGAATGAATGATTCACACACTGCAATCCCTAATTCTCAAATATAGACAGACCAAGCAAGATCTATACACATTAGTGTTACCTGAGAGCAAAACCTTTAAGTAAAACTATTCCATCACCAGCAGAGCTTATGGTGGGCAGAGCAACGTGTACCAATTTACCTACTCATACCTAGTTTGCTCTCTCAAACTGAATAGAAACTTTTAAAACTGTAAGAGAAGATGATTAATGTGTATGATAAAAATGCAGGTACAGAATTCCCAAGTTTACATTTGGGACAAGTTCACATCCAGGATCCCACACAGGGTACATGGTAACCAGCTGAGGGGACAAGGATTTGTTCAGAACCAAGATCCTTTGAAGTCATTACACACAAAAGGCACAATGGTGGGATGTAGCTGACGACAAATCAGATCCATTCCAACTCCTCAACCACCGTACAGTCCCATTGCATCACGGGTCAGATCCCAAAAGCAACCAAAAACAACATCCAAGAATGACAATACCAAAGATCATGATGAACAATTAAAGAAAGCTCCAGGCAAGGTTACAATTATGGGATCTGGACAGACCAGCAGATTACCCTTACACGTTAGACTCATTCACCAGTTCTTCACATTTCTCTAATAGTAACTAAACATGAACACGTATTGTGAATAGTTATACTTCTTTGGAAGGGGGAAAGTGTCTTTAAAAAAAAGGGGGATATTGTAATACACCTTTAAGGGATAGCAGCATGACATCACTAGAAAGGAAGTGTGTCATGTGACCCAATCTTGGTTCCACTTTTGCCTTTGAGCTGTGGAGACGCACACACGGACACATGTGCTGCTGATGTTTTCAACCTTTTTATCCACGTATGCCTAGTGTTAATAAATAAACCCACCACATGTTCACATAATCCCTTATGAGTGATTGGTGCCTTTATATCATTATAACACAATGGGCTGTTCCATGGAATTGGACAAGGAAATGTGACAAGGGCATTCCAGTTGTGCAAAAGTCAGTTGGTAAATGGTACAACGCTTGTACATTATGAGGTGTCCAAACAGATTAACAGGCATGTGATGCCTCTCCATTCAGAGTAGGTGCTGTGATATGTTGGATAATGGTGAGGAGAAACCAATTCTATTTGTCTCAGGCACCCTCAGTGCCAGTGAGCGGAATTATGCTCAGATAGAATGTGAAGCATTGTCTCTGATTTTCAGAGTAAGAAGATTACATAAATAATTATATAGTCGCAGTTTCACAATCAAAACTGATCATTGGCCACTGACAGCTAATTTGAATCCAAAGTCTCCAGTACCCACTCTAACTGTAGCCCAAATGCAGAGATGGGCTTGGATTTTGCCTGCTTATCAGTACGACATGAAATACAAATGATCGGAAGACCATTGCAATGCTGATGAGATGTGGACTTTACCATTTCCATCAGAGGTAGAGCAACAGGGAGGGTGTCTTTTCCTTTTCACACGTGCATGAGTTGCTCGTTACAGCAGATGACACTTGGAGAACAATTCGTAGGGACTCCTTATTGGCAGGAGAGTATATATCATAAAATGGATTGAGAAATCAGGCCATATTTTATGCGTAAGATGAGTTGTCAGTTGATAAAGGCTGTGTTATATGGAGAGCCAGAGTTATAAGTTATGAAAGGTCATAGATCATAGTTGCTATGTGATCTCCATGATCAACACTTAGGGATGAGCTTGACAAAGAGTCTAGATGGTGGACAGGGTTTGGGGAGGCAGGAGGTGAGCTACTCTCCGTGGGATTCCTAGCCTCTAACCTGCTCTTGTAGGCAGTGTTTATTTATTTTTTTAATTCATTCATAGGATGTGGGCTTTGCTGGCCGGGCCAGCATTTATTGCCCATTCCTAGTTGCCCTTGTGAAGGTGGTACACCCACAGTGTTGTTAGTTTTATGGCTAGTCCAGTTTAGTTTCTGGTCAATAGCAACCCCCAGGATGTTGATAGTGGGGGATTCAGTGATGGTAATGATATTGAAGGTCAAAGGGCTATGGTTAGATTCTCTCTTGTTGGAGATGGTCATTGCCTGACACTTGTGTGGTGTGAATGTTACTGCCACTTGTCAGCTCAAGCCTGGATATTGTCCAGGTCTTGCTGCATTTGGACATGGGCTGCTTCAGTATCTGAGGCGTTGCGAATGGTGCTGAACATTGTGCAAACATCAGTGAACATCCCCACTTCTGACCTTATGATGGAGGGAAGATTACGGATGCAGCAACTGGGCTGAGGGCATGACAGCCACAGAGTAAATATGTCAGATGAGTTCTGTCACAGAGTGATATAGAGATTACTATCATCACAGAGGAAATACATCAGAGTAATAGCATCACACAGGGCTACAGTTATTATTCAAGAAAGGAGAGAGACAGGAAGCAGGAAACAGGCCAGTTAGCCTAACATCTGTCATAGGGAAATTGCTAGAATCCATAATTTAGGAGGTTACAGCAGGATACTTAGAAAATCATAATGTAATCAGGCAGTGTCAACATGACTTTGTGAGAAAGGAAGTCATGTTTGACTAATTTATTGGAGCTTTGAGGAAGTGACAAGCAAGGCGGAGAAGTGGGGAACCTGTAGATGTGAAGTACTTGGATTTCCAAAAGGCATTTGATAAGGTGCCACAACAAAAGTTACTACACAAAGTAAGATCTCATGGTGTAGGCAGTAACACATTAGCATGGAGAGAAGATTGGTTAGGAACAGGAAAACAAGCAGGGATAAATGGGTCTTTTTCAGGTTGGAAAGCTGCAACTCGCGGAATGTCACAGGGATCTGTGCTGGGGCCTCAACTATTTACACTCTCCATCAATTGCCTGGATGAAGGGGCTGAATGTATAGTAGCTAAATTTGCCGATAACACCAAGATGGGTGGGAAAGTAAATCGTGAAGAGAAGGTCGAGAGTCTGCAAAGGGATATAGACAGGTTAAGGGAGTGGGCAAAAAATTGGCCCATTGAGTATGTCAAGAAGAGATATTAATGTCAATATTATTTTCAAATTGGAATTGTAGTAGGGTATGGTGTATGTCTCTATTGGATTAAAGAGAGTCTGAGTGCTTTGATGTATAGCTTTGAGATGTTAATTAGATAAATGCAAGGAAGTTAAAAGATAAAGTGTAAATTTGCATTCATTGAATAAAGCATTCAAGAGTGCGAGTAAAATCTTGCACCTGGCTGGGAGACACCAAGCAATGTGCTTATATTACTAATAAAATTAATGAGGTAAAAATGTTATTGGTAGAAGATGTGACTTTAAAAGCCTAGGATACAATGGAAAACTTACACTCAATGGGGAAGCTTCGGTGTAAACAAAAGAGTTTGTGTGTGAGTCAGAGGCATCTAAGATCTCACCAGCCTGTAAACCTATAAATGCATCTGCAAAGAACCTCATTTTGAATTTGTAAGGTCAAATGTGCTTTGCCTAGTGTCTGTTCAAAGTCTATGGGATACTTTTGCCTTGAAGATTTACCTAGGAGTCATTAATTTGGGGATTTGTTTAAAAGTTATTATGGTAGCAATTTGCGGTCATGCGTATGTGTTTAATTCGCTGTTTATATAAAACTAAATTAAAACATTTATTAACTTAAGAACCTTTCAAGGCTCAGTGGTCTTATTCCCAAACTTAGAGCTGCATCTCAGACATACCAGTTGAAAGTATAGGTTATGATAGTTGTTCAAGTTTTCCTCTGGGATTCTAACAACTCAGCCTTTACTAACTGCTGTGTCACCACAAGTGTAATGTGGGAAAATGTGAACTTGTCCACTTTGGCAGGAAGAATAGAAAAGCAGCAAATTATTTAAATGGGGAGAGATTGGGGAACTCTGAGGTACAGAGGGATCTGGGTGTCCTGGTACATGAATCACAATGTGATCATCTTTCAAAATTCTATACATTCTGGAACAGTTGCTACAGATTGGAACATGGAAAATGTAACTCCATTATTTAAGAAAGGAGGGAAGAGAGAAAACAAGGAGCTACAGACCTGTTAGCTCAACATCAGTAGTAAGGAAAACATTCAAATCTGTTATAAAGAATTTGATAACTGGGCACATAGAAAATAATGGTGAGATTGGGCAGAGGCAACATGGATTTACAAAATTGAAATCAGGTTTGACAAACCTGTTGGAGTTTTTTGAGGATGTAACTAGCAGGATAGATAAGGGAGAACCAGTAGATGTGGTATCTTTGGATTTTCAGAAGGCTTTCAATAAGGTCTCAAGAAGTTAGTAAGCAAATTAGGGCACATGGGATTGGGGGTGATATACTGGCACAGGTTGAGAATTAAGAATTGGTTAACAAATGGAAAACAGAGAGTAGGGATGATGAATCATTCTCAGGTTAACAGGCTAAATTTGGATCAGTGCTTAGGCCCCAGCTGTTCACCAAATGTAATGTTCCTGAGATTTCTGATGATACAAAACTAGGTGGTGATGTGAGTTGTGAGGAGGATGAAAAAGAGGTCAAGGAGATTCAGACAGACTAAGTGAGTGGATAAGATCATGGTAGATGGAACATAGTGCAGAAAAATGTGAAGTTATCCACTTTGGTAGGAAAACAGGAATGTAGAGTATTTCTTAAATGGAGAGAGATTAGGAAGCATTGATGTCCAAAGTGACCTGGATGTCCTTGTTCAAAAATCACTGAAAGCTAACAAGCAGGGTGCAACAAGCAATTAGGAAGGCAAATGGTATGTTGGCCTTTATTGCAAGAGGAATTGAGTTCAAGAATAAGGCAGTGTGGCTGCAGTTGTATAGCATCTTGGTGAGACCAGACCTGGAGTGTTATGTACAGTTTTGGTCTCCTTGCCTAAGGAAAGATATATTGGCCATGGAGGGAGTACAATGAAGGTTCACCAGACTTGTTCCTGGGATGTTGGAACTGTCCAATGAAGAGATTGGGGAAACAGAGACTGCATTCTCTAGAGTTTAGAAGAATGAGAGGTAATCGCATTGATTTCAACTACCCAAATATTAACTGGGATAGTTTGTGTGCAAAGTAGAGAGGGAGCAAAATTCTTACATTCCTTTTTTAGCCAGTACATAGAAAACCCAACAAGGGAGGGGACAGTTCTGGACCTAATATTTGGAAATGAGCCTGTGCAGGTGGAAGGCCTATCAGTAGGGGAGCATTTTGGAGATAGTGACCATAACTCTGTTAGGTTTAGGATAGTTATGGAAAAGGATAAGGTTAGGCTGAGAATAAAAGTTCTAAACTGGGGACAGGCTAATTTTACTGAGATGAGATACGATTTGGCCCAAGTGGACTGGGAGCAGCTACTTGCAAATAAAACTGTGTCTGAGCAGTAGGAGGCATTCAAGGAGGAAATAGCGAGAGTACAGGGCAAATATGTTCCCATAAGGATAAGGGAAGGAGGGACCAAGTCCAGAGGATCCTTCATGTCAAGAGACATAAAGGTTAGGATTAAGAGAAAAAAAGGGAAGCTTATGGCAGATACCAAGGGCTCGAAATGACGGAGTCCCGAGACTAGTATAAAAAGTGCAGGGAGGGGAAGTTAAAAAGGAAACTGTCTATGTAATTTCACATGGTCTTTCTGTCCCCGAATTCTTATTCTCAACAGTTAAGGAAACTTCATGAACTTTGTTGAGAAATCTCTGGCATTCTCAGTGGCAAGCAGTAATGGCCTGACTGAGTAAAGTGTAGACCCACATTTTTTCCAAACACAACTGCTCTATCATTCTTCATATCTAGCATCATTTGAGCCTTCGTCATCGCAGGTCAACTCAACAATGACAGTATCTCACGAGAAACCACATCAGTACTGATAAACAGATTGATCCCTGCTACAAGGGAGGACCACCCATTTGGAGCATGTTAATGTACTGCCACGTCTGAACCTGAAGCAGGGAGAGCTTTCATACTCCGACCTTCCACCGGTCTGCCTCATTGAGAGGCTCCAGATAGCAGTCAGGCCAGGCCATACCGCACACTGTAGAAATACAATCACTGTCCAGGACTGCGCAGTTGAAGGAATCTACCATCAAGATACTCCTCACCAGATTCAAGCTCTCAGTGATCAGTACAATTCCATCCCGCCAGTCACCATCATCATTTTCAGTTTCAGATGAAGCCGTCTCATGGGTCACTTCAAAAACCCGATTCCTTCGCTGTGGGCAGTTCATCACATAATGACACTGGGAATCACACCGAAACACTGATTAACCATTCCCCGTGCATTTTTTGGGTTTAAATACCTACAGTCACCGTCCCAGACACACTTGTCCCGACTCTCAAATTGTCCAGTGTTGTGACCATATTCAGATCTGTCATTAACCCCATCTTTGTATTGGAATCTTCATCTAATATTTGGTCAACTGTGAAATTCAGTCACCATTGAATCCCCTACCTTTGGTTTCACAGCTTAGTTGTTCACATTTGCTAAAAAAGTAACAGGGAACGACTGCTTCCCCAGAAATGTTTTCAGGGCAGCAGCCATGTGATCTAGGAGAGGGTCTTTCCCTTGGAACTAAACCCCTGTTAATACTAAAAGACAATCAATGTGGGAAATGCGAGTCCAGACATTGAAATGCCAAAACCGATTCTGGAATTTCAAGTTCACATCTCTGGAGTCTCCTGTACCATTTATCAAAATCCATGATATATTCTTCCATGGACTGATCTGATTTACCTATCAAACCTAAACCTATCCAAGATCATCCAAACTTCATACGCTTCCAATAACTCATCCTTTTTGTAAAACTCATCCAAAAATTGTATCAGATGGTTTAATCCCTCTTCATGATCCAAATCATCCACTTTCTATTCTGACAATGCTTTACTCCTTACCTTATTTTTGGCTGGTAATAATAACGGCAAAGCCATGCCTTGCTTCTTCTGGGGTATGGAAATAACCCGGGTCCACATTTCAGCTTCAACCTTCTGGTAAGATTCAGAGTCAGAAAAGATTGGTGGAGTCAACACTTGTGATTTTGTACTGTCCTTCCGCCGTTCCAGTACTTAAATCGTCAGTAACAGTGTACTTCTTTTCCCTCAGAGGACTGAGAAAGCTTCATATACAGCAACCAATCAACAAAGATTAAAACAAAAAAACTGCAGATGCTGGAAATCCAAAACAAAAACAGAATTACCTGGAAAAACTCAGCAGGTCTGGCAGCGTCGGCGGAGAAGAAAAGAGTTGACGTTTCGAGTCCTCATGACCCTTCGACAGAACTTGAGAGTTCTTGAGAAAGTTCATCCTCTGCTACCATGTTCCTTACAGTAAGAGGTTGTGTGGAAGAATTAATCCAGGCTGGTCTCTTGGTTTGAGCTGGTTTATTTTCAAGACAATTCCTCAGTGCTACTGACTTCCAAGTAACTTCCACACAAAGTGTTCCAGCTCTATCTTTTTATTCTATTTAGATGGGATAATCAATGTCCATCGCCTGTTTAACTAGCAATTGTTTTTAACAAGGCGATTACCATATTAACACATGAGAAAGCATTGGTGGGTAGAATAAACGAAAACCCAAAGTGGTTTTTAAATATATAAAGAGCAAGAGAATAACTAGGGAAAGTAGAAGGGTCAATTAGGGGCCATGGGGGTAATCTGTGTATGGACCCAGAAAACAATAGAAAAGGATGACGCAGGTATAGACATCAGGGTGGAGGACTGTGAAATATTAGAGGAAACGAGCATAGAGAGAGGAGGTACTAGTGGGTTTTGCAGCCTTAAAAGTGGATAAATCTCCAGGCCTGGATGAGATGTATCCCAGGCTGTTGAGGGAGACAAGGGAAGAGATATCAGGGACCCTGGCAGTAATTTTCAAATCCTCTCTGGCCACAGGTGAGGTGCCAGAGGACTGGAGGACCTCTAACATTGTCCCATTATTAAAAAAAGGAGGAAGGGATAGACCAGGAAATTACAGGCCAGTCAGTCTAACATCGGTGGAGAAGTTACTAGAAAGAATTCAGAGGGGCAGAATATATCTGCACTTGGAGAGACACAGATTAATCAGGGATAGTCAGCATGGATTTGTTAAGGGAAGGCCGTGTTTGACGAATTTAATTGAATTTTTTGAGAAGGTAACGAGGAGTGTTGATGAGGGTAATGCATTTGATGTGGTCTACATGGACTTTAGCAAGGCTTTTGAAAAGGTCCCTCATGGCAGACTGGTCAAGAAAGTAAGAGACCCAAGGCAAAGTGGCACATTGGATCCAAAATTGGCTGAGAGGCAGGAAGCAGAGGGTGATGGTAGAGGGATGTTTCTGTGACTGGAAGCCTGTTTCCAGTGGGGTTCTACAAAGCTCGGTGCAGGGGCCCTGGCTGTTTGTGGTGTATATAAATGGTTGGGACTTAAATGTAGTGGGTATGATCAAGAAGTTCGTAGTTGACACAAAAATTGTTAGGGTGGTAAATAGGAGGATAGCCTTAAACTGCAAGAGGATATCAATGGACTGGTCAGGTGGGCAGAGCAGTGGCAAATGGAATTCAACCCAGAAAAGTGAGAGGTAATGCACTTGGGGAGGGTAACAAGACAAGGGATTACACTATGAATGGTAGGACCCTGGAAAGTACTGAAGATCAGAGGGACATTGGTGTGCATATCCACAGATCCCTGAAGGTAGCAGGGCAGGTAGATAAGGTGGTTAAGAAGGCTTATGGGATACTTGCCTTTATTAGCTGAGATGTAGAATACAAGAGCAGGGAGGTTACGCTGGAACTGTATAAAACGCTGGTTAGGCTACAGCTGGAGTACTGTGTGTAGTTCTGGTCACCACGTTATAGGAAGGATGTGATTGCACTGGAGAGGGTGCAGAGGAGATTTACCAGGATGCTGCCTGGGCTGGAGGGTCGGAGCTATGAGGAAAGATTGGATAGGCTGGGGTTGTTTTCCTTGGAGCAGTGAAGGTTGAGAGGGGACCTGATAGAGGTGGATAAGATTATGAGGGGCATAGATAGGGGGGTTTTTTTATTCATTGAGGGAATGTGGGCATCATTGGCTAGACCAACATTTATTGCCCAAACCTAATTGCCCTCATTGAGAGGGCATTTTTAAGAGTCAACCACATTGCTGTGGATCTGGAGTCACAAGGCCCAGGAGCACTATGCTGGGTCTCTGGAACACTACTCCAGTGATAATACCACCGAGCCACTGCCTGGGTGGGTGCTTTTTCCATTAGTAGAGGGATCAATAACCAGGGGGCACAGAGTTAAGGTAAGAGGTAGAGGGATATGAGGGGAGTTAAGGAGAAGTTTTTTCACCCAGAGGGTGGGAGGTTTGGACATGAGTTGGGACATGTCCATAGCTTTTAATCAAACTTTTTTAAACTTTTTAAAACCTTCATGAGGACTCATTCCGTCCGTGGATGAGGTTTGATGTTTTCTCAAAAGCTCGCCAGGCTTCTGGAACTCACTGTCTGAAAGGGTGGCTGAGTCAGAAACTCTTGTAACGTTTAGGAAGTATTTAGATATTCACTTGTGTTGCCTCAGCCTCCAGGGCGATGGGCCAAGTGCCGGAAAATGGGATTGGTGTAGTCAGATCTTTGCTGACATGCGTAGACACGATGGGCCGAATGGCCTCCTTCTGGCTGTAGATGTTGATTAGACGATGGTCAGGATATTGAGGCCGGCGAGCGGCGAGTGGAGGGGGGATGGGAGCCGCTCACCCAGGTGTAAAATGACGGGGGATGAAGCAGCGCAGAACTCCTGACATCGTCTCCATATTCAGGTTGGTGAGGGCACAACCGAATCAGCTGTGTGCCCTCTGACCTCGGGTTACAGAGAGGAATCAGCTGTGTGCCCTCTGACCTCGGGTTACAGAGAGAGGGAATCAGCTGTGTGCCCTCTGACCTCGGGTTACAGAGAGAGGGAATCAGCTGTGTGCCCTCTGACCTCGGGTTACAGGGAGAGGGAATCAGCTGTGTGCCCTCTGACCTCGGGTTACAGGGAGGAATCAGATGTGTGCCCTCTGACCTCGGGTTACAGGGAGGAATCAGCTGTGTGCCCTCTGACCTCGGGTTACAGAGAGGAATCAGCTGTGTGCCCTCTGACCTCCGGTTACAGAGAGGAATCAGCTGTGTGCCCTCTGACCTCGGGTTACAGGGAGGAATCAGCTGTGTGCCCTCTGACCTCGGGTTACAGGGAGGAATCAGCTGTGTGCCCTCTGACCTCGGGTTACAGGGAGGAATCAGCTGTGTGCCCTCTGACCTCGGGTTACAGCGAGGAATCAGCTGTGTGCCCTCTGACCTCGGGTTACAGAGAGGGAATCAGCTGTGTGCCCTCTGACCTCGGGTTACAGAGAGGGAATCAGCTGCGTGCCCTCTGACCTCGGGTTACAGGGAGGAATCAGCTGTGTGCCCTCTGACCTCGGGTTACAGAGAGAGGGAATCAGCTGTGTGCCCTCTGACCTCGGGTTACAGAGAGAGGGAATCAGCTGTGTGCCCTCTGACCTCGGGTTACAGGGAGAGGGAATCAGCTGTGTGCCCTCTGACCTCGGGTTACAGGGAGGAATCAGATGTGTGCCCTCTGACCTCGGGTTACAGGGAGGAATCAGCTGTGTGCCCTCTGACCTCGGGTTACAGAGAGGAATCAGCTGTGTGCCCTCTGACCTCCGGTTACAGAGAGGAATCAGCTGTGTGCCCTCTGACCTCGGGTTACAGGGAGGAATCAGCTGTGTGCCCTCTGACCTCGGGTTACAGGGAGGAATCAGCTGTGTGCCCTCTGACCTCGGGTTACAGGGAGGAATCAGCTGTGTGCCCTCTGACCTCGGGTTACAGCGAGGAATCAGCTGTGTGCCCTCTGACCTCGGGTTACAGAGAGGGAATCAGCTGTGTGCCCTCTGACCTCGGGTTACAGAGAGGGAATCAGCTGCGTGCCCTCTGACCTCGGGTTACAGAGAGGGAATCAGCTGTGTGCCCTCTGACCTCGGGTTACAGCGAGGAATCAGCTGTGTGCCCTCTGACCTCGGGTTAGAGAGAGGGAATCAGCTGTGTGCCCTCTGACCTCGGGTTACAGAGAGGGAATCAGCTGTGTGCCGTCTGACCTCGGGTTACAGAGAGGGAATCAGCTGTGTGCCCTCTGACCTCGGGTTACAGGGAGGAATCAGCTGTGTGCCCTCTGACCTCGGGTTACAGGGAGGAATCAGCTGTGTGCCCACTGACCTCGGGTTACAGAGAGGGAATCAGCTGTGTGCCCTCTGACCTCGGGTTACAGGGAGGAATCAGCTGTGTGCCCTCTGACCTCGGGTTACAGGGAGGAATCAGCTGTGTGCCCTCTGACCTCGGGTTACAGGGAGGAATCAGCTGTGTGCCCTCTGACCTCGGGTTACAGAGAGGGAATAAGCTGTGTGCCCTCTGACCTCGTGTTACAGGGAGGAATCAGCTGTGTGCCCTCTGACCTCGGGTTACAGAGAGGGAATCAGATGTGTGCCCTCTGACCTCGGGTTACAGGGAGGAATCAGCTGTGTGCCCTCTGACCTCGGGTTACAGAGAGGAATCAGTTGTGTGCCCTCTGACCTCGGGTTACAGAGAGGGAATCAGCTGTGTGCCCTCTGACCTCGGGTTACAGAGAGAGGGAATCAGCTGTGTGCCCTCTGACCTCGGGTTACAGGGAGGAATCAGCTGTGTGCCCTCTGACCTCGGGTTACACAGAGGGAATCAGCTGTGTGCCCTCTGACCTCGGGTTACAGGGAGGAATCAGCTGTGTGCCCTCTGACCTCGGGTTACAGAGAGGGAATCAGCTGTGTGCCCTCTGACCTCGGGTTACAGAGAGGGAATCAGCTGTGTGCCCTCTGACCTCGGGTTACAGAGAGAGGGAATCAGCTGTGTGCCCTCTGACCTCGGGTTACAGGGAGGAATCAGCTGTGTGCCCTCTGACCTCGGGTTACAGAGAGGGAATCAGCTGTGTGCCCTCTGACCTCGGGTTACAGGGAGGAATCAGCTGTGTGCCCTCTGACCTCGAGTTACAGGGAGGAATCAGCTGTGTGCCCTCTGACCTCAGGTTACAGAGTGGGAATCAGCTGTGTGCCCTCTGACCTCGGGTTACAGAGAGGGAATCAGCTCTGTGCCCTCTGACCTCGGGTTACAGAGAGAGGGAATCAGCTGTGTGCCCTCTGACCTCGGGTTACAGAGAGAGGGAATCAGCTGTGTGCCCTCTGACCTCGGGTTACAGGGAGGAATCAGCTGTGTGCCCTCTGACCTCGGGTTACAGGGAGAGGGAATCAGCTGTGTGCCCTCTGACCTCGGGTTACAGAGAGAGGGAATCAGCTGTGTGCCCTCTGACCTCGGGTTACAGAGAGGAATCAGCTGTGTGCCCTCTGACCTTGGGTTACAGGGAGAGGGAATCAGCTGTGTGCCCTCTGACCTCGGGTTACAGAGAGGGAATCAGCTGTGTGCCCTCTGACCTCGGTTACAGGGAGGAATCAGCTGTGTGCCCTCTGACCTCGGGTTACAGGGAGGAATCAGCTGTGTGCCCTCTGACCTCGGGTTACAGGGAGAGGGAATCAGCTGTGTGCCCTCTGACCTCGGGTTACAGAGAGGAATCAGCTGTGTGCCCTCTGACCTCGGGTTACAGAGAGGGAATCAGCTGTGTGCCCTCTGACCTCGGGTTACAGAGAGAGGGAATCAGCTGTGTGCCCTCTGACCTCGGGTTACAGGGAGGAATCAGCTGTGTGCCCTCTGACCTCGGGTTACAGGGAGGAATCAGCTGTGTGCCCTCTGACTTCGAGTTACAGGAAGGAATCAGCTGTGTGCCCTCTGACCTCGGGTTACAGGGAGGAATCAGCTGTGTGCCCTCTGACCTCGGGTTACAGGGAGAGGGAATCAGCTGTGTGCCCTCTGACCTCGGGTTACCGAGAGGGAATCAGCTGTGTGCCCTCTGACCTCGGGTTACAGAGAGGAATCAGCTGTGTGCCCTCTGACCTCGGGTTACAGGGAGAGGGAATCAGCTGTGTGCCCTCTGACCTCGGGTTACAGGGAGGGAATCAGCTGTGTGCCCTCTGACCTCGGGTTACAGGGAGAGTGAATCAGCTGTGTGCCCTCTGACCTCGGGTTACAGAGAGAGGCAATCAGCTGTGTGCCCTCTGACCTCGGGTTACAGAGAGGAATCAGCTGTGTGCCCTCTGACCTCGGGTTACAGAGAGAGGGAATCAGCTGTGTGCCCTCTGACCTCGGGTTACAGGGAGGAATCAGCTGTGTGCCCTCTGACCTCGGGTTACAGGGAGAGGGAATCAGCTGCGTGCCCTCTGACCTCGGGTTACAGAGAGAGGCAACCAGCTGTGTGCCCTCTGACCTCGGGTTACAGAGAGAGGGAATCAGCTGTGTGCCCTCTGACCTCGGGTTACAGAGAGAGGGAATCAGCTGTGTGCCCTCTGACCTCGGGTTACAGAGAGGAATCAGCTGTGTGCCCTCTGACCTCGGGTTACAGAGAGAGGGAAGCAGCTGTGTGCCCTCTGACCTCGGGTTACAGGGAGGAATCAGCTGTGTGCCTTCTGACCTCGGGTTACAGGGAGAAGGAATCAGCTGTGTGCCCTCTGACCTCGGGTTACAGAGAGGGAATCAGCTGTGTGCCCTCTGACCTCAGGTTACAGGGAGGAATCAGCTGTGTGCCCTCTGACCTCGGGTTACAGGGAGGAATCAGCTGTGTGCCCTCTGACCTCGGGTTACAGGGAGAGGGAATCAGCTGTGTGCCCTCTGACCTCGGGTTACAGAGAAGAATCAGCTGTGTGCCCTCTGACCTCGGGTTACAGGGAGAGGGAATCAGCTGTGTGCCCTCTGACCTCCGGGTACAGGGAGAGGGAATCAGCTGTGTGCCCTCTGACCTCGGGATACAGAGAGAGGGAATCAGCTGTGTGCCCTCTGACCTCGGGTTACAGGGAGGAATCAGCTGTGTGCCCTCTGACCTCGGGTTACAGGGAGGAATCAGCTGTGTGCCCTCTGACCTCGGGTTACAGGGAGGAATCAGCTGTGTGCCCTCTGACCTCGGGTTACAGGGAGGAATCAGCTGTGTGCCCTCTGACCTCGGGTTACAGAGAGGGAATCAGCTGTGTGCCCTCTGACCTCGGGTTACAGAGAGGGAATCAGCTGTGTGCCCTCTGACCTCGGGTTACAGGGAGGAATCAGCTGTGTGCCCTCTGACCTCGGGTTACAGGGAGAGGGAATCAGCTGTTTGCCCTCTGACCTCGGGTTAGAGAGAGGGAATCAGCTGTGTGCCCTCTGACCTCGGGTTACAGGGAGGAATCAGCTGTGTGCCCTCTGACCTCGGGTTACAGAGAGGGAATCAGCTGTGTGCCCTCTGACCTCGGGTTAGAGAGAGGGAATCAGCTGTGTGCCCTCTGACCTCGGGTTACAGGGAGGAATCAGCTGTGTGCCCTCTGACCTCGGGTTACAGAGAGGGAATCAGCTGTGTGCCCTCTGACCTCGGGTTACAGGGAGGAATCAGCTGTGTGCCCTCTGACCTCGGGTTACTGGGAGGAATCAGCTGTGTGCCCTCTGACCTCGGGTTACAGAGAGAGGGAATCAGCTGTGTGCCCTCTGACCTCGAGTTACAGGGAGGAATCAGCTGTGTGCCCTCTGACCTCGGGTTACAGAGAGGGAATCAGCTGTGTGCCCTCTGACCTCGGGTTACAGGGAGGAATCAGCTGTGTGCCCTCTGACCTCGGGTTACTGGGAGGAATCAGCTGTGTGCCCTCTGACCTCGGGTTACAGAGAGACGGAATCAGCTGTGTGCCCTCTGACCTCAGGTTACAGAGTGGGAATCAGCTGTGTGCCCTCTGACCTCGTGTTACAGGGAGGAATCAGCTGTGTGCCCTCTGACCTCGGGTTACAGGGAGAGGGAATCAGCTGTGTGCCCTCTGACCTCGGGTTACAGAGAGGAATCAGCTGTGTGCCCTCTGACCTCGGGTTACACAGAGAGGGAATCAGCTGTGTGTCCTCTGACCTCGGGTTACACAGAGAGGGAATCAGCTGTGTGCCCTCTGACCTCGGGTTACAGGGAGGAATCAGCTGTGTGCCCTCTGACCTCGGGTTACTGGGAGGAATCAGCTTTGTGCCCTCTGACCTCGGGTTACAGAGAGAGGGAATCAGCTGTGTGCCCTCTGACCTCGGGTTACAGGGAGGAATCAGCTGTGTGCCCTCTGACCTCGGGTTACAGGGAGGAATCAGCTGTGTGCCCTCTGACTTCGGGTTACAGAGAGGGAATCAGCTGTGTGCCCTCTGACCTCGGGTTACAGAGAGAGGGAATCAGCTGTGTGCCCTCTGACCTCGGGTTACAGGGAGGAATCAGCTGTGTGCCCTCTGACCTCGAGTTACAGGGAGGAATCAGCTGTGTGGCCTCTGACCTCGGGTTACAGAGAGGGAATCAGCTGTGTGCCCTCTGACCTCAGGTTACAGGGAGGAATCAGCTGTGTGCCCTCTGACCTCGAGTTACAGAGAGGAATCAGCTGTGTGCCCTCTGACCTCGGGTTACAGGGAGGAATCAGCTGTGTGCCCTCTGACCTCGGGTTACAGGGAGGAATCAGCTGTGTGCCCTCTGACCTCGGGTTACAGAGAGAGGGAATCAGCTGTTTGCCCTCTGACCTCGGGTTACAGGGAGGAATCAGCTGTGTGCACTCTGACCTCGGGTTACAGAGAGAGGGAATCAGCTGTGTGCCCTCTGACCTCGGGTTACAGGGAGATGTTATCAGCTGTGTGCCCTCTGACCTCAGGTTACAGAGAGGAATCAGCTGTGTGCCCTCTGACCTCGGGTTACAGAGAGAGGGAATCAGCTGTGTGCCCTCTGACCTCGGGTTACAGAGAGAAATCAGCTGTGTGCCCTCTGACCTCGGGTTACAGAGAGGAATCAGCTGTGTGCCCTCTGACCTCGGGTTACAGAGAGAGGGAATCAGCTGTGTGCCCTCTGACCTCGGGTTACAGGGAGGAATCAGTTGTGTGCCCTCTGACCTCGGGTTACAGAGAGGAATCAGCTGTGTGCCCTCTGACCTCGGGTTACAGGGAGAGGGAATCAGCTGTGTGCCCTCTGACCTCGGGTTCCAGGGAGGAATCAGCTGTGTGCCCTCTGACCTCGGGTTACAGGGAGGAATCAGCTGTGTGCCCTCTGACCTCGGTTACAGGGAGAGGGAATCAGCTGTGTGCCCTCTGACCTCGGGTTACAGAGAGGAATCAGCTGTGTGCCCTCTGACCTTGGGTTACAGGGAGGAATCAGCTGTGTGCCCTCTGACCTCGGGTTACAGGGAGGAATCAGCTGTGTGCCCTCTGACCTCGGGTTACAGGGAGGAATCAGCTGTGTGCCCTCTGACCTCGGGTTACAGGGAGAGGGAATCAGCTGTGTGCCCTCTGACCTCGGGTTACAGAGAGGGAATCAGCTGTGTGCCCTCTGACCTCGGGTTACAGGGAGAGGGAATCAGCTGTGTGCCCTCTGACCTCGGGTTACAGAGAGGAATCAGCTGTGTGCCCTCTGACCTCGGGTTACAGGGAGGAATCAGCTGTGTGCCCTCTGACCTCGGGTTACAGGGAGGAATCAGCTGTGTGCCCTCTGACCTCGGGTTACAGGGAGGAATCAGCTGTGTGCCCTCTGACCTCGGGTTACAGGGAGGAATCAGCTGTGTGCCCTCTGACCTCGGGTTACAGGGAGGAATCAGCTGTGTGCCCTCTGACCTCAGGTTACAGAGAGACGGAATCAGCTGTGTGCCCTCTGACCTCGGGTTACAGAGAGGGAATCAGCTGTTTGCCCTCTGACCTGTCAAGGGCCTCCTGAGACCATTGACGTAGTCAGTAACCTCATTAATGGACCTGCCTGTCCCACTTTAAGGTCGGCGGGCAGACCGGGATCCCTGGAGGGTTCAAGCCTGGAACCTCATCCACGGGCAGGATGAGTCTTCATGAAGGTTTTAAAAAGTTTAATAAAAGTTTGATTAAAAGTGATGGACATGTCCCAAATCATGTGACAGTGTCCTATCAGGGACATGGTGGGGAAATTTTATTTTTGTACATTGACTACTTTCACATTTGGTGCCGATCTCCCTGAGGCAGCACTTAGCTTCAGGGGAAGGAGGCGTTCTTTCATGTGCACTCCTGAGCGTACTCTTGGCTGAGGGAATACCTCCGTCCCCCGGCCACACAGGGAGGGCACTGCCACCACCTCCCCCCCCCCCCCCCCCACCATTCAGGAGGGAAATTCTTCCCTGTGAGTCTGTGACAAGAAAATGCCAATATCACGCAAACAACTATTTGTACTGAAAGAAAAGAGAGTGCTGATTAGTTGGCAAGTGGACTCTGATTGGTAGAGGTGTTGCCATGCAGAATACACCAGTTGATGGTGTCTGACAGTTAATGCCAAGCATTGTTTGAAATTGAAACCAGGCAGCTTGACTCTGATTGGCGAAGACATTGCCCTGGGGAATGAGTCAGCGAATTGCTGTCACTTATTTTGTTTAGCTGAAACAGGCACAATGTGTGTACACGTACTTTCTCTCTGCAAGGAACAGGGCCCTGTGTATTAATATCTGTAGCTTCCAGTACAGCAAATGTGCCACATTGTGAGCCCTACTGACAATCTTAAATTGGTTATCAATATAATACTTAGCACACTGAGGGTTATCCAGCCAATGTAAAAACAGAACGTGCTGGAAAAACCCAGCAGGTCTAACAGCATCTGTGGAGAGAAAGACAGAGTTAATGTTTCGCGTCGGTATGACTCTTCTCCAGAGCTCAGACCTGCTGAGGTTTTCCAACGTTTTCTGTGCTTGCTTCAGATTTGCCAGCATCCACAGTATTTTGCTCTTATCTCAGTGTTTAGTTGACCGCCACTTCTCTCCCAGCCATGTCTACCTTGAAGAAGGACTGCTCTTCTCTCCGACAGGATTTCCGTATCTCTCTTTTGCCCTGTTCACCTTCACTGCTTCCCATTTCCCTCCTGGTGTTTGACAAGGTGTTTAGCAGCTCTGAAGAAGAGTCATATGGACTCGGAACATTAACTCTGCTTTTAGATGCCGTTAGACCTGCTGAGCTTTTCCAGCGTTTTCTGTGTTTGCTTCAGATTTGCCAGCGCCCACAGTATTTTGCTATTATTTAGCAAATGTTGTCCAATCGCGGAATCACGTCTAATTTTGCATATTGTTTACAGCTCTGTAAGTACGGGCTGGTTGGGTACAGTCTGTACCTGTCCAATGTGAACAGCGGCTGGGACAGGCTGTTTGATATGATCCGCCAGTCTTTAGGGACATCCGGCCTATATACCTAACATCACACTGACACTGAAATTCATATACCACATCACCCATTTGTGTGATAGGCAGAATGTCTTTTTGGCTTGATGGCAGCATCCTGTTCATTCGCTTGTTTATTTCCCAGGACTATGTTTTGACCAATCAAAGTTAAGCTGCCTGGTTTAAATTCTTGCAGTTAACAGTCCGTCACTGTCAACTGGTGCATTCTCCATGGCAATGCCTCTACCAATCAGAGTCCACTTTGCAACCAATCAACACTCTCTTCTCACATAGTATAAACATGTTGTTTCCCCTGAACATAGGTATTTTCTGGTGATTTGTCTGGTGAGTGCAGGACAAAAAGCTACAACTTAAATAAGAGGAGGCACTGGGAATCCAGAGACCCAGGGTAATGCTCTGGGGACCTGGGTTCAAATCTAGCATGGCAGATGGTGGAATTTGAGTTCAATAAAAAAAAATTGGAATTAAAAGTCTAATGATGACCAGGAAACCATTATCGTAAAAATGCATCTGGCTCACTTATATGTCCTTTACAGAAGGATATGACCGTCCTTACTTGGTATGGCCTACATGTGACTCTCAAATGCTCTCTGAAAATCCCATGAATTAATAAAAGAAACAGTGTTCCTTTTATCAGCAATACTCAAGCTCTGTGTTACCAAACCATTCCTTCCCTGTCGCTGGGTCAAAATCCTGGAACTCCCTCCCTAACAGCACTGTGGGTGTACCTACACCACATGGACTGCAGCGGTTCAACAAGGCAGCTCACCACCACCTTCTCAAGTGTAATAAACACTGACCTAGCTATAAAGAGCACATGCCACAAAATAATAAAAAAGATGAATACAATCACACATTGGGAATATATCAGGCTAATAAATGCATTCACAGTGAATATATCTGATTAATACACGCACAGAGATTGATACAGTCACAACTGAGTGAATATATAAGATTGTTAAAGTCACCCATGGAATGCATATATCAGATTGACCCAGTCACACACAAAGTGAATATATCACATTGACCCAGTCACGCACAAAGTGAATATATCAGATTGATACAGTCACAACTGAGTGAATATATAAGATTGTTAAAGTCACAAATGGAGTGCATATATCACATTGACCCAGTCACACACAAAGTGAATATATCACATTGATCCAGTCACACACAAAGTGAATATATCAGATTGATACAATCACACATGGAGTGAATATATCAGATTTGTTCAGTCACACTCAGATTGACTATATCAGATTGATACAGTCACACACTGACTGAATATATCTGATTGATATAGCCACACAGAACAATTATATCAGATTAATCAATATAAAGACTGAATATATTGGAGTAACACAATCACACAGAATGAATATATCAGACTCAATGTGAAAAAAATCAGACTGACATATTCACACAGGGTGATTTTTCAGAATGATACCACCACACAGGCTTAATATAATTGGGTGATACAATCAGTCATTGTGTCACTGTATGGATTTGATATGGTCACATAAATTAAATTTATCATATTGGTGCAGTCACATAGCAAGAAAACATCAGATGAATCATCACAAAGAATGAAAATATCACAGTCGTAGAGAGTGCATATTTCAGATTGATACCATCAGTGTTCAAATTATAGGACATTACAGTCATACACAGAGTGAATATATTAGATTGATACAGTCACACACAGAGTGAATATAGCAGCTTAATAAAGTCACACAGGGTGAATATATCAGACTCAAATAGAAGTATAATGTGAAAATAAAAATCAGTTTGACATAGTCACACTGAGTGATTTTTCAGATTGGGATAGTCACACAGCTTGAATATGTCAGGTTTAACATCCTGGGGATTACCATTGACCAGGAATTGAACTGAACTAGCCATATAAATACTGTGGCTACAAGAGCATTTCAGAGGCTGGGAATCCTGCAGTGAGTAACTCACCTCCTGACTCTCAAAAACCTGTTCACAAGGCACATGTCAGGAGTTTGATGGAATACTCCCCACTTGCCTGGATGAGTGCAGCTCTAACAACACTCAAGAAGTTCAACATCATCCAGGACAAAGCAGCCTGATTGATTGGCACTCCATCTACCACCTTAATCATTCACTCTCTCCACCACCGACGCACAGTAGCAGCAGTGTGTACCATCTACAAGACGCACTGCAGGAATTCACCAAGGCCCCTTAGACAGCACCGTCCAAACCCACGACCTCTACCATCTAGAAGGACAAGGGCAGCAGATAGATGGGAACATCACCACCTGGAAGTTCCCCTCCAAGTCACTCACTATCCTGACTTGGAAATATATCACCTTTCCTTCATTGTTGCTGGGTCAAAACCCTGGAACTCCCTCCCTAACAGTACTGTGGGTGTACCTACACCACATGGACTGCAGCGGTTCAAGAAGGCAGCTCACCACCACCTTCTCAAGGGCAATTAGGGATGGGCAATAAATGCTGGGCCAGCCAGCGATGCCCAAATCCACAAAAGAGATATTTAAAAAAAAAAATTAAGACAGTCACATATTGTATCAATGACAATCACATACAGTGAATGTATCAGATTAATATAGTCATGCAGATTGAATATATTGGATTGATATAGTTACGCAGTGTGAATATATCAGACTGATACAGTCACATATGTAATGAGTATATCAGTCTGATACAATAAATCAGATTGATACAGTCAAAGTCGGCGTGAATTTATCAGATTGATGCAGTCATACATGGAGTGAATATATCAGGTTGTTACAGCCACACATGGAGTTCATATCCAGATTGATAAAGTCACACAGAGTGAATATATCAGATTTATGCAGTCACACACACAGCACACACACAGTGAATATATCAAATAGATTCACAGAGAGTGAATAGAAGAGATTGATACAGCCACACATGGAGTCAATATATCAGACTGAGACATTCACATGTGTAGTGTGTATATCAGGTTGATACAGTCACACATGGAGTTCATATATCAGATTGATACAGTCACTCAGAGTGAATGCATAAATTGATACAATCACACACAGAGTGAATACATCAGATTCATACAGTCATCTGCGGTGTGAATATGTCAGATTGATCCAGTCACATATCATATTGATACAGTTACACATGGAGTGAATATATCAGATTCATACAGCCACATATGGTGTGAATAAATCAGGTTAATACAGCCACACAGAGAGAATGTATCAGATTGACACAGTCACACACAGAGTGAATATATCAGATTTATACGGTCACACATGGAGTGCATATGTCAGATTCAAACAGCCACATATGGTGTGAATATATCAGATTGATACAATCACATGCAGATTAATATATCCAATTTATTGATCGATACAGACTTACAGACTGAATATATCAGCTTGATACAGGCACACACAGAGACATTAGACTGATACAGTCACACATGGAGTGAATATACCAGATTGATTCAGTCACACTTGGAATGAATATATCAGCTTGATACAATAAATCAGATTGATATAGTCACACAGAGTGAATAGATCAGAGTGGTATAGTCACACACAGAGTGAAAATATCAGATTCATTCAGTCTCATATGATGTAAATATACCAGATTGATAGAGTCACACAGAGAGTGAATATATCAGATTGATACCACCACACGGTGTGAATATATCAAATTGAATATATCTAATTGATACAGTCGCACATAGTGTGAATATATCAGACTGATATCATCACATATGGCGTGAATATATCAGTCTTACAGACTGAATATATCAGATCGATGCAGTCAAAAATGGAGTGAATATATCAGATTATACAGTTACGCAGAGTGAATATGTTAGATTAACACAGTCTCATGGACTGAATATCTCAGATTGATCCAGTCACTCAAGGAGTAAATATATCAGATTGACTCAGTCACACATGGAATGAGTATATCAGCTTGGTACAATATATCAGATTGATACAGTCAAAGATGGCATGAATATACCAGTTTGATATAGTCACACAGAATGAATATATAAGACTGATACAGTCACACATAGGGTTCATATACCAGACTGAAACAGTCACTCAGAGTGAATATACCAGATTGCTACAATCACTCATGGTGTGAAAATATCAGATTGATACAGTCACACACAGAGTGATTATGTCAGATTCATACAGTCTCATACAGCATCGATATATCAGATTGATAGAGTCACAGAATGAATATATCAGACTGATACCATCACAGGTGATGTGAATATGTCAGATTGGTACAGTCACACATTAAGTGAATACATCAGATTGATACAGTCAAACAGGCAGTGAATATATCAGATTAATACAGTCACACATGGAGTGAATATATCAGATGATACTGTCAAGCAGAGTGAATTATCAGGTTGACACAGTCTCACAGACTGAATATATCCAATTGACTCAGTCACACATGAAGTGTACATATCAGATTGATACAGTCATATGGAGTAAATATGCTAGATTGATTCGGTCACACATGGATTGAGTGTATCAGCTTTATAAAATAAATCAGACTGATACAGTCAAAGGTGGAGTGAATTTATCAGAATGATACAGTACATATGAAGTGAATATATCAAGATGATACCGTCACACATAGAATTCATATACCAGGTTGACACAGTCACACAGAGTGAATATATCAGACTGCCACAATTACTCATGGCATAAATATATCAGATTGATTCAGTCACACATGGAGTGAATATATTGGATTGATACAGTCGTACACAGATTGAATATATCAGATTTATGCAGTCACACACACAGTGAATATATCAAATAGATTCAGTCACAGTGAGTGAATAGATGGGATTGATACAGTCACACATGGAGTCAACATATAAGATTGACACAGTTACAAATGGAGTAAATATATCAGACTGATACTGTCACATATATTGATACTGTCACACAGGGAGTGAATATATCAGACTGATACAGTCGCACGAGGAGCGAATATATCAGATTGATCCAGTCACAATATGTGAATATATCAGATTGATAAAATTACATAAAGTAAATATATCAGATTAATAGATCAATACAGTCTCACAGAATGAACATATCAGATTGACACAGTCACACAGAGTGAATATATCAAATTAATACAATCACATAGAGTGAATATATCAGATTCAAACAGTCAGATACAGCATCAATATATTAGATTGATACAGTCTCACAGGCTGAATATATCAGATTGATTCAGTCAAAGTTGGAGTGAATATATCAGACTGATACAGTCACACATAGACTGAATATCTCAGATTTATACAGTCACACAGAGTGAATATATCAAGTTGATAGATTGACACAGTCATGCAGACTGAATAAACAAGATTGACACAGGCACACACTTGGGAGAATACATCAGATTGATACAGTCACATGAGGAATGAATATATCAGATTGACACAATCACACATGGAGTGAGAAGGAAAAGAGTGGCTTTTAGCAGGTACAAGGGAAGCAAATCAGCAGAGGCATTAGTGGAGTACAGAAAGTGCAGGGTGGAGCTTAACAAAGCAATTAGGAGAGCAAAGAGGGGATATGAGAAAGCTCTGGCTGGGAAAAGTAGGGAAAATCCCAAGATATTCTATAAGTATATCAATGGGAAGAGGATAACCAGGGAAAGAGTAGGGCCCATAAGGGACCAAGGGGGCAATCTATGGGTGGAGCCAGAGGACATCGGTAGAGGGTTGAATGAATACTTCACATCCGTCTTCACCCAAGAAAATGAGGATGAAGGTATTGAACTCGGGGAGAGAGACTGTGAGGTTCTTAAGCAAATTGATAAAGGGAGTGACAAGGTATTGGAAGTGTTGGCAGGCTTAAAAATGGACAAACCTCCAGATCCGGATGATTTGTGTTCCAGATTGTTGAGGGAGGCAAGAGAGGAGATCACAGGGGCTCTGACCCGAATGTTTAATTCCTCTCTGGCCATGGGGGAGGTGCCAGAGGACTGGAGAACAGCTAATGTGGTTCCGCTATTTAAGAAGGGTTGTAGAGATAAGCCAGGGAACTCCAAACCAGTATGTCTCACGTCAGTGGTAGGTCAGTGGTAGGTCAGTGGTAGGGAAACTATTGGAGAAAATTCTGAAGGAGAGTATCTATCTCCACTTGGAGAGGCAAGGTTTGATCAGGGATAGTCAGCATGGCTTTGTCAGAGGAAGGTCATGCCTAACAAATTTGATTGAATTTTTTGCGGAGGTGACCAGGTGTGTAGATGAGGGCAGTGCAGTTGATGTAGTTTATATGGATTTCAGCAAAGCCTTTGACAAGGTCCCACATGGGAGACTTATAAAGAAGACAAATGTACATGGGATACAGGGTAATTTGATAAGGTGGATTCAAAATTGGCTTAGTTGTAGGAGACAGAGGGTGATGACAGAAGGATGCTTTAGTGACTGGAAGCCAGTGTCCAGTGGCGTACCACAGGGATCTGTGCTGGGTCCCCTGTTATTTGTCATTGATATAAACAACATTGATGATTATGTGGAGGGTAGGATTAGTAAGTTATGGATGACACAAAGATTGGCCGGGTGGTTAACAGTGAGGCTGAGTGTCTTGGGCTACAGGAAGATATAGACGGGATGGTCAAATGGGCAGATAAGTGGCAGATGGAATTTAACCCTGAAAAGTGTGAGGTGATACACTTTGGAAGGAGTAATTTGACAAGGACGTATTCAATAAACGGCATGACACTAGGAAGTTCTGAGGAACAAAGGGACCTTGGTGTGTGTGTCCATAGATCTCTGAAGGCGGAGGGGCATGTTAGTGGGACGGTGAAAAAGGCATATGTGACACTTGCCTTTATCAATCGAGGCATAGATTACAAAAGTAGGGAGGTCATGTTGGAGTTGTATAGAACCTTGGTGAGGCCACAGCTGGAGTACTGTGTGCAGTTCTGGTCGCCACATTATAGGAAGGATGTGATTGCACTGGAGGGGGTGCAGAGGAGATTCACCAGGATGTTGCCTGGGATGAAACACTTAAGTTATGAAGAGAGGTTGGATAGACTTGGGCTGTTTTTGTTGGAGCAGAGACTGAGGGGCGACCTGATCGAGGTGTACAAGATTATGAGGGGCATGGACAGGGTGGATAGGGAGCAGCTGTTCCCCTTAGTTGAAGGGTCAGTCACAAGGGGGCATAAGTTCAAGCTGAGGGGCAGAAGGTTTAGGGAGGATGTGAGGAAAAACTTTTTTACCCAGAGGGTGGTGACGGTCTGGAATGCACTGCCTGGGAGGGTGGTGGAGGCGGGTTGCCTCACATCCTTTAAAAAGTACGTGGATGAGAACTTGGCACGTCATAACATTCAAGGCTATGGGCCAAGTGCTGGTAAATGGGATTAGGTAGGTAGGTCATGTGTTTCTCATGTGTCGGTGCAGACTCGATGGGCCGATGGGCCTCTTCTGAACTGTGTGATTCTGTGACTCTGTGGTTCTATAATACAGTTACACAGAGTGAATATGTCAGAATGATACTGTCACAAATGGACTGAATAAACCAGATTGGCACAGCCACACTCGGGTGAATACATCAGACTGATACAGTCACACCAAGTGAATATATCAGATTGATGTAGTCACACAGATTGAATATATCAGCTTGATTGATGCGTACAGTCTCACAGACTGAATATATACAATTGACATAGATGCATATTGATTAAATATTGCAGACTAATATCTCAGTCACACATGGAGTGAGTATATCAGCTTGATACAGTCGCACATTGAGTTAATATATCAGATCAATAGATTGACACATACTCACAGACTGAATAAACCAGACTGACATAGTCATACATGGAGTGATTATATTAGATTGATACAGTCACACCCAGTGAATATATCATATTTGTGTAGTCACACAGATTGAATATATCAGATTGATAGGTGTATTCGGTCTCACAAAGTGAACATATCCGATTGACACATTCTCACATGGAGTGAATATATCAGATTGATACAGGCATGCAGAGTTAATATATCAGATTAATAGATTGACACATACTCACAGCCTGAATAAACCAGATTGGCACAGTCACACACTTGGGAGAATGTATCAGACTGACACAATCATACATGGAATGAATATATCAGACTGACATAGTCATACATGGAGTGACTATATTAGATTGATACAGTCACACTGAGTGAATATATCAGATTAAAACAGTCAACACAAGGAGTGAATATACCATGTTGATACTTTCAAATATGGAGTGATTATATCATATTGACATGGTCGCACAGAGTGAGTATATCAAGTTAATAGATTGACACAATCTCACAACAGAATAAACCAGATTGGCACAATCACACACTCGGGAGATGATATCAGATTGATATATCAGACTGATACAGTCACACATAGATTGGATATATCAGATTGATACAGTCACACCAAGTGAATCTATCAGATTGATGTAGTCAAACAGATTGAATACATCAGATTGATACAGTCACACATGGAGTGAATATATCAGAATGATACAGTCACACGGAGTGAATATATCAGATTGATGCAGTCACATGGAGTGAATATATCAGACTGATACAGTCCCACATGTACTGAATATCTCAGATTGATACAATCACACAGACTGAGCATATCATACTGATACAGTCATGCATGGAGTTAATATATCAGACTGATACCATCACACATGGAGAGAATGTATCTGATTCAAACAGTTGGAAACAGCATGAATATATCAGACTGATACAGTCAAATGTTGAGTAAATATATCAAATTTATAAATCGATACTGCATCACAGACTGAATAAATCAAATTGATAAAGTCACACTGAGTGAATATATCAGACTGATACAGTCACACATGGAGTGAAGATACAAGATTGATTCAGTCACACATGGGATGAGAATATCAGCTTGATGCAATATATCAGATTGATACAGTCAAAGATAGAGTGTATATATCATATTGATAATGTCACACAGAGTGAATATATCAGACTGATACAATCACACATAGAATTAATATCTCAGATTGATACAGCCACACATGGAGTGAATGTATCACATTGATTCAGTCACATAGAGTGAATATATCAGGTTAATTGATTGACACAGTCACACATGGAGTGAATCTGTCAGATTGATACAGTTGCACACACACTATGAATATATCAAATTGATACAGTCGGACATGGAATGAATATATCAGATTGAAACTGTCACACATGGAGCAAATATATAAGATTGATATATTCACATATGGAGTAAGTAAATCAGCTTGATACAGTCATACAAGGAGTGAATATGTCAGATTGATACAACCACACACTGAGTGAATATATCAGATTAATACGGTGACACATGGAGTGAATATATCAGATTCATACAGTAACAAACAGGGTCAATATATCAGATTGGTACAGTCACAAGGGGTGAATATATCAGATTGCTACAGTCACACATGGAGTGAATACCAGATTGATACAGTCACATAGAAAGAATATTTCAGATTAATAGATTGACAAAGTCTCACAGACTGAATAAACAAGATTGACACAGGCACACACTTGGGGGAATACATCAGACTGATACAATCACACATGGATTGAATATATCAGCTAGACGCAGTCACACAGGGAGTGAATATATCAAATTGATACAGTCATACTGAGTGAATATATCAGATTGATGTAGTCACACAGATTGAATATATCAGATTGATAGATCCATACAGCCTCATAGAGTGAACATGTCCGATTGACACAGTCGAACATGGAATGAATATATCAGAGTGATAAAGTTACACATGTAATGAATATATCAGATTGAAATACTCACCAATGGAGTGAGTATATCAGCTTGATACAGTCACACATGGAGTGAATATGTGAGATTTCACAGTCACACAAAGTTATTATATCAGATTAATAGTTTGACACATACTCACAGACTGAATAAACTGGACTGACATAGTCACACACATGGGAGAAAATATCAGACTGACACGATCGCTCATGGAATGAATGTATCAGATTGATACAGTCATACATGGAGTGAATATATCAGATTTATATAGTCACACTGAAAGAATATATCAGATTGATGTTGGCACACACTATGAATATATCAGATTAATAGATCAATACAGTCTCACGGAATGAATATATCAGATTAACACAGTCACACAATGAGTGAATATATCAGGTTGATGCAGTCACAGACAGAGTGAATATATCGATTGATATAGTCACACGTGGAGTGAGCATATCAGATTTACACAGTCACGCACAGGTGAATATATCAAATTGATACAGTCAGACACAGATTGAATATATCAGATTTACACAGTCACACAGAGTGAAAGTATCAGACTGATACAGTCACACATGGAGTCAATATATCAGATTCATACAGTTACATATGGCATGAATATATCTGATTGATACTGTAACATGCAAAGTGAATATATCAAATTTATTGATCGATACAGTCTCACAGACTGAAGATATCAGATTGATACTGTCACAAATGTATTGAATATATCAGACTGAAACAGTGACAGATGGAGTGAATATGTCAGATTGATTTAATGACACAGATTGAATATATCAGATTGATAGATCCATACAGCCTCACAGAGTGAACATATCCGACTGACACTGTCGCGCATGGAATAAAAATATCAAAGTGAGACAGTCACACATGAAGTGAATATATCAGCTTGATACAGTTATAAATGGAGTGAATATATCAAATTGATACAGTCACACCGAGTGAATATATCAGATTGATGTATCAGAGTGAATATGTCAGATTAGTAGATCAATGCTGTTAAATTTATAAATCAATACAATATCACAGACTGAATATATCAAATTGATACAGTCACACACTGAGTGAGTATTTTTAATTGATACAGTCACACTGAGTGAATATATCAAATTGATACAGTCAAACTGAGTGAGTATATCAGATTAACACAGTCACACAAGGAGTGAATATATCAGATTGATACAGTTACACATGGAGTAAGAATATCAGATTTACACAGGCACACACTCTGTGAAATAACAAATTGACATAGTCACACAGAGAATGAATAGTTGAGATTGATACAGTCACACAAGGAGTCAAAATATCAGATTTACACAGCCACACATGGAGTAAATATATCAGATTAATACAATCATATATCATATTAATACAGTCACTCAAGGAGTGAATATATCGGATTGATACAGCCACAGACAGAGTAAATGTATCAGATTTATGCAGTCACACATGGAATGAGTATTTCAGATTGATACAGTCACATAGAGTGAATATATCAGATTGATACAGTCACACTGAGTGAATATATCAGATTGATACAGTCACACTGAGTGAATATATCAGATTAATATAGTCACACAAGGTATGAATATATCAGGTTGATAGAGTCACACACAAAGTGAATATATCGGATTGATACCGTCACATGCAGAGTGAGCATATTAGATTTACACAGTTGCCACACAGTGAATATATGAAATTGATACAGTCATACACAGTGTGAATATATCATATTAATACAGTCACACACAAAATGAATATATCAGATTGATGCAGTTGCACTGAGTGAATAGTTGAGATTGATAGTCACACAGAGCGAATATGTCAGACTGATACACAATATAGAGTGACACTGATACATAGAGAGAATATATCAGATTCATACAGTCACATACAGCATGAATATATCAGACTAATATGGTCGCAGAAGGTTTGAATATATCAGATTGATAGTCACATATCAGATTGTTACAGTCACCAGAGTGAATATATTTTGCCTTTATCAGATTGATAGTTCAATACAGTCTCACAGACTGAATATATCGAGATTGATACAGTCACATAGGGAGTGAAAATATCGAATTAACATATTCACACAAGGAGTGAATTTTTCACATTGACAGTCGCACACAGACTGAATATATACAGTCACACGTGGAGTCAATGTATCAGATTGTTACAGTCACACACTTCATGAATGCATCAGATTGATAGATTGATACAGTGCACAGAGTGAATATTTCTGACTGATAGTCACATGGGATTGAAAAATTAGATTTATACTGTCACAACATGAATATATTATTGGAATACAGTCATACAGAGTGAATGTATTGAGATTTATACAGGAGCTTAATGTGAAAAACACAAATTGATACACACACACAGCGAACTTATCAGATTGACACCGTCACGCAGTGCTAATAGAATGGTGTGAAACAGCCACACACAGTGAATACAGCAGATTGATAAAGTCAA
This sequence comes from Isurus oxyrinchus, assembly GCA_026770705.1. NCBI lineage: Eukaryota > Metazoa > Chordata > Chondrichthyes > Lamniformes > Lamnidae > Isurus > Isurus oxyrinchus. The sequence goes on along the minus strand of JANJGN010000289.1, from coordinate 497,146 downwards.
GATGAGTGAATTTTCAGATTGATACAGTCACACAGAGAATATGTGAAATTGATACTGATAAACAGAGCAAGCTTTTCAGATTGATACAACCACAGTGTGAATATACCAGATTTACACAGCCACAGAGAGTGAATATATCAGATTGATACAGTCACATAGAGTGAAAATATCTTATTCATATAGCCAAACTGATTGAATACACCAGATTAAAGAAACACATGTGTTCTGAAAACACCATATTTTCCTGTTTTTTTTACTATTGTACTTTTCAGTGGTTTTTTTTGTAAGCACTATTATATATACAATGTCGCACAGCAACCAAGTGGCAGAATGTGCACTATTATCGATAGCTGGAGTGAATGATGAAAGGACACTCAGTGTCCAACATCACCAGGCACTGGCTGCCTCATTGTCCTGTCAGTATGTTTGGATGGCTTTACTCACAGGAAGGCAGTGAGGGTCAACCTCCATCCTCCTTATCCAGGCTTCTCTAGGGAGGTAACCATGCATATCACTGGACACTGAAGAGGAACATCTCTTTAACCCTTTCCTCAATCCTAACCCTCAATGTACAGCTCACTCCGATTGGCCTCTATATACTGGAGGTGACAGACTGTAAATGATATATATCAGAGAAGCTAGCGTATTCAGAATGCTCAAAGAGACATTCAGGAGCTTATAACTGTCTGCGTTTTAAGATTGGAATAGAGTTTCCCCACACCCCCAACCTCACTCCTCCTTTATCAAAAGCAATTTGTCTCTCTGGGAAATTCAGGGGAATTAGTTCCATATCCTCATTAAACCTTTAGCCGACTCATAGTCTCCCAGGGAGCCAAGCAGCTATAAAATCATAGACATTTTTTGAAAGCCTTCTTCTGTTTCTAGTCTGGCTTTTTCCTTATCAAAGGTAAGGTTGAATTCTATTGCGAGGAGAAGGGGTTTCAGTTGATTCAGCTGCCCCCAGGGGATTTAGGGAACAGTCTGTTTGAAGGGTTAAATTAAAGACAGACCTACCACTGAGAAGTTGTGAGCTGAGCAGTTGGAGCCGCTGAAGTTACAGTTTTTCAGCATCTCTTCTATCTGGTGACCAGTCCTGTTGAAGATGTCCATCATGTCTGCAACGGGGTAGCCCTGGCTCGCTGCCCGGTGGGCGTCCTTGCTCTTGGGGGGCAGTCCGGTCATGTTGGCCAGGTGGTGAATATCAGCATCTGTTAGTGCCGTGTGCCGGAACCTGTTCATGTTACAGATGGTGATGGCGGGGAAGGGGATCTCATGGTCAGGCTCTTCATCCAGCGCTGTCACGTGATGATGCTCGAGGTAGTACATGGTGCAGTTCACCACCTGGTAGAGGAAGAAGAACAGCGAGGAAAGGAAAGCGAACGCCCAGAGACCCTGCTTCACTCCGCAGCCGCCCGGCACAAAGATATGGTTAATGCCGTGCAATGAGCAGGTATCAGCAAAGGTGACCAGGTCAGTTGTGGTGGACTGACAGCCCTCTTCGATCAAGCTCTTCTTGTCGCATTCCACCGTCCCCTTCTGTTTCTCATCATCCTCCGAAAATGCAATTTTGCAAACGATTTCAATCGGCATCTGGGTCCTGTGTGCAGATGCCTTGTACAGCAGAGATGCCAGAGTCTTTGAGCAGCGGACTGGCTGTGTGACAGAACTTACTGAGAGAAAGAGAGAGAGAGAGAGAGAGAGAGAGAAAAGGAAGGAGAAAAAGAGAGAGAGATACAGAGAAAGAAAGAGGGAGCCAGAATTCAGCTTACGAACCACAGTTTCGACTTCCTGTGTCTGCTCCCTGTTTGATCAGTGTGCTGTGTACTGCTTATCAGCAGTAATACAGCTGTCAGGGAGCGCACTCCTCTATACACCAGCGTATAAAATGCAGCGTTTACACAAGTGCTAATAGAACTCAGGGCTGCTTAATAATTCATGAGGGAGGTCCATCATCATCACCCTCTTCTTCCGCTGGTGATGCAACAACTTTGAAGCCACTTGTTTGAGTGAGGAGTTTCCCGTTTCCCTCATCAGCTTTCCAGAAAAATGGGAATTCATTAGAAGTTTCTATTACCCTTTGTTCCTCTCTCAGTCAGTGTCCTTGGACAGGGGTTTGTAGGGAGTGAAGAGGGGCAGAATGTTTTAATTTTATACCAGGTTTTCAACTGCAATCACTCTCCCTCCCTCTCTCTCTCTCTCTCTCTCTTCAGTCTATCCGTACCCGACCATTGATTAATTGCAGCAATAATGGACAGTGAGGAGGAGCAATCGGCACCACTCCACCTCCATCACTCAGTCTCCGTGACATAGAAAAGAAGTGAAAGGCTATTGATCTCTGACTCCATCTATCTGGATCAGCTCTGATACAACACACATCCGGATTCCCTCCTTTCCCTCTAGAGCAGACACTAATGAAAATACTTCACAACCTGTAAGGAATGTTAATGACTAGTTGTATTGTGTACAAAACAGGCAATTACTGTTTGCCTGCCTTATCCCCTTCTTCTAACTCTAAAGGTTCTGTACCAATGTAGAGCTGATGTCTTAAGAGTGTATGGCCAATGGTAATAGTGTGACACTCTGCAGGCCCTTCACCTCTTACTGTAATCAATAAAGTGTCACCATGCGAAACATTCTATCAATGCGAAACTTGCTTAACAAATGTCCAAGCAAAGCCTTCTGATTCACTTCTAGTAATCTACTTTTCCCATTTATTTGTTCTGGTTATTTTTTCACTTCTTCCATGTCTGTTATCCACCTCATAATGTCTTTGCTCTTCAATCTTTTCTAAAATGGTGGGACCACTCCCTGTCCCTCAATCCTCCTTTCCTCACTCCCCTCTTCCTCAGTTGCCCCTCAAACTGTAGAACTCCACAGAAAGGATCTTCTAGCAGTGTGTAAGTAGCAAACGGGTAGTAAGAGATGGAGTGGATCCTATTAGGGACAAAGAGGGTGAAATATGCTTAGAGATGCAGGATAAGGGCTAATATAGTTAATGAGTACTTTATATTGGTGTTTACTAAGGAAGTGGATGCTGACAAAATACCAGAAGAAGTGGAGATGGTAGAGATAATGGATGGGGTGAACATTGATAGGCAGGATGCACTAGAGAGGCTGGCTCTGCTTAGACTGGATAAGTCACCTGCTCCGGATGGTTTACATCCCAGGTTGCTGAAGGGAGTGGGGGTGGAGATAGCGGAAGGACTTGTCAAAATCTTCCCGAGAGACAGGGAAGGTGCCAGAGGATTGGAGAGTGGCAAATGTGACACCCTCATTCAAGAAAGGGTGTAAGGACAGTCCGAGTAACTACAGAGCAGTCAGTTTAACATCAGTGGTGGGTAACGTTTTAGAAACAATAATCTGGGAAAGACGGAGAGATTTGTATTAATTAAGGAGAGCCAGCTCGGATTTGTGAAAGGCAGATTGTGTTTGACTGATCTAATTGAATTTTTTGATGAAGTAACAGAGAAGGTGAATGAAGGGAATGCGGTGAATTTTGTCTATGTGGATTTTAAGAAAGCTTTTGACAAAGTACCACATAAAAGGCTGCTTAACAAAACTGAGGTTCATGCAATAGGAGGGTTGGTAACCAATTGGATAAAAAAATTTGGTGCAATAGCAGAAGTCATGACAAGTGGTTGTTTTTCAGACTAGAGGATAGTAAACAGCGGTGTTCCCCATTGGTCAATGTTAGGACATAGATTTAAGGTTTTGGGTAAGAGATACAAGGAGGATGTGAGGAAGAATATCTTTTACACAGTGAGTGGTGATGACCTGGAACTCGCTGCCCACGAGGGTGCTGGAAGCAGAAAAAATCAATGATTTCAAAAGGAAACTGGATGGGAGCTGGAGGGAGGTAAACTTGCTGAGCTACAGGACAGAGTGGGGAGAGTGGAACTGACTGGGTTGCACTAGAGCCAGCATTAACTCGATGAGCTGAAGGGACTTCGTCTGTGCTGCAAATGAGTTATGACTCCACGGTGTTCTCAGCTCCCCTGTAACTCTGACACTCCTGTGAGGTGTTGCCTATGGATTAAGAATGTGACAGGGGGACACATTCATTATTTTAATTTTATGCACTTCTCCCGGGCAGAACAGTGTGAAACTGCTTGAGACTTCGCAGGCTAATCCAGTTTTGATCAGAGAAAGGTAAACCGGAGTGTTTCGGAAATGGTGAGAAGCTTGAAACTGTGAAGGAGAACAGAGAGATCTAGAGTTTCATGAAAACAAATCATTCAAGGCCAGTAGATAGCTACAAAAACTCATTAAGAAGCTCATGGAATATTGTCCTTTACCTCAGGGGCTGGAATACAAAGGGGAGGAGGTGAGATTACAGTTATATAAAGATCTGGTCAGACCCCATCTGGAGTAACTGGGTTCAGTTCTGGGCCCTGCACCTTGGCCTAGGAGGGGGTACAGCACAGATCCCAGGGTGAAAAGGGTTAAATTATGAGCACCGGTTGCACAGACTGGGCTTGTATTCGCTCGAGTATAGGAGATTAAGGGGTGATCCAGTTGAGGGGTTTAAGATGATTGAAGGATTTCAGAGGGTCAAGAGGAGCTATTGCTTCTGGTTAGCGAGTCTAGAACAGGGGACAGAGCCTCAGATTAGAGCCAGGCTGTAAAGTCAGGATGTACATTCTCACACAATACCCTGCCTCATCCCCCTCTATCCTCAATCTCACCCACCCAACCCTCCCCATATCCCTCAATCCCACCTACCCACCCTCTCCCCATACCCCTCAATCCCACCTACCCACCCCCTCCTCATATCCCTCAATCCCACCTACCCACCACTTTTCAGTTGTTCACAGTTTGGATATTATGTGACTGTAAAGTTGGGTGTATTACATGAAAGATATTTTCGGGGGGTGGAGACACAGCCCAAGACAGAGGGGCAATTGCACGGCCGGGGGGAGGTCAGCAGGGGCTGCCGGGGCTGGGGGGTTTCTGAGGGGGTGGGTATCTCTAGATAGTGCAGCAGGGACTGGGCAATGAGAAGCGATGGATGCTGGCGGAGAAGTTAGGGTTGTTGTCTGGGGTAATAAGAATCTGTGGGGATAGCAAGAAGAGCCAGTGTAGGGTTAAGGGGGACCCGAGTGCTGCATGTTGGATATCTACACTAAGAAAAGAGCAATCTGATTGCGACAGAGTAAAGCAGTGAGACAGACATGGAACAGACTGGTGACCAGCTCACGGGCTGTGATTTGGACTCAAGCAGTTAAGGAGAAGGTGGATTATTCCACAGGGATTTGGATGATAAGGGTTTGGAGATGAAACAACAGGGAGGTGAAGCTGTGTGAGTCTGGGCTCCGACAATGATTGAAAAGCCCTTGTCGCTTGTGTGATACACAAGTTCACTGAGAGTGTACAGTGTGTCTGTCAGTGCTCATCACACACAAGCTTCAGACTGGGACTGTGCTTGGACACAGGAAAAGACCAAATGGATCCAGGCTTATGAATGTACCAATAGGATTGATCCTTATTTAAATGAACATCATTAAGAGAGCCCAACAGTCTCTGTTCTGTGAGGTTACTGACTGGCTAATTCTGCCACATGACACTCTTTCAATCAATGGTCAAGGTGGGATTATTCATTTAACTGTCAGGGAAACTCCACTTGTTGTTCATCTTGTTGCTGCTTTATAATGTATTGACTGAGCAATCAGTCAGTAAAGACCCAAAACAGTAATTGTATTTACACTCACTCTGCTTCTCTTTCATTCTCTGGCGTACTCTCTTTTTTCCCATTCTTTATCTCTCTTTCACAACTCCCTTCCCATTCTGACCATCCCGGTGATTCTTAGTTTTTCATTCATACCCAGGGCTGTCACAGCAAAACAATATTTAGGAAGGAGAAAAATCATTTTGAGTCTAAAAATACCTCATTGCAAAATCCCACCTTCTCCCCATACCCCTCAATCCCACCTACCCACCCTCTCCCCATACCCCTCAATCCCACCTACCCACCCTCTCCCCATACCCCTCAATCCCACCTACCCACCCTCTCCCCATACCCCTCAATCCCACCTACCCACCCTCTCCCCATACCCCTCAATCCCACCTACCCACCCTCTCCCCATACCCCTCAATCCCACCTACCCACCCTCTCCCCATCCCCCTCAATCCCACCTACCCACCCTCTCCCCATACCCCTCAATCCCACCTACCCACCCTCTCCCCATACCCCCAATCCCACCTACCCACCCTCTCCCCATACCCCTCAATCCCACCTACCCACCCTCTCCCCATATCCCTCAATCCCACCTACCCACCCTCTCCCCATATCCCTCAATCCCACCTACCCACCCTCTCACCATACCCCCAATCCCACCTACCCACCCTCTCCCCATACCCCTCAATCCCACCTACCCATCCTCTCCCCATATCCCTCAATCCCACCCACCCACCCTCTCCCCATCCCCCTCAATCCCACCTACCCACCCTCTCCCCATATCCCTCAATCCCACCTACCCACCCTCTCCCCATATCCCTCAATCCCACCCACCCACCCTCTCCCCATGTCCCTCAATCCCACCTACCCACCCTCTCCCCATACCCCTCAATCCCACCTACCCACCCTCTCCCCATACCCCTCAATCCCACCTACCCACCCTCTTCCCATCCCCCTCAATCCCACCTACCCACCCTCTCCCCATACCCCTCAATCCCACCTACCCACCCTCTCCCCATATCCCTCAATCCCACCTACCCACCCTCTCCCCATCCCACTCAATCCCACCTACCCACCCTCTCCCCATACCCCTCAATCCCACCTACCCACCCTCTCCCCATACCCCTCAATCCCACCTACCCACCCTCTCCCCATACCCCTCAATCCCACCTACCCACCCTCTCCCCACATCCCTCAATCCCACCTACCCACCCTCTCCCCATATCCCTCAATCCCACCTACCCACCCTCTGCCCATATCCCTCAATCCCACCTACCCACCCTCTCCCCATATCCCTCAATCCCACCTACCCACCCTCTCCCCATACCCCTCAATCCCACCTACCCACCCTCTCCCCATGTCCCTCAATCCCACCTACCCACCCTCTCCCCATGTCCCTCAATCCCACCTACCCACCCTCTCCCCATACCCCTCAATCCCACCTACCCACCCTCTCCCCATGTCCCTCAATCCCACCTACCCACCCTCTCCCCATACCCCTCAATCCCACCTACCCACCCTCTCCCCATGTCCCTCAATCCCACCTACCCACCCTCTCCCCATACCCCTCAATCCCACCTACCCACCCTCTCCCCATATCCCTCAATCCCACCTACCCACCCTCTCCCCATGTCCCTCAATCCCACCTACCCACCCTCTCCCCATACCCCTCAATCCCACCTACCCACCCTCTCCCCATGTCCCTCAATCCCACCTACCCACCCTCTCCCCATGTCCCTCAATCCCACCTACCCACCCTCTCCCTATACCCCTCAATCCCACCTACCCACCCTCTCCCCACATCCCTCAATCCCACCTACCCACCCTCTCCCCATATCCCTCAATCCCACCTACCCACCCTCTCCCCATACTCCTCAATCCCACCTACCCACCCTCTCCCCATATCCCTCAATCCCACCTACCCACCCTCTCCCCATACTCCTCAATCCCACCTACCCACCCTCTCCCCATGTCCCTCAATCCCACCTACCCACCCTCTCCCCATACCCCTCAATCCCACCTACCCACCCCCCTCCCCATATCCCTCAATCCCACCTACCCACCCTCTCCCCATATCCCTCAATCCCACCTACCCACCCTCTACCCACATCCCTCAATCCCACCCACCCACCCTCTCCCCATATCCCTCAATCCCACCTACCCACCCTCTCCCCATATCCCTCAATCCCACCTACCCACCCTCTCCCCACATCCCTCAATCCCACCTACCCACCCTCTCCCCATATCCCTCAATCCCACCTACCCACCCTCTCCCCATCCCCCTCAATCCCACCTACCCACCCTCTCCCCATATCCCTCAATCCCACCTACCCACCCTCTCCCCATACTCCTCAATCCCACCTACTCACCCTCTCCCCATACCCCTCAATCCCACCTACCCACCCTCTCCCCATATCCCTCAATCCCACCTACCCACCCTCTCCCCATACCCCTCAATCCCACCCACCCACTCTCACCCCATACCCCTCAATCCCACCTACCCACCCTCTCCCCATATCCCTCAATCCCACCTACCCACCCTCTCCCCATACCCCTCAATCCCACCCACCCACTCTCACCCCATATCCCTCAATCCCACCTACCCACCCTCTCCTCATATCCCTCAATCCCACCTACCCACCCTCTCCCCATATCCCTCAATCCCACCTACCCACCCTCTCCCCATATCCCTCAATCCCACCTACCCACCCTCTCCCCATACCCCTCAATCCCACCTACCCACCCTCTCCCCATATCCCTCAATCCCACCTACCCACCCTCTCCCCATACCCCTCAATCCCACCTACCCACCCTCTCCCCAACCCCCTCAATCCCACCTACCCACCTTCTCCCCATATCCCTCAATCCCACCTACCCACCCTCTCCCCATACCCCTCAATCCCACCTACCCACCCTCTCCCCAACCCCCTCAATCCCACCTACCCACCTTCTCCCCATATCCCTCAATCCCACCTACCCACCCTCTCCCCATACCCCTCAATCCCACCTACCCACCCTCTCCCCATACCCCTCAATCCCACCTACCCACCCTCTCCCCATATCCCTCAATCCCACCTACCCACCCTCTCCCCATCCCCCTCAATCCCACCTACCCACCCTCTCCCCATACCCCTCAATCCCACCTACCCACCCTCTCCCCATCCCCCTCAATCCCACCTACCCACCCTCTCCCCATACCCCTCAATCCCACCTACCCACCCTCTCCCCATACCCCCAATCCCACCTACCCACCCTCTCCCCATACCCCTCAATCCCACCTACCCACCCTCTCCCCATATCCCTCAATCCCACCTACCCACCCTCTCCCCATATCCCTCAATCCCACCTACCCACCCTCTCACCATACCCCCAATCCCACCTACCCACCCTCTCCCCATACCCCTCAATCCCACCTACCCATCCTCTCCCCATATCCCTCAATCCCACCCACCCACCCTCTCCCCATCCCCCTCAATCCCACCTACCCACCCTCTCCCCATATCCCTCAATCCCACCTACCCACCCTCTCCCCATATCCCTCAATCCCACCCACCCACCCTCTCCCCATACCCCTCAATCCCACCTACCCACCCTCTCCCCATACCCCTCAATCCCACCTACCCACCCTCTTCCCATCCCCCTCAATCCCACCTACCCACCCTCTCCCCATACCCCTCAATCCCACCTACCCACCCTCTCCCCATATCCCTCAATCCCACCTACCCACCCTCTCCCCATCCCCCTCAATCCCACCTACCCACCCTCTCCCCATACCCCTCAATCCCACCTACCCACCCTCTCCCCATACCCCTCAATCCCACCTACCCACCCTCTCCCCAGACCCCTCAATCCCACCTACCCACCCTCTCCCCACATCCCTCAATCCCACCTACCCACCCTCTCCCCATATCCCTCAATCCCACCTACCCACCCTCTCCCCATATCCCTCAATCCCACCTACCCACCCTCTCCCCATATCCCTCAATCCCACCTACCCACCCTCTCCCCATACCCCTCAATCCCACCTACCCACCCTCTCCCCATGTCCCTCAATCCCACCTACCCACCCTCTCCCCATGTCCCTCAATCCCACCTACCCACCCTCTCCCCATACCCCTCAATCCCACCTACCCACCCTCTCCCCATGTCCCTCAATCCCACCTACCCACCCTCTCCCCATACCCCTCAATCCCACCTACCCACCCTCTCCCCATGTCCCTCAATCCCACCTACCCACCCTCTCCCCATACCCCTCAATCCCACCTACCCACCCTCTCCCCATATCCCTCAATCCCACCTACCCACCCTCTCCCCATGTCCCTCAATCCCACCTACCCACCCTCTCCCCATACCCCTCAATCCCACCTACCCACCCTCTCCCCATGTCCCTCAATCCCACCTACCCACCCTCTCCCTATACCCCTCAATCCCACCTACCCACCCTCTCCCCACATCCCTCAATCCCACCTACCCACCCTCTCCCCATATCCCTCAATCCCACCTACCCACCCTCTCCCCATACTCCTCAATCCCACCTACCCACCCTCTCCCCATATCCCTCAATCCCACCTACCCACCCTCTCCCCATACTCCTCAATCCCACCTACCCACCCTCTCCCCATGTCCCTCAATCCCACCTACCCACCCTCTCCCCATACCCCTCAATCCCACCTACCCACCCCCCTCCCCATATCCCTCAATCCCACCTACCCACCCTCTCCCCATATCCCTCAATCCCACCTACCCACCCTCTACCCACATCCCTCAATCCCACCCACCCACCCTCTCCCCATATCCCTCAATCCCACCTACCCACCCTCTCCCCATATCCCTCAATCCCACCTACCCACCCTCTCCCCACATCCCTCAATCCCACCTACCCACCCTCTCCCCATATCCCTCAATCCCACCTACCCACCCTCTCCCCATCCCCCTCAATCCCACCTACCCACCCTCTCCCCATATCCCTCAATCCCACCTACCCACCCTCTCCCCATACTCCTCAATCCCACCTACTCACCCTCTCCCCATACCCCTCAATCCCACCTACCCACCCTCTCCCCATATCCCTCAATCCCACCTACCCACCCTCTCCCCATACCCCTCAATCCCACCCACCCACTCTCACCCCATATCCCTCAATCCCACCTACCCACCCTCTCCTCATATCCCTCAATCCCACCTACCCACCCTCTCCCCATATCCCTCAATCCCACCTACCCACCCTCTCCCCATATCCCTCAATCCCACCTACCCACCCTCTCCCCATACCCCTCAATCCCACCTACCCACCCTCTCCCCATATCCCTCAATCCCACCTACCCACCCTCTCCCCATACCCCTCAATCCCACCTACCCACCCTCTCCCCAACCCCCTCAATCCCACCTACCCACCTTCTCCCCATATCCCTCAATCCCACCTACCCACCCTCTCCCCATACCCCTCAATCCCACCTACCCACCCTCTCCCCATACCCCTCAATCCCACCTACCCACCCTCTCCCCATATCCCTCAATCCCACCTACCCACCCTCTCCCCATACCCCTCAATCCCACCTACCCACCCTCTCCCCATATCCCTCAATCCCACCTACCCACCCTCTCCCCATCCCCCTCAATCCCACCTACCCACCCTCTCCCCATACCCCTCAATCCCACCTACCCACCCTCTCCCCATACCCCTCATTCCCACCTACCCACCCTCTCCCCATACCCCTCAATCCCACCTACCCACCCTCTCCCCGTATCCCTCAATCCCACCTACCCACCCTCTCCCCATATCCCTCAATCCCACCCACCCACCCTCTCCCCATATCCCTCAATCCCACCTACCCACCCTCTCCCCATCCCCCTCAATCCCACCTACCCACCCTCTCCCCATACCCCTCAATCCCACCTACCCACCCTCTCCCCATACTCCTCAATCCCACCTACCCACCCTCTCCCCATACCCCTCAATCCCACCTACCCACCCTCTCCCCATATCCCTCAATCCCACCTACCCACCCTCTCCCCATGTCCCTCAATCCCACCTACCCACCCTCTCCCCATCCCCCTCAATCCCACCTACCCACCCTCTCCCCATGTCCCTCAATCCCATCTACCCACCCTCTCCCCATACCCCTCAATCCCACCTACCCACCCTCTCCCCATATCCCTCAATCCCACCTACCCACCCTCTCCCCATGTCCCTCAATCCCACCTACCCACCCTCTCCCCGTACCCCTCAATCCCACCTACCCACCCTCTCCCCATGTCCCTCAATCCCACCTACCCACCCTCTCCCCATGTCCCTCAATCCCACCTACCCACCCTCTCCCCATACCCCTCCATCCCACCTACCTGCCTCCTTCGCTGTCTGATTGCCCCCCAAGCCCATTGGTCCTCTCTCACTCTCTCTCTGATTCAATGGTTTTCCCTGGGATCTTGATTCATAATTTGATTCCTCCATTTTCCCTTCTTTATGCCAATTTAGCATGTCCTTGGCACTTCCCACTTTCAATTATTCTTTGTCTAATCTCCTTATTTAAGCTTGAAACTTCTAATTAAATCACAAAATAATATTGCTTTGGAATTCATTAAATACAGAGAACTGTCTCAGAGTTTTCCACAGTTTGGATATTAAGTGGGTGTAAATCAGGAGGTGTTACAGGAGAGGTGGGGACATAGCCCAAGAGAGTGCAACCATTGGGGGCTCCTGAGGGGTAGCTGTCTCAAGATGGTGCAGCAGGAACTGGGCAATGAGAAGTGAGAGGAGATGCTGGGGTTGTTGACTCTCTGGGGTAATAGAATTCTGTGGAGATGACAAGGACAGCCAATATAATGTTAAGAGGGAACACGGATCTCATACTGAACACTGAAGACTTCTGCTCCAGAACTAGTTGCCCTCCGAGCCGTGCTGTTCAGCAACAACACTGGATCTACCCGACAATACAGGAATTGCCCACAGACATCCTGTTCACAAGAAGCAGAAAACATCTAAGATTGATTTTAACATCAAGTACTGCCCAATCAGCTCCCTCTCTATCACCAGCAAAGCGATGGAAGGGATTGTCAACAGATGGTCATGAACATCATGTCAACACGTCATCCTGACTTGGAAATATATCGCCGTTCCTTCACTGTCGCTGGGTCAAAATCCTGGAACTCCCTCCCTAACAGCACAGTGGGTGTACCTAATCTCCCTCTGTTTAACTTTACCGATTCACTGTTTATTCATGGTAAGAGTAAGATACGGTCTAATTGTACAGTGTCACTGTTTATTCAGGGTAAGTATCAGTCACTCTGTCACTGTACAGAGTGACTATATATTCAGGGTAAGGGTCAGTCACTGTGTAACTGTAAAGAGTCAATGTTTATTCAGTGTAAGGATCACTCACTGTGTAACTGTACAGAGTCACTGTTTATTCAGGGTAAGGACCACTCACTGTTTAGCTGTAAAGAGTCACTGTTTATTCAGGGAAAGGATCACTCATTGTGTAACTATACAGAATCACTGTTTATTCAGGGTAAGTGTCACACAATGTGTAACTGTACAGAATCAATTTTTATTCAGGATAAGTATCACTCAATGTGTAATTGTACAGAGTCAGTGTTTATTTAGGATAAGTTTCACTCACTGTGTCATTGAACACAGTGACTATTTATTCAGGGTAAGGGTCATTCACTGTGTAACTGTACAGAGTCACCGTTTATTCAGGGTAAGGATCACTCACAGTAACTATACAGAGTCACTGCTAATTCACGGTAAGTGTCACTCAATGTGTAACTGTACAGAGTAACTGTTTATTCAGGGTAAGGTTCAGTAACAGTGTAACTGTACAGAGTAACTGTTTTTCAGGGTAAGGGTCACTCACTGTAGCTGTACAGAGTCACTGTATATTCAGGGAAAGGGTCATTAACTGTGTAACTGAAGAGAGTCACTGTATATTCAGGGTAAGGATCACACACTGTGTAATGGTACAGAGTCACTGTTTATTCAGGGTTAGTGGCACACACTGTGTAACTGTACAGAATCACTGTTTATTCAGGATAAGTGTCACTTACTGTGTAAATGCAGAGAGTCACTGTTTATTCAGGGTAAGTGTCACTCACTGTGTAACGGTACAGAGTCACTGTTTATTCAAGGTAAGGACCACTCACTGTGTAGCTGTACAGAGTAACTGTTTATACAGGGCAAGGATCACTCACTGTGTAATGGTACAGAGTCACTGTTTATTCAGGGTTAGTGTCACACACTGTGTAACTGTATAAAATCACTGTTTATTCAGGATAAGTGTCACTTACTGTGTAAATGCAGAGAGTCACTGTTTATTCAGGGTAAGTGTCACTCACTGTGTAACGGTACAGAGTCACTGTTTATTCAAGGTAAGGACCACTCACTGTGTAGCTGTACAGAGTCACTGTTTATTCAGGGTAAGGATCACTTACTGTATAAGAGTACAGAGTCAGTGTTTATTCAGGGTAAAAGGATCACTCACTGTGTAAATGTACAGAGTCACTGTTTATTCAGGGTAAGTGTCAATCACTGTGTAAATGTACAGAGTCACTGTTTATTCAGGGTAAGGACCACTCACTGTTTAGCTGTAAAGAGTCACTGTTTATTCAGGCTAAGTGTCAGTCACTGTGTCACTGTACAGAATGACTATTTATTCAGGGAAAGAGTCACTCACTGTGTAACTGTACAGAGCCACTGTTTAAACAGGGTAAGGGTCACTCACTGTGTAACTGTCCAGAATCACTGTTTATTCAGGGTTAGTGTCGCACAATGTGTAACTGTACAGAATCACTGTTTATTCAGGATAAGGGTCACTTACTGAGTAACTGCAGAGAGTCAGTGTTTATTCAGGGTAAGTGACACTCACTGTGTAACTGTACAGAGTCACTGTTTATTCAGGGTAAGTGTCAATCAATGTGTAATGGTACAGAGTCACTGCTAATTCAGGGTAAGGAACACTCACTGTAACTGTACAGAATCATTGTTTATTCAGGATAAGTATCACTCACTGTGTAATTGTACAGAGTCACTGTTTATTTTGGATATGTTTCACTCACTGTGTCATTGTACAGAGTGACTATTTATTCAGGGTAAGAGTCATTCACTGTGTAACTGTACAGAGTCACCGTTTATTCAGGGTAAGGGTCACTCACAGTAACTGTACAGAGTCACTGCTAATTCAGGATAAGTGTCACTCAATGTGCAACTGTACAGAGTCACTGTTTATACAGGGTAAGGGTCACTAACTGTGTAACTATACAGAGTTACTGTTTTTTAGGGTAAGGGTCACTCTCTGTAGCTGTACAGAGTCACTGTATATTCAGGGTAAGGGTCATTAACTGTGTAACTGAAGAGAGTCACTGTTTATTCAGGGTAAGGTTCACACACTGTGTAATGGTACAGAGTCACTGTTTATTCAGGGTAAGTGTCAATCACTCTGTAACTGTACAAAGTTATTGCTATTCAGGGTAAGGATCACTCACTGTGTAACTATAGGGAGTCACTGTTTATTCAGGGTAAGGATCACTCACTGTATAAGGGTACAGAGTCACTGTTTCTTCAGGATAAGAGTCAATCAGTGTGTAGCTGTACAGAGTCAATGTTTATTCAGGGTAAGGGTCAAACACTGTATAACTGTACAAATCACTGTTTATTCAGGGTTATTGTCACACAATGTGTAACTCTACAGAATCACTGTTTATTCAGGGTAAGGTTCACTCACTGTGTCATTGTACAGAGTGACTATTTATTCAGGTTAAGGGTCATTCACTGTGTAACTGTACAGAGTCACTGTTTATTCAGGGTAAGTGTCACTCACTGTGTAACTGTACAGAGTCAATGTTTATTCAGTGTAAGGTTCATTCACTGTGTAACTGTCCAGAGTCACTGTTTATTCAGAGTAAGGGTCACTCACTGTGTAATGATGCAGTGTCACGTTTTGTTCAGGGTAAGGATCACTCACTGTGTAACTGTACAGAGTGACTGTTTATTCAGGGTAAGTCTCAATCACTGTGTAACTGTACAGAATGACTATTTATTCAGGGAAAGAGTCATTCACTGTGTAACTGTACAGAGGCACTCTTTAATCAGGGTAAGGGTCACTCACTGTGTAACTGTACAAAGTCACTATTTATTCAGGGTAAGTATCAGTCACTGTGTCACTGTACAGTGTGACTATTTATTCAGGGTAAGTGTCATTCACTGTGTAACTGTACAGAGTCACCGTTTATTCAGGGTAAGGGTCATTCACAGTAACTGTACAGAGTCACTGTTTATACAGGGTAAGTGTCACTCACTTTGCAACTGTACAGAGTAATTGTTTATTCAGGTTAAGTTTCCATCACTGTGTAGCTGTATAGAGTTACAGTTTATTCAGGGTAAGGATCACTCACTGTAGCTGTACAAAGTCACTGTTTATTCAGGGTAAGTGTCGTTAACTGTGTAATTGAAGAGAGTCACTGTTTATTCAGGGTAAGGATCACTCACTGTGTAATGGTACAGAGTCACTGTTTATTCAGGGTAAGTGTCAATCACTGTGTAACTGTAGAGAATCACTGTTTATTCAGGGTTAGTGTCACACACTGTGTATCTGTACAGAATCATTGTTTATTCAGGATAAGGGTCACTTACTGTGTAACTGCAGAGTCACTGTTTATTCAGGGTAAGTGTCACTCACTGTGTAATGGTACAGACTCACTGTTTTCTCAGGATAAGGATCACTCACAGTGTCACTATAGAGAGTCACTGTTTATTCAGGGTAAGGAACACTCACTGTGTAGCTGTACAGAATCACTGTTTATTCAGGGAAAGGGTCACTCACTGTGTAACTGTACAAAGTCACTGTTTATTCAGGGTAAGTATCAGTCACTGTGTCACTGTACAGAATGAATATTTATTCAAGGAAAGAGTCATTCACTGTGTAACTGTACAGAATCACTGTTTAATCAGGGTAAGGGTCACACAATGTGTAACTGTACAGAATCACTGTTTATTCAGGATAAGGGTCAGTTACTGAGTAACTGCAGAGAGTCAGTGTTTATTCATGGTATGTGTCTCTCACTGTGTTACTGTACAGAGTCACTGTTTATTCAGGGTAAGGTTCACTCACTGTGTAACTGTACAGAGTCACTTATTATTCAGGGTAAGGATCACTCACTGTGTCACTATAGAGAGTCACTGTTTATTCAGGGTAAGGGTCACTCACTGTGTATCTGTACAAATCATTGTTTATTCGGGGTTAGTGTCACACAATGTGTAACTGTACAGAATCACTGTTTATTCAGGGTAAGTTTCACTCACTGTGTAATGGTACAGAGTCACTGTTTATTCAGGGTAAGGGTCACTCACTGTGGAACTGTACAGAATCACTGTTTATTGAGGGTCTGGATCACTCAATGTTTAACTATACAGAGTCAGTGTTTATTCAGTGTAAGGTTCACTTACTGTGTCATTGTACAGAGTGACTATTTATTCAGGGTAAGAGTCATTCACTGTGTAACTGTACAGAGTCACAGTTTATTCAGGGTAAGGATAACTCACTCAGTAACGGTACAGAGTCACTGCTAATTCAGGGTAATGATCACTGACTGTAACTGTACAGAGTCATTGTTTATTCAGGGTAAGTATCATTCACTGTGTAACTGTCCAGAGTCACTGTTTATTCAGGGTAAGGTTCACTCACTGTGTAACTGTACAGAGTCACTGTTTATTCAGGGTAAGGATCACTCATTGTGTAAATGTACAGAGTCACTGTTTATTCAGGGTAAGGGTCACTCACAGTGTAACTGTACAGAGTCACTTTTTAATCAGGGTAAGTATCAGTCACTGAGTCACTGTGCAGAATGACTATTTATTCAGGGTAAGGGTCATTCACTGTCTAACTGTACAGTGTCACTGTTTATTCAGGGTAAGGGTCATGCACTGTGTAACTTTACAGAGTCACTGTTTATTCAGGGTAAGTGTCACTCACTGTGTAACTGTACAGGGATAATATTTATTCAGTGTAAGTTTCATTCACTGTGTAACTGTCCAGAGTCACTGTTTATTCAGGGTAAGGGTCACTCACTGTGTAATGGTGCAGTGTCACTGTCTATTCAGGGTAAGGATCACTCACTGTGTAACTGTACAGAGTCACTGTTTATTCAGGGTAACTGTCACTCAATGTGTAACTGTACAGAGCCACTGTTCATTCAGGGTAAGTATCAATAACTGTATAACTGTACAAAGTCACTGTTTATACAGGTAAGGGTCACTCACTGTGTAACTATACAGAGTTACTGTTTATACAGGGTAAGTGTCACTAACTGTGTAACTAAGCAGAGTTACTGTTTTTCAGGGTAAGGGTCACTCACTGTAGCTGTACAGAGTCTGTGTATATTCAGGGAAAGGGTCATTAACTGTGTAACTGAACAGAGTCACTGTTTATTCAGGGTAAGGATCACTCACTGTGTAATGGTGCAGTGTCACTGTTTATTCAGGATAAGGATCACTCACTGTGTAATGGTACAGAGTCACTGTTTATTCAGGGTAAGGAGCACTCACTGTGTCACTGTACAGAGTCACTGTCTATTCAGGGTCAGGATCACTCACTGTGTAACTGTACAGAGTCACTGTTTATTCAGGGTAAGTGTCAATCACTGTGTAACTGTAGAGAATCACTGTTTATTCAGGGTTAGTGTCACACACTGTGTACCTGTACAGAATCAATGTTTATTCAGGATAAGGGTCACTTACTGTGTAACTGCAGAGTCACTGTTTATTCAGGGTAAGTGTCACTCACTGTGTAATGGTACAGACTCACTGTTTTCTCAGGATAAGGATCACTCACAGTGTCACTATAGAGAGTCACTGTTTATTCAGGGTAAGGATCACTCACTGTGTAATGGTACAGAGTCAATGTTTAGTCAGGGTAAGGGTCACTCACTGTGTAACTGTACAAATCGCTGTTTATTCAGGGTTAGTGTCACACAATGTGTAACTGTGCAGAATCACTGGTTATTCAGGGTAAGTGTCACGTACTGTGTAACGTTACAGAGCCACTGTTTATTCAGTGTAAGTTTCAATCACTGTGTAATGGTACAGAGTCACTGCTTATTCAGGATAAGGAACACTCACTGTAACTGTACAGAGTCACTGTTTATTCAGGGTAAGGGTCACTCACTGTGTAATGGTGCAGTGTCACTGTCTATTCAGGGTAAGGATCACTCACTGTGTAACTGTACAGAGCCACTGTTCATTCAGGGTAAGTATCAATAACTGTGTAACTGTACAAAGTTACTGTTTATTCAGGGTAAGGGTCATTCACTGTTAACTGTACAGTGTAACTGTTTATTCAGGGTAAGTGTCACTCAATGTGCAACTCTACAGAGTAACTGTTTATTCAGGGTAAGAGTCAATAACTGTGTAACTGTAATGAGTCACTGGTTATAAAGGTAAGGGTCACTCACTGTGTAACTATCCCGAGTTACTGTTTTTCAGCGTAAGTGTCACTCACTGTAGCTGTACAGAGTCTCTGTATATTCAGGGAAAGGGTCATTAACTGTGTAACTGAAGAGAGTCACTGTTTATTCAGGGTAAGGATCACTCACTGTGTAATGGTGCAGTGTCACTGTTTATTCAGGGTAAGGATCACTCACTGTGTAATCGTGCAGTGTCACTGTCTATTCAGGGTAAGGATCACTCACTGTGTAACTGTACAGAGTGACTGTTTATTCAGGGTAAGGATCACTCACTGTGTAATTGTACAGAGTCAATGTTTAGTCAGCGTAAGGGTCACTCACTGTGTAACTGTAAAAATCGCTGTTTATTCAGGGTTAGTGTCACACAATGTGTAACTGCGCAGAATCACTGTTTATTCAGGGTAAGTGTCAATCACTGTGTAACTGTACAGAGTCACTGGTTATTCAGTGTAAGTGTCAATCGCTGTATAACTGTACAGAGTCACTGTTTATTCAGGGTAAGGATCACTCACTGTGTAATGGTGCAGTGTCACTGTTTATTCAGGATAAGGATCACTCACTGTGTAATGGTACAGAGTCACTGTTTATTCAGGGTAAGGAGCACTCACTGTGTCACTGTACAGAGTCACTGTCTATTCAGGGTCAGGATCACTCACTGTGTAACTGTACAGAGTCACTGTTTATTCAGGGTAAGTGTCAATCACTGTGTAACTGTAGAGAATCACTGTTTATTCAGGGTTAGTGTCACACACTGTGTACCTGTACAGAATCAATGTTTATTCAGGATAAGGGTCACTTACTGTGTAACTGCAGAGTCACTGTTTATTCAGGGTAAGTGTCACTCACTGTGTAATGGTACAGTTCACTGTTTTCTCAGGATAAGGATCACTCACAGTGTCACTATAGAGAGTCACTGTTTATTCAGGGTAAGGATCACTCACTGTGTAATGGTACAGAGTCAATGTTTAGTCAGGGTAAGGGTCACTCACTGTGTAACTGTACAAATCGCTGTTTATTCAGGGTTAGTGTCACACAATGTGTAACTGTGCAGAATCACTGGTTATTCAGGGTAAGTGTCACGTACTGTGTAACGTTACAGAGCCACTGTTTATTCAGTGTAAGTTTCAATCACTGTGTAATGGTACAGAGTCACTGCTTATTCAGGATAAGGAACACTCACTGTAACTGTACAGAGTCACTGTTTATTCAGGGTAAGGGTCACTCACTGTGTAATGGTGCAGTGTCACTGTCTATTCAGGGTAAGGATCACTCACTGTGTAACTGTACAGAGCCACTGTTCATTCAGGGTAAGTATCAATAACTGTGTAACTGTACAAAGTTACTGTTTATTCAGGGTAAGGGTCATTCACTGTTAACTGTACAGTGTAACTGTTTATTCAGGGTAAGTGTCACTCAATGTGCAACTCTACAGAGTAACTGTTTATTCAGGGTAAGAGTCAATAACTGTGTAACTGTAATGAGTCACTGGTTATAAAGGTAAGGGTCACTCACTGTGTAACTATCCCGAGTTACTGTTTTTCAGCGTAAGTGTCACTCACTGTAGCTGTACAGAGTCTCTGTATATTCAGGGAAAGGGTCATTAACTGTGTAACTGAAGAGAGTCACTGTTTATTCAGGGTAAGGATCACTCACTGTGTAATGGTGCAGTGTCACTGTTTATTCAGGGTAAGGATCACTCACTGTGTAATGGTGCAGTGTCACTGTCTATTCAGGGTAAGGATCACTCACTGTGTAATTGTACAGAGTCACTGTTTATTCAGGGTAAGGATCACTCACTGTGTAATTGTACAGAGTCAATGTTTAGTCAGCGTAAGGGTCACTCACTGTGTAACTGTAAAAATCGCTGTTTATTCAGGGTTAGTGTCACACAATGTGTAACTGCGCAGAATCACTGTTTATTCAGGGTAAGTGTCAATCACTGTGTAACTGTACAGAGTCACTGGTTATTCAGTGTAAGTGTCAATCGCTGTATAACTGTACAGAGTCACTGTTTATTCAGGGAAAGTGTCACGTACTGTGTAACGTTACAGAGCCACTGTTTATTCAGTGTAAGTTTCAATCACTGTGTAATGGTACAGAGTCACTGCTTATTCAGGATAAGGAACACTCACTGTAACTGTACAGAGTCATTGTTTATTCAGGGTAAGTATCACTCACAGTGTAATTGTACAGAGTCACTGTTTATTTAGGATAAGTTTCACTCACTGTGTCATTGTACAGATTGTGACTATGTATTCAGGGTAAGCGTCATTCACTGTGTAACTGTACAAAGTCACCGTTTATTCAGGGTAAGGGTCACTCACAGTAAATGTACAGAATCACTGTTTATTCAGGATAAGGTTCACTTACTGTGTAACTGCAGTGAGTCACTTTTTATTCAGGGTACATTTCACTCACTGCGTAATGGTACATAGTTACTGTTTATTCAGAGTACGGATCACTCAATGCGTAACTATAGGGAGTCACTGTTTATTCAGGGTAAGCATCACTCACTGTATAATGGTACAGAGTCACTGTTTCTTCAGAGTAAGTGTCAATCACTGTGTAACTGTACAGATTCACTGTTTATTCAGGTTAAGGAGCACTCACTGTGTAACTGTACAAATCACTGTTTATTCAGGGTTAGTGTCACACAATGTGTAACAGTACAGTATCACTGTTTTTTCAGGGTAAGTGTCACTCACTGTGTAACGGTACAGAGTCACTGTATATTCAGTGTAAGTGTCAATCACTTTGTAACTGTACAGAGTCACTGTTCATTCCGGGTAAGGGTCATTCACTGTGTAACTGTACAGAGTCAATTTTTATTCAGTGTAACGTTCATTCAATGTGTAACTGTACAGAGTCACTGTTCATTCGGGTAAGGGTCACTCACTGTGTAACTGTACAGAGTCAATTTTTATTCAGTGTAAGCTTCATTCAATGTGTAACTGTACAGAGTCACTGTTTATTCAGCGTAAGGGTCACTCACTGTGTAATGGTGCAGTGTCACTGCTTACTCAGCGTAAGGATTACTTACTGTGTAACTGTACATAGTCACTGTTTATTCAGGGTAAGGATCACTCATTGTGTAACTGTACAGAGTCAGTGTTTATTCAGGGTAAGGATCACTCACTGTGTAACTGAACAAAGTCACTGTTTATTCAGGGTAAGTATCAGTCACTGTGTCACTGTACAGAGTGACTATTTATTCAGGTTAAGGGTCATTCACTGTGTAACTGTACAGAGTCACTGTTTATTCAGGGTAAGTGTCTCTCAATGTGCAACTGTACAGAGCCACTGTTTATTCAGGGTAAGTATCACTAACTGTGTAACTGTACAAAGTCACTGTTTATTCAGGGTAAGGTTCATTCACTGTGTAACTGTACAGAGACAATGTTTATTCAGTGTAAGTTTCATTCACTGTGTAACTGTCCAGAGTCAATGTTTATTTAGGGTAAGTGTCACTCACTGTGTAATGATGCAGCGTCACAGTTTATTCAGGGTAAGGATCACTCACTGTGTAACTGTACAGAGTCACTGTTTATTCAGGGTAAGCTTCACTCAATGTGCAACTGTACAGAGCCACTGTTTATTGAGGATAAGTATCACTAACTGTGTAAATGTACAAAGTTACTGTTTATTCAGGTTAAGGTTCATTCACTGTGTAACTGTACATAGTCAATGTTTATTCAGAGTAAGTATCACTCACGGTGATACTGTACAGAGTCAATGTTTATTCAGGGTAAGGATAACTCACTGTGTAACAGTACACGGTCACTGTGTATTCAGGGTAAGGATCACTAACTGTAACTGTACAGAGTCATTGTTTATTCAGGGTAAGTATCAATCACTGTGTAATTGCACAGAGTCACTGTTTATTCAGAGTAAGTATCACTCACGGTGAAACTGTGCAGAGTCAATGTTTATTCAGGGTAAGGATAACTCACTGTGTAACGGTACACAGTCACTGCGTATTCAGGGTATGGATCACTCACTGTAACTGTACAGAGTCACTGTTTATTCAGGGTAAGTTTCACTCAATGTGCAACTGTACAGAGCCACTGTTTATTCAGGGTAAGTATCACTAACTGTGTAAATGTACAAAGTTACTGTTTATTCAGGTTAAGGTTCATTCACTGTGTAACTGTACAGAGTAACTGTTTATTCAGAGTAAGTATCACTCACGGTGATACTGTACAGAGTCAATGTTTATTCAGGGTAAGGATAACTCACTGTGTAACAGTACACAGTCACTGCGTATTCAGGGTAAGGATCACTCACTGTAACTGTACAAAGTCAATGTTTATTCAGGGTAAGTATCAATCACTGTGTAATTGCACAGAGGCAGTGTTTATTTACGGTAAGTTTCACTCACTGTGTCATTGTACAGAGTGACTATTTATTCAGGGTAAGGGTCATTCACTGTGTAACTGTATAGAGTCACCGTTTATTCAGGGTCAGGATCACTCACAGTAACTGTACAGAGTCACTGTTTACTCAGGTTATGTGTCAATCAATGTGCAACTCTACAGAGTAACTGTTTATTCAGGGTAAGTGTCACTCACTGTGCAACTCTACAGAGTAATTGTTTATTCAGGGTAAGTTTCAATCACTGTGTAATTGTACAGAGTCACTGTTTATTCAGGATAAGGATCACTCATTGTGTAAATGTACAGAGTCACTGTTTATTCAGGGTAAGGGTCACTCACTGTGTAACTGTACAAAGTCACTGTTTATTCAGGGTAAGTATCAGTCACTGTGCCACTGTACAGAGTGACTATTTATCAGGGTAAGGGTCCTTGACTGTCTAACTCTACAGAGCCACTGTTCATTCAGGGTAAGTATCAATAACTGTGTAACTGTACAAAGTTACTGCTTATTCAGGGTAAGGGTCACTCACAGTAGCTGTACAGTGTAACTGTTTATTCAGGGTAAGTGTCACTCAATGTGCAACTCTACAGAGTATCTGTTTATTCAGGGTAAGAGTCAATAACTGTGTAACTGTAATGAGTCACTGTTTATAAAGGTAAGGGTCACTCACTGTGTAACTATACAGAGTTACTGTTTTTCAGGGTAAGGGTCACTCACTGTAGCTGTACAGAGTCTCTGTATATTCAGGGAAAGGGTCATTAACTGTGTAACTGAAGAGAGTCACTGTTTATTCAGGGTAAGGATCACTCACTGTGTAATGGTGCAGTGTCACTGTTTATTCAGGGTAAGGATCACTCACTGTGTAATGGTGCAGTGTCACTGTCTATTCAGGGTAAGGATCACTCACTGTGTAACTGTACAGAGTCACTGTTCATTCAGGGTAAGGGTCACTCACTGTGTAACTGTACAAATCGGTGTTTATTCAGGGTTAGTGTCACACAATGTGTAACTGTGCAGAATCACCGTTTATTCAGGGTAAGTGTCATTCACTGTGTAACTGTACAGAGTCACTGTTTATTCAGGGTAAGCTTCACTCAATGTGCAACTGTACAGAGCCACTGTTTATTGAGGGTAAGTATCACTAACTGTGTAAATGTACAAAGTTACTGTTTATTCAGGTTAAGGTTCATTCACTGTGTAACTGTACAGAGTCAGTGTTTATTCAGAGTAAGTATCACTCACGGTGATACTGTACAGAGTCAATGTTTATTCAGGGTAAGGATAACTCACTGTGTAACAGTACACAGTCACTGTGTATTCAGGGTAAGGATCACTAACTGTAACTGTACAGAGTCATTGTTTATTCAGGGTAAGTATCAATCACTGTGTAATTGCACAGAGTCACTGTTTATTCAGAGTAAGTTTCACTCACTGTGTAATGGTACAGAGTGACTGTTTATTCAGGGTAAGGATCACTCACTGTGTAACTGTAAAGAGTCACTGTTTATACAGGGTAAGGATAACTCACTGTGTAACTGTACACAGTCACTGCGTATTCAGGGTAAGGATCACTCAGTGTAACTCTACAGAGTCATTGTTTATTCAGGGTAAGTATCAAACACTGTGTAATTGCACAGAGTCACTGTTTATTCAGGGTAAGTTTCACTCACTGCGTAATGGTACAGAGTTACTGTTTATTCAGTGTAAGGATCACTCACTGTGTAACTGTACAGAGTCACTGTTTATTCAGAGTAAAAGGATCACTCACTGTGTAAATGTACAGAGTCACTGTTTATTCAGGGTAAGTGTCAATCACTGTGTAAATGTACAGATTCACTGTTTATTCAGGGTAAGTTTCAAACACTGTATAATGTTACAGTGTCACTGTTTCTTCAGGGTAAGTGTTAATCACTGTGTAATTGTACAGATTCACTGTTTCTTCAGGTTAAGGAGCACTCACTCTGTAACTGTACAGAGTCACTGTTTATTCAGGGTAAGGATCACTCACTGTGTCACTGTACAGAGTCACTGTTTCTTCAGGGTAAGTGTCAATCACTATGTAACTGTACAGAGTCACTGTTTCTTCAGGGTAAGTGTCAATCACTGTGTAATTGTACAGATTCACTGTTTATTCAGGTTAAGGAGCACTCACAGTGTAGCTGTACAGAGTCAATGTTTATTCAGAGTAAGTGTCAATCACTGTAACTGTACAGAGTCACTGTTTATTCAGGGTAAGGATCACTCACTGTGTCATTGTACACAGTGACTATTTATTCAGGGTAAGGGTCATTCACTGTGTAACTGAAGAGAGTCACTGTTTATTCAGGGTAAGGATCACTCACTGTGTAATGGTGCAGTGTCACTGTTTATTCAGGGTAAGGATCACTCACTGTGTAATGGTGCAGTGTCACTGTCTATTCAGGGTAAGGATCACTCACTGTGTAACTGTACAGAGTCACTGTTTATTCAGGGTAAGGGTCACTCACTGTGTAACTGTACAAATCGGTGTTTATTCAGGGTTAGTGTCACACAATGTGTAACTGTGCAGAATCACCGTTTATTCAGGGTAAGTGTCATTCACTGTGTAACTGTACAGAGTCACTGTTTATTCAGGGTAAGGGTCACTCACAGTAAATGTACAGAATCACTGTTTATTCAGGATAAGGTTCACTTACTGTGTAACTGCAGTGAGTCACTTTTTATTCAGGGTACGTTTCACTCACTGCATAATGGTACATAGTTACTGTTTATTCAGAGTAAGGATCACTCAATGCGTAACTATAGGGCGTCACTGCTTATTCAGGGAAAGGATCACTCACTGTATAATGGTACAGAATCACTGTTTATTCAGGTTAAGGAGCACTCACTGTGTAACTGTACAAATCACTGTTTATTCAGGGTTAGTGTCACACATTGTCTAACAGTACAGAATCACTGTTTTTTCAGGGTAAGTGTCACTCACTGTGTAACGGTACAGAGTCACTGTATATTCAGGGTAAGGGTCACTCACTTTGTAATTGTACAGAGTCACTGTTCATTCCGGGTAAGGGTCACTCACTGTGTAACTGTACAGAGTCAATGTTTATTCAGTGTAAGGTTCATTCAATGTGTAACTGTACAGAGTCACTGTTTATTCAGCGTAAGGGTCACTCACTGTGTAATGGTGCAGTGTCACTGTTTACTCAGCGTAAGGATCCCTCACTGTGTAACTGTACATAGTCACTGTTTATTCAGGGTAAGGATCACTCATTGTGTAACTGTACAGAGTCAGTGTTTATTCAGGGTAAGGGTCACTCACTGTGTAACTGAACAAAGTCAATGTTTATTCAGGGTATGTATCAGTCACTGTGTCACTGTACAGAGTGACTATTTATTCAGGGTAAGGGTCTTTCACTGCGTAACTGTACAGAGCCACTGTTTTTTCAGGGTAAGGTTCACTCACTGTGTAACTGTACAAAGTCACTGTTTATTCAGGGTAAGTATCAGTCACTGTGTCACTGTACAGAGTGACTATTTATTCAGGTTAAGGGTCATTCACTGTGTAACTGTACAGAGTCACTGTTTATTCAGGGTAAGTGTCACTCACTGTGTAATGGTGCAGTGTCACAGTTTATTCAGGGTAAGGATCACTCACTGTGTAACTGTACAGAGTCACTGTTTATTCAGGGTAAGCTTCACTCAATGTGCAACTGTACAGAGCCACTGTTTATTGAGGGTAAGTATCACTAACTGTGTAAATGTACAAAGTTACTGTTTATTCAGGTTAAGGTTCATTCACTGTGTAACTGTACAGAGTCAGTGTTTATTCAGAGTAAGTATCACTCACGGTGATACTGTACAGAGTCAATGTTTATTCAGGGTAAGGATAACTCACTGTGTAACAGTACACAGTCACTGTGTATTCAGGGTAAGGATCACTAACTGTAACTGTACAGAGTCATTGTTTATTCAGGGTAAGTATCAATCACTGTGTAATTGCACAGAGTCACTGTTTATTCAGAGTAAGTTTCACTCACTGTGTAATGGTACAGAGTGACTGTTTATTCAGGGTAAGGATCACTCACTGTGTAACTGTAAAGAGTCACTGTTTATACAGGGTAAGGATAACTCACTGTGTAACTGTACACAGTCACTGCGTATTCAGGGTAAGGATCACTCAGTGTAGCTCTACAGAGTCATTGTTTATTCAGGGTAAGTATCAAACACTGTGTAATTGCACAGAGTCACTGTTTATTCAGGGTAAGTTTCACTCACTGCGTAATGGTACAGAGTTACTGTTTATTCAGTGTAAGGATCACTCACTGTGTAACTGTACAGAGTCACTGTTTATTCAGAGTAAAAGGATCACTCACTGTGTAAATGTACAGAGTCACTGTTTATTCAGGGTAAGTGTCAATCACTGTGTAAATGTACAGAGTCACTGTTTATTCAGGGTAAGTTTCACTCACTGCGTCATGGTACAGAGTTACTGTTTATTCAGAGTAAGTATCACTCAATGTTTAACTATAGGGAGTCACTGTTTATTCAAAGAAAGGTTCACTCACTGTATAATGGTACAGAGTCACTGTTTCTTCAGGGTAAGGAGCACTCACTGTGTAGCTGTACAGAGTCACTGTTTATTCAGGGTAAGTGTCATTCACTGTGTAACTGTACAGAGTCACTGTTTCTTCAGGGTAAGTGTTAATCACTGTGTAATTGTACAGATTCACTGTTTCTTCAGGTTAAGGAGCACTCACTGTGTCACTGTACAGAGTCATAGTTTATTCAGGGTAAGTGTCTATCACTGTTTAAATGTACAGAGTCACTGTTTATTCAGGGTAAGTTTCACTCACTGTATAATGGTACAGAGTCACTGTTTCTTCAGGGTAAGTGTTAATCACTGTGTAATTGTACAGATTCACTGTTTCTTCAGGTTAAGGAGCACTCACTGTGTAACTGTACAGAGTCACTGTTTATTCAGGGTAAAGATCACTCACTGTGTCACTGTACAGAGTCACTGTTTCTTCAGGGTAAGTGTCAATCACTGTGTAATTGTACAGAGTCACTGTTTATTCAGGTTAAGGAGCACTCACTGTGTAGCTGTACAGAGTCAATGTTTATTCAGAGTAAGTGTCACTCACTGTAACTGTACAGAGTCACTGTTTATTCAGGGTAAGGATCACTCACTGTGTCATTGTACAGAGTGACTATTTATTCAGGGTAAGGGTCATTCACTGTGTAACTGTACAGAGTTACCGTTTATTCAGGGTAAGTGTCACTCATAGTAACTGTACAGAGTCACTGTTTATTCAGGTTAAGTGTCACTCAATGTGCAAATCTACAGAGTAACTGTTTATTCAGGGTAAGTGTCAATCACTGTGTAACTGTACAGAGTCACTGTTTATAGAGGGTAAGGGTCACTAACTGTGTAACTAAACAGAGTTACTGTTTTTCAGGGTAAGGGTCACTCACTGTAGCTGTACAGAATCTCTGTTTATTCAGGGAAAGGGTCATTAACTGTGTAACTGCTGAGAGTCACTCTTTATTCAGGGTAAGGATCACACACTGTGTAATGGTACAGAGTCACTGTTTATTCAGGGTAAGTGTCAATCACTGTGTAACTGTACAAAGTTATTGCTATTCAGGGTAAGGATCACTCACTGTGTAACGGTACAGAGTCACTGTTTATTCAAGGTAAGGACCACTCACTGTGTAGCTCTACAGAGTCACTGTTTATTCAGGGTAAGGATCACTTACTGTATAAGAGTACAGAGTCAGTGTTTATTCAGTGTAAGTGTCACTCACTGTGTAACTGTACAGAGTCACTGTTTATTCAGGGTAAAAGGATCACTCACTGTGTAACTGTACAGAGTCACTGTTTATTCAGGGTAAGTGTCAGTCACTGTGTCACTTTACAGAATGACTATTTATTCAGGATAAGAGTCATTCACTGTGTAACTGTACAGAGCCACTGTTTCATCAGGGTAAGGTTCAATCACTGTTTAACTGTACAAAGTCACTGTTTATTCAGGGTAGGTTTCACTCACTGTGTCATTGTACAGAGTGACTATTTATTCAGGGTAAGGGTCATTCACTGTGTAACTGTACAGAGTCAATGTTTATTCAGGGTAAGTGTCACTCACAGTAACTGTACAGAGTCACTGTTTATTCAGGTTAAGTGTCACTCAATGTGCAACTCAACAGAGTAACTGTTTATTCAGGGTAAGTACCACTCACTGTTTAGCAGTACAGAGTCACTGTTTATTCAGGGTAAGGGACAATCACTGTGTAACTGTCCAGAATCACTGTTTATTCAGGGTTAGGGTCACACACTGTGTAACTATCCAGAATCACTGTTTATTCAGGATAACGGTCACTTACTGAGTAACTGCAGAGAGTCAGTGTTTATTCAGGGTAAGTGTCACTCACTGTGTAACGGTACAGAGTCACTGTTTATACAGGGTAAGGAACACTCACTGTAACTGTACAGAGTCATTGTTTATTCAGGGCAAGTATCACTCACTGTGTAATTGTACAGAGTCACTGTATATTTAGGATAAGTTTCACTCACTGTGTCATTGTACCGAGTGACTATTTATTCAGGGAAGGGTCATTCACTGTGTAACTGTACAGAGTCACCATTTATTCAGGGTAAGGGTCACTCACAGTAACTGTGCAGAATCACTGTTTATTCAGGACAAGGGTCACTTACTGTGTAACTGCAGAGAGTCACTTTTTATTGGGGTAAGTTTCACGTACTGCGTAACGGTACAGAGTCACTATTTATTCAGGGTAAGGATCACTCACTGTGTAACTGTACAGAGTCACTGTTTATTCAGGTTAAGAGCGCTCACTGTGTAGCTGTACAGAGTCAATGTTTATTCAGGGTACGTGTCAGTCACTGTGTAACTGTACAGAGACAATGTTTATTCAGGGTAAGTTTCATTTACTGTGTCACTGTCCAGAGTCACTGTTTATTTAGGGTAAGGGTCACTCACTGCGTAATGGTGCAGTGTCACTGTTTATTCAGGGTAATGATCACTCACTGTGTAACTGTACAGAGTGACTGTTTATTCAGGGTAAGGATCACTCACTGTGTAACTGTAAAGAGTCACTGTTTATTCTGGGTAAGTGTCAATCACTGTGTAACTGTACAGAGTCAGTGTTTACACAGGGTAAGGGTCACTTACTGTGTAATTAAACAGAGTTACTGTTTCTCAGGGTAAGGGTCACTCTCTGTAGCTGTGCATAGTCTCTGTATATTCAGGGAAAGGGTCATTAACTGTGTAAATGCTGAGAGTCACTGTTTATTCAGGGTAAGGATCACTCACTGTGTAATGGTACAGAGTCACTGTTTATTCAGGGTAAGGACCACTCACTGTGTAGCAGTACAGAATCACTGTTTATTCTGGATAAGGGTCACTTAATGAGTAACTGCAGCGAGTCAGTGTTTATTCAGGGTAAGTGTCACTCACTATGTAACGGTACAGTGTCACTGCTTATTCAGGATAAGGAACACTCACTGTAACTGTACAGAGTCATTGTTAATTCAGGGCAAGTATCACTCACTGTGTAATTGTGCAGAGTCACTGTTTATTT
This sequence comes from Isurus oxyrinchus, assembly GCA_026770705.1. NCBI lineage: Eukaryota > Metazoa > Chordata > Chondrichthyes > Lamniformes > Lamnidae > Isurus > Isurus oxyrinchus. Next base: position 466,065 of record JANJGN010000289.1, on the reverse strand, counting down.
AGGATAAGTTTCACTCACTGTGTCATTGTACTGTTTATTCAGGGTAAGGGACAGTCACTGTGTAACTGTACAGAGTCAGTGTTTAATCAGGGTAAGGGTCACTCACTGTGTCACTGTACAAAGTCACTGTTTATTCAGGGTAAGTATCAGTCACTGTGTCACTGTACAGAGTGACTATTTATTCAGGTTAAGGTTCATTCACTGTGTAACTGCACAGAGTCACTGTTTATTCAGGGTATGGGTCACTCACTCTGTAATGGTGCAGTGTCAATGTTTACTCAGAGTAAGGATCACTCACTGTGTAACTGTACAGAGTCACTGCTTATTCAGGGTAAGGATCACTCACTGTGTAACTGTACAGAGTCACTATTTATTCAGGGTAAGGGTCACTCACTGTATAAATGAACAAAGTCATTGTTTATTCAGGGTAAGGGTCATTCACTGTGTAACTGTACAGAGTGAATATTTATTCAGGGTAAGGGTCATTCACTGTGTAACGGTACAGAGCCACTGTTTATTCAGGGTAAGGGTCACTCTCTGTGTAACTGTACAAAGTCACTGTTTATTCAGGGTAATTATCAGTCACTGTGTCACTGTACAGAATGACTATTTATTCAGGGTAAGAGTCATTCACTGTGTAACTGTACAGAGTCACTGTTTATTCAGAGTAAGTATCACTCACGGTGATACTGTACAGAGTCAATGTTTATTCAGGGTAAGGATAACTCACTGTGAAACGGTACACGGTCACTGTGTATTCAGGGTAAGGATCACTAACTGTAACTGTACAGAGTCATTGTTTATTCAGGGTAAGTATCAATCACTGTGTAATTGCACAGAGTCACTGTTTATTCAGAGTAAGTATCACTCACGGTGAAACTGTGCAGAGTCAATGTTTATTCAGGGTAAGGATAACTCACTGTGTAACGGTACACAGTCACTGCGTATTCAGGGTATGGATCACTCACTGTAACTGTACAGAGTCACTGTTTATTCAGGGTAAGTTTCACTCAATGTGCAACTGTACAGAGCCACTGTTTATTCAGGGTAAGTATCACTAACTGTGTAAATGTACAAAGTTACTGTTTATTCAAGTTAAGGTTCATTCACTGTGTAACTGTACAGAGTCAGTGTTTATTCAGAGTAAGTATCACTCACGGTGATACTGTACAGAGTCAATGTTTATTCAGGGTAAGGATAACTCACTGTGTAACAGTACACAGTCACTGCGTATTCAGGGTAAGGATCACTCACTGTAACAGTACAAAGTCAATGTTTATTCAGGGTAAGTATCAATCACTGTGTAATTGCACAGAGGCACTGTTTATTTACAGTAAGTTTCACTCACTGTGTCATTGTACAGAGTGACTATTTATTCAGGGTAAGGGTCATTCACTGTGTAACTGTACAGAGTCACCGTTTATTCAGGGTCAGGATCACTCACAGTAACTGTACAGAGTCACTGTTTACTCAGGTTAAGTGTCAATCAATGTGCAACTCTACAGAGTAACTGTTTATTCAGGGTAAGTGTCACTCACTGTGCAACTGTACAGAGTAATTGTTTATTCAGGGTAAGTTTCAATCACTGTGTAATTGTACAGAGTCACTGTTTATTCAGGATAAGGATCACTCATTGTGTAAATGTACAGAGTCACTGTTTATTCAGGGTAAGGGTCACTCACTGTGTAACTGTACAAAGTCACTGTTTATTCAGGGTAAGTATCAGTCACTGTGCCACTGTACAGAGTGACTATTTATCAGGGTAAGGGTCCTTGACTGTCTAACTCTACAGAGCCACTGTTCATTCAGGGTAAGTATCAATAACTGTGTAACTGTACAAAGTTACTGCTTATTCAGGGTAAGGGTCACTCACAGTAGCTGTACAGTGTAACTGTTTATTCAGGGTAAGTGTCACTCAATGTGCAACTCTACAGAGTATCTGTTTATTCAGGGTAAGAGTCAATAACTGTGTAACTGTAATGAGTCACTGTTTATAAAGGTAAGGGTCACTCACTGTGTAACTATACAGAGTTACTGTTTTTCAGGGTAAGGGTCACTCACTGTAGCTGTACAGAGTCTCTGTATATTCAGGGAAAGGGTCATTAACTGTGTAACTGAAGAGAGTCACTGTTTATTCAGGGTAAGGATCACTCACTGTGTAATGGTGCAGTGTCACTGTTTATTCAGGGTAAGGATCACTCACTGTGTAATGGTGCAGTGTCACTGTCTATTCAGGGTAAGGATCACTCACTGTGTAACTGTACAGAGTCACTGTTTATTCAGGTTAAGGGTCACTCACTGTGTAACTGTACAAATCGGTGTTTATTCAGGGTTAGTGTCACACAATGTGTAACTGTGCAGAATCACCGTTTATTCAGGGTAAGTGTCATTCACTGTGTAACTGTACAGAGTCACTGTTTATTCAGGGTAAGCTTCACTCAATGTGCAACTGTACAGAGCCACTGTTTATTGAGGGTAAGTATCACTAACTGTGTAAATGTACAAAGTTACTGTTTATTCAGGTTAAGGTTCATTCACTGTGTAACTGTACAGAGTCAGTGTTTATTCAGAGTAAGTATCGCTCACGGTGATACTGTACAGAGTCAATGTTTATTCAGGGTAAGGATAACTCACTGTGTAACAGTACACAGTCACTGTGTATTCAGGGTAAGGATCACTAACTGTAACTGTACAGAGTCATTGTTTATTCAGGGTAAGTATCAATCACTGTGTAATTGCACAGAGTCACTGTTTATTCAGGGTAAGTTTCACTCACTGTGTAATGGTACAGAGTGACTGTTTATTCAGGGTAAGGATCACTCACTGTGTAACTGTAAAGAGTCACTGTTTATACAGGGTAAGGATAACTCACTGTGTAACTGTACACAGTCACTGCGTATTCAGGGTAAGGATCACTCAGTGTAACTCTACAGAGTCATTGTTTATTCAGGGTAAGTATCAAACACTGTGTAATTGCACAGAGTCACTGTTTATTCAGGGTAAGTTTCACTCACTGCGTCATGGTACAGAGTTATTGTTTATTCAGAGTAAGTATCACTCAATGTTTAACTATAGGTAGTCACTGTTTATTCAAAGAAAGGTTCACTCACTGTATAATGGTACACAGTCACTGTTTCTTCAGGGTAAGTGTCAATCACTGTGTAACTGTACAGAGTCACTGTTTATTCAGGGTAAGGAGCACTAACTGTGTAACTGTACAGAGTCATTGTTTATTCAGGGTAAGTGTCATTCACTGTGTAACTGTACAGAGTCATAGTTTATTCAGGGTAAGGGTCAATCACTGTGTAAATGTACAGAGTCACTGTTTATTCAGGGTAAGTTTCACTCACTGTATAATGGTACAGAGTCACTGTTTCTTCAGGGTAAGGTTTAATCACTGTGTAATTGTACAGATTCACTGTTTCTTCAGGTTAAGGAGCACTCACTCTGTAACTGTACAGAGTCACTGTTTATTCAGGGTAAGGATCACTCACTGTGTCACTGTACAGAGTCACTGTTTCTTCAGGGTAAGTGTCAATCACTATGTAACTGTACAGAGTCACTGTTTCTTCAGGGTAAGTGTTAATCACTGTGTAATTGTACAGATTCACTGTTTCTTCAGGTTAAGGAGCACTCACTGTGTCACTGTACAGAGTCACTGTTTCTTCAGGGTAAGTGTCAATCACTGTGTAATTGTACAGAGTCACTGTTTATTCAGGTTAAGGAGCACTCACAGTGTAGCTGTACAGAGTCAATGTTTATTCAGAGTAAGTGTCAATCACTGTAACTGTACAGAGTCACTGTTTATTCAGGGTAAGGATCACTCACTGTGTCATTGTACAGAGTGACTATTTATTCAGGGTAAGGGTCATTCACTGTGTAACTGAAGAGAGTCACTGTTTATTCAGGGTAAGGATCACTCACTGTGTAATGGTGCAGTGTCACTGTTTATTCAGGGTAAGGATCACTCACTGTGTAATGGTGCAGTGTCACTGTTTATTCAGGGTAAGGATCACTCACTGTGTAATGGTGCAGTGTCACTGTCTATTCAGGGTAAGGATCACTCACTGTGTAACTGTACAGAGTCACTGTTTATTCAGGGTAAGGGTCACTCACTGTGTAACTGTACAAATCGGTGTTTATTCCGGGTTAGTGTCACACAATGTGTAACTGTGCAGAATCACCGTTTATTCAGGGTAAGTGTCATTCACTGTGTAACTGTACAAAGTCACCGTTTATTCAGGGTAAGGGTCACTCACAGTAAATGTACAGAATCACTGTTTATTCAGGATAAGGTTCACTTACTGTGTAACTGCAGTGAGTCACTTTTTATTCAGGGTACGTTTCACTCACTGCGTAATGGTACATAGTTACTGTTTATTCAGAGTAAGGATCACTCAATGCGTAACTATAGGGCGTCACTGCTTATTCAGGGAAAGGATCACTCACTGTATAATGGTACAGAATCACTGTTTATTCAGGTTAAGGAGCACTCACTGTGTAACTGTACAAATCACTGTTTATTCAGGGTTAGTGTCACACAATGTCTAACAGTACAGCATCACTGTTTTTTCAGGGTAAGTGTCACTCACTGTGTAACGGTACAGAGTCACTGTATATTCAGGGTAAGGGTCACTCACTTTGTAATTGTACAGAGTCACTGTTCATTCCGGGTAAGGGTCACTCACTGTGTAACTGTACAGAGTCAATGTTTATTCAGTGTAAGGTTCATTCAATGTGTAACTGTACAGAGTCACTGTTTATTCAGCGTAAGGGTCACTCACTGTGTAATGGTGCAGTGTCACTGTTTACTCAGCGTAAGGATCACTCACTGTGTAACTGTACAGAGTCACTGCTTATTCAGGGTAAGGATCACTCACTGTGTAACTGTACAGAGTCACTATTTATTCAGGGTAAGGGTCACTCACTGTATAAATGAACAAAGTCATTGTTTATTCAGGGTAAGGGTCATTCACTGTGTAACTGTACAGAGTGAATATTTATTCAGGGTAAGGGTCATTCACTGTGTAACGGTACAGAGCCACTGTTTATTCAGGGTAAGGGTCACTCTCTGTGTAACTGTACAAAGTCACTGTTTATTCAGGGTAATTATCAGTCACTGTGTCACTGTACAGAATGACTATTTATTCAGGGTAAGAGTCATTCACTGTGTAACTGTACAGAGTCACTGTTTATTCAGAGTAAGTATCACTCACGGTGATACTGTACAGAGTCAATGTTTATTCAGGGTAAGGATAACTCACTGTGAAACGGTACACGGTCACTGTGTATTCAGGGTAAGGATCACTAACTGTAACTGTACAGAGTCATTGTTTATTCAGGGTAAGTATCAATCACTGTGTAATTGCACAGAGTCACTGTTTATTCAGAGTAAGTATCACTCACGGTGAAACTGTGCAGAGTCAATGTTTATTCAGGGTAAGGATAACTCACTGTGTAACGGTACACAGTCACTGCGTATTCAGGGTATGGATCACTCACTGTAACTGTACAGAGTCACTGTTTATTCAGGGTAAGTTTCACTCAATGTGCAACTGTACAGAGCCACTGTTTATTCAGGGTAAGTATCACTAACTGTGTAAATGTACAAAGTTACTGTTTATTCAAGTTAAGGTTCATTCACTGTGTAACTGTACAGAGTCAGTGTTTATTCAGAGTAAGTATCACTCACGGTGATACTGTACAGAGTCAATGTTTATTCAGGGTAAGGATAACTCACTGTGTAACAGTACACAGTCACTGCGTATTCAGGGTAAGGATCACTCACTGTAACAGTACAAAGTCAATGTTTATTCAGGGTAAGTATCAATCACTGTGTAATTGCACAGAGGCACTGTTTATTTACAGTAAGTTTCACTCACTGTGTCATTGTACAGAGTGACTATTTATTCAGGGTAAGGGTCATTCACTGTGTAACTGTACAGAGTCACCGTTTATTCAGGGTCAGGATCACTCACAGTAACTGTACAGAGTCACTGTTTACTCAGGTTAAGTGTCAATCAATGTGCAACTCTACAGAGTAACTGTTTATTCAGGGTAAGTGTCACTCACTGTGCAACTGTACAGAGTAATTGTTTATTCAGGGTAAGTTTCAATCACTGTGTAATTGTACAGAGTCACTGTTTATTCAGGATAAGGATCACTCATTGTGTAAATGTACAGAGTCACTGTTTATTCAGGGTAAGGGTCACTCACTGTGTAACTGTACAAAGTCACTGTTTATTCAGGGTAAGTATCAGTCACTGTGCCACTGTACAGAGTGACTATTTATCAGGGTAAGGGTCCTTGACTGTCTAACTCTACAGAGCCACTGTTCATTCAGGGTAAGTATCAATAACTGTGTAACTGTACAAAGTTACTGCTTATTCAGGGTAAGGGTCACTCACAGTAGCTGTACAGTGTAACTGTTTATTCAGGGTAAGTGTCACTCAATGTGCAACTCTACAGAGTATCTGTTTATTCAGGGTAAGAGTCAATAACTGTGTAACTGTAATGAGTCACTGTTTATAAAGGTAAGGGTCACTCACTGTGTAACTATACAGAGTTACTGTTTTTCAGGGTAAGGGTCACTCACTGTAGCTGTACAGAGTCTCTGTATATTCAGGGAAAGGGTCATTAACTGTGTAACTGAAGAGAGTCACTGTTTATTCAGGGTAAGGATCACTCACTGTGTAATGGTGCAGTGTCACTGTTTATTCAGGGTAAGGATCACTCACTGTGTAATGGTGCAGTGTCACTGTCTATTCAGGGTAAGGATCACTCACTGTGTAACTGTACAGAGTCACTGTTTATTCAGGTTAAGGGTCACTCACTGTGTAACTGTACAAATCGGTGTTTATTCAGGGTTAGTGTCACACAATGTGTAACTGTGCAGAATCACCGTTTATTCAGGGTAAGTGTCATTCACTGTGTAACTGTACAGAGTCACTGTTTATTCAGGGTAAGCTTCACTCAATGTGCAACTGTACAGAGCCACTGTTTATTGAGGGTAAGTATCACTAACTGTGTAAATGTACAAAGTTACTGTTTATTCAGGTTAAGGTTCATTCACTGTGTAACTGTACAGAGTCAGTGTTTATTCAGAGTAAGTATCGCTCACGGTGATACTGTACAGAGTCAATGTTTATTCAGGGTAAGGATAACTCACTGTGTAACAGTACACAGTCACTGTGTATTCAGGGTAAGGATCACTAACTGTAACTGTACAGAGTCATTGTTTATTCAGGGTAAGTATCAATCACTGTGTAATTGCACAGAGTCACTGTTTATTCAGGGTAAGTTTCACTCACTGTGTAATGGTACAGAGTGACTGTTTATTCAGGGTAAGGATCACTCACTGTGTAACTGTAAAGAGTCACTGTTTATACAGGGTAAGGATAACTCACTGTGTAACTGTACACAGTCACTGCGTATTCAGGGTAAGGATCACTCAGTGTAACTCTACAGAGTCATTGTTTATTCAGGGTAAGTATCAAACACTGTGTAATTGCACAGAGTCACTGTTTATTCAGGGTAAGTTTCACTCACTGCGTCATGGTACAGAGTTATTGTTTATTCAGAGTAAGTATCACTCAATGTTTAACTATAGGTAGTCACTGTTTATTCAAAGAAAGGTTCACTCACTGTATAATGGTACACAGTCACTGTTTCTTCAGGGTAAGTGTCAATCACTGTGTAACTGTACAGAGTCACTGTTTATTCAGGGTAAGGAGCACTAACTGTGTAACTGTACAGAGTCATTGTTTATTCAGGGTAAGTGTCATTCACTGTGTAACTGTACAGAGTCATAGTTTATTCAGGGTAAGGGTCAATCACTGTGTAAATGTACAGAGTCACTGTTTATTCAGGGTAAGTTTCACTCACTGTATAATGGTACAGAGTCACTGTTTCTTCAGGGTAAGGTTTAATCACTGTGTAATTGTACAGATTCACTGTTTCTTCAGGTTAAGGAGCACTCACTCTGTAACTGTACAGAGTCACTGTTTATTCAGGGTAAGGATCACTCACTGTGTCACTGTACAGAGTCACTGTTTCTTCAGGGTAAGTGTCAATCACTATGTAACTGTACAGAGTCACTGTTTCTTCAGGGTAAGTGTTAATCACTGTGTAATTGTACAGATTCACTGTTTCTTCAGGTTAAGGAGCACTCACTGTGTCACTGTACAGAGTCACTGTTTCTTCAGGGTAAGTGTCAATCACTGTGTAATTGTACAGAGTCACTGTTTATTCAGGTTAAGGAGCACTCACAGTGTAGCTGTACAGAGTCAATGTTTATTCAGAGTAAGTGTCAATCACTGTAACTGTACAGAGTCACTGTTTATTCAGGGTAAGGATCACTCACTGTGTCATTGTACAGAGTGACTATTTATTCAGGGTAAGGGTCATTCACTGTGTAACTGAAGAGAGTCACTGTTTATTCAGGGTAAGGATCACTCACTGTGTAATGGTGCAGTGTCACTGTTTATTCAGGGTAAGGATCACTCACTGTGTAATGGTGCAGTGTCACTGTTTATTCAGGGTAAGGATCACTCACTGTGTAATGGTGCAGTGTCACTGTCTATTCAGGGTAAGGATCACTCACTGTGTAACTGTACAGAGTCACTGTTTATTCAGGGTAAGGGTCACTCACTGTGTAACTGTACAAATCGGTGTTTATTCCGGGTTAGTGTCACACAATGTGTAACTGTGCAGAATCACCGTTTATTCAGGGTAAGTGTCATTCACTGTGTAACTGTACAAAGTCACCGTTTATTCAGGGTAAGGGTCACTCACAGTAAATGTACAGAATCACTGTTTATTCAGGATAAGGTTCACTTACTGTGTAACTGCAGTGAGTCACTTTTTATTCAGGGTACGTTTCACTCACTGCGTAATGGTACATAGTTACTGTTTATTCAGAGTAAGGATCACTCAATGCGTAACTATAGGGCGTCACTGCTTATTCAGGGAAAGGATCACTCACTGTATAATGGTACAGAATCACTGTTTATTCAGGTTAAGGAGCACTCACTGTGTAACTGTACAAATCACTGTTTATTCAGGGTTAGTGTCACACAATGTCTAACAGTACAGCATCACTGTTTTTTCAGGGTAAGTGTCACTCACTGTGTAACGGTACAGAGTCACTGTATATTCAGGGTAAGGGTCACTCACTTTGTAATTGTACAGAGTCACTGTTCATTCCGGGTAAGGGTCACTCACTGTGTAACTGTACAGAGTCAATGTTTATTCAGTGTAAGGTTCATTCAATGTGTAACTGTACAGAGTCACTGTTTATTCAGCGTAAGGGTCACTCACTGTGTAATGGTGCAGTGTCACTGTTTACTCAGCGTAAGGATCACTCACTGTGTAACTGTACAGAGTCACTGCTTATTCAGGGTAAGGATCACTCACTGTGTAACTGTACAGAGTCACTATTTATTCAGGGTAAGGGTCACTCACTGTATAAATGAACAAAGTCATTGTTTATTCAGGGTAAGGGTCATTCACTGTGTAACTGTACAGAGTGAATATTTATTCAGGGTAAGGGTCATTCACTGTGTAACGGTACAGAGCCACTGTTTATTCAGGGTAAGGGTCACTCTCTGTGTAACTGTACAAAGTCACTGTTTATTCAGGGTAATTATCAGTCACTGTGTCACTGTACAGAATGACTATTTATTCAGGGTAAGAGTCATTCACTGTGTAACTGTACAGAGTCACTGTTTATTCAGAGTAAGTATCACTCACGGTGATACTGTACAGAGTCAATGTTTATTCAGGGTAAGGATAACTCACTGTGAAACGGTACACGGTCACTGTGTATTCAGGGTAAGGATCACTAACTGTAACTGTACAGAGTCATTGTTTATTCAGGGTAAGTATCAATCACTGTGTAATTGCACAGAGTCACTGTTTATTCAGAGTAAGTATCACTCACGGTGAAACTGTGCAGAGTCAATGTTTATTCAGGGTAAGGATAACTCACTGTGTAACGGTACACAGTCACTGCGTATTCAGGGTATGGATCACTCACTGTAACTGTACAGAGTCACTGTTTATTCAGGGTAAGTTTCACTCAATGTGCAACTGTACAGAGCCACTGTTTATTCAGGGTAAGTATCACTAACTGTGTAAATGTACAAAGTTACTGTTTATTCAAGTTAAGGTTCATTCACTGTGTAACTGTACAGAGTCAGTGTTTATTCAGAGTAAGTATCACTCACGGTGATACTGTACAGAGTCAATGTTTATTCAGGGTAAGGATAACTCACTGTGTAACAGTACACAGTCACTGCGTATTCAGGGTAAGGATCACTCACTGTAACAGTACAAAGTCAATGTTTATTCAGGGTAAGTATCAATCACTGTGTAATTGCACAGAGGCACTGTTTATTTACAGTAAGTTTCACTCACTGTGTCATTGTACAGAGTGACTATTTATTCAGGGTAAGGGTCATTCACTGTGTAACTGTACAGAGTCACCGTTTATTCAGGGTCAGGATCACTCACAGTAACTGTACAGAGTCACTGTTTACTCAGGTTAAGTGTCAATCAATGTGCAACTCTACAGAGTAACTGTTTATTCAGGGTAAGTGTCACTCACTGTGCAACTGTACAGAGTAATTGTTTATTCAGGGTAAGTTTCAATCACTGTGTAATTGTACAGAGTCACTGTTTATTCAGGATAAGGATCACTCATTGTGTAAATGTACAGAGTCACTGTTTATTCAGGGTAAGGGTCACTCACTGTGTAACTGTACAAAGTCACTGTTTATTCAGGGTAAGTATCAGTCACTGTGCCACTGTACAGAGTGACTATTTATCAGGGTAAGGGTCCTTGACTGTCTAACTCTACAGAGCCACTGTTCATTCAGGGTAAGTATCAATAACTGTGTAACTGTACAAAGTTACTGCTTATTCAGGGTAAGGGTCACTCACAGTAGCTGTACAGTGTAACTGTTTATTCAGGGTAAGTGTCACTCAATGTGCAACTCTACAGAGTATCTGTTTATTCAGGGTAAGAGTCAATAACTGTGTAACTGTAATGAGTCACTGTTTATAAAGGTAAGGGTCACTCACTGTGTAACTATACAGAGTTACTGTTTTTCAGGGTAAGGGTCACTCACTGTAGCTGTACAGAGTCTCTGTATATTCAGGGAAAGGGTCATTAACTGTGTAACTGAAGAGAGTCACTGTTTATTCAGGGTAAGGATCACTCACTGTGTAATGGTGCAGTGTCACTGTTTATTCAGGGTAAGGATCACTCACTGTGTAATGGTGCAGTGTCACTGTCTATTCAGGGTAAGGATCACTCACTGTGTAACTGTACAGAGTCACTGTTTATTCAGGTTAAGGGTCACTCACTGTGTAACTGTACAAATCGGTGTTTATTCAGGGTTAGTGTCACACAATGTGTAACTGTGCAGAATCACCGTTTATTCAGGGTAAGTGTCATTCACTGTGTAACTGTACAGAGTCACTGTTTATTCAGGGTAAGCTTCACTCAATGTGCAACTGTACAGAGCCACTGTTTATTGAGGGTAAGTATCACTAACTGTGTAAATGTACAAAGTTACTGTTTATTCAGGTTAAGGTTCATTCACTGTGTAACTGTACAGAGTCAGTGTTTATTCAGAGTAAGTATCGCTCACGGTGATACTGTACAGAGTCAATGTTTATTCAGGGTAAGGATAACTCACTGTGTAACAGTACACAGTCACTGTGTATTCAGGGTAAGGATCACTAACTGTAACTGTACAGAGTCATTGTTTATTCAGGGTAAGTATCAATCACTGTGTAATTGCACAGAGTCACTGTTTATTCAGGGTAAGTTTCACTCACTGTGTAATGGTACAGAGTGACTGTTTATTCAGGGTAAGGATCACTCACTGTGTAACTGTAAAGAGTCACTGTTTATACAGGGTAAGGATAACTCACTGTGTAACTGTACACAGTCACTGCGTATTCAGGGTAAGGATCACTCAGTGTAACTCTACAGAGTCATTGTTTATTCAGGGTAAGTATCAAACACTGTGTAATTGCACAGAGTCACTGTTTATTCAGGGTAAGTTTCACTCACTGCGTCATGGTACAGAGTTATTGTTTATTCAGAGTAAGTATCACTCAATGTTTAACTATAGGTAGTCACTGTTTATTCAAAGAAAGGTTCACTCACTGTATAATGGTACACAGTCACTGTTTCTTCAGGGTAAGTGTCAATCACTGTGTAACTGTACAGAGTCACTGTTTATTCAGGGTAAGGAGCACTAACTGTGTAACTGTACAGAGTCATTGTTTATTCAGGGTAAGTGTCATTCACTGTGTAACTGTACAGAGTCATAGTTTATTCAGGGTAAGGGTCAATCACTGTGTAAATGTACAGAGTCACTGTTTATTCAGGGTAAGTTTCACTCACTGTATAATGGTACAGAGTCACTGTTTCTTCAGGGTAAGGTTTAATCACTGTGTAATTGTACAGATTCACTGTTTCTTCAGGTTAAGGAGCACTCACTCTGTAACTGTACAGAGTCACTGTTTATTCAGGGTAAGGATCACTCACTGTGTCACTGTACAGAGTCACTGTTTCTTCAGGGTAAGTGTCAATCACTATGTAACTGTACAGAGTCACTGTTTCTTCAGGGTAAGTGTTAATCACTGTGTAATTGTACAGATTCACTGTTTCTTCAGGTTAAGGAGCACTCACTGTGTCACTGTACAGAGTCACTGTTTCTTCAGGGTAAGTGTCAATCACTGTGTAATTGTACAGAGTCACTGTTTATTCAGGTTAAGGAGCACTCACAGTGTAGCTGTACAGAGTCAATGTTTATTCAGAGTAAGTGTCAATCACTGTAACTGTACAGAGTCACTGTTTATTCAGGGTAAGGATCACTCACTGTGTCATTGTACAGAGTGACTATTTATTCAGGGTAAGGGTCATTCACTGTGTAACTGAAGAGAGTCACTGTTTATTCAGGGTAAGGATCACTCACTGTGTAATGGTGCAGTGTCACTGTTTATTCAGGGTAAGGATCACTCACTGTGTAATGGTGCAGTGTCACTGTTTATTCAGGGTAAGGATCACTCACTGTGTAATGGTGCAGTGTCACTGTCTATTCAGGGTAAGGATCACTCACTGTGTAACTGTACAGAGTCACTGTTTATTCAGGGTAAGGGTCACTCACTGTGTAACTGTACAAATCGGTGTTTATTCCGGGTTAGTGTCACACAATGTGTAACTGTGCAGAATCACCGTTTATTCAGGGTAAGTGTCATTCACTGTGTAACTGTACAAAGTCACCGTTTATTCAGGGTAAGGGTCACTCACAGTAAATGTACAGAATCACTGTTTATTCAGGATAAGGTTCACTTACTGTGTAACTGCAGTGAGTCACTTTTTATTCAGGGTACGTTTCACTCACTGCGTAATGGTACATAGTTACTGTTTATTCAGAGTAAGGATCACTCAATGCGTAACTATAGGGCGTCACTGCTTATTCAGGGAAAGGATCACTCACTGTATAATGGTACAGAATCACTGTTTATTCAGGTTAAGGAGCACTCACTGTGTAACTGTACAAATCACTGTTTATTCAGGGTTAGTGTCACACAATGTCTAACAGTACAGCATCACTGTTTTTTCAGGGTAAGTGTCACTCACTGTGTAACGGTACAGAGTCACTGTATATTCAGGGTAAGGGTCACTCACTTTGTAATTGTACAGAGTCACTGTTCATTCCGGGTAAGGGTCACTCACTGTGTAACTGTACAGAGTCAATGTTTATTCAGTGTAAGGTTCATTCAATGTGTAACTGTACAGAGTCACTGTTTATTCAGCGTAAGGGTCACTCACTGTGTAATGGTGCAGTGTCACTGTTTACTCAGCGTAAGGATCCCTCACTGTGTAACTGTACATAGTCACTGTTTATTCAGGGTAAGGATCACTCATTGTGTAACTGTACAGAGTCAGTGTTTATTCAGGGTAAGGGTCACTCACTGTGTAACTGAACAAAGTCAATGTTTATTCAGGGTATGTATCAGTCACTGTGTCATTGTACAGAGTGACTATTTATTCAGGGTAAGGGTCTTTCACTGTTTAACTGTACAGAGCCACTGTTTATTCAGGGTAAGGTTCACTCACTGTGTAACTGTACAAAGTCACTGTTTATTCAGGGTAAGTATCAGTCACTGTGTCACTGTACAGAGTGACTATTTATTCAGGTTAAGGGTCATTCACTGTGTAACTGTACAGAGTCACTGTTTATTCAGGGTAAGTGTCACTCACTGTGTAATGGTGCAGTGTCACAGTTTATTCAGGGTAAGGATCACTCACTGTGTAACTGTACAGAGTCACTGTTTATTCAGGGTAAGCTTCACTCAATGTGCAACTGTACAGAGCCACTGTTTATTGAGGGTAAGTATCACTAACTGTGTAAATGTACAAAGTTACTGTTTATTCAGGTTAAGGTTCATTCACTGTGTAACTGTACAGAGTCAGTGTTTATTCAGAGTAAGTATCACTCACGGTGATACTGTACAGAGTCAATGTTTATTCAGGGTAAGGATAACTCACTGTGTAACAGTACACAGTCACTGTGTATTCAGGGTAAGGATCACTAACTGTAACTGTACAGTGTCATTGCTTATTCAGGGTAAGTATCAAACACTGTGTAATTGCACAGAGCATTTGTTGATTTAGGGTAAGTTTCACTCACTGTGTCATTGTACAGAGTGACTATTTATTCAGGGTAAGGGTCATTCACTGAGTAACTGTACAGAGTCACCGTTTATTCAGGGTCAGGATCACCCACAGTAACTGTACAGAGTCACTGTTTACTCAGGTTAAGTGTCAATCAATGTGCAACTCTACAGAGTAACTGTTTATTCAGGGTAAGTGTCACTCACTGTGCAACTGTACAGAGTAATTGTTTATTCAGGGAAAGTTTCAATCACTGTGTAATTGTACAGAGTCACTGTTTATTCAGGATAAGGATCACTCATTGTGTAAATGTACAGAGTCACCGTTTATTCAGGGTAAGGGTCACGCACTGTGTAACTTTACAGAGTCACTTTTTATACAGGGTAAGGGTCACTCAATGGGTAACTGTACAGAGTCACTGTTTATTCAGGGTAAGTGTCACTCACTGTGTAACTGTACAGAGACAATGTTTATTCAGTGTAAGTTTCATTCACTGTGTAACTGTCCAGAGTCACTGTTTATTCAGGGTAAGGGTCACTCACTGTGTAATGGTGCAGTGTCACTGTCTATTCAGGGTAAGGATCACTCACTGTGTAACTGTACAAAGCCACTGTTCATTCAGGGTTAGTATCAATAACTGTGTAACTGTACAAAGTTACTGTTTATTCAGGGTAAGGGTCATTCACTGTGTAACTGTACAGAGTAACTGTTTATTCACGGTAAGAGTCAATAACTGTGTAACTGTAATGAGTCACTGTTTATAAAGGTAAGGGTCACTCACTGTTTAACTATACAGAGTTACTGTTTTTCAGGGTAAGGGTCACTCACTGTAGCTGTACAGAGTCTCTGTATATTCAGGGAAAGGGTCATTAACTTTGTAACTGAAGAGAGTCACTGTTTATTCAGGGTAAGGATCACTCACTGTGTCACTGTACAGAGTCACTGTTTCTTCAGGGTAAGTGTCAATCACTATGTAACTGTACAGAGTCACTGTTTCTTCAGGGTAAGTGTTAATCACTGTGTAATTGTACAGATTCACTGTTTCTTCAGGTTAAGGAGCACTCACTGTGTCACTGTACAGAGTCACTGTTTCTTCAGGGTAAGTGTCAATCACTGTGTAATTGTACAGATTCACTGTTTATTCAGGTTAAGGAGCACTCACAGTGTAGCTGTACAGAGTCAATGTTTATTCAGAGTAAGTGTCAATCACTGTAACTGTACAGAGTCACTGTTTATTCAGGGTAAGGATCACTCACTGTGTCATTGTACAGAGTGACTATTTATTCAGGGTAAGGGTCATTCACTGTGTAACTGAAGAGAGTCACTGTTTATTCAGGGTAAGGATCACTCACTGTGTAATGGTGCAGTGTCACTGTTTATTCAGGGTAAGGATCACTCACTGTGTAATGGTGCAGTGTCACTGTTTATTCAGGGTAA
This sequence comes from Isurus oxyrinchus, assembly GCA_026770705.1. Classification (NCBI taxonomy): domain Eukaryota; kingdom Metazoa; phylum Chordata; class Chondrichthyes; order Lamniformes; family Lamnidae; genus Isurus; species Isurus oxyrinchus. The sequence goes on along the minus strand of JANJGN010000289.1, from coordinate 449,930 downwards.
GGATCACTCACTGTGTAATGGTGCAGTGTCACTGTCTATTCAGGGTAAGGATCACTCACTGTGTAACTGTACAGAGTCACTGTTTATTCAGGGTAAGGGTCACTCACTGTGTAACTGTACAAATCGGTGTTTATTCCGGGTTAGTGTCACACAATGTGTAACTGTGCAGAATCACCGTTTATTCAGGGTAAGTGTCATTCACTGTGTAACTGTACAAAGTCACCGTTTATTCAGGGTAAGGGTCACTCACAGTAAATGTACAGAATCACTGTTTATTCAGGATAAGGTTCACTTACTGTGTAACTGCAGTGAGTCACTTTTTATTCAGGGTACGTTTCACTCACTGCGTAATGGTACATAGTTACTGTTTATTCAGAGTAAGGATCACTCAATGCGTAACTATAGGGCGTCACTGCTTATTCAGGGAAAGGATCACTCACTGTATAATGGTACAGAATCACTGTTTATTCAGGTTAAGGAGCACTCACTGTGTAACTGTACAAATCACTGTTTATTCAGGGTTAGTGTCACACAATGTCTAACAGTACAGCATCACTGTTTTTTCAGGGTAAGTGTCACTCACTGTGTAACGGTACAGAGTCACTGTATATTCAGGGTAAGGGTCACTCACTTTGTAATTGTACAGAGTCACTGTTCATTCCGGGTAAGGGTCACTCACTGTGTAACTGTACAGAGTCAATGTTTATTCAGTGTAAGGTTCATTCAATGTGTAACTGTACAGAGTCACTGTTTATTCAGCGTAAGGGTCACTCACTGTGTAATGGTGCAGTGTCACTGTTTATTCAGGGTAAGGATCACTCATTGTGTAACTGTACAGAGTCAGTGTTTATTCAGGGTAAGGGTCACTCACTATGTAACTGAACAAAGTCAATGTTTATTCAGGGTATGTATCAGTCACTGTGTCACTGTACAGAGTGACTATTTATTCAGGGTAAGGGTCTTTCACTGTTTAACTGTACAGAGCCACTGTTTATTCAGGGTAAGGTTCACTCACTGTGTAACTGTACAAAGTCACTGTTTATTCAGGGTAAGTATCAGTCACTGTGTCACTGTACAGAGTGACTATTTATTCAGGTTAAGGGTCATTCACTGTGTAACTGTACAGAGTCACTGTTTATTCAGGGTAAGTGTCACTCACTGTGTAATGGTGCAGTGTCACAGTTTATTCAGGGTAAGGATCACTCACTGTGTAACTGTACAGAGTCACTGTTTATTCAGGGTAAGCTTCACTCAATGTGCAACTGTACAGAGCCACTGTTTATTGAGGGTAAGTATCACTAACTGTGTAAATGTACAAAGTTACTGTTTATTCAGGTTAAGGTTCATTCACTGTGTAACTGTACAGAGTCAGTGTTTATTCAGAGTAAGTATCACTCACGGTGATACTGTACAGAGTCAATGTTTATTCAGGGTAAGGATAACTCACTGTGTAACAGTACACAGTCACTGTGTATTCAGGGTAAGGATCACTAACTGTAACTGTACAGTGTCATTGCTTATTCAGGGTAAGTATCAAACACTGTGTAATTGCACAGAGCATTTGTTGATTTAGGGTAAGTTTCACTCACTGTGTCATTGTACAGAGTGACTATTTATTCAGGGTAAGGGTCATTCACTGAGTAACTGTACAGAGTCACCGTTTATTCAGGGTCAGGATCACCCACAGTAACTGTACAGAGTCACTGTTTACTCAGGTTAAGTGTCAATCAATGTGCAACTCTACAGAGTAACTGTTTATTCAGGGTAAGTGTCACTCACTGTGCAACTGTACAGAGTAATTGTTTATTCAGGGTAAGTTTCAATCACTGTGTAATTGTACAGAGTCACTGTTTATTCAGGATAAGGATCACTCATTGTGTAAATGTACAGAGTCACCGTTTATTCAGGGTAAGGGTCACGCACTGTGTAACTTTACAGAGTCACTTTTTATACAGGGTAAGGGTCACTCAATGGGTAACTGTACAGAGTCACTGTTTATTCAGGGTAAGTGTCACTCACTGTGTAACTGTACAGAGACAATGTTTATTCAGTGTAAGTTTCATTCACTGTGTAACTGTCCAGAGTCACTGTTTATTCAGGGTAAGGGTCACTCACTGTGTAATGGTGCAGTGTCACTGTCTATTCAGGGTAAGGATCACTCACTGTGTAACTGTGCAGAGCCACTGTTCATTCAGGGTTAGTATCAATAACTGTGTAACTGTACAAAGTTACTGTTTATTCAGGGTAAGGGTCATTCACTGTGTAACTGTACAGAGTAACTGTTTATTCACGGTAAGAGTCAATAACTGTGTAACTGTAATGAGTCACTGTTTATAAAGGTAAGGGTCACTCACTGTTTAACTATACAGAGTTACTGTTTTTCAGGGTAAGGGTCACTCACTGTAGCTGTACAGAGTCTCTGTATATTCAGGGAAAGGGTCATTAACTTTGTAACTGAAGAGAGTCACTGTTTATTCAGGGTAAGGTTCACTCACTGTGTAATGGTGCAGTGTCACTGTTTATTCAGGGTAAGGATCACTCACTGTGTAATGGTGCAGTGTCACTGTCTATTCAGGGTAAGGATCACTCACTGTGTAACTGTACAGAGTCAATGTTTATTCAGGGTAAGGATTACTCACTGTGTAACTGTCCAGTGTCACTGTTTATTCAGGGTAAGGATCACTCACTGTGTAACTGTAAAAATCGCTGTTTATTCAGGGTTAGTGTCACACAATGTGTAACTGTGCAGAATCACTGTTTATTCAGGGTAAGTGTCAATCACTGTGTAACTGTACAGAGGCACTGTTTATTCAGGGTAAGTGTCACTTAGTGTGTAACGTTACAGAGCCACTGTTTATTCAGTGTAAGTGTAAATCACTGTTTAACTGTACAGAGTCACTGCTTATTCAGGGTAAGTACCACTCACTGTTTAGCAGTACAGAGTCAGTGTTTATTCAGGGTAAGGGTCACTCACTGTGTAACTGTCCAGAATCACTGTTTATTCTGGGTTAGGGTCACACACTGTGTAACTGTACAGAATCACAGTTTATTCAGGATAAGGGTCACTTACTGAGTAACTGCAGAGAGTCAGTGTTTATTCAGGGTAAGTGTCACTCACTGTGTAATGGTACAGAGTCACTGCTTTTTCAGGATAAGGATCACTGACTGTAACTGTACTGAGTCATTGTTTATTCAGGTTAAGAGCACTCACTGTGTAGCTGTACAGAGTCAATGTTTATTCAGGGTACGTGTCACTCACTGTGTAACTGTACAGAGACAATGTTTATTCAGGGTAAGTTTCATTCACTGTGTCACTGTCCAGAGTCACTGTTTATTTAGGGTAAGGGTCACTCACTGCGTAATGGTGCAGTGTCACTGTTTATTCAGGGTAATGATCACTCACTGTGTAACTGTACAGAGTGACTGTTTATTCAGGGTAAGGATCACTCACTGTGTAACTGTAAAGAGTCACTGTTTATTCTGGGTAAGTGTCAATCACTGTGTAACTGTACAGAGTCACTGTTTATACAGGGTAAGGGTCACTTACTGTGTAACTAAACAGAGTTACTGTTTCTCAGGGTAAGGGTCACTCTCTGTAGCTGTACAGAGTCTCTGTATATTCAGGGAAAGGGTCATTAACTGTGTAAATGCTGAGAGTCACTGTTTATTCAGGGTAAGGATCACTCACTGTGGAATGGTACAGAGTCACTGTTTATTCAGGGTAAGGACCACTCATTGTGTAGCAGTACAGAATCACTGTTTATTCAGGATAAGGGTCACTTAAACAGTAACTGTACATAGTCATTGTTTATTCAGGGCAAGTATCTCTCACTGTGTAATTGTGCAGAGTCACTGTTTATTTAGGATAAGTTTCACTCACAGTGTCATTGTACAGAGCCACTGTTTATTCAGGGTAAGGGTCATTCACTGTGTAACTGTACAGAGTCACCGTTTAATCAGGGTAAGGGTCACTCACTGTGTCACTGTACAAAGTCACTGTTTATTCAGGGTAAGTACCAGTCACTGTGTCACTGTACAGAGTGACTATTTATTCAGGTTAAGGGTCATTCACTGTGTAACTGTACAGAGCCACTGTTTATTCAGGGTAAGTGTCAATCACTGTGTAACTGTACAGAGACAATGTTTATTCAGTGTAAGTTTCATTCACTGTGTAACTGTCCATAGTCAATGTTTATTTAGGGTAAGGGTCACTCACTGTGTAATGGTGCAGTGTCACTGTTTATTTAGGGTAAGGATGACTCACTGTGTAACTCTACAGAGTGACTGTTAATTCAGGGTAGGATCACTCACTGTGTAACTGTACAGAGTCACTGTTTATTCAGGGTAAGTGTCTCTCAATGTGCAACTGTACAGAGCCACTGTTTAATCAGGGTAAGTATCACTAACTGTGTAACTGTACAAAGTCACTGTTTATTCAGGGTAAGGTTCATTCACTGTGTAACTGTACAGAGACAATGTTTATTCAGTGTAAGTTTCATTCATTGTGTAACTGTCCATAGTCAATGTTTATTTAGGGTAAGGGTCACTCACTGTGTAATGGTGCAGTGTCACTGTTTATTTAGGGTAAGGATGACTCACTGTGTAACTCTACAGAGTCACTGTTTATTCAGGGTAGGATCACTCACTGTGTAACTGTACAGAGTCACTGTTTATTCAGGGTAAGTGTCTCTCAATGTGCAACTGTACAGAGTCAATGTTTATTCAGGGTAAGGATAACTCACTGTGTAACTGTACAGAATCACTGTTTATTCAGGATAAGGGCACTTACTGAGTAACTGCAGAGAGTCAGTGTTTATTCAGGGTAAGTGTCACTCACTGTGTAATGGTACAGAGTCACTGTTTATTCAGAGTAAGGATCACTCACTGTGTAACTGTACAGGGTCACTGTTTGTTCAGGGTAAGGATCACTCACTGTGTAACTGTACAGTGTCAGTGTTTATTCAGGGTAAGGATAACTCACTGTGTAACTGTACAGAGTCAGTGTTTATTCAGAGTAAGTATCACTCACGGTGAAACTGTGCAGAGTCACTGTTTATACAGGGTAAGGATAACTCACTGTGTAACAGTACACAGTCACTGCGTATTCAGGGTAAGGATCACTCACTGTAACTGTACTGAGACATTGTTTATTCAGGGTAAGTATCAATCACTGCGTAATTGCACAGAGTCACTGTTTATTTAGGGTAAGTTTCACTCACTGTGTCATTGTACAGAGAGACTATTTATTCAGGGTTAGGGATATTCTCTGTCTAAGTGTACAGAGTCACCGTTTATTCAGAGTAAGGTTCACTCACAGTAATTGTGCAGAGTCACTGTTTATTCAGGTTAAGTGTCACTCAGTGTGCAACTCTACAGAGTCACTGTTTATACATGGTAAGGGTCACTTACAGTGTAACTGTACAGAGTTACTGTTTTTCAGGGTAAGGGTCACTCACTGTGTAACTATACAGAGTTACTATTTTTCAGGGTAAGGGTCACTCACTGTAGCTGTACAGAATCTCTGTATATTCAGGGAAAGGGTCATTAACTGTGTAACTGCTGAGAGTCACTGTTTATTCAGGGTAAGGATCACTCACTGTGTAATGGTACAGAGTCACTGTTTATTCAGGGTAAGTGTCAATCACTGTTTAACTGTACAGAGTCACTGTTTATACATGGTAAGGGTCACTAACTGTGTAACTATGCAGAGTTACTGTTTTTCAGAGTAAGGGTCACTCACTGTGTAACTATCCAGAATCTCTGTTTATTCAGTATAAGGGTCACTTACTGAGTAACTGCAGAGATTCAGTGTTTATTCAGGGTATGTGTCGCTCACTGTGTAACGGTACAGAGTCACTGCTTATTCAGGTTAAGGAACACTCACTGTAACGGTACAGAGTCATTGTTTATTCAGGGCAAGTATCACTCACTGTGTAATTGTACAGAGTCACTGTATATTTAGGATAAGTTTCACTCACTGTGTCATTGTACCGAGTGACTATTTATTCAGGGAAGGGTCATTCTCTGTGTAACTGTACAGAGTCACCGTTTATTCAGGGTAAGGGTCACTCACAGTAACTGTACAGAATCACTGTTTATTCCGGATAAGGGTCACTTACTGTGTAACTGCAGAGAGTCACTTTTTATTGGGGTAAGTTTCACGCACTGCATAACGGTACAGAGTCACTATTTATTCAGGTTAAGAGCACTCACTGTGTAGCTGTACAGAGTCAATGTTTATTCAGAGTAAGTGTCACACACTGTGTAACTGTACAAAGTCACTGTTTATTCAGGGTACGTGTCACTCACTGTGTAACTGTACAGAGACAATGTTTATTCAGGGTAAGTTTCATTCACTGTGTCACTGTCCAGAGTCACTGTTTATTTTGGGTAAGGGTCACTCACTGCGTAATGGTGCAGTGTCACTGTTTATTCAGGGTAATGATCACTCACTGTGTAACTGTAAAGAGTCACTGTTTATTCTGGGTAAGTGTCAATCACTGTGTAACTGTACAGAGTCACTGTTTATACAGGGTAAGGGTCACTTAATGTGTAACTAAACAGAGTTACTGTTTCTCACGGTAAGGGTCACTCTCTGTAGCTGTACAGTCTCTGTATATTCAGGGAAAGGGTCATTACTGTGTAAATGCTGAGAGTCACTGTTTATTCAGGGTAAGGATCACTCACTGTGTAATGGTACAGAGTCACTGTTTATTCAGGATAAGGGTCACTTAATGAGCTAAAAACAAAGAAAACTGCGGATGCTGGAAATCCAAAACAAAAACAGAATTACCTGGAAAAACTCAGCAGGTCTGGCAGCATCGGCGGAGAAGAAAAGAGTTGACGTTTCGAGTCCTCATGACCCTTCGACAGAACTTGATTTCGAGTCCAAGAAAGAGTTGAAATATAAGCTGGTTTAAGGTGTGTGTGGGGGGGGGGGAGAGATAGAGAGAGAGACAGAGGTGCTTGTGTAGACAAACAAGCAGTGATAGAAGCAGATCATCAAAAGATGTCAGTGACAATGGGACAAAAGAACACATAGGTGTTAAAGTTAAAGTTGGTGATATTATCTAAACGAATGTGCTAATTAAGAATGGATGGTAGGGCACTCAAGGTACAGCTCTAGTGGGGGTGGGGGGAGCATAAAAGATTTTAAAATATTTAAAAATAATGGAAATAGGTGGGAAAAGAAAAATCTATAAAATTTATAGGGAAAAAAAAGGGGGGAAACAGAAAGGGGGTGGGGATGGGGGAGGGAGCTCACAACCTAAAGTTGTTGAATTCAATATTCAGTCCGGAAGGCTGTAAAGTGCCTAGTCGGAAGATGAGGTGTTGTTCCTCCAGTTTGCGTTGGGCTTCACTGGAACAATGCAGCAAGCCAAGGACAGACATGTGGGCAAGAGAGCAGGGTGGAGTGTTAAAATGGCAAGCGACAGGGAGGTTTGGGTCATTCTTGCGGACAGACTACAGGTGTTCTGCAAAGCGGTCGCCCAGTTTACGTTTGGTCTCTCCAATGTAGAGGAGACCACATTGGGAGCAACGAATGCAGTAGACTAAGTTGGGGGAAATGCAAGTGAAATGCTGCTTCACTTGAAAGGAGTGTTTGGGCCCTTGGACGGTGAGGAGAGAGGAAGTGAAGGGGCAGGTGTTACATCTTTTGCGTGGGCATGGGGTGGTGCCATAGGAGGGGGTTGGGGAGTAGGGGGTGATGGAGGAGTGGACCAGGGTGTCCCGGAGGGAGCGATCCCTACGGAATGCCGATAGGGGGGGTGAAGGGAAGATGTGTTTGGTGGTGGCATCATGCTGGAGTTGGCGGAAATGGCGGAGAATGATCCTTTGAATGCGGAGGCTGGTGGGGTGATAAGTGAGGACAAGGGGGACCCTATCATGTTTCTGGGAGGGAGGAGAAGGCGTGAGGGCGGATGCGCGGGAGATGGGCCGGACACGGTTGAGGGCCCTGTCAACGACCGTGGGTGGAAAACCTCGGTTTAGGAAGAAGGAGGACATGTCAGAGGAACTGTTTTTGAAGGTAGCATCATCGGAACAGATGCGACGGAGGTGAAGGAACTGGGAGAATGGGATGGAGTCCTTACAGGAAGCGGGGTGTGAGGAGCTGTAGTCGAGGTAGCTGTGGGAGTCGGTGGGTTTTAATGGATATTGGTGGACAGTCTATCACCAGAGATTGAGACAGAGAGGTCAAGGAAGGGAAGGGAAGTGTCAGAGATGGACCATGTGAAAATGATGGAAGGGTGGAGATTGGAAGCAAAATTAATAAATTTTTCCAAGTCCCGACGACAGCATGAAGCGGCACCGAAGTAATCATCGATGTACCGGAGAAAAAGTTGTGGAAGGGAGCCGGAGTAGGACTGCAACAAGGAATGTTCCACATACCCCATAAAGAGACAGGCATAGCTGGGGTTTACTTAATGAGTAACTGCAGAGAGTCAGTGTTTATTCAGGGTAAGTGTCACTCACTATGCAACGGTACAGTGTCACTGCTTATTCAGGATAAGGAACACTCACTGTAACTGTACAGAGTCATTGTTTATTCAGGGCAAGTATCACTCACTGTGTAATTGTGCAGAGTCACTGTTTATTTAGGATAAGTTTCGCTCACTGTGTCATTTTACAGAGCCACTGTTTATTCAGGGTAAGGGACATTCACTGTGTAACTGTACAGAGTCACCGTTTAATCAGGGTAAGGGTCACTCACTGTGTCACTGTACAAAGTCACTGTTTATTCAGGGTAAGGATCACTCACTGTGTCACTGTACAGAGTGACTATTTATTCAGGTTAAGGGTCATTCACTGTGTACCTGTACAGAGTCACTGTTTATTCAGGGTAAGTGTCAATCACTGTGTAACTGTACAGGGACAATGTTTATTCAGTGTAAGTTTCATTCACTGTGTAACTGTCCATAGTCAATGTTTATTTAGGGTAAGGGTCACTCACTGTGTAATGGTGCAGTGTCACTGTTTATTTAGGGTAAGGATGACTCACTGTGTAACTGTACAGAGTGACTGTTTATTCAGGGTAGGATCACTGACTGTGTAACTGTACAGAGTCACTGTTTATTTAGGGTAAGTGTCTCTCAATGTGCAACTGTACAGAGCCACTGTTTATTCAGGGTAAGTATCACTAACTGTGTAACTGTACAAAGTTACTGTTTATTCAGGGTAAGGTTCATTCACTGTGTAACTGTACAGAGTCACTGTTTATTCAGAGTAAGGATCACTCAAGGTGAAACTGTACAGAGTCAATGTTTATTCAGGGTAAGGATAACTCACTGTGTAACTGTATAGAATCACTCTTTATTCAGGATAAGGTCACTTACTGAGTAACTGCAGAGAGTCAGTGTTTATTCAGGGTAAGTGTCACTCACTGTGTAATGGTACAGAGTCAATGTTTATTCAGAGTAAGGATCACTCAAAGTGTAACTGTACAGAGTCACTGTTTGTTCAGGGTAAGGATCACTCACTGTGTAACTGTACAGAGTCACTGTTTATTCAGGGTAAGGATCACTCACTGTGTAACTGTACAGAGTCAGTGTTTATTCAGGGTAAGGATCACTCACTCTGTAACGGTACACAGTCACTGCGTATTCAGGGTAAGGATCACTCACTGTGTAACTGTACAGAGTCACTGTTTATACATGGTAAGGGTCACTAACTGTGTAACTATACAGAGTTACAGTTTTTCAGGGTAAGGGTCACTCACTGTAGCTGTACAGAATCTCTGTATATTCAGGATAAGGGTCATTAATGTGTAACTGCTGAGAGTCACTGTTTATTCAGGGTAAGGATAACTCACTGTGCAATGGTACAGAGTCACTGTTTATTCAGGGTAAGTGTCAATCACTGTTTAACTGTACAGAGTCACTGCTTATTCAGGGTAAGGACCATTCACTGTGTAGCAGTACAGAGTCACTTTTTATTCAGGGTAAGTGTCACTCACTGTGTAACGGTACAGAGTCACTGCTTATTCAGGATAAGGAACACTCACTGTAACTGTACAGAGTCATTGTTTATTCAGGGCAAGTATCACTCACTGTGTAATTGTACAGAGTCACTGAATATTTAGGATAAGTTTCACTCACTGTGTCATTGTACCGAGTGACTATTTATTCAGGGAAGGGTCATTCACTGTGTAACTGTACAGAGTCACCGTTTATTCAGGGTAAGGGTCACTCACAGTAACTATACAGAATCACTGTTTATTCAGGATAAGGGTCACTTACTGTGTAACTGCAGAGAGTCACTTTTTATTGGGGTAAGTTTCACGCACTGCGTAACGGTACAGAGTCACTATTTATTCAGGGTAAGGATCACTCACTGTATAATGGTACAGAGTCTCTGTTTCTTCAGGTTAAGTGTCAATCACTATGTAACTGTACAGATTCACTGTTTATTCAGGTTAAGGAGCACTCACAGTGTAGCTGTACAGAGTCAATGTTTATTCAGAGTAAGTGTCACTCACTGTGCAACTGTACAAATCTCTGTTTATTCAGGGTACGTGTCACACAATGTGTAACTGTACAGAATCACTGTTTGTTCAGGGTAAGTGTCACTCAATGTGCAAATCTACAGAGTAAATGTTTATTCAGGGTAAGTGTCAATCACGGTGTATCTGTACAGAGTCACTGTTTATACAGGGTAAGGGTCACTAACTGTGTAACTATACAGAGTTACTGTTTTTCAGGGTAAGGGTCACTCACTGTAGCTGTACAGAGTCTCCGTATATTCAGGTAAGGGTCATTAACTGTGTAACTGCTGAGAGTCGCTCTTTATTCAGGGTAAGGATCACTCACTGTGTAATGTTACAGAATCATTGTTTATTCAGGGTAAGTGTCAATCACTGTCTAACTGTACAGAGCTTATTCAGGGTAAGACCACTCACTGTGTAGCAGTACAGAGTCACTGTTTATTCAGGGTAAGGGTCACTCACTGTGTAACTGTCCATAATCACTGTTTATTCAGGGTTAGGTTCACACACTGTGTAACTGTACAGAATCACTGTTTATTTAGGATAAGGGTCACTTACTGTGTAACTGCAGAGAGTCACTTTTTATTCAGGGTAAGTTTCACTCACTGTGTAACGGTACAGAGTCACTGTTTATTCAGGGTAAGGATCACTCACTGTGTAACGGTACAGGTTTACTGCTTATTCAGGGTAAGGATCACTCACTGTGTAACTATAGGGAGTCACTGTTTCTTCAGGGTAAGTGTCAATCACTGTGTAACTGTACAGAATCACAGTTTATTCAGGATAAGGTTCACTTACTGTGTGACTGCAGAGAGTCACTGTTTATTCAGGGTAAGTTTCACTCACTGTGTAAATATAGGGAGTCACTGTTTATTCAGGTTAAGGAGCACTCACTGTGTAACTGTACAGAGTCACTGTTTCTTCAGGGTCAGTGTCAATCACTGTGTAACTGTACAGAGTCAATGTTTTTTCAGGGTAAAGGTCACTCGCTGTGTAACTGTACAAATCACTGTTTATTCAGTGTTAGTGTCACACAATGTGTAACTGTACTGAATCACTGTTTATTCAGGGTAAGGGTCACTCACTGTGTAACTGTACAAATCACTGTTTATTCAGGGTTAGTGTCACACAATGTGTAACTGTACCGAATCACTGTTTATTCAGGGTAAGGACCACTCACTGTGTAGCTGTACAGAGTCACTGTTTATTCAGGGTATGGGTCACTCATTGTGTAACTGTACAGGATCACTGTTTATTCAGGGTTAGTGTCACACAATGTGTAACTGTACATAATCACTGTTTATTCAGGATAAGGGTCACTTACTGAGTAACTGCAGAGAGTCAGTGTTTATCAGGGTAAGTGTCACTCATTGTGTAACGGTACAGAGTCACTGTTTATTCAGGGTAAGTGTCAATCACTGTGTAATGGTACAGAGTCACTTCTTATTCAGGACAAGGAACACTCACTGTAACTGTACAGAATCATTGTTTATTCAGGGCAAGTATCACTCACTGTGTAATTGTACAGAGTCACTGTTTATTCAGGGTAAGTTTCACTCACAGTAACTTTACAGAATCACTGTTTATTCAGGATTAGGGTCACTTACTGTTTAACTGCAGAGAGTCACTTTTTATTCATGGTAAGTATCACTCACTGTGTAACTGTACAGAGTCAATGTTTATTCAGTGTAAGTTTCATTCACTTTGTAACTGGACAGAGTCACTGTTTATTCAGGGTAAGGATCACTCACTGTGTAATGGTGCAGTGTAACTGTTTATTCAGGGTACGGATCACTCACTGTGTAACTGTACAGAGTCACTGTTTATTCAGGGTAAGTTTCACTCACTGTATCATTGTACAGAATGATTGTTTATTCAGGGTAAGGGTCATTCACTGTGTAACTGTACAGAGTCACTGTTTATTCCGGGAAAGTATCACTCAATGTGTCATTGCACAGAGGGACTATTTGTTCAGTGTAAGGGTCACTCACTGTATAACTGTACAGAGTCACTGTTTGTTCTGGGTAATTTTCACTCACTGTGTCATTGTACAGAGTGCCCAGTTGTTCAGAGTAAACTCACTGTATAACTCTAAAGAGCCACTGTTTATTTAGGGTAACGGTAACTCACTTTGTAAATGTACAGGCTTACTGTTTGTTCAGGGTAAGGATCACTCACTGTGTCCTGTACAGAGTCACTGTTTATTCAGTGTAAGGATCACACTCTGTGTAACTGTACAGAGTCAATGTTTATTCAGGCTAAGGATCACACACTGTGTAAATGTAAAGAGTCTCTGTTTTCTCTGGGTAAGTAATACTCACTGTGTAACTGTACAGAGTCACTGTTTATTCAGGATAAGTGTCACTCAGTGTGTAACGGTACAGAGTTACTGTTTATTCAGTGTAAGGATCCCTCACTGTGTAACTATACAGAGTCACTATTTATTCAGGGTAAGTTTCCCTCACTGTGTAATTGTAGAGAGTGACTATTCAGGGTAAGGGTCATTCACTGTGTTACTGTACAGAGTCACTGTTTATTCAGGGTAAGGGTCATTCACTGTGTTACTGTACAGAGTCACTGTTTATTCAGGGTAAGGGTCACTCAGTTTAATTGCATAGAGTCACTGTTTATACAGGGTAAGGGTCACTCAATGTGTAACTATACAGAGTCACTGTTTATTCAGGGTAAGGTTCACTCACTGTGTTACTGTACAGAATCACTGTTTATTCAGGGTTTATGTCACACAATGTGTAACTGCACCGAATCACTGTTTATTCAGCACAAGGGTCACTTACTGAGAAACTGCAGAGTGTCAGTGTTTATTCAGGGTAAGTGTCACTCATTGTGTAAGTGTACAGAGTCACTGTTTATAAAGGGTAAGGGTCACTCACTGTGTAACTGTAAAGAGTCAATGTTTATTCAGTGTCAGGTTCATTCACTGTGTAACTGTCCAGAGTCACTGTTCATTCAGGGTAAGGGTCACTCACTGTGTAATGGTGCAGTGTCACTGTTTACTCAGGGTAAGGATCACTCACTGTCTAACTATACAGGGTCACTGTTTATTCAGGGTAAGGATCACTCACTGTGTTATTGTACAGAGTCATTGCGTATTCAGGGTAAGGATCACTCACTGTGTAACTGTACAGAGTCACCGTTTATTCAGGGTAAGGATCATTCACAGTAACTGTACAGAGTCACTGTTTATACAGGGTAAGTGGCACTCACTGTGCAACTGTACAGAGTAATTGTTTATTCAAGGTAAGTTTCAATCACTGTGTAACTGTACAGAGTTGCAGTTTATTCAGGGTAAGTGTCACTCACTGTAGCTGTACAGAGTCACTGTTTATTCAGGGTAAGTGTCATTAACTGTGTAATTGAATAGAGTCACTGCTTATTCAGGATAAGTATCAATCACTGTGTAACTGTACAGAGTCACTGTTTATTCAGGGTAATGACCACTCACTCTATAGCTGTACAGAGTTACTGTTTATTCAGGGTAAGGTTCACTTACTGTGTAACTGTACAGAATCACTGTTTATTCAGGGTTAGTGTTCCACACTGTGTATCTGTACAGAATCACTGTTTATTCAGGATAAGGGTCACTTACTGTGTAACTGTACAGAGTCACTGTTTATTCAGGGTAAGTGTCACTCACTGTGTAATGGTACAGACTCACTGTTTATTCAGGGTAATGATCACTCTCTGTGTCACTATAGAGAGTCACTGTTTATTCAGGGTAAGGAACACTCAATGTGTAATTGAAGAGATTCACTTTTTATTCAGGGTCATGATCACGCACTGTGTAATGGTACAGAGTCAATGTTTATTCAGGGTAAGGATCACTCACTGTGTAACTGTACAGAATCACTGTTTATTCAGTGTAAGGATCACTCACTGTGTAAGTGTACAGAGTCTCTGTTTATTCAGTGTAAGGGTCACTCACTGTAACTATACAGATTCACTGTTTATTCAGGGTAAGTATCAGTCACTGTGTCACTGTGTCACTGTACAGAGTGACTATTTATTCAGGTTAAGGGTCATTCACTGTGTAACTGTACAGAGTCACTGTTTATTCAGGGTAAGGGTCACTCACTGTGTTACTGTACAGAATCACTGTTTATTTAGGGTTAGTGTCACACAAGGTGTAACTGTACAGAATCACTCTTTATTCAGGATAAGGGTCACTTACTGAGTAACTGCAGAGAAACACTGTTTATTCAGGGTATGTGTAAACTCACTGTGTAACAGTACAGAGTGACTGTTTATTCAGGGTAAGTGTCAATCACTGTGTAACTGTACAGAGTCAATGTTTATTCGGGGTAAGGACCACACACTGCGTAGCTGTACAGAGTCACTGTTTATTCAGGGTTAGTGTCACACACTGTGTAACTGTACAGAATCTCTGTTTATACAGGATATAGGTCACTTACTGAGTAACTGCAGAGAGTCACAGTTTATTCAGGGTAAGGATCACTCACTGTATAAGAGTACAGAGCCAGTGTTTATTCAGGGTAAGTGTCACTCACTGTGTAACGGTACAGAGTCACTATTTATTCAGGGTAAGTTTCCCTCACTGTCATTGTAGAGAGTGAGTATTCAGAGTAAGGGTCATTCACTGTATAAGAGTACAGAGACACTGTTTATTCAGGGTAAGGACCACTCACTGTGTAGCTGTACAGAGACACTGTTTATTCAGGGTATGGGTCACTCATTGTGTAACTGTACAGAATCACTGTTTATTCAGGATAAGGGTCACCTACTGTGTTACGGTACATAATCACTCTTTATTCAGGGTTTATGTCACACAATGTGTAACTGCACAGAATCACTGTTTATTCAGCACAATGGTCACTTACTGAGAAACTGCAGAGAGTCAGTGTTTATTCAGCGTAAGTGTCACTCACTGTGTAACGGTACAGAGTTACTGTTTATTCAGGGTACGGATCACTCACTTTGTAACTATACAGAGTCACTGTTTATTCAGGGTAAGTTTCACTCACTGTGTCATTGTACAGAGTAACTATTTATTCAGGGTAAGGGTCATTCACCGTGTTACTGTACAGAGTCACTGTATATTCAAGGTAAGGGTCACTCAGTCTAACTGCATAGAGTCACTGTTTATACAGGGTAAGGGTCACTCACTGTGTAACTGTACAGAGTCACTGTTTATTCAGGGTAAAGTTCACTCACTGTGTAACTGTACAGAGTCACTCTTTATTCAGGGTAAGGACCACTCACTGTGTAGCTGTACAGAGTCACTGTTTATTCAGGGTATGGGTCACTCATTGAGTAACTGTACAGAATCACTGTTTATTCAAGGTTAGTGTCCCACACTGTGTATCTGTACAGAATCACTGTTTCTTCAGGGTAAGGGTCACTTACTGTGTAACTGCAGAGAGTCACTGTTTATTCAGGGTAAGTGTCCCTGATTGTGTAATGGTACAGTCACTGTTTATTCAGGGTAATGATCACTCACTGTGTCACTATAGAGAGTCACTGTTTATTCAGGGTAAGGATCACTCACTGTATACGAGTACTGAGTCTCTTTTTATTCCGGGTAAGGACCACTCACTGTTTAGCTGTACAGTCACTGTTTATTCAGGGTAAGGGTCACTCACTGTGTTACTGTACAGAATCACTGTTTATTCAGGGTTAGTGTCACACAATGTGTAAATGTACAGAATCTCTCTTTTTTCAGGATAAGGGTCACTTACTGAGTAACTGCAGAGAGTCACTGTTTATTCAGGGTATGTGTCACTCACTGTGTTACTGTACAGAATCTCTGTTTATACAGGATATAGGTCACTTACTGAGTAACTGCAGAGAGTCACAGTTTATTCAGGGTAAGGATCACTCACTGTATAAGAGTACAGAGTCAGTGTTTATTCAGGGTAAGTGTCACTCACTGTGTAACGGTACAGAGTTACTGTTTATTCAGTGTAAGGATCCCTCACTGTGTATCTATACAGAGTCACTATTTATTCAGAGTAAGTTTCCCTCACTGTCATTGTAGAGAGTGAGTATTCAGGGTAAGGGTCATTCACTGTGTTTCTGTACAGAGTCACTGTTTATTCAGGGTAAGGATCACTCACTGTATAAGAGTACAGAGACACTGTTTATTCAGGGTAAGGACCACTCACTGTGTAGCTGTACAGAGACACTGTTTATTCAGGGTATGGGTCACTCATTGTGTAACTGTACAGAATCACTGTTTATTCAGGATAAGGGTCACTTACTGTGTTACGGTACATAATCACTCTTTATTCAGGGTTTATGTCACACAATGTGTAACTGCACAGAATCACTGTTTATTCAGCACAAGGGTCACTTACTGAGAAACTGCAGAGAGTCAGTGTGTATTCAGCGTAAGTGTCACTCACTGTGTAAGTGTACAGAGTCTCTGTTTATTCAGTGTAAGGGTCACTCACTGTAACTATACAGATTCACTGTTTATTCAGGGTAAGTATCAGTCACTGTGTCACTGTGTCACTGTACAGAGTGACTATTTATTCAGGTTAAGGGTCATTCACTGTGTAACTGTACAGAGACACTGTTTATTCAGGGTAAGGGTCACTCACTGTGTTACTGTACAGAATCACTGTTTATTCAGGGTTAGTGTCACACAAGGTGTAACTGTACAGAATCACTCTTTATTCAGGATAAGGGTCACTTACTGAGTAACTGCAGAGAGACACTGTTTATTCAGGGTATGTGTAAACTCACTGTGTAACAGTACAGAGTGACTGTTTATTCAGGGTAAGTGTCAATCACTGTGTAACTGTACAGAGTCAATGTTTATTCGGGGTAAGGACCACACACTGCGTAGCTGTACAGAGTCACTGTTTATTCAGGGTTAGTGTCACACACTGTGTAACTGTACAGAATCTCTGTTTGTACAGGATATAGGTCACTTACTGAGTAACTGCAGAGAGTCACAGTTTATTCAGGGTAAGGATCACTCACTGTATAAGAGTACAGAGCCAGTGTTTATTCAGGGTAAGTGTCACTCACTGTGTAACGGTACAGAGTTACTGTTTATTCAGTGTAAGGATCCCTCACTGTGTATCTATACAGAGTCACTATTTATTCAGGGTAAGTTTCCCTCACTGTCATTGTAGAGAGTGAGTATTCAGGGTAAGGGTCATTCACTGTGTTACTGTACAGAGTCACTGTTTATTCAGGGTAAGGATCACTCACTGTATAAGAGTAAAGAGACACTGTTTATTCAGGGTAAGGACCACTCACTGTGTAGCTGTACAGAGACACTGTTTATTCAGGGTATGGGTCACTCATTGTGTAACTGTACAGAATCACTGTTTATTCAGGATAAGGGTCACTTACTGTGTTACGGAGATAATCACTCTTTATTCAGGGTTTATGTCACACAATGTGTAACTGCACAGAATCACTGTTTATTCAGCACAAGGGTCACTTACTGAGAAACTGCAGAGAGTCAGTGTTTATTCAGCGTAAGTGTCACTCACTGTGTAACGGTACAGAGTTACTGTTTATTCAGGGTACGGATCACTCACTTTGTAACTATACAGAGTCACTGTTTATTCAGGGTAAGTTTCACTCACTGTGTCATTGTACAGAGTGACTATTTATTCAGGGTAAGGGTCATTCACTGTGTTACTGTACAGAGTCACTGTATATTCAAGGTAAGGGTCACTCAGTCTAACTGCATAGAGTCACTGTTTATACAGGGTAAGGGTCACTCACTGTGTAACTGTACAGAGTCACTGTTTATACAGGGTAAGGGTCACTCACTGTGTAACTGTACAGAGTCACTGTTTATTCAGGGTAAGGGTCACTCACTGTGTAACTGTACAGAGTCACTGTTTATTCAGGGTATGGGTCACTCATTGAGTAACTGTACAGAATCACTGTTTATTCAGGGCTAGTGTCCCACACTGTGTATCTGTACAGAATCACTGTTTCTTCAGGATAAGGGTCACTTACTGTGTAACTGCAGAGAGTCACTGTTTATTCAGGGTAAGTGTCACACACTGTGTAACTGTACAGAATCTCTGTTTATACAGGATATAGGTCACTTACTGAGTAAATGCAGTGAGTCACAGTTTATTCAGCGTAAGTGTCACTCACTGTGTAACGGTACAGAGTTACTGTTTGTTCAGTGTAAGGATCCCTCACTGTGTAACTATACAGAGTCACTATTTATTCAGGGTAAGTTTCCCTCACTGTGTCATTGTAGAGAGTGACTATTCAGGGTAATAGTCATTCACTGTGTTACTGTACAGAGCCACTGTATATTCAGGGTAAGGGTCACTCAGTATAACTGCATAGAGTCACTGTTTATACAGGGTAAGGGTCACTCAATGTGCAACTGTACAGAGTCACTGTTTATTCAGAGTAAGGTTCACTCACTGTGTTACTGTACAGAGACACTGCTTATTCAGGGTAAGGACCACTCACTGTGTAGCTATACAGAATCACTGTTTATTCAGGATAAGGGTCACTTACTGTGTTACTGCACAGAATAACTGTTTATTCAGGGTTAGTGTCACACAATGTGTGACTGCACAGAATCACTGTTTATTCAGGATAAGGGTCACTTACTGAGTAACTGCAGAGAGTCAGTGTTTATTCAGGGTAAGTGTCACTCATTGTGTAACGGTACAGAGTCACTGTTTATTCAGGGTAAGTGTCAATCACTGTGTTACTGTACAGAGTCACTGTTTATTCAGGGTAAGTGTCACTCATTGAGTAACTGTACAGAATCACTGTTTATTCAGTGTTAGTGTCACACAATGTGTAACTGCACAGAATCACTGTTTATTCAGGATAAGGGTCACTTACTGAGTAACTGCAGAGAGTCAGTGTTTATTCAGGGTAAGTGTCACTCACTGTGTAACGGTACAGAGTTACTGCTTATTCAGTGTATGGATCACTCACTGTTTAACTATACAGACTCACTGTTTATTCAGGGTAAGTTTCACTTACTGTGTCATTGTACAGAGTGACTATTTATTCAGGGTAAGGGTCATTCACTGTGTTACTGTACAGAGTCACTGTATATTTAAGGTAAGGGTCACTCAGTCTAACTGCATAGAGTCACTGTTTATACAGGGTAAGGGTCACTCACTGTGTAACTGTACAGAGTCACTGTTAATTCAGGGTAAGTGTCAATCACTGTGTAACTGTACAGAATCACTGTTTATTCAGGGTAAGGACCACTCACTGTGTAGCTGTACAGAATCCTTGGCTTACTGCATTGTTCCAGTGAAGCCCAACGCAAACTGGAGGAACAACACCTCATCTTCCGACTAGGCACCTTACAGCCTTCCGGTCTGAATATTGAATTCAATAACTTTAGGTCGTGAGCTCCCTCCCCCATCCCCACCCCCTTTCTGTTTCCCCCTTTTTTTCCCCCTTTTTTTTCCCTATAAATTTTATAGATTTTTCTTTTCCCACCTATTTCCATTATTTTTAAATATTTTAAAATCCTTTATGCTCCCCCCACCCCCACTAGAGCTGTACCTTGAGTGCCCTACCATCCATTCTTAATTAGCACATTCGTTTAGATAATATCACCAACTTTAACTTTAACACCTATGTGTTCTTTTGCACCATTGTTACTGACATCTTTTGATGATCTGCTTCTATCACTGCTTGTTTGTCTACACAAGCACCTCTGTCTCTCTCTCTCTCTCGTTCCCCCCCCCCCCCCCCCCCCCCACACACCTTAAACCAGCTTATATTTCAACTCTTTCCTGGACTCAAAATCAAGTTCTGTCGAAGGGTCATGAGGACTCGAAACGTCGACTCTTTTCTTCTCCGCCGATGCTGCCAGACCTGCTGAGTTTTTCCAGGTAGTTCTGTTTTTGTACAGAATCACTGTTAATTCAGGTTCAGGGTCACTTACTGAGTAACTGCAGAGAGTCAGTGTTTATTCAGGGTAAGTTGTACTCATTGTATAGCGGTACAGAGTCACTGTTTATTCAGGGTAAGTGTCAATCACTGTGTAATGGTACAGAGTCACTGCTTATTCAGGGCAAGCAACACTCACTGTAACTGTACAGAGTCATTGTTTATTCAGGGTAAGTATCAGTCACTGTGTAATTGTACGGAGTCACATTTTATTTAGGATAAGTTTCACTCACTGTTTCATTGTACAGAGTGACTATTTATTCAGGGTAAGGGTCATTCACTGTGTTACTGTACAGAGTCACCGTTTATTTAGGGTAAGGGTCACTCACACTAACTGAACAGAATCACTGTTTATTCAGGATAAGGATCACTTACTGTGTAACTGCAGAGAGTCACTTTTTATTCAGGGTAAGTTTCACTCACTGTGTAACGGTACAGAGTTACTGTTTATTCAGGGCAAGGATCACTCACTGTATAAGGGTACAGAGTCACTGTTTATTCAGGGTAAGTGTCAATCACTGTGTAACTGTACAGATTCACTGTTTATTGAGGTTAAGGAGCACTCACTGTGTAGCTGTACAGAATCAATGTTTATTCAGGGTAAGTGACACTCACTGTGTAACTGTACAAATCACTGTTTATTCAGAGTTAGTGTCACACAATTTGTAACTGTACAGAATCACTGTTTATTCAGGGTAAGTTGCACTCACTGTGTAACGGTACAGAGTCACTGTTTATAAAGGGTAAGGGTCACTCACTGTGTAACTGTACAGAGTCAGTGTTTATTCAGTGTAAGATTCATTCACTGTGTAACTGTCCAGAGTCACTCTTTATTCAGAGTAAGGGTCACTCACTGTGTAATGGTGCAGCGTCACTGTTTATTCATGGTAAGTATCAGTCACTGTGTTACTGTACAGAGACAATGTTTATTCAGTGTAAGTTTCATTCAATGTGTAACTTTCCAGAGTCACTATTTATTCTTGTTAAGGGTCACTCACTATGCAATGGTGCAGTGTCACTGTATATTCAGATAAGTTTCACTCACTGTGTAACTGTATAGAGTAAGCATTTGTTCAGGATAAGTATCACTTACTGTGTAACTGTCCAGTGTCACCGTTTATTCAGTGGAAGGTTAACTGACTGTGTATCTTACAGGGTCACTATTTATTCAGGGTAAGTATCACTCACTGTGTTATTGTACAGATTCACAGTTTATTCAGGGTAAGGATCATTCACAGTAACTGTACAGAATCATTGTTTATACAGGGTAAGTGTAACTCACTGTGCAACTGTACAGAGTAATTGTTTATTCAGGATAAGTTTCAATCACTGTGTAATTGTACAGAGTTACAGTTTATTCAGGGTAAGGCTCACTCACTGTAGTTGTACAGAGTCACTGTTTATTCAGGGTAAGGATCATTAACTGTGTAATTGAAGAGAGTCACTGTTTATTCAGGGTAAGGACCACTCACTGTGTAGCTGTACAGAGTCACTGTTTATTCAGGGTAAGGATCACTCACTTTGTAACTGTACAGAGTCACTGTTTATTCAGGGTAAGGACTACTCACTGTGTAACTGTACAGAGTCATTGTGTATTCAGTGTGAGGATCACTCACGGTAAAATTGTACAGAGTCAATGTTTATTCAGGGTAAGGATAACTCACTGTGTAATGGTACACAGTCACTGCATATTCAGGGTAAGGATCACTCACTGTAACTCTACAGAGTCATTGTTTATTCAGGATAAGTATCAATCACTGTGTAATTGCACAGAGTCACTGTTTATTTAGGGTAACTTTCACTCACTGTGTCATTGTACAGAGTGACTATTTATTCAGGGTAAGGTTCATTCACTGTGTAACAGTACAGAATCACGGTTTATTCATGGTAAGGGTCACTCGATGTAACTGTACAGTGTAACTGTTTATTCAGGGTAAGCGTCACTCAATGTGCAACTCTCCAGAGTAACTGTTTATTCAGGGTAAGTGTCAATCACTGTGTAACTGAACAGAGTCACTGTTTATACAGGGTAAGGGTCACTCATTGTGTAACTGTACAGAGTAACTGTTTATTCAGGGTAAGTGTCAATCACTGTGTAACTGTACAGATTCACTGTTTATACAGGGTAAGGGTCATTAACTTTGTAACTATACAGAGTTACTGTTTTTCAGGGTAAGGGTCACTCACTGTCGCTGTACAGAGTCACTGTATATTGAGGGTAAGGGTCATTAACTGTGTAACTGAAGAGAGTCACTTTTTATTCAGGCTAAGTTTCACTCACTGTGTAACTGTACAGATTTACTGTTTAGTCAGAGTAAGCATCACTCACTGTGCAACTCTAGGGAGTCACTGTTTATTCAGGGTAAGGATCACTCACTGTTTCTTCAGGGTAAGTGTCAATCACTGTGTAACTGTACAGAGTCACTGTTTATTCAGGATAAGGAGCACTCACTGTGTAGCTGTACAGAGTCACTGTTTATTCAGGGTAAGGGTCACTCACTGTGTAACTGTATAAGTCACTGTTTATCCAGGGTTAGTGTCACACAATGTGTAACTGTACAGAATCACTGTATACTCAGGGTAAGTGTCACTCTATGTGCAACTGTACAGAGTCACTATTTAGACAGGGTAAGGATCACTCACTGTGTAACTGTACAGAATCACTATTTATTCAGGGTAAGCATCTCTAACTGTGTAACTGTACAGAGTCACTGTTTATTCAGGGTAAGGATCACTCACTTTGTTACTGCGCTGTGTCAGTGATTATTTAGGGTAAGTATTAATCACTGTGTAAAGGTACACAGTTACTGTTTATTCAGGGTAAAGATCACTCATTGTGTAACTATACAGAGTCACTGTTTATTCAGAGAAAGTTTCACTCACTGTGTCATTGTACAGAGTGACTATTTACTCAGGGTAAGCGTCATTTACTGTGTTACTGTACAGAGTCACTGTTTATACAGGGTAAGGGTCACTCACTGTGAGACAGTACAGAGTCACTGTTTATACAGGGTAAGGGTCATGCACTTTGCAACTGTACAGAGTCACTGTTTATTCAGGGTAAGCGTCACTCACTATGTAACTATAAAAAGTTACTGTTTATTCACAGTAAATCTCACTCAGTGTGTAACTGTGCAGAGTCACTGATTATTCAGGGTAAGGGTCGCACAATGTGTAACTGTACAGAGTCACTGTTTATTCAGTGTGAGGATCACACACCATGTAAAGGTACATATTCACTGTTTATTCAGGGTATGGATCACTTACTGTGTTATTGTACAGATTCACTGTTAAATCAGGACAAGGATCACTCACTGTGTAATTGTACAGAATCACTGTTTATTCAGGGTAAGGATCACTCACTTTGGCACTGTGCAGAGTCTCTGTTTATTCAGGGTAATGATCACTCACTGTGTAACTGTACAGAGTCACTGTTTATTCAGGGTAATAATCACTCACTGTGTAACTGTACAGAGTCACTGTTTATTCAGGGTAAGGATCACTCACTGTGTAACTGTACAGAGTCACTGTTTATTCAGAGTAAAGGATCACTCATTGTGTAACTGTACAGGGTCACAGTTAATTCATGTTTTGGATCACTCATTGTGTAACTGTACAGTGTCACTGTCTGTTCAGGGTAAGTATCACTCATTGTGTAACTGTAGAGAGCCTCGGTTTATTCAGGGTAATGATCAGTCAATGTATAACAGTACAGAGTCTCTGTTTATTCAGGGTAAGTATCACTCACTGTTTAACTGTACAGATCCTCTGTTTATTCAGGATAAGGATCACTCTCTGTGTTACTGTACAGTGTCACTGTTTATTTAGGGTAAGGATCACTCAATGAGTAACTGTACAGAGTCACTGTTTCTTCAGGGTAAGTGTCAATCACTGTGTAACTGTACAGATTCACTGTTTATTCAGGGTAAGGAGCACTCACTGTGCAACTGTACAGAGTCACTGTTTAGACAGGGTAAGGATCACTCACTGTGTAACTGTACAGAGTCACTGTTTATTCAGGGTAAGGATCACTCACTTTGTTACAGCACAGTGTCACTGATTATTTAGGGTAAGTATCAATCTCTGTGTAATGGTACAGAGTTACTGTTTATTCAGGGTAAAGATCACTCATTGTGTAACTATACAGAGTCACTGTTTATTCAGGGAAAGTTCCACACACTGTGTCATTGTACAGAGCGACTATTTATTCAGGGTAAGCGTCATTCAGTGTGTTACTGTACAGAGTCACTGTTTATACAGGGTAATGTTCACTCACTGTGCGACAGTACAGAGTCACTGTTTATTCAGGGTAAGTGTCACTCACTATGTAACGGTACAGAGTCACTGTTTATACAGGGTAAGGGTCACTCACTGTGCGACAGTACAGAGTCACTGATTATTCAGGGTAAGTGTCATTCACTATGTAAGTATAAAAAGTTACTGTTTATTCACAGTAAATGTCAATCACTGTGTAACTGTACAGAGTCACTGATTATTCAGGGTGAGGGTCACACAATGTGTAACTGTACAGAGTCACTGTTTATTCAGTGTGAGGATCACTCACCATGTAAAGGTACTTATTCTCTGTTTATTCAGGGTATGGATCACTTACTGTGTTATTGTACAGATTCACTGTTAAATCAGGACAAGGACCACTCACTGTGTAACTGTACAGAGGAACTGTTTATTCAGGGTAAGGATCACTCACTTTGGCACTGTGCAGAGTCACTGTTTATTCAGTGTCAGGATCACTCACTGTGTAACTGTACAGAGTCACTGTTTATTCAGTGTCAGGAGTACTCACTGTGTAACTGTACAGCATCACTGTTTCTTCAGGGTAATGATCACTCACTGTGTATCTGTACAGAGTCACTGTTTCTTCAGGGTAATGATCACTCACTGTGTAACTGTACAGAGTCACTCTTTATTCAGGGTAATGATCACACACTGTGTAACTGTACAGAGTCACTGTTTATTCAGGATAATGATCACTCACTGTGTAACTGTACAGAGTCATTGTTTATTCAGGGTAACTATCAATCACTGTGTAATTGCACAGAGTCACTGTTTATTTAGAGTAAGTTTCACTCACTGTGTCATTGTACAGAGTGACTATTTGTTCAGGGTAAGTTTCATTCACTGTTTAACTGTACAGAATCACCCTTTATTCATGGTAAGGGTCACTCACAGTAACTGTACTGGGTCAATGTTTATTCAGGGTAAGTGTCACTCAATGTGCCACTCTCCAGAGTAACTGTTTATTCAGGGTAAGTGTCAATCACTGTGTAACTGTACAGAGTCACTGTTTATACAGGGTAAGGGACACTAACTTTGAAACTATACAGAGTTACTGTTTTTCAGGGTAAGGGTCACTCACTGTTCTGTACAGAGTCACTGTATATTGAGGGTAAGGGTCATCAACTGTGTAACTGAAGAGAGTCACTTTTTATTCAGGGTAAGTTTCACTCACTGTGTTACTGTACAGATTTACTGTTTATTCAGAGTAAGGATCACTCGCTGTGCAACTATAGGGAGTCACTGTTTATTCAGGGTAAGGATCACTCACTGTATAAGGGTACAGAGTCACTGTTTCTTCAGGGTAAGTGTCAATCACTGTGTAACTGTACAGAGTCACTGTTTATTCAGGGTAAGGATCACTCACTTTGTTACTGCACAGTGTCACTGATTATTTAGGGTAAGTATCAATCTCTGTGTAACGGTACAGAGTTTCTGTTTATTCAGGGTAAAGATCACTCATTGTGTAACTATACAGAGTCACTGTTTATTCAGGGAAAGTTCCACACACTGTGTCATTGTACAGAGCGACTATTTATTCAGGGTAAGCGTCATTCACTGTGTTACTGTACAGAGTCACTGTTTATACAGGGTAAGGGTCACTCACTGTGCGACAGTACAGAGTCACTGTTTATTCAGGGTAAGCGTCACTCACTATGTAACTATAAAAAGTTACTGTTTATTCACAGTAAATGTCACTCACTGTGTAACAGTACAGAGTCACTGTTTATTCAGGGTAAGTGTCATTCACTGTGTAACTGTACAGAGTCACTGTTTATTCAGTATGAGGATCATTCACCATGTAAAGGTACATATTCACTGTTTATTCAGCGTAAGGATCACTTACTGTGTTATTGTACAGATTCACTGTTAAATCAGGACAAGGACCACTCACTGTGTAATTGTACGGAATAACTGTTTATTCAGGGTAAGGATCACTCACTTTGGCATTGTGCAGAGTCCCTGTTTATTAGGTTTCAGGATCACTCACTGTGTAACTGTACAGAGTCACTGTTTATTCAGGGTAAGTGTCACTCACTGTGTAATTCTACAGAATCACTGTTTATTCAGGGTAAGGATCACTCATTGTGTAACTGTACAGGGTCACAGTTAATTCAGGGTATGGATCACTCATTGTGTAACTGTACAGTGTCACTGTCTGTTCAGGGTAAGTATCACTCATGGTGTAACTGTAGAGAGCCTCTGTTTATTCAGGGTAAGGATCACCCACTGTATAACTGTACAGATCCTCTGTTTATACAGGATAAGGATCACTCTCTTTGTTACTGTACAGTGTCACTGTTTATTTAGGGTAAGGATCACACACTGTGTAACTGTAGAGCGTCACTATTTATTCAGAGTAATTCTCACTCAATGAGTAACTGTACAGATTCACTGTTTATTCAGGGTAAGTGTCACACAATGTGTAAATGTACAGAGCCACTGTTTATTCAGGGTAAGTGTCACTCACTGTGTAACTGTACAGAGTCACTGTTTATTCAGGGTAAGGATCACTCACTGTGTAACTGTACAGTGTCACTGTTTATACAGGGTAAGTGTCACTCAATGTGTAAATGTACAGAGTCGCTGTTTATTCAGGGTAAGTGTCACTCACTGTGTAACTGTACAGAGATAATGTTTATTCAGTGTAAGTTTCATTCACTGTGTAACTGTGCAGAGTCACTGTTTATTCAGGATAAGGGTCACTCACTGTGTAATGGTGCAGTGTCACTGTTTATTCAGGGTAAGGATCACTCACTGTGTAACTGTACAGAGTGACTGTTTATTCAGGGTAAGGATCACTCACTGTGTAACTGTACAGAATCACTGTTTATTCTGGGTAAGTGTCACTCAATGTGCAACTGTACAGAGCCACTGTTTAATCAGGGTAAGTATCACTCACTGTGTAACTGTACAAAGTTACTGTTTATTCAGGGTAAGGGTCATTCACTGTGTAACTGTACAGAGTCACTGTTTACTCAGGGTAAGGATCACTCACGGTGAAACTGTACAGAGTCAATTTTTATTCAGGGTAAGGATAACTCATTGTGTAATGGTACACAGTCACTGCGTATTCAGGGTAAGGATCACTCACTGTAACTGTACAGAGTCATTGTTTATTCAGGGTAAGTATCAATCACTGTGTAATTGCACAGAGTCACTGTTTATTCAGGGTAAGTTTCACTCACTGTGTAATGGTACAGAGTGACTATTTATTCAGTGTAAGGTTCATTCACTGTGTAACTGTACATAGTCACCATTTATTCACGGTAAGGGTCACTCGATGTAACTGTACTGGGTCAATGTTTATTCAGGGTAAGTGTCACTCAATGTGCAACTCTCCAGAGTAACTGTTTATTCAGGGTAAGTGTCAATCACTCTGTAACTGTACAGAGTCACTGTTTATTCAGGGTAAGGAGCACTCACTGTGCAACTGTACAGAGTCACTCTTTATTCAGGGTAAGGAGCACTCACTGTGCAACTGTACAGAGTTACTCTTTATTCAGGGTAAGGATCACTCATTGTGTAACTGTACAGGGTCACAGTTAATTCAGGGTATGGATCACTCATTGTGTAACTGTACAGTGTCACTGTCTGTTCAGGGTAAGTATCACTCATTGTGTAACTGTAGAGAGCCTCTGTTTATTCAGGGTAAGGATCACTCAATGATTAACTGTACGGTCCTCTGTTTATACAGGATAAGGATCACTCTCTTTGTTACTGTACACTGTCACTGTTTATTTAGGGTAAGGATCACATACTGTGTAAATGTAGAGCGTCACTCTTTACTCAGAATAAGTCTCACTCAATGAGTAACTGTACAGATTCACTGTTTATTCAGGGTAAGTGTCACACAATGTGTAACGGTACAGAGTCACTGTTTATTCAGGGTAAGTGTCAATCACTGTGTAACTGTACAGAGACAATGTTTATTCAGTGTAAGTTTCATTCACTGTGTAACTGTCCAGAGTCACTGTTTATTCAGGGTAAGGGTCACTCACTGTGTAATGTTGCAGTGTCACTGTTTATTCAGGGTAAGAATCACTCACTGTGTAACTGTACAGAGTCACTGTTTATTCAGGGTAAGGATCACTCACTGTGTAACTGTACAGAGTCACTGTTTATTCAGGGAAAGTTCCACACACTGTATCATTATACAGAGCGACTATTTATTCAGGGTAAGCGTCATTCACTGTGTTACTGTACAGATTCACTGTTTATACAGGGTAGGTTTCACTCACTGTGCGACAGTACAGAGTCACTGTTTATTCAGGGTAAGTGTCACTCACTATGTAACTATAAAAAGTTACTGTTTATTCACAGTAACTGTCACTCACTGTGTAACTGTACAGTCACTGATTATTCAGGGTAAGGGTCGCACAATGTGTAACTGTACAGAGTCACTGTTTATTCAGTATAAGGATCACTCACCATGTAAAGGTACATATTCTATGTTTATTCAGGGTATGGATCGCTTACTGTGTTATTGTACAGATTCACTGTTAAATCAGGACAAGGACCACTCACTGTGTAACTGTACAGAGTCACTGATTATTCAGGGTAAGGGTCGCACAATATGTAACTGTACAGAGTCACTGTTTATTCAGTGTGAGGATCACTCACCATGTAAAGGTACATATTCACTGTTTATTCAGGGTAAGGATCACTTACTGTGTTATTGTACAGATTCACTGTTAAAACAGGACAAGGACCACTCACTGTGTAATTGTACAGAGGAACTGTTTATTCAGGGTAATGATCACTCACTTTGGCACTGTGCAGAGTCACTGTTTATTCAGTGTCAGGATCACTCACTGTGTAACTGTACAGAGTCACTGTTTATTCATGGTAAGTGTCACTCATTGTGTAATTGTACAGAGTAACTGTTTATTCAGGGTAAGGATCACTCACTTTGGCACTGTGCAGAGTCCCTGTTTATTCAGTGTCAGGATCACTCACTGTGTAACTGTACAGAGTCACTGTTTCTTCAGGGTAAGTGTCACTCACTGTGTAATTGTACAGAATCACTGTTTATTCAGGGTAAGGAGCACTCACTGTGCAACTGTACAGAGTCAATGTTTATTCAGGGTAAGGTTCACTCACTGTGTAACTGTACACAGTCACTTTTTATTCAGGATAATGATCACTCACTGTGTAACTGTACTGAGTCACTCTTTATTCAGGGTATTGATCACTCACTGTGTAACTGCACAGAGTCACTTTTTATTCAGGGTAAGAGTCACTCACAGTAACTGTACTGGGTCAATGTTTATTCAGGGTAAGTGTCACTCAATGTGCAACTCTCCAGAGTAACTGTTTATTCAGGGTAAGTGTCAATCACTGTGTAACTGTACAGAGTCACTGTTTATACAGGGTAAGGTTCACTAACTTTGTAACTAAACAGAGTTACTGTTTTTCATTGTAAGGGTCACTCACTGTCGCTGTACAGAGTCACTGTATATTGAGGGTAAGGGTCATCAACTGTGTAACTGAAGAGAGTCACTTTTTATTCAGGCTAAGTTTCACTCACTGTGCTGCTGTACAGATTTACTGTTTATTCAGTGTAAGGATCACTCACTGTGCAACTATAGGGAGTCACTGTTTATTCAGGGTAAGGATCACTCACTGTATAAGGGTACAGAGTACTGTTTCTTCAGGGTAAGTGTCAATCACTGTGTAACTGTACAAGTCACTGTTTATCCAGGGTTTGTGTCACACAATGTGTAACTGTACAGAATCACTGTTTACTCAGGCTAAGTGTCACTCAATGTGCAACTGTACAGAGTCACTGTTTAGACAGGGTAAGGATCACTCACTTTGTAACTGTACAGAATCACTGTTTATTCAGGGTAAGGATCACTAACTGTGTAACTGTACAGATTCACTGTTTATTCAGGGTAAGGATCACTCACTTTGTTACTGCACAGTGTCACTGATTATTTAGGGTAAGTATCAATCACTGTGTAACGGTACAGAGTTACTTTTTATTCAGGGTAAAGATCACTCGTTGTGTAACTATACAGAGTCACTGTTTATTCAGGAGAAGTTTCACTCACTGTTTCATTGTACAGAGCGACTATTTATTCAGGGTAAGCGTTATTCACTGTGTTACTGTACAGATTCACTGTTTATGCAGGGTAAGGGTCACTCACTGTGCGACAGTACAGAGTCACTGTTTATTCAGGGTAAGTGTCACTCACTATGTAACTATAAAAAGTTACTGTTTATTCACAGTAAATATCTCTCACTATGTAACTGTACAGATTCACTGATTATTCAGTGTAAGGGTCGCACAATGTGTAAGTGTACAGAGTCTCTGTTTATTCAGTATGAGGATCACTCACCATGTAAAGGTACATATTCACTGTTTATTCAGCGTAACGATCACTTACTGTGTTATTGTACAGAGTCACTGTTAAAACAGGACAAGGACCACTCACTGTGTAATTGTACAGAGGAACTGTTTATTCAGGGTAAGGATCACTCACTGTGTAACTGTACAGAATCACTGTTTATTCAGGGTAAGGATCACTCACTTTGGCACTGTGCAGAGTCCCTGTTTATTCAGTGTCATGATTACTCACTGTGTAACTGTACAGAGTCACTGTTTCTTCAGGGTAAGGATCACTCACCATGTAAAGGTACATATTTTAAGTTTTTTCAGGGTATGGATCGCTTACTGTGTTATTGTACAGATTCACTGTTAAATCAGGACAAGGATCACTCACTGTGTAACTGTACAGAGTCACTGTTTATTCATGGTAAGTGTCACTCACTGTGTAATTGTACAGAATAACTGTTTATTCAGGGTAAGGATCACTCACTTTGGCACTGTGCAGAGTCACTGTTTATTAAAGTGTCAGGATCACTCACTGTGTAACTGTACAGAGTCACTGTTTATTCAGGGTAAGTGTCACTCACTGTGTAATTGTACAGAATCACTGTTTATTCAGGGTAAGGATCACTCACTTTGGCACTGTGCAGAGTCCCTGTTTATTCAGTGTCAGGAGTACTCAGTGTGTAACTGTACAGAATCACTGTTTCTTCAGGATAATGATCACTCACTGTGTAACTGTACAGAGTCACTGTTCCTTCAGGGTAATGATCACTCACTGTGTAACTGTACAGAGTCACTCTTTATGCAGGGTAAGGTTCCCTCAATGTGTAAATGTACAGAGTCACTGTTTATTCAGGCTAAGTGTCACTCACTGTGTAACAGTACAGAGAAAATGTTTATTCAGGGTAAGGATCACTCACTGTGTAACTGTACAGAGTGACTGTTTATTAGGGTAAGGATCAGTCACTGTGTAACTGTACAGAATCACTGTTTATTCAGGGCAAGTGTCATTCCATGAGCAACTGTACAGAGCCACTGTTTATTCAGGGTAAGTATCACTAACTGTGTAACTGTACAAAGTTACTGTTTATTCAGGGTAAGGGTCATTCACTGTGTAACTGTACAGAGTCACTGTTTATTCAGGGTAAGCTTCACTCACTGTGTAACTGTACAGAGTCACTGTTTATTCAGGGTAAGGATCACTCATGGTGAAACTGTACAGAGTCAATGTTTATTCAGGGTAAGGAGAACTCACTGTGTAACGGTACACAGTCACTGCGTATTCAGGGTAAGGATCACTCACTGTAACTGTACAGAGTCTTTGTTTATTCAGGGTAAGTATCAATCACTGTGTAATTGCACAGAGTCACTGTTTATTTAGAGTAAGTTTCACTCACTGTGTCATTGTACAGAGTGACTTTTCATTCAGGGTAAGGTTCATTCACTGTGTAACTGCACAGAATCACCGTTTATTCATGGTAAGGGTCACTCACAGTAACTGCACTGGGTCAATGTTTATTCAGGGTAAGTGTCACTCAACGTGCAACTCTCCAGAGTAACTGTTTATTCAGGGTAAGTGTCAATCACTGTGTAACTGTACAGAGTCACTGTTTATTCAGGGTAAGGATCACTCACTGTGTAATTGTACAGAGTCACTGTTTATTCAGGGTAAGGATCACTCACTGTGTAATTGTACAGAGTCACTGTTTATTCAGGGTAAGGATCACTCACTGTGTAATTGTACAGAGTCACTGTTTATTCAGGGTAAGGATCACTCACTGTGTAATTGTACAGAGTCACTGTTTATTCATGGTAAGTGTCACTCACTGTGTAATTGTACAGAGTAACTGTTTATTCAGGGTAAGGATCACTCACTTTGGCACTGTGCAGAGTCCCTGTTTATTCAGTGTCAGGATCACTCACTGTGTAACTGTACAGAGTCACTGTTTATTCAGGGTAAGGATCACCCACTGTGTAACCGTCCAGTGTCACTCTTTATTCAGTGTAAGGATCACAGACTGTGTAACTGTCCAGTGTGACTTTTTAATCATGGTAAGTATCACTCATTTTGTAACTGTACAGAGTCACTCTTTATTCAGGGTAAGGGTCACACAGTGTGTAACTATACAGAGCTCCTGTTTATGCAGTGTAAGGGTCACTCAATTTGTATCTGTACAGAGTCACTGTTTATTCAGGGTTAAGCATCACTCACTGTGTAACGGTACAGAGTCACTGTTTATACAGGGTAAGGGTCACTCACTGTGCGACAGCACAGAGTCACTGTTTATTCAGGGTTAAGCATCACTCACTGTGTAACTGTACAGAGTCACTGTTTATTCAGGGTAAGGGTCACTCACTGTGTAACTGTACAGAGTCACTGTTTATTCAGGGTAAGGGTCACTCACTGTGTAACTGTACAGAGTCACTGTTTATTCAGGGTAAGGGTCACTCACTGTGTAACGGTACAGAGTCACTGTTTATTCAGGGTAAGGGTCATGCACTTTGCAACTGTACAGAGTCACTGGTAATTCAGGGTAAGTGTCACTCACTACGTAACTATAAAAAGTTACTGTTTATTCACAGTAAATGTCACTCACTGTGTAACTGTACAGAGTCACTGATTATTCAGAGTGAGGGTCACACACTGTGTAACTGTACAGAGTCACTGATTAGTCAGGGTAAGGGTCGCACAATGTGTAACTGTACAGAGTCACTGTTTATTCAGTATGAGGATCACTCACCATGTAAAGGTACATATTCACTGTTTATTCAGCGTAAAGATCACTTACTGTGTTATTGTACAGAGTCACTGTTTATTCAGGCTAAGGATCACTCATTGTGTAACTGTACAGGGTCACTGTTAATTCAGGGTATGGATCACTCATTGTGTAACTGTAGAGAGCCTCTGTTTATTCAGGATAAGGATCACTCACCATGTAAAGGTACATATTCACTGTTTATTCAGTGTAAGGATCACTTACTGTGTTATTGTACAGATTCACTGTTTATTCAGGGTAAGGATCACTGACTTTGGCATTGTGCAGAGTCACTGTTTATTCAGTGTCAGGATCACTCACTGTGTAACTGTACAGAGTCACTGTTTATTCAGTGTCAGGATCACTCACTGTGTAACTGTACAGAGTCACTGTTTATTCATGGTAAGTGTCACTCACTGTGTAATTGTACAGAGTAGCTGTTTATTCAGGCTAAGGATCACTCACTTTGGCATTGTGCAGAGTCACTGTTTATTCAGTGTCAGGATCACTCACTGTGTAACTGTACAGAGTCACTGTTTATTCATGGTAAGTGTCACTCACTGTGTAATTGTACAGAGTAGCTGTTTATTCAGGGTAAGGATCACTCACTGTTTAACTGTACAGGGTCACAGTTAATTCAGGGTATGGATCACTCATTGTGTAACTGTACTGTGTCACTGTCTGTTCAGGGTAAGTATTACTCATTGTGTAACTGTAGAGAGCCTCTGTTTATTCAGGGTAAGGATCACTCACTGTGTAACAGTACAGAGTCTCTGTTTATTCAGGGTAAGTATCACTCACTGTTTAATTGTACAGATCGTCTATTTATTCAGGATAAGGATCACTCTCTGTGTTACTGTACAGTGTCACTGTTTATTTAGGGTAAGGATCACACACTGTGTAACTGTAGAGCGTCACTATTTATTCAGAGTAATTCTCACTCAATGAGTAACTGTACAGATTCACTGTTTATTCAGGGTTAGTATCACTCACTGTGTAACGGTACAGAGTCACTATTTTTACTGGGTAAGGATCACTCACCGTGTAATTGTACAGAGTCACTGTTTTTGCAGTGTTTAGGTCACTCACTGTTTAACTGTACAGGGTCACGGTTTATTCAGGGTGAGGATCACTCACTGTGTCACTGTACAGAGTCACTGTTTATTCAGGGTAAGGTTCACTCACTGTGTAACTGTACAGAGTCATTGTTTATTCTGGGTAATGATCACACACAATGTAACTGCACAGAGTCACTGTTTATTCAGGTTAATGATCACTCTCTGTGTAACTGTACAGATTCACTTTTTATTCACGGTTAAGGACCACTCACTGTGTATCTGTACAGAGACTCTGTTTATTCAGGGTAAGGATCACTCACACTGTAACTGTACAGAGTCACTTTTTTTCAGGGTAATGGTCACTCACTATGTAACTGTACAGGGTCACTATTTATACACTGTAAGGGTCACTATCTGTAAATCTATACAAAGTTACTGTTTATTCCGGGTAAGTGTCACTAACTATGTAAGTGTAAAGAGTCACTGTTTATTCAGGGTAAGGGTCACTCACTGTGTAAATGCAGAGTCACTGTTTATTCAGGGTAAGGGTCATGCATTTTGCAACTGAACAGAGTCACTGTTTATTCAGGGTAAGTGTCACTTACATTAACTATTTGGAATTACTGTTAATTCAGGTTAAGGATGTTTCAATTTGTAACTGTACAGAGTCACTGTTTATTAAGGGTAAGTGTCACTCACTGTGTATCTGTACAAAGTCACTGTTCATTCAGGGTAAGGGTCTCTCACTGTGTAACTGTACGGAGTCACTGTTTAATCAGGGTAAGTGTCACTCACTGTAACTATTCGCAGTTACTGTTTATTCAGGGTAAGGATCACTCACTGTGTCATTGTGAAGAGTCACTGTTTATTCAGGGTAAGTGTCACTCACTGTGTAACTGTACAAAGTCACTGTTTATTAAGGGTAAGGGTCACTCACTGTGTAACTGTTCAAAGTCACTGTTTATTCAGGGTAAGGTTCTCTCACTGTGTAACTGTACAGAGTCACTGTTTATTCAGGGTAAGGGTCACTCACTGTGTAACTGTACAGAGTCACTGTTTATTCAGAGTAAGTGTCACTCACTGTGTAATTGTACAGAGGAACTGTTTATTCAGAGTAAGGATCATTCACTTTGGCACTGTGCAGAGTCACTGTTTATTCAGTGTCAGGATCACTCACTGTGTAACTGTACAGAGTCACTGTTTATTCAGGGTAAGGATCACCCACTGTGTAACCGTCCAGTGTCACTCTTTATTCAGTGCAAGGATCACAGACTGTGTAACTGTCCAGTGTGACTTTTTAATCATGGTAAGTATCACTCATTTTGTAACTGTACAGAGGCACTCTTTATTCAGGGTAAGGGTCACACAGTGTGTAACTATACAGAGTTCCTGTTTATGCAGTGTAATGGTCACTCACTTTGTATCTGTACAGACTCACTGTTTATTCAGGGTTAAGCATCACTCACTGTGTAACGGTACAGAGTCACTGTTTATACAGGGTAAGGGTCACTCACTGTGCGACAGCACAGAGTCACTGTTTATTCAGGGTTAAGCATCACTCACTGTGTAACTGTACAGAGTCACTGTTTATTCAGGGTAAGGGTCACTCACTGTGTAACTGTACAGAGTCACTGTTTATTCAGGGTAAGGGTCACTCACTGTGTAACTGTACAGAGTCACTGTTTATTCAGGGTAAGGGTCACTCACTGTGTAACGGTACAGAGTCACTGTTTATTCAGGGTAAGGGTCATGCACTTTGCAACTGTACAGAGTCACTGGTAATTCAGGGTAAGTGTCACTCACTACGTAACTATAAAAAGTTACTGTTTATTCACAGTAAATGTCACTCACTGTGTAACTGTACAGAGTCACTGATTATTCAGAGTGAGGGTCACACACTGTGTAACTGTACAGAGTCACTGATTAGTCAGGGTAAGGGTCGCACAATGTGTAACTGTACAGAGTCACTGTTTATTCAGTATGAGGATCACTCACCATGTAAAGGTACATATTCACTGTTTATTCAGCGTAAAGATCACTTACTGTGTTATTGTACAGAGTCACTGTTTATTCAGGCTAAGGATCACTCATTGTGTAACTGTACAGGGTCACTGTTAATTCAGGGTATGGATCACTCATTGTGTAACTGTAGAGAGCCTCTGTGTATTCAGGATAAGGATCACTCACCATGTAAAGGTACATATTCACTGTTTATTCAGTGTAAGGATCACTTACTGTGTTATTGTACAGATTCACTGTTTATTCAGGGTAAGGATCACTGACTTTGGCATTGTGCAGAGTCACTGTTTATTCAGTGTCAGGATCACTCACTGTGTAACTGTACAGAGTCACTGTTTATTCAGTGTCAGGATCACTCACTGTGTAACTGTACAGAGTCACTGTTTATTCATGGTAAGTGTCACTCACTGTGTAATTGTACAGAGTAGCTGTTTATTCAGGCTAAGGATCACTCACTTTGGCATTGTGCAGAGTCACTGTTTATTCAGTGTCAGGATCACTCACTGTGTAACTGTACAGAGTCACTGTTTATTCATGGTAAGTGTCACTCACTGTGTAATTGTACAGAGTAGCTGTTTATTCAGGGTAAGGATCACTCACTGT
This sequence comes from Isurus oxyrinchus, assembly GCA_026770705.1. Classification (NCBI taxonomy): domain Eukaryota; kingdom Metazoa; phylum Chordata; class Chondrichthyes; order Lamniformes; family Lamnidae; genus Isurus; species Isurus oxyrinchus. The sequence goes on along the minus strand of JANJGN010000289.1, from coordinate 412,487 downwards.
TTAACTGTACAGGGTCACAGTTAATTCAGGGTATGGATCACTCATTGTGTAACTGTACTGTGTCACTGTCTGTTCAGGGTAAGTATTACTCATTGTGTAACTGTAGAGAGCCTCTGTTTATTCAGGGTAAGGATCACTCACTGTGTAACAGTACAGAGTCTCTGTTTATTCAGGGTAAGTATCACTCACTGTTTAATTGTACAGATCGTCTATTTATTCAGGATAAGGATCACTCTCTGTGTTACTGTACAGTGTCACTGTTTATTTAGGGTAAGGATCACACACTGTGTAACTGTAGAGCGTCACTATTTATTCAGAGTAATTCTCACTCAATGAGTAACTGTACAGATTCACTGTTTATTCAGGGTTAGTATCACTCACTGTGTAACGGTACAGAGTCACTATTTTTACTGGGTAAGGATCACTCACCGTGTAATTGTACAGAGTCACTGTTTTTGCAGTGTTTAGGTCACTCACTGTTTAACTGTACAGGGTCACGGTTTATTCAGGGTGAGGATCACTCACTGTGTCACTGTACAGAGTCACTGTTTATTCAGGGTAAGGTTCACTCACTGTGTAACTGTACAGAGTCATTGTTTATTCTGGGTAATGATCACACACAATGTAACTGCACAGAGTCACTGTTTATTCAGGTTAATGATCACTCTCTGTGTAACTGTACAGATTCACTTTTTATTCACGGTTAAGGACCACTCACTGTGTATCTGTACAGAGACTCTGTTTATTCAGGGTAAGGATCACTCACACTGTAACTGTACAGAGTCACTTTTTTTCAGGGTAATGGTCACTCACTATGTAACTGTACAGGGTCACTATTTATACACTGTAAGGGTCACTATCTGTAAATCTATACAAAGTTACTGTTTATTCCGGGTAAGTGTCACTAACTATGTAAGTGTAAAGAGTCACTGTTTATTCAGGGTAAGGGTCACTCACTGTGTAAATGCAGAGTCACTGTTTATTCAGGGTAAGGGTCATGCATTTTGCAACTGAACAGAGTCACTGTTTATTCAGGGTAAGTGTCACTTACATTAACTATTTGGAATTACTGTTAATTCAGGTTAAGGATGTTTCAATTTGTAACTGTACAGAGTCACTGTTTATTAAGGGTAAGTGTCACTCACTGTGTATCTGTACAAAGTCACTGTTCATTCAGGGTAAGGGTCTCTCACTGTGTAACTGTACGGAGTCACTGTTTAATCAGGGTAAGTGTCACTCACTGTAACTATTCGCAGTTACTGTTTATTCAGGGTAAGGATCACTCACTGTGTCATTGTGAAGAGTCACTGTTTATTCAGGGTAAGTGTCACTCACTGTGTAACTGTACAAAGTCACTGTTTATTAAGGGTAAGGGTCACTCACTGTGTAACTGTTCAAAGTCACTGTTTATTCAGGGTAAGGTTCTCTCACTGTGTAACTGTACAGAGTCACTGTTTATTCAGGGTAAGGGTCACTCACTGTGTAACTGTACAGAGTCACTGTTTATTCAGAGTAAGTGTCACTCACTGTGTAATTGTACAGAGGAACTGTTTATTCAGAGTAAGGATCATTCACTTTGGCACTGTGCAGAGTCACTGTTTATTCAGTGTCAGGATCACTCACTGTGTAACTGTACAGAGTCACTGTTTATTCAGGGTAAGGATCACCCACTGTGTAACCGTCCAGTGTCACTCTTTATTCAGTGCAAGGATCACAGACTGTGTAACTGTCCAGTGTGACTTTTTAATCATGGTAAGTATCACTCATTTTGTAACTGTACAGAGGCACTCTTTATTCAGGGTAAGGGTCACACAGTGTGTAACTATACAGAGTTCCTGTTTATGCAGTGTAATGGTCACTCACTTTGTATCTGTACAGACTCACTGTTTATTCAGGGTTAAGCATCACTCACTGTGTAACTGTACAGAGTCACTGTTTATTCAGGGTAAGTGTCACTCACTGTGTAACGGTACAGAGTCACTGTTTATACAGGGCAAGGATAACTCACTGTGTCGCTATAGAGAGTCACTTTTTATTCAGGGTAAGGATCACTCACTGTTTAAGAGTACAGAGTCACTGTTTATTCAGGGTAAGTGTCACTCACTGTGTAACTGTACAGAGTCACTGTTTATTCAGGGGAAGGACCACTCACTGTGTAACTGTACAGAATCACTGTTTATTCAGGGTTAGGGTCACACAATGTGTAACTGTACAGAATTACTGATTATTCAGGATAAGGGTCACTTACTGAGTAACTGCAGAGAGTCAGTGTTTATTCAGGGTATGGTTCACACAGTGTGTAACTATACAGAGTTCCTGTTTATGCAGTGTAAGGGTAACTCACTTTGTATCTGTACAGACTCACTGTTTATTCAGGGTTAAGCATCACTCACTGTGTAACTGTACAGATCCTCCGTTTAATCAGGATAAGGATCACTCTCTGTGTTATTTTACAGTGCCACTGTTTATTCTGGGTAAGGATCACTCACTTTGTAACTGTAGAGAGTCACTATATAGAGACTCACTGTGTAACTATAGAGTGTCTCTGTTTATTCAGAGTAAGGATCACTCACTCCGTAACTGTCCAGTGTCACTGTTTATTCAGGGTAAGTGTCACTCACTGTGTAACTGTACAGAGTCACTGTTTATTCAGGGTAAATGTCACTCACTGTGTAACTGTACAGAGTCACTGATTATTCAGGGTTAATGTCACTTACTAAGTAACTGTACATGGTCTCGGTTTATTCAGGTTAAGGATCACTCACTGTGTCCCTGTGCAGAGTCACTGTTTATTCAAGGTAAGGGTCACTTACTGTGTAATTGTATAGAGTCACTGAATATTCAGGGTAAGGGTCAGTCAGTTTAACTGTACAGAGTCACTATTTATACAGGGTAACAGTCACTCACTGTGTAACTGTACAGAGTCACTGTTTATTCAGGGTAAATGTCACTCACTGTGTAACTGTACAGTGTCACTGTTTATTCAGGGTAAGGATCACTCACTGTGATATTGTACAGTGCCACTGTTTATTTTGGGTAAGGATCACTCTCTTTGTAACTGTAGAGAGTCACTATATATTCAGGGTGAGTGTCACTCATTGAGTAACTAAACAGAGTCACTCTTTATACAGGGTAACGATACCTCACTGTGTCACTGTACAGAGTCACTGTTTATTCAGGGTAAGGATCACTCACTGTGTAACTGTACAGAGTCACTGTTTATTCAGGGTAAGGATCACTCACTGTGTAACTGTACAGAGTCACTGTTTATTCAGGGTAAGGATCACTCACTGTGTAACTGTACAGTGTCACTGTTTATTCCGGGTATCACTCACTGTGTAACTATAGAGTGTCTCTGTTTATTCAGAGTAAGGATCACTCTTTCTTTAACTCTACAGATTCTCTGTTTATTCAGGGTATGGATCACTCACTGTGTTACTGCACAGTGTCACTGATTATTTAGGGTAAGGATCAATCACTGTGTAACTGTAGAGAGTCACTGTTTATTCAGGTTAAGTGTCACTCACTGTGTAACTGTACAGAGTCACTGTTTATTCAGGGTAAGGATCACTCACTGTGTAACTGTACAGTGTCACTGTTTATTCCGGGTATCACTCACTGTGTAACTATAGAGTGTCTCTGTTTATTCAGAGTAAGGATCACTCTTTCTGTACCTCTACAGATTCTCTGTTAATTCAGGGTATGGATCACTCACTGTGTTATTGTACAGTGTCACTGTTTATTTTGGGTAAGGATCACTCTCTTTGTAACTGTAGAGAGTCACTATATATTCAGGGTGAGTGTCACTCATTGAGTAACTAAACTGAGTCACTCTTTATACAGGGTAACGATACCTCACTGTGTCACTGTACAGAGTCACTGTTTATTCAGGGTAAGGATCACTCACTGTGTAACTGTACAGAATCAATGTTTATTAAGGGTAAGGATCACTCACTGTGTAACTGTACAGAGTCACTGTTTATTCAGGGTAAGGATCAATCACTGTGTAACTGTACAGAGTCATTGTTTATTCAGGGTAAGGATCATTCACTGTGTTACTGCACAGTGTCACTGATTATTTAGGGTAAGGATCAATCACTGTGTAACTGTAGAGAGTCACTGTTTATTCAGGTTAAGTGTCACTCCCTGTGTAACTGTACAGAGTCACTGTTTATTCAGGGTAAGGATCACTCACTGTGTAACTGTACAGTGTCACTGTTTATTCCGGGTATCACTCACTGTGTAACTATAGAGTGCCTCTGTTTATTCAGAGTAAGGATCACTCCTTCTGTAACTCTACAGATTCTCTGTTTATTCAGGGTATGGATCACTCACTGTGTTACTGCACAGTGTCACTGATTATTTAGGGTAAGGATCAATCACTGTGTAACTGTAGAGAGTCACTGTTTTTTCAGGGTAAGGATCACTCACTGTGTAACTGTACAGAGTCACTGTTTATTCAGTGTGAGGTTCACTCACCGTGTAACAGTACAGATTCAGTGTTTATTCAGGTTTAAGGTCACTTACTGTGTAACTGTAAAGATACACTGTTTATTCAGGGTAAGTTTCTCTCACTGTGTCATTGTACAGAGCGACTATTTATTCAGGGTAAGCGTCATTCACTGTGTAACTGTACACAGTCACTGTTTATTCAGGGTAAATGTCACTCACTATGTAACTATAAAAAGTTACTGTTTATTCACGGTAAATGTCACTCACTGTGTAACTGTACAGCGTCACTGTTTATTCAGGGTAAGGATCACTCACTGTGTTACTGTACAGAGTCACTGTTTATTCAGGGTAAGGATCACTCACTGTGTTACTGTACAGAGTGATTTTTTATTCAGGGTGAGGATCACTTACAGTGTAACTTCACAGAGTCACTGTTTATTCAGGGTAAGGATCACTCACTGTGTAACTGTACAGTGTCACTGTTTATTCAGTGTGAGGATCACTCACTGTGTAACGGTACAGATTCATTGTTTATACAGGTTAAGGATCACTTACTTTTTAACTGTACAGAGTCACTGTTTATTCAGGGAAAGTTTCACTCCCTGTGTCATTTTACAGAGTGACTATTTATTTAGGGTAAGCGTCAGTCACTGTGTAACTGTACACAGTCTCTGTTTATACAGGGTAAGTGTCACTCAATGTGCAACAGTAGCGAGTCACTGTTTATACAGGGTAAGGGTCACTCACTGTGCAACTGTACAGAGTCACTGTTTATTCAGGGTAATTGTCATTCACTATGTAACTATAAAAGGTTAGTTTATTCACGATAAATGTCACTCACTGTGTAACTGTACAGAGTCACTGTTTATTAGGGTAAGGTTCACTCACTGTGTAACTGTACAGACTCACTGTTTATTCAGGGTAAGGGTCACTCACTGTGTAACTGTACAGACTCACTGTTTATTCAGCAGTGTAAGGATCACTCACTGTGTAACTGTACAGAATGATTTTTTATTCAGGGTGAGGATCACTCAGTGTAACTTCACAGAGTCACTGTTTATTCAAGGTAAGGATTACTCACTGTGTAACTGTACAGAGTCACTGTTTATTCAGTGTGAGGATCACTCACCGTGTAACGGTACAGATTCATTGTTTATTCAGGTTAAGGATCACTTACTGTTTAACTGTACAGAGTCACTGTTTATTCAGGGAAAGTTTCACTCCCTGCGTCATTGAACGGATTGACTATTTATTTGGGGTAAGCGTCAGTCACTGTGTAATTGTACACAGTCTCTGTTTATACAGGGTAAGTGTCACTCAATGTGCAACAGTACCGAGTCACTGTTTATTCAGGGTAAGTGTCACTCACTATGTAACTATAAAAAATTACTGTTTATTCACGGTAAATGTCACTCACTGTGTAACTGTACAGAGTCACTGTTTATTTAGTGTGAGGATAAGTCATCATGTAAAGGTACATATTCACTGTTTATTCAGGGTAAGGATCACTCACTCTGTAACTGTCCAGTGTCACTGTTTATTCAGGGTAAGTGTCACTCACTGTGTAACTGTACAGAGTCACTGTTTATTCAGGGTAAATGTCACTCACTGTGTAACTGTACAGAGTCACTGATTATTCAGGGTTAGTGTCACTTACTAAGTAACTGTACATGGTCTTGGTTTATTCAGGTTAAGGATCACTCACTGTGTCCCTGTGCAGAGTCACTGTTTATTCAAGGTAAGGGTCACTTACTGTGTAATTGTATAGAGTCACTGAATATTCAGGGTAAGGGTCAGTCAGTTTAACTGTACAGAGTCACTATTTATACAGGGTAACAGTCACTCACTGTGTAACTGTACAGAGTCACTGTTTATTCAGGGTAAATGTCACTCACTGTGTAACTGTACAGTGTCACTGTTTATTCAGGGTAAGGATCACTCACTGTGATATTGTACAGTGCCACTGTTTATTTTGGGTAAGGATCACTCTCTTTGTAACTGTAGAGAGTCACTATATATTCAGGGTGAGTGTCACTCATTGAGTAACTAAACAGAGTCACTCTTTATACAGGGTAACGATACCTCACTGTGTCACTGTACAGAGTCACTGTTTATTCAGGGTAAGGATCACTCACTGTGTAACTGTACAGAGTCACTGTTTATTCAGGGTAAGGATCACTCACTGTGTAACTGTACAGAGTCACTGTTTATTCAGGGTAAGGATCACTCACTGTGTAACTGTACAGTGTCACTGTTTATTCCGGGTATCACTCACTGTGTAACTATAGAGTGTCTCTGTTTATTCAGAGTAAGGATCACTCTTTCTTTAACTCTACAGATTCTCTGTTTATTCAGGGTATGGATCACTCACTGTGTTACTGCACAGTGTCACTGATTATTTAGGGTAAGGATCAATCACTGTGTAACTGTAGAGAGTCACTGTTTATTCAGGTTAAGTGTCACTCACTGTGTAACTGTACAGAGTCACTGTTTATTCAGGGTAAGGATCACTCACTGTGTAACTGTACAGTGTCACTGTTTATTCCGGGTATCACTCACTGTGTAACTATAGAGTGTCTCTGTTTATTCAGAGTAAGGATCACTCTTTCTGTACCTCTACAGATTCTCTGTTAATTCAGGGTATGGATCACTCACTGTGTTATTGTACAGTGTCACTGTTTATTTTGGGTAAGGATCACTCTCTTTGTAACTGTAGAGAGTCACTATATATTCAGGGTGAGTGTCACTCATTGAGTAACTAAACTGAGTCACTCTTTATACAGGGTAACGATACCTCACTGTGTCACTGTACAGAGTCACTGTTTATTCAGGGTAAGGATCACTCACTGTGTAACTGTACAGAATCAATGTTTATTAAGGGTAAGGATCACTCACTGTGTAACTGTACAGAGTCACTGTTTATTCAGGGTAAGGATCAATCACTGTGTAACTGTACAGAGTCATTGTTTATTCAGGGTAAGGATCATTCACTGTGTTACTGCACAGTGTCACTGATTATTTAGGGTAAGGATCAATCACTGTGTAACTGTAGAGAGTCACTGTTTATTCAGGTTAAGTGTCACTCCCTGTGTAACTGTACAGAGTCACTGTTTATTCAGTGTGAGGATCACTCACCGTGTAACGGTACAGATTCATTGTTTATTCAGGTTAAGGATCACTTACTGTTTAACTGTACAGAGTCACTGTTTATTCAGGGAAAGTTTCACTCCCTGCGTCATTGAACGGATTGACTATTTATTTGGGGTAAGTGTCAGTCACTGTGTAATTGTACACAGACTCTGTTTATACAGGGTAAGTGTCACTCAATGTGCAACAGTACCGAGTCACTGTTTATTCAGGGTAAGTGTCACTCACTATGTAACTATAAAAAGTTACTGTTTATTCACGGTAAATGTCACTCACTGTGTAACTGTACAGAGTCACTGTTTATTTAGTGTGAGGATAAGTCATCATGTAAAGGTACATATTCACTGTTTATTCAGGGTAAGGATCACTCACTCTGTAACTGTCCAGTGTCACTGTTTATTCAGGCTAAGTGTCACTCACTGTGTAACTGTACAGAGTCACTGTTTATTCAGGGTAAATGTCACTCACTGTGTAACTGTACAGAGTCACTGATTATTCAGGGTTAGTGTCACTTACTAAGTAACTGTACATGGTCTTGGTTTATTCAGGTTAAGGATCACTCACTGTGTCCCTGTGCAGAGTCACTGTTTATTCAAGGTAAGGGTCACTTACTGTGTAATTGTATAGAGTCACTGAATATTCAGGGTAAGGGTCAGTCAGTTTAACTGTACAGAGTCACTATTTATACAGGGTAACAGTCACTCACTGTGTAACTGTACAGAGTCACTGTTTATTCAGGGTAAGGAGCACTCACTGTGTAACTGTACAGAGTCACTGTTTATTCAGGGTAAATGTCACTCACTGTGTAACTGTACAGAGTCACTGATTATTCAGGGTTAATGTCACTTACTAAGTAACTGTACATTGTCTCGGTTTATTCAGGTTAAGGATCACTCACTGTGTCCCTGTGCAGAGTCACTGTTTATTCAAGGTAAGGGTCACTTACTGTGTAATTGTATAGAGTCATTGAATATTCAGGGTAAGGGTCAGTCAGTTTAACTGTACAGAGTCACTATTTATACAGGGTAACAGTCACTCACTGTGTAACTGTACAGAGTCACTGTTTATTCAGGGTAAATGTCACTCACTGTGTAACTGTACAGTGTCACTGTTTATTCAGGGTAAGGATCACTCACTCTGTAACTGTCCAGTGTCACTGTTTATTCAGGGTAAGTGTCACTCACTGTGTAACTGTACAGAGTCACTGTTTATTCAGGGTAAATGTCACTCACTGTGTAACTGTACAGAGTCACTGATTATTCAGGGTTAATGTCACTTACTAAGTAACTGTACATGGTCTCGGTTTATTCAGGTTAAGGATCACTCACTGTGTCCCTGTGCAGAGTCACTGTTTATTCAAGGTAAGGGTCACTTACTGTGTAATTGTATAGAGTCACTGAATATTCAGGGTAAGGGTCAGTCAGTTTAACTGTACAGAGTCACTATTTATACAGGGTAACAGTCACTCACTGTGTAACTGTACAGAGTCACTGTTTATTCAGGGTAAATGTCACTCACTGTGTAACTGTACAGTGTCACTGTTTATTCAGGGTAAGGATCACTCACTGTGTTATTGTACAGTGCCACTGTTTATTTTGGGTAAGGATCACTCTCTTTGTAACTGTATAGCGTCACTATATATTCAGGGTGAGTGTCACTCATTGAGTAACTAAACAGAGTCACTCTTTATACAGGGTAACGATACCTCACTGTGTCACTGTACAGAGTCACTGTTTATTCAGGGTAAGGATCACTCACTGTGTAACTGTACAGAGTCACTGTTTATTCAGGGTAAGGATCACTCACTGTGTAACTGTACAGAGTCACTGTTTATTCAGGGTAAGGATCACTCACTGTGTAACTGTACAGTGTCACTGTTTATTCCGGGTATCACTCACTGTGTAACTATAGAGTGTCTCTGTTTATTCAGAGTAAGGATCACTCTTTCTGTACCTCTACAGATTCTCTGTTAATTCAGTGTATGGATCACTCACTGTGTTATTGTACAGTGTCACTGTTTATTTTGGGTAAGGATCACTCTCTTTGTAACTGTAGAGAGTCACTATATATTCAGGGTGAGTGTCACTCATTGAGTAACTAAACTGAGTCACTCTTTATACAGGGTAACGATACCTCACTGTGTCACTGTACAGAGTCACTGTTTATTCAGGGTAAGGATCACTCACTGTGTAACTGTACAGAATCAATGTTTATTAAGGGTAAGGATCACTCACTGTGTAACTGTACAGAGTCACTGTTTATTCAGGGTAAGGATCAATCACTGTGTAACTGTACAGAGTCATTGTTTATTCAGGGTAAGGATCATTCACTGTGTTACTGCACAGTGTCACTGATTATTTAGGGTAAGGATCAATCACTGTGTAACTGTAGAGAGTCACTGTTTATTCAGGTTAAGTGTCACTCCCTGTGTAACTGTACAGAGTCACTGTTTATTCAGGGTAAGGATCATTCACTGTGTAACTGTACAGTGTCACTGTTTATTCCGGGTATCACTCACTGTGTAACTATAGAGTGCCTCTGTTTATTCAGAGTAAGGATCACTCCTTCTGTAACTCTACAGATTCTCTGTTTATTCAGGGTATGGATCACTCACTGTGTTACTGCACAGTGTCACTGATTATTTAGGGTAAGGATCAATCACTGTGTAACTGTAGAGAGTCACTGTTTTTTCAGGGTAAGGATCACTCACTGTGTAACTGTACAGAGTCACTGTTTATTCAGTGTGAGGTTCACTCACCGTGTAACAGTACAGATTCAGTGTTTATTCAGGTTTAAGGTCACTTACTGTGTAACTGTAAAGATACACTGTTTATTCAGGGTAAGTTTCTCTCACTGTGTCATTGTACAGAGCGACTATTTATTCAGGGTAAGCGTCATTCACTGTGTAACTGTACACAGTCACTGTTTATTCAGGGTAAATGTCACTCACTATGTAACTATAAAAAGTTACTGTTTATTCATGGTAAATGTCACTCACTGTGTAACTGTACAGCGTCACTGTTTATTCAGGGTAAGGATCACTCACTGTGTTACTGTACAGAGTCACTGTTTATTCAGGGTAAGGATCACTCACTGTGTTACTGTACAGAGTGATTTTTTATTCAGGGTGAGGATCACTTACAGTGTAACTTCACAGAGTCACTGTTTATTCAGGGTAAGGATCACTCACTGTGTAACTGTACAGTGTCACTGTTTATTCAGTGTGAGGATCACTCACTGTGTAACGGTACAGATTCATTGTTTATACAGGTTAAGGATCACTTACTTTTTAACTGTACAGAGTCACTGTTTATTCAGGGAAAGTTTCACTACCTGTGTCATTTTACAGAGTGACTATTTATTTAGGGTAAGCGTCAGTCACTGTGTAACTGTACACAGTCTCTGTTTATACAGGGTAAGTGTCACTCAATGTGCAACAGTAGCGAGTCACTGTTTATACAGGGTAAGGGTCACTCACTGTGCAACTGTACAGAGTCACTGTTTATTCAGGGTAATTGTCATTCACTATGTAACTATAAAAGGTTAGTTTATTCACGATAAATGTCACTCACTGTGTAACTGTACAGAGTCACTGTTTATTAGGGTAAGGTTCACTCACTGTGTAACTGTGCAGACTCACTGTTTATTCAGGGTAAGGGTCACTCACTGTGTAACTGTACAGACTCACTGTTTATTCAGCAGTGTAAGGATCACTCACTGTGTAACTGTACAGAATGATTTTTTATTCAGGGTGAGGATCACTCACTGTGTAACTGTACAGAGTGATTTTTTATTCAGGGTGAGGAACACTCAGTGTAACTTCACAGAGTCACTGTTTATTCAAGGTAAGGATTACTCACTGTGTAACTGTACAGAGTCACTGTTTATTCAGTGTGAGGATCACTCACCGTGTAACGGTACAGATTCATTGTTTATTCAGGTTAAGGATCACTTACTGTTTAACTGTACAGAGTCACTGTTTATTCAGGGAAAGTTTCACTCCCTGCGTCATTGAACGGATTGACTATTTATTTGGGGTAAGTGTCAGTCACTGTGTAATTGTACACAGACTCTGTTTATACAGGGTAAGTGTCACTCAATGTGCAACAGTACCGAGTCACTGTTTATTCAGGGTAAGTGTCACTCACTATGTAACTATAAAAAGTTACTGTTTATTCACGGTAAATGTCACTCACTGTGTAACTGTACAGAGTCACTGTTTATTTAGTGTGAGGATAAGTCATCATGTAAAAATACATATTCACTGTTTATTCAGGGTAAGGATCACTCACTCTGTAACTGTCCAGTGTCACTGTTTATTCAGGCTAAGTGTCACTCACTGTGTAACTGTACAGAGTCACTGTTTATTCAGGGTAAATGTCACTCACTGTGTAACTGTACAGAGTCACTGATTATTCAGGGTTAGTGTCACTTACTAAGTAACTGTACATGGTCTCGGTTTATTCAGGTTAAGGATCACTCACTGTGTCCCTGTGCAGAGTCACTGTTTATTCAAGGTAAGGGTCACTTACTGTGTAATTGTATAGAGTCATTGAATATTCAGGGTAAGGGTCAGTCAGTTTAACTGTACAGAGTCACTATTTATACAGGGTAACAGTCACTCACTGTGTAACTGTACAGAGTCACTGTTTATTCAGGGTAAATGTCACTCACTGTGTAACTGTACAGTGTCACTGTTTATTCAGGGTAAGGATCACTCACTCTGTAACTGTCCAGTGTCACTGTTTATTCAGGGTAAGTGTCACTCACTGTGTAACTGTACAGAGTCACTGTTTATTCAGGGTAAATGTCACTCACTGTGTAACTGTACAGAGTCACTGATTATTCAGGGTTAATGTCACTTACTAAGTAACTGTACATGGTCTCGGTTTATTCAGGTTAAGGATCACTCACTGTGTCCCTGTGCAGAGTCACTGTTTATTCAAGGTAAGGGTCACTTACTGTGTAATTGTATAGAGTCATTGAATATTCAGGGTAAGGGTCAGTCAGTTTAACTGTACAGAGTCACTATTTATACAGGGTAACAGTCACTCACTGTGTAACTGTACAGAGTCACTGTTTATTCAGGGTAAATGTCACTCACTGTGTAACTGTACAGTGTCACTGTTTATTCAGGGTAAGGATCACTCACTGTGTTATTGTACAGTGCCACTGTTTATTTTGGGTAAGGATCACTCTCTTTGCAACTGTAGAGAGTCACTGTTTATTCAGGTTAAGTGTCACTCACTGTGTAACTGTACAGAGTCACTGTTTATTCAGGGTAAGGATCACTCACTGTGTAACTGTACAGTGTCACTGTTTATTCCGGGTATCACTCACTGTGTAACTATAGAGTGTCTCTGTTTATTCAGAGTAAGGATCACTCTTTCTGTACCTCTACAGATTCTCTGTTAATTCAGGGTATGGATCACTCACTGTGTTATTGTACAGTGTCACTGTTTATTTTGGGTAAGGATCACTCTCTTTGTAACTGTAGAGAGTCACTATATATTCAGGGTGAGTGTCACTCATTGAGTAACTAAACTGAGTCACTCTTTATACAGGGTAACGATACCTCACTGTGTCACTGTACAGAGTCACTGTTTATTCAGGGTAAGGATCACTCACTGTGTAACTGTACAGAATCAATGTTTATTAAGGGTAAGGATCACTCACTGTGTAACTGTACAGAGTCACTGTTTATTCAGGGTAAGGATCAATCACTGTGTAACTGTACAGAGTCATTGTTTATTCAGGGTAAGGATCATTCACTGTGTTACTGCACAGTGTCACTGATTATTTAGGGTAAGGATCAATCACTGTGTAACTGTAGAGAGTCACTGTTTATTCAGGTTAAGTGTCACTCCCTGTGTAACTGTACAGAGTCACTGTTTATTCAGGGTAAGGATCACTCACTGTGTAACTGTACAGTGTCACTGTTTATTCCGGGTATCACTCACTGTGTAACTATAGAGTGCCTCTGTTTATTCAGAGTAAGGATCACTCCTTCTGTAACTCTACAGATTCTCTGTTTATTCAGGGTATGGATCACTCACTGTGTTACTGCACAGTGTCACTGATTATTTAGGGTAAGGATCAATCACTGTGTAACTGTAGAGAGTCACTGTTTTTTCAGGGTAAGGATCACTCACTGTGTAACTGTACAGAGTCACTGTTTATTCAGTGTGAGGTTCACTCACCGTGTAACAGTACAGATTCAGTGTTTATTCAGGTTTAAGGTCACTTACTGTGTAACTGTAAAGATACACTGTTTATTCAGGGTAAGTTTCTCTCACTGTGTCATTGTACAGAGCGACTATTTATTCAGGGTAAGCGTCATTCACTGTGTAACTGTACACAGTCACTGTTTATTCAGGGTAAATGTCACTCACTATGTAACTATAAAAAGTTACTGTTTATTCACGGTAAATGTCACTCACTGTGTAACTGTACAGCGTCACTGTTTATTCAGGGTAAGGATCACTCACTGTGTTACTGTACAGAGTCACTGTTTATTCAGGGTAAGGATCACTCACTGTGTTACTGTACAGAGTGATTTTTTATTCAGGGTGAGGATCACTTACAGTGTAACTTCACAGAGTCACTGTTTATTCAGGGTAAGGATCACTCACTGTGTAACTGTACAGTGTCACTGTTTATTCAGTGTGAGGATCACTCACTGTGTAACGGTACAGATTCATTGTTTATACAGGTTAAGGATCACTTACTTTTTAACTGTACAGAGTCACTGTTTATTCAGGGAAAGTTTCACTCCCTGTGTCATTTTACAGAGTGACTATTTATTTAGGGTAAGCGTCAGTCACTGTGTAACTGTACACAGTCTCTGTTTATACAGGGTAAGTGTCACTCAATGTGCAACAGTAGCGAGTCACTGTTTATACAGGGTAAGGGTCACTCACTGTGCAACTGTACAGAGTCACTGTTTATTCAGGGTAATTGTCATTCACTATGTAACTATAAAAAGTTAGTTTATTCACGATAAATGTCACTCACTGTGTAACTGTACAGAGTCACTGTTTATTAGGGTAAGGTTCACTCACTGTGTAACTGTACAGACTCACTGTTTATTCAGGGTAAGGGTCACTCACTGTGTAACTGTACAGACTCACTGTTTATTCAGCAGTGTAAGGATCACTCACTGTGTAACTGTACAGAATGATTTTTTATTCAGGGTGAGGATCACTCAGTGTAACTTCACAGAGTCACTGTTTATTCAAGGTAAGGATTACTCACTGTGTAACTGTACAGAGTCACTGTTTATTCAGTGTGAGGATCACTCACCGTGTAACGGTACAGATTCATTGTTTATTCAGGTTAAGGATCACTTACTGTTTAACTGTACAGAGTCACTGTTTATTCAGGGAAAGTTTCACTCCCTGCGTCATTGAACGGATTGACTATTTATTTGGGGTAAGCGTCAGTCACTGTGTAATTGTACACAGTCTCTGTTTATACAGGGTAAGTGTCACTCAATGTGCAACAGTACCGAGTCACTGTTTATTCAGGGTAAGTGTCACTCACTATGTAACTATAAAAAATTACTGTTTATTCACGGTAAATGTCACTCACTGTGTAACTGTACAGAGTCACTGTTTATTTAGTGTGAGGATAAGTCATCATGTAAAGGTACATATTCACTGTTTATTCAGGGTAAGGATCACTCACTCTGTAACTGTCCAGTGTCACTGTTTATTCAGGGTAAGTGTCACTCACTGTGTAACTGTACAGAGTCACTGTTTATTCAGGGTAAATGTCACTCACTGTGTAACTGTACAGAGTCACTGATTATTCAGGGTTAGTGTCACTTACTAAGTAACTGTACATGGTCTTGGTTTATTCAGGTTAAGGATCACTCACTGTGTCCCTGTGCAGAGTCACTGTTTATTCAAGGTAAGGGTCACTTACTGTGTAATTGTATAGAGTCACTGAATATTCAGGGTAAGGGTCAGTCAGTTTAACTGTACAGAGTCACTATTTATACAGGGTAACAGTCACTCACTGTGTAACTGTACAGAGTCACTGTTTATTCAGGGTAAATGTCACTCACTGTGTAACTGTACAGTGTCACTGTTTATTCAGGGTAAGGATCACTCACTGTGATATTGTACAGTGCCACTGTTTATTTTGGGTAAGGATCACTCTCTTTGTAACTGTAGAGAGTCACTATATATTCAGGGTGAGTGTCACTCATTGAGTAACTAAACAGAGTCACTCTTTATACAGGGTAACGATACCTCACTGTGTCACTGTACAGAGTCACTGTTTATTCAGGGTAAGGATCACTCACTGTGTAACTGTACAGAGTCACTGTTTATTCAGGGTAAGGATCACTCACTGTGTAACTGTACAGAGTCACTGTTTATTCAGGGTAAGGATCACTCACTGTGTAACTGTACAGTGTCACTGTTTATTCCGGGTATCACTCACTGTGTAACTATAGAGTGTCTCTGTTTATTCAGAGTAAGGATCACTCTTTCTTTAACTCTACAGATTCTCTGTTTATTCAGGGTATGGATCACTCACTGTGTTACTGCACAGTGTCACTGATTATTTAGGGTAAGGATCAATCACTGTGTAACTGTAGAGAGTCACTGTTTATTCAGGTTAAGTGTCACTCACTGTGTAACTGTACAGAGTCACTGTTTATTCAGGGTAAGGATCACTCACTGTGTAACTGTACAGTGTCACTGTTTATTCCGGGTATCACTCACTGTGTAACTATAGAGTGTCTCTGTTTATTCAGAGTAAGGATCACTCTTTCTGTACCTCTACAGATTCTCTGTTAATTCAGGGTATGGATCACTCACTGTGTTATTGTACAGTGTCACTGTTTATTTTGGGTAAGGATCACTCTCTTTGTAACTGTAGAGAGTCACTATATATTCAGGGTGAGTGTCACTCATTGAGTAACTAAACTGAGTCACTCTTTATACAGGGTAACGATACCTCACTGTGTCACTGTACAGAGTCACTGTTTATTCAGGGTAAGGATCACTCACTGTGTAACTGTACAGAATCAATGTTTATTAAGGGTAAGGATCACTCACTGTGTAACTGTACAGAGTCACTGTTTATTCAGGGTAAGGATCAATCACTGTGTAACTGTACAGAGTCATTGTTTATTCAGGGTAAGGATCATTCACTGTGTTACTGCACAGTGTCACTGATTATTTAGGGTAAGGATCAATCACTGTGTAACTGTAGAGAGTCACTGTTTATTCAGGTTAAGTGTCACTCCCTGTGTAACTGTACAGAGTCACTGTTTATTCAGGGTAAGGATCATTCACTGTGTAACTGTACAGTGTCACTGTTTATTCCGGGTATCACTCACTGTGTAACTATAGAGTGCCTCTGTTTATTCAGAGTAAGGATCACTCCTTCTGTAACTCTACAGATTCTCTGTTTATTCAGGGTATGGATCACTCACTGTGTTACTGCACAGTGTCACTGATTATTTAGGGTAAGGATCAATCACTGTGTAACTGTAGAGAGTCACTGTTTTTTCAGGGTAAGGATCACTCACTGTGTAACTGTACAGAGTCACTGTTTATTCAGTGTGAGGTTCACTCACCGTGTAACAGTACAGATTCAGTGTTTATTCAGGTTTAAGGTCACTTACTGTGTAACTGTAAAGATACACTGTTTATTCAGGGTAAGTTTCTCTCACTGTGTCATTGTACAGAGCGACTATTTATTCAGGGTAAGCGTCATTCACTGTGTAACTGTACACAGTCACTGTTTATTCAGGGTAAATGTCACTCACTATGTAACTATAAAAAGTTACTGTTTATTCACGGTAAATGTCACTCACTGTGTAACTGTACAGCGTCACTGTTTATTCAGGGTAAGGATCACTCACTGTGTTACTGTACAGAGTCACTGTTTATTCAGGGTAAGGATCACTCACTGTGTTACTGTACAGAGTGATTTTTTATTCAGGGTGAGGATCACTTACAGTGTAACTTCACAGAGTGACTGTTTATTCAGGGTAAGGATCACTCACTGTGTAACTGTACAGTGTCACTGTTTATTCAGTGTGAGGATCACTCACTGTGTAACGGTACAGATTCATTGTTTATACAGGTTAAGGATCACTTACTTTTTAACTGTACAGAGTCACTGTTTATTCAGGGAAAGTTTCACTCCCTGTGTCATTTTACAGAGTGACTATTTATTTAGGGTAAGCGTCAGTCACTGTGTAACTGTACACAGTCTCTGTTTATACAGGGTAAGTGTCACTCAATGTGCAACAGTAGCGAGTCACTGTTTATACAGGGTAAGGGTCACTCACTGTGCAACTGTACAGAGTCACTGTTTATTCAGGGTAATTGTCATTCACTATGTAACTATAAAAAGTTAGTTTATTCACGATAAATGTCACTCACTGTGTAACTGTACAGAGTCACTGTTTATTAGGGTAAGGTTCACTCACTGTGTAACTGTACAGACTCACTGTTTATTCAGGGTAAGGGTCACTCACTGTGTAACTGTACAGACTCACTGTTTATTCAGCAGTGTAAGGATCACTCACTGTGTAACTGTACAGAATGATTTTTTATTCAGGGTGAGGATCACTCAGTGTAACTTCACAGAGTCACTGTTTATTCAAGGTAAGGATTACTCACTGTGTAACTGTACAGAGTCACTGTTTATTCAGTGTGAGGATCACTCACCGTGTAACGGTACAGATTCATTGTTTATTCAGGTTAAGGATCACTTACTGTTTAACTGTACAGAGTCACTGTTTATTCAGGGAAAGTTTCA
The DNA here is from genome assembly GCA_026770705.1 of Isurus oxyrinchus. Lineage (NCBI taxonomy): Eukaryota > Metazoa > Chordata > Chondrichthyes > Lamniformes > Lamnidae > Isurus > Isurus oxyrinchus. Next base: position 394,103 of record JANJGN010000289.1, on the reverse strand, counting down.
CTCCCTGCGTCATTGAACGGATTGACTATTTATTTGGGGTAAGCGTCAGTCACTGTGTAATTGTACACAGTCTCTGTTTATACAGGGTAAGTGTCACTCAATGTGCAACAGTACCGAGTCACTGTTTATTCAGGGTAAGTGTCACTCACTATGTAACTATAAAAAATTACTGTTTATTCACGGTAAATGTCACTCACTGTGTAACTGTACAGAGTCACTGTTTATTTAGTGTGAGGATAAGTCATCATGTAAAGGTACATATTCACTGTTTATTCAGGGTAAGGATCACTCACTCTGTAACTGTCCAGTGTCACTGTTTATTCAGGGTAAGTGTCACTCACTGTGTAACTGTACAGAGTCACTGTTTATTCAGGGTAAATGTCACTCACTGTGTAACTGTACAGAGTCACTGATTATTCAGGGTTAGTGTCACTTACTAAGTAACTGTACATGGTCTTGGTTTATTCAGGTTAAGGATCACTCACTGTGTCCCTGTGCAGAGTCACTGTTTATTCAAGGTAAGGGTCACTTACTGTGTAATTGTATAGAGTCACTGAATATTCAGGGTAAGGGTCAGTCAGTTTAACTGTACAGAGTCACTATTTATACAGGGTAACAGTCACTCACTGTGTAACTGTACAGAGTCACTGTTTATTCAGGGTAAATGTCACTCACTGTGTAACTGTACAGTGTCACTGTTTATTCAGGGTAAGGATCACTCACTGTGATATTGTACAGTGCCACTGTTTATTTTGGGTAAGGATCACTCTCTTTGTAACTGTAGAGAGTCACTATATATTCAGGGTGAGTGTCACTCATTGAGTAACTAAACAGAGTCACTCTTTATACAGGGTAACGATACCTCACTGTGTCACTGTACAGAGTCACTGTTTATTCAGGGTAAGGATCACTCACTGTGTAACTGTACAGAGTCACTGTTTATTCAGGGTAAGGATCACTCACTGTGTAACTGTACAGAGTCACTGTTTATTCAGGGTAAGGATCACTCACTGTGTAACTGTACAGTGTCACTGTTTATTCCGGGTATCACTCACTGTGTAACTATAGAGTGTCTCTGTTTATTCAGAGTAAGGATCACTCTTTCTTTAACTCTACAGATTCTCTGTTTATTCAGGGTATGGATCACTCACTGTGTTACTGCACAGTGTCACTGATTATTTAGGGTAAGGATCAATCACTGTGTAACTGTAGAGAGTCACTGTTTATTCAGGTTAAGTGTCACTCACTGTGTAACTGTACAGAGTCACTGTTTATTCAGGGTAAGGATCACTCACTGTGTAACTGTACAGTGTCACTGTTTATTCCGGGTATCACTCACTGTGTAACTATAGAGTGTCTCTGTTTATTCAGAGTAAGGATCACTCTTTCTGTACCTCTACAGATTCTCTGTTAATTCAGGGTATGGATCACTCACTGTGTTATTGTACAGTGTCACTGTTTATTTTGGGTAAGGATCACTCTCTTTGTAACTGTAGAGAGTCACTATATATTCAGGGTGAGTGTCACTCATTGAGTAACTAAACTGAGTCACTCTTTATACAGGGTAACGATACCTCACTGTGTCACTGTACAGAGTCACTGTTTATTCAGGGTAAGGATCACTCACTGTGTAACTGTACAGAATCAATGTTTATTAAGGGTAAGGATCACTCACTGTGTAACTGTACAGAGTCACTGTTTATTCAGGGTAAGGATCAATCACTGTGTAACTGTACAGAGTCATTGTTTATTCAGGGTAAGGATCATTCACTGTGTTACTGCACAGTGTCACTGATTATTTAGGGTAAGGATCAATCACTGTGTAACTGTAGAGAGTCACTGTTTATTCAGGTTAAGTGTCACTCCCTGTGTAACTGTACAGAGTCACTGTTTATTCAGGGTAAGGATCATTCACTGTGTAACTGTACAGTGTCACTGTTTATTCCGGGTATCACTCACTGTGTAACTATAGAGTGCCTCTGTTTATTCAGAGTAAGGATCACTCCTTCTGTAACTCTACAGATTCTCTGTTTATTCAGGGTATGGATCACTCACTGTGTTACTGCACAGTGTCACTGATTATTTAGGGTAAGGATCAATCACTGTGTAACTGTAGAGAGTCACTGTTTTTTCAGGGTAAGGATCACTCACTGTGTAACTGTACAGAGTCACTGTTTATTCAGTGTGAGGTTCACTCACCGTGTAACAGTACAGATTCAGTGTTTATTCAGGTTTAAGGTCACTTACTGTGTAACTGTAAAGATACACTGTTTATTCAGGGTAAGTTTCTCTCACTGTGTCATTGTACAGAGCGACTATTTATTCAGGGTAAGCGTCATTCACTGTGTAACTGTACACAGTCACTGTTTATTCAGGGTAAATGTCACTCACTATGTAACTATAAAAAGTTACTGTTTATTCACGGTAAATGTCACTCACTGTGTAACTGTACAGCGTCACTGTTTATTCAGGGTAAGGATCACTCACTGTGTTACTGTACAGAGTCACTGTTTATTCAGGGTAAGGATCACTCACTGTGTTACTGTACAGAGTGATTTTTTATTCAGGGTGAGGATCACTTACAGTGTAACTTCACAGAGTCACTGTTTATTCAGGGTAAGGATCACTCACTGTGTAACTGTACAGTGTCACTGTTTATTCAGTGTGAGGATCACTCACTGTGTAACGGTACAGATTCATTGTTTATACAGGTTAAGGATCACTTACTTTTTAACTGTACAGAGTCACTGTTTATTCAGGGAAAGTTTCACTCCCTGTGTCATTTTACAGAGTGACTATTTATTTAGGGTAAGCGTCAGTCACTGTGTAACTGTACACAGTCTCTGTTTATACAGGGTAAGTGTCACTCAATGTGCAACAGTAGCGAGTCACTGTTTATACAGGGTAAGGGTCACTCACTGTGCAACTGTACAGAGTCACTGTTTATTCAGGGTAATTGTCATTCACTATGTAACTATAAAAAGTTAGTTTATTCACGATAAATGTCACTCACTGTGTAACTGTACAGAGTCACTGTTTATTAGGGTAAGGTTCACTCACTGTGTAACTGTACAGACTCACTGTTTATTCAGGGTAAGGGTCACTCACTGTGTAACTGTACAGACTCACTGTTTATTCAGCAGTGTAAGGATCACTCACTGTGTAACTGTACAGAATGATTTTTTATTCAGGGTGAGGATCACTCAGTGTAACTTCACAGAGTCACTGTTTATTCAAGGTAAGGATTACTCACTGTGTAACTGTACAGAGTCACTGTTTATTCAGTGTGAGGATCACTCACCGTGTAACGGTACAGATTCATTGTTTATTCAGGTTAAGGATCACTTACTGTTTAACTGTACAGAGTCACTGTTTATTCAGGGAAAGTTTCACTCCCTGCGTCATTGAACGGATTGACTATTTATTTGGGGTAAGCGTCAGTCACTGTGTAATTGTACACAGTCTCTGTTTATACAGGGTAAGTGTCACTCAATGTGCAACAGTACCGAGTCACTGTTTATTCAGGGTAAGTGTCACTCACTATGTAACTATAAAAAATTACTGTTTATTCACGGTAAATGTCACTCACTGTGTAACTGTACAGAGTCACTGTTTATTTAGTGTGAGGATAAGTCATCATGTAAAGGTACATATTCACTGTTTATTCAGGGTAAGGATCACTCACTCTGTAACTGTCCAGTGTCACTGTTTATTCAGGGTAAGTGTCACTCACTGTGTAACTGTACAGAGTCACTGTTTATTCAGGGTAAATGTCACTCACTGTGTAACTGTACAGAGTCACTGATTATTCAGGGTTAGTGTCACTTACTAAGTAACTGTACATGGTCTTGGTTTATTCAGGTTAAGGATCACTCACTGTGTCCCTGTGCAGAGTCACTGTTTATTCAAGGTAAGGGTCACTTACTGTGTAATTGTATAGAGTCACTGAATATTCAGGGTAAGGGTCAGTCAGTTTAACTGTACAGAGTCACTATTTATACAGGGTAACAGTCACTCACTGTGTAACTGTACAGAGTCACTGTTTATTCAGGGTAAATGTCACTCACTGTGTAACTGTACAGTGTCACTGTTTATTCAGGGTAAGGATCACTCACTGTGATATTGTACAGTGCCACTGTTTATTTTGGGTAAGGATCACTCTCTTTGTAACTGTAGAGAGTCACTATATATTCAGGGTGAGTGTCACTCATTGAGTAACTAAACAGAGTCACTCTTTATACAGGGTAACGATACCTCACTGTGTCACTGTACAGAGTCACTGTTTATTCAGGGTAAGGATCACTCACTGTGTAACTGTACAGAGTCACTGTTTATTCAGGGTAAGGATCACTCACTGTGTAACTGTACAGAGTCACTGTTTATTCAGGGTAAGGATCACTCACTGTGTAACTGTACAGTGTCACTGTTTATTCCGGGTATCACTCACTGTGTAACTATAGAGTGTCTCTGTTTATTCAGAGTAAGGATCACTCTTTCTTTAACTCTACAGATTCTCTGTTTATTCAGGGTATGGATCACTCACTGTGTTACTGCACAGTGTCACTGATTATTTAGGGTAAGGATCAATCACTGTGTAACTGTAGAGAGTCACTGTTTATTCAGGTTAAGTGTCACTCACTGTGTAACTGTACAGAGTCACTGTTTATTCAGGGTAAGGATCACTCACTGTGTAACTGTACAGTGTCACTGTTTATTCCGGGTATCACTCACTGTGTAACTATAGAGTGTCTCTGTTTATTCAGAGTAAGGATCACTCTTTCTGTACCTCTACAGATTCTCTGTTAATTCAGGGTATGGATCACTCACTGTGTTATTGTACAGTGTCACTGTTTATTTAGGGTAAGGATCACTCTCTTTGTAACTGTAGAGAGTCACTATATATTCAGGGTGAGTGTCACTCATTGAGTAACTAAACTGAGTCACTCTTTATACAGGGTAACGATACCTCACTGTGTCACTGTACAGAGTCACTGTTTATTCAGGGTAAGGATCACTCACTGTGTAACTGTACAGAATCAATGTTTATTAAGGGTAAGGATCACTCACTGTGTAACTGTACAGAGTCACTGTTTATTCAGGGTAAGGATCAATCACTGTGTAACTGTACAGAGTCATTGTTTATTCAGGGTAAGGATCATTCACTGTGTTACTGCACAGTGTCACTGATTATTTAGGGTAAGGATCAATCACTGTGTAACTGTAGAGAGTCACTGTTTATTCAGGTTAAGTGTCACTCCCTGTGTAACTGTACAGAGTCACTGTTTATTCAGGGTAAGGATCATTCACTGTGTAACTGTACAGTGTCACTGTTTATTCCGGGTATCACTCACTGTGTAACTATAGAGTGCCTCTGTTTATTCAGAGTAAGGATCACTCCTTCTGTAACTCTACAGATTCTCTGTTTATTCAGGGTATGGATCACTCACTGTGTTACTGCACAGTGTCACTGATTATTTAGGGTAAGGATCAATCACTGTGTAACTGTAGAGAGTCACTGTTTTTTCAGGGTAAGGATCACTCACTGTGTAACTGTACAGAGTCACTGTTTATTCAGTGTGAGGTTCACTCACCGTGTAACAGTACAGATTCAGTGTTTATTCAGGTTTAAGGTCACTTACTGTGTAACTGTAAAGATACACTGTTTATTCAGGGTAAGTTTCTCTCACTGTGTCATTGTACAGAGCGACTATTTATTCAGGGTAAGCGTCATTCACTGTGTAAATGTACACAGTCACTGTTTATTCAGGGTAAATGTCACTCACTATGTAACTATAAAAAGTTACTGTTTATTCACGGTAAATGTCACTCACTGTGTAACTGTACAGCGTCACTGTTTATTCAGGGTAAGGATCACTCACTGTGTTACTGTACAGAGTCACTGTTTATTCAGGGTAAGGATCACTCACTGTGTTACTGTACAGAGTGATTTTTTATTCAGGGTGAGGATCACTTACAGTGTAACTTCACAGAGTCACTGTTTATTCAGGGTAAGGATCACTCACTGTGTAACTGTACAGTGTCACTGTTTATTCAGTGTGAGGATCACTCACTGTGTAACGGTACAGATTCATTGTTTATACAGGTTAAGGATCACTTACTTTTTAACTGTACAGAGTCACTGTTTATTCAGGGAAAGTTTCACTCCCTGTGTCATTTTACAGAGTGACTATTTATTTAGGGTAAGCGTCAGTCACTGTGTAACTGTACACAGTCTCTGTTTATACAGGGTAAGTGTCACTCAATGTGCAACAGTAGCGAGTCACTGTTTATACAGGGTAAGGGTCACTCACTGTGCAACTGTACAGAGTCACTGTTTATTCAGGGTAATTGTCATTCACTATGTAACTATAAAAAGTTAGTTTATTCACGATAAATGTCACTCACTGTGTAACTGTACAGAGTCACTGTTTATTAGGGTAAGGTTCACTCACTGTGTAACTGTACAGACTCACTGTTTATTCAGGGTAAGGGTCACTCACTGTGTAACTGTACAGACTCACTGTTTATTCAGCAGTGTAAGGATCACTCACTGTGTAACTGTACAGAGTGATTTGTTATTCAGGGTGAGGATCACTCAGTGTAACTTCACAGAGTCACTGTTTATTCAAGGTAAGGATTACTCACTGTGTAACTGTACAGAGTCACTGTTTATTCAGTGTGAGGATCACTCACCGTGTAACGGTACAGATTCATTGTTTATTCAGGTTAAGGATCACTTACTGTTTAACTGTACAGAGTCACTGTTTATTCAGGGAAAGTTTCACTCCCTGCGTCATTGAACGGATTGACTATTTATTTGGGGTAAGTGTCAGTCACTGTGTAATTGTACACAGACTCTGTTTATACAGGGTAAGTGTCACTCAATGTGCAACAGTACCGAGTCACTGTTTATTCAGGGTAAGTGTCACTCACTATGTAACTATAAAAAGTTACTGTTTATTCACGGTAAATGTCACTCACTGTGTAACTGTACAGAGTCACTGTTTATTTAGTGTGAGGATAAGTCATCATGTAAAGGTACATATTCACTGTTTATTCAGGGTAAGGATCACTCACTCTGTAACTGTCCAGTGTCACTGTTTATTCAGGCTAAGTGTCACTCACTGTGTAACTGTACAGAGTCACTGTTTATTCAGGGTAAATGTCACTCACTGTGTAACTGTACAGAGTCACTGATTATTCAGGGTTAGTGTCACTTACTAAGTAACTGTACATGGTCTTGGTTTATTCAGGTTAAGGATCACTCACTGTGTCCCTGTGCAGAGTCACTGTTTATTCAAGGTAAGGGTCACTTACTGTGTAATTGTATAGAGTCACTGAATATTCAGGGTAAGGGTCAGTCAGTTTAACTGTACAGAGTCACTATTTATACAGGGTAACAGTCACTCACTGTGTAACTGTACAGAGTCACTGTTTATTCAGGGTAAGGAGCACTCACTGTGTAACTGTACAGAGTCACTGTTTATTCAGGGTAAATGTCACTCACTGTGTAACTGTACAGAGTCACTGATTATTCAGGGTTAATGTCACTTACTAAGTAACTGTACATTGTCTCGGTTTATTCAGGTTAAGGATCACTCACTGTGTCCCTGTGCAGAGTCACTGTTTATTCAAGGTAAGGGTCACTTACTGTGTAATTGTATAGAGTCATTGAATATTCAGGGTAAGGGTCAGTCAGTTTAACTGTACAGAGTCACTATTTATACAGGGTAACAGTCACTCACTGTGTAACTGTACAGAGTCACTGTTTATTCAGGGTAAATGTCACTCACTGTGTAACTGTACAGTGTCACTGTTTATTCAGGGTAAGGATCACTCACTCTGTAACTGTCCAGTGTCACTGTTTATTCAGGGTAAGTGTCACTCACTGTGTAACTGTACAGAGTCACTGTTTATTCAGGGTAAATGTCACTCACTGTGTAACTGTACAGAGTCACTGATTATTCAGGGTTAATGTCACTTACTAAGTAACTGTACATGGTCTCGGTTTATTCAGGTTAAGGATCACTCACTGTGTCCCTGTGCAGAGTCACTGTTTATTCAAGGTAAGGGTCACTTACTGTGTAATTGTATAGAGTCACTGAATATTCAGGGTAAGGGTCAGTCAGTTTAACTGTACAGAGTCACTATTTATACAGGGTAACAGTCACTCACTGTGTAACTGTACAGAGTCACTGTTTATTCAGGGTAAATGTCACTCACTGTGTAACTGTACAGTGTCACTGTTTATTCAGGGTAAGGATCACTCACTGTGTTATTGTACAGTGCCACTGTTTATTTTGGGTAAGGATCACTCTCTTTGTAACTGTATAGCGTCACTATATATTCAGGGTGAGTGTCACTCATTGAGTAACTAAACAGAGTCACTCTTTATACAGGGTAACGATACCTCACTGTGTCACTGTACAGAGTCACTGTTTATTCAGGGTAAGGATCACTCACTGTGTAACTGTACAGAGTCACTGTTTATTCAGGGTAAGGATCACTCACTGTGTAACTGTACAGAGTCACTGTTTATTCAGGGTAAGGATCACTCACTGTGTAACTGTACAGTGTCACTGTTTATTCCGGGTATCACTCACTGTGTAACTATAGAGTGTCTCTGTTTATTCAGAGTAAGGATCACTCTTTCTGTACCTCTACAGATTCTCTGTTAATTCAGTGTATGGATCACTCACTGTGTTATTGTACAGTGTCACTGTTTATTCAGGGTAAGGATCACTCACTGTGATATTGTACAGTGTCACTGTTTATTTTGGGTAAGGATCACTCTCTTTGTAACTGTAGAGAGTCACTATATATTCAGGGTGAGTGTCACTCATTGAGTAACTAAACTGAGTCACTCTTTATACAGGGTAACGATACCTCACTGTGTCACTGTACAGAGTCACTGTTTATTCAGGGTAAGGATCACTCACTGTGTAACTGTACAGAATCAATGTTTATTAAGGGTAAGGATCACTCACTGTGTAACTGTACAGAGTCACTGTTTATTCAGGGTAAGGATCAATCACTGTGTAACTGTACAGAGTCATTGTTTATTCAGGGTAAGGATCATTCACTGTGTTACTGCACAGTGTCACTGATTATTTAGGGTAAGGATCAATCACTGTGTAACTGTAGAGAGTCACTGTTTATTCAGGTTAAGTGTCACTCCCTGTGTAACTGTACAGAGTCACTGTTTATTCAGGGTAAGGATCATTCACTGTGTAACTGTACAGTGTCACTGTTTATTCCGGGTATCACTCACTGTGTAACTATAGAGTGCCTCTGTTTATTCAGAGTAAGGATCACTCCTTCTGTAACTCTACAGATTCTCTGTTTATTCAGGGTATGGATCACTCACTGTGTTACTGCACAGTGTCACTGATTATTTAGGGTAAGGATCAATCACTGTGTAACTGTAGAGAGTCACTGTTTTTTCAGGGTAAGGATCACTCACTGTGTAACTGTACAGAGTCACTGTTTATTCAGTGTGAGGTTCACTCACCGTGTAACAGTACAGATTCAGTGTTTATTCAGGTTTAAGGTCACTTACTGTGTAACTGTAAAGATACACTGTTTATTCAGGGTAAGTTTCTCTCACTGTGTCATTGTACAGAGCGACTATTTATTCAGGGTAAGCGTCATTCACTGTGTAACTGTACACAGTCACTGTTTATTCAGGGTAAATGTCACTCACTATGTAACTATAAAAAGTTACTGTTTATTCATGGTAAATGTCACTCACTGTGTAACTGTACAGCGTCACTGTTTATTCAGGGTAAGGATCACTCACTGTGTTACTGCACAGAGTCACTGTTTATTCAGGGTAAGGATCACTCACTGTGTTACTGTACAGAGTGATTTTTTATTCAGGGTGAGGATCACTTACAGTGTAACTTCACAGAGTCACTGTTTATTCAGGGTAAGGATCACTCACTGTGTAACTGTACAGTGTCACTGTTTATTCAGTGTGAGGATCACTCACTGTGTAACGGTACAGATTCATTGTTTATACAGGTTAAGGATCACTTACTTTTTAACTGTACAGAGTCACTGTTTATTCAGGGAAAGTTTCACTACCTGTGTCATTTTACAGAGTGACTATTTATTTAGGGTAAGCGTCAGTCACTGTGTAACTGTACACAGTCTCTGTTTATACAGGGTAAGTGTCACTCAATGTGCAACAGTAGCGAGTCACTGTTTATACAGGGTAAGGGTCACTCACTGTGCAACTGTACAGAGTCACTGTTTATTCAGGGTAATTGTCATTCACTATGTAACTATAAAAGGTTAGTTTATTCACGATAAATGTCACTCACTGTGTAACTGTACAGAGTCACTGTTTATTAGGGTAAGGTTCACTCACTGTGTAACTGTGCAGACTCACTGTTTATTCAGGGTAAGGGTCACTCACTGTGTAACTGTACAGACTCACTGTTTATTCAGCAGTGTAAGGATCACTCACTGTGTAACTGTACAGAATGATTTTTTATTCAGGGTGAGGATCACTCACTGTGTAACTGTACAGAGTGATTTTTTATTCAGGGTGAGGAACACTCAGTGTAACTTCACAGAGTCACTGTTTATTCAAGGTAAGGATTACTCACTGTGTAACTGTACAGAGTCACTGTTTATTCAGTGTGAGGATCACTCACCGTGTAACGGTACAGATTCATTGTTTATTCAGGTTAAGGATCACTTACTGTTTAACTGTACAGAGTCACTGTTTATTCAGGGAAAGTTTCACTCCCTGCGTCATTGAACGGATTGACTATTTATTTGGGGTAAGTGTCAGTCACTGTGTAATTGTACACAGACTCTGTTTATACAGGGTAAGTGTCACTCAATGTGCAACAGTACCGAGTCACTGTTTATTCAGGGTAAGTGTCACTCACTATGTAACTATAAAAAGTTACTGTTTATTCACGGTAAATGTCACTCACTGTGTAACTGTACAGAGTCACTGTTTATTTAGTGTGAGGATAAGTCATCATGTAAAAATACATATTCACTGTTTATTCAGGGTAAGGATCACTCACTCTGTAACTGTCCAGTGTCACTGTTTATTCAGGGTAAGTGTCACTCACTGTGTAACTGTACAGAGTCACTGTTTATTCAGGGTAAATGTCACTCACTGTGTAACTGTACAGAGTCACTGATTATTCAGGGTTAGTGTCACTTACTAAGTAACTGTACATGGTCTCGGTTTATTCAGGTTAAGGATCACTCACTGTGTCCCTGTGCAGAGTCACTGTTTATTCAAGGTAAGGGTCACTTACTGTGTAATTGTATAGAGTCATTGAATATTCAGGGTAAGGGTCAGTCAGTTTAACTGTACAGAGTCACTATTTATACAGGGTAACAGTCACTCACTGTGTAACTGTACAGAGTCACTGTTTATTCAGGGTAAATGTCACTCACTGTGTAACTGTACAGTGTCACTGTTTATTCAGGGTAAGGATCACTCACTCTGTAACTGTCCAGTGTCACTGTTTATTCAGGGTAAGTGTCACTCACTGTGTAACTGTACAGAGTCACTGTTTATTCAGGGTAAATGTCACTCACTGTGTAACTGTACAGAGTCACTGATTATTCAGGGTTAATGTCACTTACTAAGTAACTGTACATGGTCTCGGTTTATTCAGGTTAAGGATCACTCACTGTGTCCCTGTGCAGAGTCACTGTTTATTCAAGGTAAGGGTCACTTACTGTGTAATTGTATAGAGTCATTGAATATTCAGGGTAAGGGTCAGTCAGTTTAACTGTACAGAGTCACTATTTATACAGGGTAACAGTCACTCACTGTGTAACTGTACAGAGTCACTGTTTATTCAGGGTAAATGTCACTCACTGTGTAACTGTACAGTGTCACTGTTTATTCAGGGTAAGGATCACTCACTGTGTTATTGTACAGTGCCACTGTTTATTTTGGGTAAGGATCACTCTCTTTGCAACTGTAGAGAGTCACTGTTTATTCAGGTTAAGTGTCACTCACTGTGTAACTGTACAGAGTCACTGTTTATTCAGGGTAAGGATCACTCACTGTGTAACTGTACAGTGTCACTGTTTATTCCGGGTATCACTCACTGTGTAACTATAGAGTGTCTCTGTTTATTCAGAGTAAGGATCACTCTTTCTGTACCTCTACAGATTCTCTGTTAATTCAGGGTATGGATCACTCACTGTGTTATTGTACAGTGTCACTGTTTATTTTGGGTAAGGATCACTCTCTTTGTAACTGTAGAGAGTCACTATATATTCAGGGTGAGTGTCACTCATTGAGTAACTAAACTGAGTCACTCTTTATACAGGGTAACGATACCTCACTGTGTCACTGTACAGAGTCACTGTTTATTCAGGGTAAGGATCACTCACTGTGTAACTGTACAGAATCAATGTTTATTAAGGGTAAGGATCACTCACTGTGTAACTGTACAGAGTCACTGTTTATTCAGGGTAAGGATCAATCACTGTGTAACTGTACAGAGTCATTGTTTATTCAGGGTAAGGATCATTCACTGTGTTACTGCACAGTGTCACTGATTATTTAGGGTAAGGATCAATCACTGTGTAACTGTAGAGAGTCACTGTTTATTCAGGTTAAGTGTCACTCCCTGTGTAACTGTACAGAGTCACTGTTTATTCAGGGTAAGGATCACTCACTGTGTAACTGTACAGTGTCACTGTTTATTCCGGGTATCACTCACTGTGTAACTATAGAGTGCCTCTGTTTATTCAGAGTAAGGATCACTCCTTCTGTAACTCTACAGATTCTCTGTTTATTCAGGGTATGGATCACTCACTGTGTTACTGCACAGTGTCACTGATTATTTAGGGTAAGGATCAATCACTGTGTAACTGTAGAGAGTCACTGTTTTTTCAGGGTAAGGATCACTCACTGTGTAACTGTACAGAGTCACTGTTTATTCAGTGTGAGGTTCACTCACCGTGTAACAGTACAGATTCAGTGTTTATTCAGGTTTAAGGTCACTTACTGTGTAACTGTAAAGATACACTGTTTATTCAGGGTAAGTTTCTCTCACTGTGTCATTGTACAGAGCGACTATTTATTCAGGGTAAGCGTCATTCACTGTGTAACTGTACACAGTCACTGTTTATTCAGGGTAAATGTCACTCACTATGTAACTATAAAAAGTTACTGTTTATTCACGGTAAATGTCACTCACTGTGTAACTGTACAGCGTCACTGTTTATTCAGGGTAAGGATCACTCACTGTGTTACTGTACAGAGTCACTGTTTATTCAGGGTAAGGATCACTCACTGTGTTACTGTACAGAGTGATTTTTTATTCAGGGTGAGGATCACTTACAGTGTAACTTCACAGAGTCACTGTTTATTCAGGGTAAGGATCACTCACTGTGTAACTGTACAGTGTCACTGTTTATTCAGTGTGAGGATCACTCACTGTGTAACGGTACAGATTCATTGTTTATACAGGTTAAGGATCACTTACTTTTTAACTGTACAGAGTCACTGTTTATTCAGGGAAAGTTTCACTCCCTGTGTCATTTTACAGAGTGACTATTTATTTAGGGTAAGCGTCAGTCACTGTGTAACTGTACACAGTCTCTGTTTATACAGGGTAAGTGTCACTCAATGTGCAACAGTAGCGAGTCACTGTTTATACAGGGTAAGGGTCACTCACTGTGCAACTGTACAGAGTCACTGTTTATTCAGGGTAATTGTCATTCACTATGTAACTATAAAAGGTTAGTTTATTCACGATAAATGTCACTCACTGTGTAACTGTACAGAGTCACTGTTTATTAGGGTAAGGTTCACTCACTGTGTAACTGTACAGACTCACTGTTTATTCAGGGTAAGGGTCACTCACTGTGTAACTGTACAGACTCACTGTTTATTCAGCAGTGTAAGGATCACTTACTGTTTAACTGTACAGAGTCACTGTTTATTCAGGGAAAGTTTCACTCCCTGCGTCATTGAACGGATTGACTATTTATTTGGGGTAAGCGTCAGTCACTGTGTAATTGTACACAGTCTCTGTTTATACAGGGTAAGTGTCACTCAATGTGCAACGGTACCGAGTCACTGTTTATTCAGGGTAAGTGTCACTCACTATGTAACTATAAAAAATTACTGTTTATTCACGGTAAATGTCACTCACTGTGTAACTGTACAGAGTCACTGTTTATTTAGTGTGAGGATAAGTCATCATGTAAAGGTACATATTCACTGTTTATTCAGGGTAAGGATCACTCACTCTGTAACTGTCCAGTGTCACTGTTTATTCAGGGTAAGTGTCACTCACTGTGTAACTGTACAGAGTCACTGTTTATTCAGGGTAAATGTCACTCACTGTGTAACTGTACAGAGTCACTGATTATTCAGGGTTAGTGTCACTTACTAAGTAACTGTACATGGTCTTGGTTTATTCAGGTTAAGGATCACTCACTGTGTCCCTGTGCAGAGTCACTGTTTATTCAAGGTAAGGGTCACTTACTGTGTAATTGTATAGAGTCACTGAATATTCAGGGTAAGGGTCAGTCAGTTTAACTGTACAGAGTCACTATTTATACAGGGTAACAGTCACTCACTGTGTAACTGTACAGAGTCACTGTTTATTCAGGGTAAATGTCACTCACTGTGTAACTGTACAGAGTCACTGTTTATTCAGGGTAAGGATCACTCACTTTGGCACTGTGCAGAGTCCCTGTTTATTCAGTGTCAGGATCACTCACTGTGTAACTGTACAGAGTCACTGTTTATTCAGGGTAAGGATCACTCATTGTGTTACTGTGCAGGGTCACTGTCTATTCAGGGTAAGTATTACTCATTGTGTAACTGTAGATAGCCTATGTTTATTCAGGGTAAGGATCACTCTCTGTGTAACTGTACAGTGTCTCTGTTTATTCAGGGTAAGTATCACTCACTGTTTAACTGTAAAGATCCTCTGTTTATTCAGGATAAGGTTCACTCTCTGTGTTACTGTACAGTGTCACTGTTTAGTTAGGGTAAGGGTCACTTACTGTGTAACTGCAAAGAGTCACTGTTTATTCAGGGTAAGTGTCACTCACTGTATAACGGTACAGAGTCACTGTTTATTCAGGGTAAGGATCACTCACTGTATAACGGTACAGAGTCACTGTTTATTCAGGGTAAGGGTCACTCACTGTATAAGAGTACAGTGTCACTGTTTATTCAGGGTAAGGGTCACTCACTCTGTAACGGTACAGAATCACTGATTATTCAGGATAAGGGTCACTTACTGAGTAACTGCAGAGAGTCAATTTTTATTCAGCGTATGTGTCATTCACTGTTTAAATTACAGAATCACTGTTTATTCAGGTTAAGTGTCACTCACTGTGTTACTGTACAGAGACAATGTTTATTCAGGGTAAGGGTCACTCACTGTGTAACTGTACAGAGTCACTGTTTATTCAGGGTAAGTGTCACTCACTGTGTAACTGTACAGAGACACTGTTTATTCAGGGTAAGTATCACTCACTGTTTAACTGTACAGATCCTCTGTTTATTCAGGATAAGGTTCACTCTCTGTGTTACTGTACAGTGTCACTGTTTATTTAGGGTAAGGATCAGACACTGAGTAACTGTAGAGCCTCACTATTTATTCAGGGTAATTGTCACTCAATGAGTAACTTTACAGATTCACTGTTTATACAGGGTAAGTATCACTCACTGTGTAACTGTACAGAGTCACCATTTATACAGGGTAAGGTTCACTCACTGTGTCACTGTACAGAGTCACTGTTTATTCAGGGTAACGATCACTCACTGTGTAACTGTACAGAGTCACTGTTTATTCAGGGTAATGATCACACACTATGTAACTGCACAGATTCACTGTTTATTCAGGTTAATGATCACTCACTGTGTAACTGTACAGATTCACTTTTTATTCACGGTTAAGGACCACTCACTGTGTATCTGTACAGAGTATCTATTTATTCAGGGTAAGGATCACTCACGCTGTAACTGTACCGAGTCACTGTTTTTCAGTGTAATGGTCACTCACTGTGTAACTGTACAGATTCACTTTTTATACAGTGTAAGGTTCACTATCTGTAAAACTATACAAAGTTACTGTTTATTCCGGGTAAGTGTCACTAACTATGTAACTGTAAAGAGTCACTGTTTTTCAGGGTAATGGTCACTCACTGTGTAACTGTACAGAGTCACTATTTATACAGTGTAAGGGTCACTATCTGTAAAACTGTACAAAGTTACTGTTTATTCCGTGGTAAGTGTCACTAACTATGTAACTGTAAAGAGTCACTGTTTATTCATGGTAAGGGTCACTCACTATGTAACTGCAGAGTCACTGTTTAATCAGGGTAAGTGTCACACACTGTAACTATTTGGAGTTACTGTTTATTCAGGGTAAGGATCACTCACTGTGTACATGTACAGAGTCAGTGTTTATTCAGGGTAAGTATCACCCACTGTGTGACTGTCCAGTGTCACTATTTATTCAGTGTAAGGATCACTCACTGTGTCACTGTACAGAGTCACTGTTTATTCAGGGTAAGGATCACTCACTGTGTCACTGTACAGAGTCACTGTTTATTCAGGGTAAGGATCACTCACTGTGTCACTGTACAGTGTCACTGTTTATTCAGGGTAAGGATCACTCACTGTGTCACTGTACAGAGTCACTGTTTATTCAGGGTATGGTTCACACAGTGTGTAACTATACAGAGTTACTGTTTATGCAGTGTAAGGGTCACTCACTTTGTATCTGTAGAGAGTCACTGTTTATTCAGGGTAAGGATCACTCACTGTGTCACTGTACAGAGTCACTGTTTATTCAGGGTATGGTTCACACAGTGTGTAACTATACAGAGTTACTGTTTATGCAGTGTAAGGGTCACTCACTTTGTATCTGTAGAGAGTCACTGTTTATTCAGGGTAAGGATCATTCACTGTGTAACTGTACAGTGTCACTGTTTATTCCGGGTATCACTCATTGTGTAACTATAGAGTGCCTCTGTTTATTCAGAGTAAGGATCACTCTTTCTGTAACTCTACAGAGTCACTGTTTATTCAGGGTATGGATCACTCAATGTGTTACTGCACAGTGTCACTGATTATTTAGGGTAAGGATCAATCACTGTGTAACTGTAGAGAGTCACTGTTTATTCAGTGTGAGGTTCACTCACCGTGTAACGGTACAGATTCAGTGTTTATTCAGGTTTAGGGTCACTTACTGTGTAACTGTAAAGAGTCACTGTTTATTCAGGGTAAGTTTCACTCACTGTGTCAATGTACAGAGTCACTGTTTATTCAGGGTAAGGATCACTCACTGTGTTACTGTACAGAGTGATTTTTTATTCAGGGTGAGGATCACTTACAGTGTAACTTCACAGAGTCACTGTTTATTCAGGTTAAGGATCACTTACTGTTTAACTGTACAGAGTCACTGTTTATTCAGGGAAAGTTTCACTCCCTGTGTCATTGAACGGAGTGACTATTTATTTGGGCTAAGCGTCAGTCACTGTGTAATTGTACACAGTCTCTGTTTATACAGGGTAAGTGTCACTCAATGTGCAACAGTAGCGAGTCACTGTTTATACAGGGTAAGGGTCACTCACTGTGCAACTGTACAGAGTCACTGTTTATTCAGGGTAATTGTCATTCACTATGTAACTATAAAAAGTTAGTTTATTCACGATAAATGTCACTCACTGTGTAACTGTACAGAGTCACTGTTTATTCAGGGTAATTGTCATTCACTATGTAACTATAAAATGTTAGTTTATTCACGGTAAATGTCACTCACTGTGTAACTGTACAGATTCATTGTTTATTCAGGTTAAGGATCACTTACTGTTTAACTGTACAGAGTCACTGTTTATTCAGGGAAAGTTTCACTCCCTGTGTCATTGAACGGAGTGACTATTTATTTGGGGTAAGCGTCAGTCACTGTGTAATTGTACACAGTCTCTGTTTATACAGGGTAAGTGTCACTCAATGTGCAACAGTACCGAGTCACTGTTTGTACAGGGTAAGTGTCACTCACTGTGCAACTGTACAGAGTCACTGTTTATTCAGGGTAATTGTCATTCACTATGTAACTATAAAAAGTTAGTTTATTCACGGTAACAGTCACTCACTGTGTAACTGTACAGAGTCACTGTTTATTCAGGGTAAGGTTCACTCACTGTGTAACTGTACAGACTCACTGTTTATTCAGGGTTAGGGTCACTCACTGTGCAACTGTACAGACTCACTGTTTATTCAGGGTAAGTGTCACTCAATGTGCAACAGTAACGAGTCACTGTTTATACAGTGTAAGGGTCACTCACTGTGCAACTGTACAGAGTCACTGTTTATTCAGGGTAAGTGTCACTCACTATGTAACTATAAAAAGTCACTGTTTATTCACGGTAAATGACACTCACTGTGTAACTGTACAGAGTCACTGTTTATTTAGTGTGAGGATAAGTCATCATGTAAAGGTACATATTCACTGTTTATTCAGGGTAAGGATCACTCACTCTGTAACTGTCCAGTGCCACTGTTTATTCAGGGTAAGTGTCACTCACTGTGTAACTGTACAGAGTCACTGTTTATTCAGGGTAAGTGTCACTCACTGTGTAACTGTACAGAGTCACTGATTATTCAGGGTTAGTGTCACTTACTAAGTAACTGTACATGGTCTCGGTTTATTCAGGTTAAGGATCACTCACTGTGTCACTGTACAGAGTCACTGTTTATTCAAGGTAAGGGTCACTTACTGTGTAACTGTATAGAGTCACTGAATATTCAGGGTAAGGGTCAGTCAGTTTAACTGTACAGAGACACTATTTATACAGGGTAACAGTCACTCACTGTGTAACTGTACAGAGTCACTCTTTATTCAGGATAAGTTTCACTCTCTGTGTTACTGTACAGTGTCACTGTTTATTTAGGTAAGGATCAGACACTGTGTAACTGTAGAGCGTCACTATTTATTCAGCGTAAGTGTCACTCAATGAGTAACTTTACACATTCACTGTTTATACAGGGTAAGTATCACTCACTGTGTAACTGTACAGAGTCACCATTTATACAGGGTAAAGATCACTCACTGTGTCACTGTACAGAGTCACTGTTTATTCAGGGTAAGGATCACTCACTGTGTAACTGTACAGAGTCACTGTTTATTCAGGGTAATAATCACACACTATGTAACTGTACAAAGTCACTGTTTATTCAGGTTAATGATCACTCACTGTGTAACTGTACAGATTCACTTTTTATTCACGGTATAGGACCACTCACTGTGTATCTGTACAGAGACTCTGTTTATTCAGGGTAAGGATCACTCACGCTGTAACTGTACCGAGTCAATGTTTTTCAGGGTAATGGTCACTCACTGTGTAACTGTACAGACTCTCTATTTATACAGTGTAAGGGTCACTACCTGTAAAACTGTACAAAGTTACTATTTATTCCATGGTAAGTGTCACTAACTATGTAACTGTACAGAGTCACTGTTTAATCAGGGTAAGTGTCACACAGTGTAACTATTCAGAGTTACAGTTTATTCAGGGTAAGGATCACTCACTGTGTACATGTATAGAGTCAGTGTTTATTCAGGGTAAGTATCACCCACTGTGTGACCGTCCAGTGTCACTATTTATTCAGTGTAAGGATCACTCACTGCTTAACTGCCCAGTGTCAGTTTTTAATCATGGTAAGTGTCACTCATTTTGTAACTGTACAGAGTCACTGTTTATTCAGGATAAGGATCATTCACTGTGTCACTGTACATAGTCACTGTTTATTCAGTGTGAGGATCACTCACTGTGTAACGGTACAGATTCATTGTTTATTCAGGTTAATGATCACTTACTTTTTAACTGTACAGAGTCACTGTTTATTCAGGGAAAGTTTCACTCCCTGTGTCATTGAACGGAGTGACTATTTATTTGGGGTAGGTGTCAGTCACTGTGTAACTGTACACAGTCTCTGTTTATACAGGGTAAGTGTCACTCAATGTGCAACAGTACCGAGTCACTGTTTATGCAGGGTAAGGGTCACTCACTGTGCAACTGTACAGAGTCACTGTTTATTCAGGGTAATTGTCATTCACTATGTAACTATAAAAAGTTACTGTTTATTCACAGTAAATGTCACTCACTGTGTAACTTTACAGAGTCACTGTTTATTCAGGGTAAGGTTCACTGACTGTGTAACTGTACAGACTCACTATTTATTCAGGGTAAGGGTCACTCACTGTGTAACTGTACAGACTCACTGTTTATTCAGCAGTGTAAGGATCACTCGCTGTGTAACTGTACAGAGTCACTGTTTATTCAGTTTCAGGATTACTCATTGTGTAACTGTACAGAGTCACTGTTTATTCAGGGTAAGGATCACTCGCTGTGTAACTGTACAGAGTGATTTTTTATTCAGGGTGAGGATCACTCAGTGTAACTTCACAGAGTCACTGTTTATTCAAGGTAAGGATTACTCACTGTGTCACTGTACAGAGTCACTGTTTATTCAGTGTCAGGATTACTCATTGTGTAACTGTACAGAGTCACTGTTTATTCAGGGTAAGGATCACTCACTGTGTAACTGTACAGAGTGATTTTTTATTCAGGGTGAGGATCACTCAGTGTAACTTCACAGAGTCACTGTTTATTCAAGGTAAGGATTACTCACTGTGTAACTGTACAGAGTCACTGTTTATTCAGTGTGAGGATCACTCACCGTGTAACGGTACAGATTCATTGTTTATTCAGGTTAAGGATCACTTACTGTTTAACTGTACAGAGTCACTGTTTATTCAGGGAAAGTTTCACTCCCTGTGTCATTGTACGGAGTGACTATTTATTTGGGGTAAGCGTCAGTCACTGTGTAACTGTACAGAGTCACTGTTTAATCAGGGTAAGTGTCACACACTGTAACTATTCAGAGTTACTGTTTATTCAGGGTAAGGATCACTCACCGTGTACATGTATAGAGTCAGTGTTTATTCAGGGTAAGTATCACCCACTGTGTGACCGTCCAGTGTCACTATTTATTCAGTGTAAGGATCACTCACTGTTTAACTGCCCAGTGTCAGTTTTTAATCATGTTAAGTGTCACTCATTTTGTAACTGTACAGAGTCAATGTTTATTCAAGGTAAGGGTCACTCACTGTGTAACTGTATTGAGTCACTGAATATTCAGGGTAAGGGTCACTCACTGTGTAACTGTACAGAGTCACTGTTTATTCAGGGTAAGGATTACTCACTGTGTAACTGTACAGAGTCACTATTTATACAGGGTAAGGTTCTCTCACTGTGTAACTGTACAGAGTCACTCTTTAATCAGCGTAAGGGTCACGCACTGTGTAACTGTACAGTGTCACTGTTTAATCAGGGTAAGGGTCTCTCACTGTGTAACTGTACAGAATCACTGTTTAATCAGGGTAAGTGTCACTCACTGTAACTATTCGGAGTTACTGTTTATTCAGGGTAAGGATCACTCACTGTGTAACTGTACAGAGTCACTGTTTAATCAGGGTAAGTGTCACTCACTGTGTAACTGTACAGAGTCAGCATTTATTCAGGGTATGTATCACTCACTGTGTAACTGTCCAGTGTCACTGTTTATTCAGGGTAAGTGTCACTCACTGTGTAACTGTACAGGATCACTGTTTATTCAGTGTACGGATCACTCACAGTGTTATTATACAGAGTCACTGTTTATTCAGTGTTAAGATCACTCACTGTATAAGAGTACAGAGTCACTGTTTATTCAGGGTAAGGACCACTCACTATGTAACTGTACAGAGTAACTGTTTATTCAGGGTAAGTGTCAATCACTGTGTAACTGTACAGAGTTACTGTTTATTCAGGGTTAGGACCACTCACTGTGTAACTGTCCAGAGTCACTGTTTATTCAGGGTAAGGATCACTCACTGTGTAACTGTACAGACTCACTATTTATTCAGGGTAAGGGTCACTCACTGTGTAACTGTACAGACTCACTGTTTATTCAGCAGTGTAAGGATCACTCACTGTGTAACTGTACAGAGTCACTGTTTATTCAGGGTAAGGGTCACTCACTGTGTAACTGTACAAATTCACTGTTTATTCAGGGTAAATATCAGTCACTGTGTCACTGTACAGAGTGACTATTTATTCAGGGTAAGGGTCATTCACTGTGTAACTGTACAGAGCCACTGTTTAATCAGGGTAAGGGTCACTCACTGTGTAACTGTACAGAGTCATTGTTTATTCAGGGTAAGGATTACTCACGGTGAAACTGTACATAGTCAATGTTTATTCAGTTTAAGAATAACTCACTGTGTAATGGTACAGAGTCACAGCGTATTCAGGGTAAGTATCACTCACTGTGTAATTGTACAGAGTCATTGTTTATTTATGGTAAGTTTCACTCACTGTGTAACTGTACAGAGTGACTATTTATTCAGGGTAAGAGTCATTCACTGTGTAACTCTACAGAGCCACAGTTTATTCAGGGTAAGGGTCATTCATAGAAACTTTACAGAGCCACTGTTTATTCAGGGTAAATGTCACTCACTGTGCAACTGTACAGAGTAACTGTTTATTCAGGGTGAGTGTCACTCACTGTGCAACTGTACAGAGTAACTGTTTATTCAGGGTAAGTTTGAATCACTGTGTAACTGTACAACGTTACTATTTATTCAGGGTAAGGTGCACTCACTGTAGCTGTACAGAGTCACTCTTTATTCAGGGTTAGTGTCACTCACTGTATAAGGGTACAGAGTCACTGTTTATTGAGGGTAAGTGTCAATCACTGTGTAACTGTACAGAGTCACAGTTTATTCAGGGGAAGGACAACTCACTGTGTAGCTGTACATAGTCACTGTTTATTCAGGGTTAGGGTCACTCACTGTGTAACTGTCCAGAATCACTGTTTATTCAGGGTTAGTGTCACACACTGTGTAACTGTACAGAATCACTGTTTATTCAGGATAAGGGTCACTTACTGAGTAACTGCAGAGAGTCAGTGTTTATTCAGGGTAAGTGTCACTCACTGTGTAACTGTACAGAGTCACTATTTATTCAGGGTAAGTGTCAATCACTGTGTAACTGTACAGTGTCACTGTTTATTCAGGGTAAGTTTCACTCACTGTGTCATTGCACAGAGTGACTATTTATTCATGGTAAGGGTCATTCACTGTGTAACTGTACCAATTCTCTGTATATTTAGCGTAAGGGTCATTCATTTTAAATGCATAGAATCACTGTTTGTACAGGGTAATTGTCACCCAATGTGTAACTGTACAGAGTCACTATTTATTCAGGGTAAGTGTCACTTACTGTGTAACTGTACAGAGTCAATGTTTATTAAGCGTAAGATTCATTCACTGTGTAACTGTCCAGAGTCACTGTTTATTCAGGGTAAGGATCACACATTCTGTAATGGTGCAGTGTCACTGTTTATTCAGGGTAATGATCATTCACTGTGTAACTGTACAGAGTCACTGTTTATTCAGGGTAAGGATCACTCGCTGTGTAACTGTACAGAGTCACTGTTTATTCAGCGTAATGATCACTCACTGTGTAACTGTACAGAGTCACTGTTTATTCAGGGAAAGTTTCACTCCTGTGTCATTGTACAGAATGATTAATTATTCAGTGTAAGGTTCATTCACTGTGTAACTGTACAGAGTCACTGTTTATTCAGTGTAAGGATCACTCATTGTGTACTGGTGCAGTGTCACTGTTTATTCAGGGTAAGGATCACTCACTGTGTAACTGTACAGAGTCACTGTTTATTCTGGGTAAGGGTTAATCATGGTGTAACTGTACAGAATCAATGTTTATTCACGGTAAGGGTCACTCACTGTGTAAATATAGAGAGTCACTGTTTATTCAGGGTACGGATCACTCGCTGTGTAACTGTACAGTGTCACTGTTTATTCAGGGTAAGTTTCACTCACTGTGGCATTGTACAGAATGATTAATTATTCAGGGTAAGGGTCATTCACTGTGTAACTGTACAGAGACACTGTTTATTCAGGGTAAGTGTCACTCACTGTGTAACTGTCGAGTGTCACTGTTTATTCAGGGTACGGATCACTCGCCGTGTAACTGTACAGAGTCACTGTTTATTCAAGGTAATGATCACTCGCAGTGTAACTGTACAGAGTCACAGTTTATTCTGGGTAAGTATCACTCACTGTGTCATTGTACAGAGGGAGTATTTGTACAGTTTAAGTGTCACTCACAGCATAACTGTACAGAGTCACTCACCGTGTCATTGTACAGAGTGTCCAGTTGTTAAGAGTAAGGGTCACTCACTGCATAACTGTACAGAGCCACTGTTTATTCAGGGTGATGGGCATTCACTGTGTAACTGTACAGTCACTGTTTATTCAGGGAAAGTGTCACTAACTGTGTAACTACACAGAGTCACTGTTTTTCAGGGTAAGGTTCACTCACTGTGTAACTGTACAGAGTCACTATTTATACACGGTAAGGGTCACTAACTTTATAACTATACAAAGTTACTGTTTATTCAGGGTAAGTGGCACTCACTTTGTAACTGTAGAGAGTCACTGTTTATTCAGGTTAAGAGTCACTCACTGTGTAACTACAGAGTCACTGTTTATTCAAGGTAAGTGTCACTCACTGTAACTATTCGGAATTACTGTTTATTCAGGGTAAGGATGACTCAGTGTGTCACTGTACAGAGTCACTGTTTATTCAGTGCAAGAGTCAATGACTGTGAATCTGTACAGGGTCACTGTTTATTCAGGGTAAGTTTCACTCACTGTGTAACTGTACAGAGTCATGTTTATTCAGGGTAAGCATCACTCACTGTGTAACTGTACAGAATCACTGTTTATTCAGGGTATGTGTCACTCACTATGTAACTATACAGAATCCCTCGTTATTGAGGTTAAGGATCACTCACTTTGGCACTGTACAGAGTCACTGTTTATTCAGGATAATGATCACACACTGTGTAACTGTACAGAGTCACTCTTTATTAAGGGTAATGTTCACTCATTGTGTAACTGTACAGTGTCACTGTCTATTCAGGGTAAGTATCACTCAATGTGTAACTGCAGAGAGCCTCTGTTTATTCAGGGTAAGGATCACTCACTGTGTAACTGTACAGAGTCTCTGTTTATTCAGGGTAAGTATCACTCACTGTTTAACAGTAGAGTTCAACTGTTTAGTCAGGATAAGGATCACTCGCTGTGTAACTGTACAGAGTCACTGTTTATTCAGGGTAATGGTCACACACTGTGTAACTGTAGAGCGTCACTATTTATTCAGGGTAAGTGTCACTCAATGAGTAACTGTATAGATTCACTGTTTATTCAGGGTAAGTATCACTCACTGTGTAACTGTACAGAGTCACTGTTTATACAGGGTAAGGATCACTCACTGTGTTACTGTACAGGGTCAGTGTTTATACAGGGTAAGTGTCACTAACTGTGTAACTGTAGAGAGTTACTGTTTTTCAGGGTAAGTGTCACTCACGGTGTAATGGTACAGAGTCACTTTTTATTCAGGGAAAGTTTTAGTCACAGTGTCATTGTACAGAATGATTATTTATTCAGGGTAAGGGTCATTCACTATGTAACTGTACAGAGTCACTGTTTATTCTGGGTAAGGCTCACTCACTGTAACTGAACAGAGTCACTGTATGTACAGGGTAAGGGTCTCTCACTGTGTAACTGTACAGAGTCACAGTATATTCAGGGTAAGTATCACTCACTGTGTCATTGTACAGAGGGAGTATTTGTACAGTTTAAATGTCACTCACAGCATAACTGCACAGAGTCACTCTTTATTCAGGGTAAGTTCCGCTCACCGTGTCATTGTACAGAGTGTCCAGTTGTTAAGAGTAAGGGTCACTCACTGCATAACTGTACAGAGCCACTGTTTATTCAGGGTGATGGTCATTCACTGTGTAACTGTACAGTCACTGTTTATTCAGGGAAAGGGTCACTAACTGTGTAACTATACAGAGTCACTGTTTTTCAGGGTAAGGTTCACTCACTGTTTATCTGTACAGAGTCACTATTTATACACGGTAAGGGTCACTAACTTTATAACTATACAAAGTTACTGTTTATTCAGGGTAAGTGGCACTCACTTTGTAACTGTAGAGAGTCACTGTTTATTCAGGTTAAGAGTCACTCACTGTGTAACTACAGAGTCACTGTTTATTCAGGGTAAGTGTCACTCACTGTAACTATTCGGAATTACTGTTTATTCAGGGTAAGGATGACTCAGTGTGTCACTGTACAGAGTCACTGTTTATTCAGTGTAAGAGTCAATGACTGTGAATCTGTACAGGGTCACTGTTTATTCAGGGTAAGGGTCACTAACTGTGTAACTATACAGAGTCACTGTTTTTCAGGGTATGGTTCACTCACTGTGTATCTGTACAGAGTCACTATTTATACACGGTAAGGGTCACTAACTTTATAACTATACAAACTTACTGTTTATTCAGGGTAAGTTTCACTCACTGTGTAACTGTACAGAATCACTGTTTATTCAGGTTAAGGGTCACTGACTGTGTAACTGTACAGAGTCACTGTTTATTCAGGGTAAGTATCACTCACTGTATGACTGTCCAGTGTCACTGTTTATTCAGTGTAAGAATCACTGACTCTGTATCTGTACAGGGTCACTGTTTATTCAGGGTAAGTATCACCCACTGTGTAACTGTACAGAATCACTGTTTATTTTGGGTATGTGTCACTCACTATGTAACTATACAGAGTCACTCGTTACTGAGGTTAAGGATCACTCACTTTCGTACTGTGCAGAGTCACTGTTTTTTCAGGGTAATGATCACTCACTGTGTAACTGTACAGAGTCACTCTTTATTAAGGGTAATGATAACACATTGTGTAACTGTACAGTGTCACTGTCTATTCAGGGTAAGTATCACTCAATGTGTAACTGTAGAGAGCCTCTGTTTATTCAGGGTAAGGGTCACTCACTGTGTAACTGTACAGAGTCTCTGTTTATTCTGGGTAAGTATCAATCACTGTTTAACAGTACAGTTCAACTGTTTAGTCAGGATAAGGATCACTCACTGTGTAACTGTACAGAGTCACTGTTTTATTCAGGGTAATGATCACACACTGTGTAACTGCACAGAGTCACTGTTTATTTAGGGTAAGGATCACACACTGTGTAACTGTAGAGCGTCACTATTTATTCAGGGTAAGTGTCACTCAATGAGTAACTGTATAGATTCACTGTTTATTCAGGGTAAGTATCACTCACTGTGTAACTGTACAGAGTCACTGTTTATACAGGGTAAGGATCACTCACTGTGTAACTGTACAGAGTCACTGTTTATTCAGGGTAAGGATCACTCACTGTGTAACTGTACAGAGTCACTGTTTATTCAGGGTAATGATCACACACTGTGTAACTGCACAGAGTCACTGTTTATTCAGGTTAGTGATCACTCACTGTGTAACTGCACAGATTTACTTTTTATTCACGGTTAAGGACCACTCACTGTGTATCTGTACAGTGTTTCTGTTTATTCAGGGTAAGGATCACTCACGCTGTAACTGTACAGAGTCACTGTTTTTAGGGTAATGGTCACTCACTGTGTAACTGTACAAAGTCACTATTTATACAGGGTAAGGGTCACTATCTGTATAACTATACAAAGTTACTGTTTGTTCCGGGTAAGTGTCACTAACTATGTAACTGTAAAGAGTCACTGGTTATTCAGGGTAAGGGTCACTCACTGTGTAACTGCAGAGTCACTGTTTATTCAGGGTAAGTGTCACTCACTGTAACTATTCGGAATTACTGTTAATTCAGGTTAAGGATGTTTCAATGTGTAACTGTACAGAGTCACTGTTTATTAAGGGTAAGGGTCACTCACTGTGTATCTGTACAGAGTCACTGTTTATTATGTGTAAGGGTCACTCACTGTGTAACTGTACAGACTCACTGTTTATTCAGGGTAAGTGTCACTCACTGTAACTAATCGGAGTTACTGTTTATTCAGGGTCAGGATCACTCACTGTGTACATGTACAGAGTCATTGTTTATTCAGGGTAATTATCACTTACCGTGTAACTGTACAGAGTCACTGTTTATTCTGGGTATGGGTCACACAGTGTGTAACTGTACAGAGTTACTGTTTATGCAGTGTAAGGGTCACTCACTGTGTATCTGTACAGACTCACTGTTTATTCAGGGTTAAGCATCACTCACTGTGTAACTGTACAGAGTCACTTTTCATTCAGGGTAAGTATCACTCACTGTGTAACTGTACAGATCCTCTGTTTATTCTGGATAATGATCACTCTCTGTGTTACTGTACAGTGTCATTGTTTATTTAGGGTAAGGATCACTCACTTTGTAACTGTAGAGAGTCACTATATATTCAGGGTGAGTGTCACACATTGAGTAACTATACAGTGTCACTCTATACAGTGTAAGGATAACTTCACTGTGTCACTGTACAGAGTCACTGTTTATTCAGGGTAAGGATCACTCACTGTGTAACTGTACAGAATCACTGTTTATTCAGGGTAAGGATCACTCACTGTGTAACATTGCATAGTCACTGTTGATTCAGGGTATCACTCACTGTGTAACTGTACAGATTCTCTGTTTATTCAGGGTAAGGATCACTCACTGTGTTACTGCACAGTGTCACTGATTATTCAGGGGAAGGATCACTCACTGTGTAACTGTACACAGTCACTGTTTATTCAGGATAACTATCACTCAGTGTGTCATTGTACAGAGTGACTATTTGTTCAGGGTAAGGGTCACTCACTGTACAACTGCTTGAGTCACTGTTTATTCAGGGTAAATTTCAATCACTGTGTCATTGTACAGATTGTCCAGTTGTTCAGGGTAAGGGTCACTCACTGTGTAACTGTACAGAGTCACTGTTTATTCAGGATAAGGATTAGTCACTGTGTAATTGTACAGAATCACTCTTTATTCAGGGAAAGTTTCAAAAACTGCCATTGTACAGAGAGTCCAGTTGTTCAGGGTAAGGATCAATCACTGTGTAACAGTAGAGAGTCACTGTTTATTCAGGTTAAGTGTCACTCACTGTGTAACTATACAGAGTCACTATTTATTCAGTGTGAGGTTCACGCACCATGTAACGGTACAGATTCACTGTTTATTCAGGTTAAGGGTCACTTACTGTTTAACTGTACAGAGTCACTGTTTATTCAGGGTAAGGGTCACTCACTGTGTAACTATAAAAAGTTACTGTTTATTCACGGTAAATGTCAGTCACTGTGTAACTGTACAGAGTCACTGTTTATTCAGGGTAAGGATCACTCATTGTGTAACTGTACAGGGTCACAGTTAATTCAGGGTAAGGATCACTCACTGTGTAACTGTACAGTGTCACTGTCTATTCAGGGTAAGTATCACTCATTGTGTAACTGTAGAGAGCCTCTGTTTATTCAGGGTAAGGATCATTGATTGTGTAACTGTACAGGGTCACAGTTAATTCAGGGTAAGGATCACTCACTGTGTAACTGTACAGTGTCACTGTCTATTCAGGGTAAGTATCACTCATTGTGTAACTGTAGAGAGCCTCTGTTTATTCAGGGTAAGGATCACTTACTGTATAACAGTACAGTGTCTCTGTTTATTCAGGGTAAGTATCACTCACTGTTTAACTGTACAGATCCTCTGTTTATTCAGGATAAGGATCACTCTCTGTGTTACTGTACAGTATCACTGTTTATTTAGGATAAGGATCACACACTGTGTAACTGTACAGGGTCACAGTTAATTCAGGGTAAGTGTCACTCAATGAGTAACTGTACAGAGTCACTGTTTATACAGGGTAAGGATCACTCACCGTGTCACTGTACAGAGTCACTGTTTATTCAGGGTAAGGATCACAAAGTATGTAACTGCACAGAGTCACTGTTTATTCAGGTTAATGATCACTCACAGTGTAACTGTACAGATTCATTTTTATTCTCGGTTAAGGACCACACACTGTGTATCTGTACAGAGTCTCTGTTTATTCAGGGTATGGATCACTCACTCTGTTACTGTACAGAGTCACTGTTTATTCGGGGTAAGGGTCACTCACTGTAACTATTCGGAATTACTGCTAATTCAGGTTAAGGATGTTTCAATGTGTAACTGTACAGAGTCACTGTTTATTCAGGGTAAGTATCACTGACTGTGTCATTGTACATAGTCACTGTTGATTCAGGGTATCACTCACTGTGTAACTGTACAGATTCTCTGTTTATTCAGGGTAAGGATCACTCACTGTGTTACTGCACAGTGTCACTGTTTATTCAGGGTAAGGATCACTCATTGTGTAACTGTACAGTGTCACTGTTTATTCAGGGTATCACTCACTGTGTAACTGTAGAGAGCCTCTGTTTATTCAGGGTAAGTATCACTCACAGTATAACTGTACAGATTCTCTGTTTATTCAGGGTAAGTATCACTCACTGTGTTACTGCACAGTGTCACTCTTTTCTTAGGGTTAGGATCAATCTCTGTGTAACTGTAGTCACTATTTATTTAGGGTATGTGTCACGCACTGAGTAACTATACAGAGTCACTGTTTAATCAGCGTAAGGGTCACTCACTGTAACTATTCGGAGTTAGTGTTTATTCAGGGTAAGGTTCATTCGCTGTGTAACTGTACAGAGAGTTTTTTTATTCATGGTGAGGATCACTCACAGTGTAACTGTACAGAGTCACTGTTTATTTAGGGTAAGGGTCACTCACTGTGCAACTGTACAGAGTCACTGTTTATTTAGGGTAAGGGTCACTCACTGTGTAATTGTACAGAGTCACTGTTTATACAGGGTAAGGGTCACCCTCTGTGTCACTGTACAGAGTCACTGTTAATTCAGGGTAAGGATCATTCATTGTGTAACTGTACAGAGTCACTGTTTATTCAGGGTAAGTGTCACTCACTGTGTAGCTGTGCAGAATCACTGTTTATTCAGGATTAAGGACCACTCACTGTGTAACTGTACAGAGTGTCTGTTTATTCAGGGTAAGGATCACTCACGGTGTAACTGTACAGAGTCACTGTTTTTCATGGTAAGGGTCACTCACTGTGTAACTATACAAAGTTACTGTTTATTCAGGGTAAGTGTCACTAACTATGTAACTGTACAGAGTCACTGTTTATTCAGGGTAATGTTCACTCACTGTGTAGCTGTGCAGAATCACTGTTTATTCAGGATTAAGGACCACTCACTGTGTAACTGTACAGAGTGTCTGTTTATTCAGGGTAAGGATCACTCACGGTGTAACTGTACAGAGTCACTGTTTTTCATGGTAAGGGTCACTCACTGTGTAACTATACAAATTTACTGTTTATTCCGGGTAAGTGTCACTAACTATGTAACTGTACAGAGTCACTGTTTATTCAGGGTAAGTGTCACTCACTGTAACTATTCGGAATTACTGTTTATTCAGGTTAAGGATGTTTCGGTGTGTTACTGTACAGAGTCACTGTTTAATCAGCGTAAGGGTCACTCACTGTGTAACTGTACAGTGTCAC
The DNA here is from genome assembly GCA_026770705.1 of Isurus oxyrinchus. Lineage (NCBI taxonomy): Eukaryota > Metazoa > Chordata > Chondrichthyes > Lamniformes > Lamnidae > Isurus > Isurus oxyrinchus. The sequence continues at coordinate 362,608 of JANJGN010000289.1, read as the reverse complement.
TGTTTAATCAGGGTAAGTGTCACTCGCTGTAACTATTCGGAATTACTGTTTATTCAGGGTATGTATCACTCACTTTGTAACTGTACAGTGACGGTGTTTATTCAGGTTAAGTACCAGTCACTGTGTAACCGTCCAGTGTCACTCTTTATTCGGTGTAAGGATCACTGACTGTGTATCAGTACCGGGTCACTTTTTGTTCAGGGTAAGGATCACTCACTATGTAATTGTACAGAGTCACTGTTTATTCAGAGTAAGGATCACTCACTGTGTAACTGTCCAGTGTCACTTTTTAGTCACGCTAAGTGTCACTCATTTTGTAACTGTACAGAGTCACTGTTAATTCAGGGTCAGGATCACTCACTGTGTAACTGTCCAGTGTCACTGCTTATTCAGGATAAGGGTCACTCACTGTGTATCTGTACAGACTCACTGTTTATTCAGAGTTAAGCATCACTCACTGTGTAACTGTACAGAGTCACTGTTTATTCAGGATAAGGGTCACTCAATGTGTAACTGTACAGAGTCACTGTTTATTCAGGGTAAGGGTCGCTCACTGTGTAACTGTACAGAGTCACGGTTTATTCAGGATAAGGGTCACTCACTGTGTAACTGTACAGAGTCACTGTTTATTCAGGGTAAGGATCACTCACTGTGTAACTGTACAGGGTCACTTTTAATTCAGGGTATCACTCACTGTGTAACTGTACAGATCCTCTATTTATTCAGGATAATGATCACTCTCTGTGTTACTGTACAGTGTCACTGTTTATTTAGGGTAAGGATCACTCACTTTGTAACTGTAGAGAGTCACTATATATTCAGGGTGAGTGTCACTCATTGAGTAACTATACAGAGTAAAAACAGAATTACCTGGAAAAACTCAGCAGGTCTGGCAGCATCGGCGGAGAAGAAAAGAGTTGACGTTTCGAGTCCTCATGACCCTTCGACAGAACTTGATTTCGAGTCCAAGAAAGAGTTGAAATATAAGCTGGTTTAAGGTGTGTGTGTGGGGAGGCGGAGAGAGAGAGAGAGAGACAGAGGTGCTTGTGTAGACAAACAAAGCAGTGATAGAAGCAGATCATCAAAAGATGTCAGTGACAATGGGACAAAAGAACACATAGGTGTTAAAGTTAAAGTTGGTGATATTATCTAAACGAATGTGCTAATTAAGAATGGATGGTAGGGCACTCAAGGTACAGCTCTAGTGGGGGTGGGGGGAGCATAAAAGATTTTAAAATATTTAAAAATAATGGAAATAGGTGGGAAAAGAAAAATCTATATAATTTATTGGAAAAAAACAAAAGGAAAGGGGGAAACAGAAAGGGGGTGGGGATGGGGGAGGGAGCTCACTACCTAAAGTTGTTGAACTCAATATTCAGTCCGGAAGGCTGTAAGGTGCCTAGTCGGAAGATGAGGTGTTGTTCCTCCAGTTTGCGTTGGGCTTCACTGGAACAATGCAGCAAGCCAAGGACAGACATGTGGGCAAGAGAGCAGGGTGGAGTGTTAAAATGGCAAGCGACAGGGAGGTTTGGGTCATTCTTGCGGACAGACCGCAGGTGTTCTGCAAAGCGGTCGCCCAGTTTATGTTTGGTCTCTCCAATGTAGAGGAGACCACATTGGGAGCAACGAATGCAGTAGACTAAGTTGGGGGAAATGCAAGTGAAATGCTGCTTCACTTGAAAGGAGTGTTTGGGCCCTTGGACGGTGAGGAGAGAGGAAGTGAAGGGGCAGGTGTTACATCTTTTGCGTGGGCATGGGGTGGTGCCATAGGAGGGGGTTGAGGAGTAGGGGGTGATGGAGGAGTGGACCAGGGTGTCCCGGAGGGAGCGATCCCTACGGAATGCCGATAAGGGGGGTGAAGGGAAGATGTGTTTGGTGGTGGCATCATGCTGGAGTTGGCGTTGGTAACTATACAGAGTCACTCTTTATACAGGGTAAGGATAACTCACTGTGTCACTGTACAGAGTCACTGTTTATTCAGGGTAAGTGTCACTCACTGTGTAGCTGTGCAGAATCACTGTTTATTCAGGATTAAGGACCACTCACTGTGTAACTGTACAGAGTGTCTGTTTATTCAGGGTAAGGATCACTCACGGTGTAACTGTACAGAGTCACTGTTTTTCATGGTAAGGGTCACTCACTGTGTAACTATACAAAGTTACTGTTTATTCCAGGTAAGTGTCACTAACTATGTAACTGTACAGAGTCACTGTTTATTCAGGGTAAGTGTCACTCACTGTAACTATCGGAATTACTGTTTATTCAGGTTAAGGATGTTTCGGTGTGTTACTGTACAGAGTCACTCTTTAATCAGCGTAAGGGTCACTCACTGTGTAACTGTACAGTGTCACTGTTTAATCAGGGTAAGTGTCACTCGCTGTAACTATTCGGAATTACTGTTTATTCAGGGTATGTATCACTCACTTTGTAACTGTACAGTGACGGTGTTTATTCAGGTTAAGTACCAGTCACTGTGTAACCGTCCAGTGTCACTCTTTATTCAGTGTAAGGATCACTGACTGTGTATCAGTACCGGATCACTTTTTGTTCAGGGTAAGGATCACTCACTATGTAATTGTACAGAGTCACTGTTTATTCAGAGTAAGGATCACTCACTGTGTAACTGTCCAGTGTCACTTTTTAGTCACGCTAAGTGTCACTCATTTTGTAACTGTACAGAGTCACTATTAATTCAGGGTCAGGATCACTCACTGTGTAACTGTCCAGTGTCACTGCTTATTCAGGATAAGGGTCACTCACTGTGTATCTGTACAGACTCACTGTTTATTCAGAGTTAAGCATCACTCACTGTGTAACTGTACAGAGTCACTGTTTATTCAGGATAAGGGTCACTCAATGTGTAACTGTACAGAGTCACTGTTTATTCAGGGTAAGGGTCGCTCACTGTGTAACTGTACAGAGTCACGGTTTATTCAGGATAAGGGTCACTCACTGTGTATCTGTACAGACTCACTGTTTATTCAGAGTTAAGCATCACTCACTGTGTAACTGTACAGAGTCACTGTTTATTCAGGGTAAGGATCACTCACTGTGTAAATGTACAGGGTCACTTTTAATTCAGGGTATCACTCACTGTGTAACTGTACAGATCCTCTATTTATTCAGGATAATGATCACTCTCTGTGTTACTGTACAGTGTCACTGTTTATTTAGGGTAAGGATCACTCACTTTGTAACTGTAGAGAGTCACTATATATTCAGGGTGAGTGTCACTCATTGAGTAACTATACAGAGTCACTCTTTATACAGGGTAAGGATAACCCACTGTGTCACTGTACAGAGTCACTGTTTATTCAGGGTAAGGATCACTCACCGTGTAACTGTACAGAGTCACTGTTTATTCCGGGTGAGGATCACTCACCGTGTAATCGTACAGAGTCACTGTTTATTCAGGGTAAGGAATAGTCACTGTGTAACTGTACAGACTCTCTGTTTATTCAGGGTAAGTGTGACTCACCATGTCACTGTACAGAGTCACTGTTAATTTAGCAGTTTATGGATCACTCGCTATGTAACTGTACAGAGTCACTGTTTAATCAGGGTAAGGAATAGTCACTGTGTAACTGTACAGACACTCTGTTTATTCAGGGTAAGTGTCACTCACTATATAACTACACAGTCTTACTGTTTATTCAGTGTAAGAGTCACTCACTGTTTATCTGTACACAGTCACTTTTTATTAAGGGTAAGTTTCAGCCACAGTGTAACTGTACAGTGTCACCTTTTAATCAGAGTAAGGACCACTCACCCTGTAACTGTACAGAGACACTGTTTATTCAGGGTAAGGATCACTCACTGTGTAACTGTCCAGTGTTACTATTTATTCAGGGTAATTGTCACTCAGTGTGTAACAGTTCAGAGTCACTGTTTATTCAGCGTTAATATCACTCACTATGTAACTGTACAGAGTCTATGTTTATTCAGGGTGAGGATCACTCACCGTGTAACGATACAGAGTCACTGTTTATTCAGGGTATGTGTCACTCACTGTGTAACTGTACAGAGTCACTGTTTATTCAGGGTAAGGATCACTCACTGTGTAATTGTACAGAGTCACTGTTTATTCAGGTTAAGGGTCACTCACTGTGTAACTGTACAGAGTCACTGTTTATTCAGGGTAAGGATTACTCACTGTGTAACTGTACAGAGTCAATGTTTATTCAGGGTAAGGATCACTCACTGTGTAACTGTACAGAGTCACTGTTTACTCAGGGTAAGGATCACTCACTGTGTAACTGTACAGAGTCACTGTTTACTCAGGGTAAGGATCACTCACTGTGTAACTGTACAGAGTCACTGTTTATTCAGGGTAAGGATTACTCACTGTGTAACTGTACAGAGTCAATGTTTATTCAGGGTAAGGATTACTCACTGTGTAACTGTCCAGTGTCACTGTTTATTTAGGGTAAGGATCACTCACTGTGTAATGGTACAGAGTCTCTGTTTATTCAGTATAAGTATTACCCACTGTGTAATTGTACAGAATCACTGTTTATTCAGGGTCAGTGTCTCACACTGTGTAAGTGTAGAGAGTCACTGTTTATTCAGGGTAAGGATAATTCGTTGTGTAACTGTAGGGAGTCATTGTTTATTCTGGGTAGGTGTCACTCACTGTGTAACTATACAGAGTCACTGTTTATTCAGGGTAAGAGTCACTCACTGTGTAACTGTACACAGTCACTGTTTATTCAGGGTAAGGATAATTCGCTGTGTAACTGTTCAGATTGACTGTTTATTCAGGGTATGGGTCACTCACTGTGTAACTGTACAGAGTCACTGTTTTTTCAGGGTAAGGATCACTCACTGTGTAACTGTTTAGAGTCACTGTTTATTTAGGGTAAGTATTACTCACTGTGTAACTGTCCAGTGTCACTGTTTTTTCAAGGTAACTGTCACTCACTGTGTAACTGTACAGTGTCACTGTTTATTCAGGGTAATGATCACTCACTGTGTAACTGTACAGAGTCACTTTTTATTCATGGTAAGAATCATTCACTTTGTTACTGTACAGAGTCACTGTTTATTCAGGGTGAGGATCATTCACCTTGTAACGGTACAGCGTCACAGTTTATTCAGGGTAAGGATCACTGACTGTGTAACTGTACAGAGTCACTATTTATTCAGTGTAAGGATCACTCACTGCGTAACTATAGAGTCTCTGTTTATTCAGGGTAAGGATCACTCACTGTGTAACTGTACAGAATCACTGTTTATACAGGGTAACGGTCACTCACTGTGTCACTGTACAGAGTCACTGTTTATTTAGCAATTTAAGGATCACTCGCTATCTAACTGTACAGAGTCACTTTCTATTCAATGTAAGAATCATTTACTATGTTTACTAACCATAAGACCATAAGACATAGGGGCAGAAATAGGCCATTCAGCCCATCTAGTCTCCTCCACCATTCAATGAGATCATGGCTGATCTGATAATCCTCAACTCCACTTTCCTGCCTTGTCCCCATAACCCTTGATTCCCTTACTGATTAAAAATCTGTCTATCTCAGCCTTGAATATACTTAACGACCCAGCCTCTACAGCCCTCTGCGGTAAAGAATTCCACAGATTCACTACCCTCTGAGAGAAGAAATTCCTCCTCATCTCTGTTTTATATGGGTGACCCTTACTCTGAGATTATGCCTTCTGGTCTTAGACTCTCCCACAAGGGGAAACAACCTCTCAGCATTTACCCTGTCAAGCCCCCTAAGAATCTTATATGTTTCAATAAGGTCGCCTCTCGTTCTTCTAAACTCCAATGATTACAGACCCAAGCTACTCAACATCTCCTCATTAACAAATCCCTCCATATACAGGGTCAACCTAATGAACCTTCTCTCGACTGCCTCCAATGTCAGTATATCCTTCCCCAGGTATGGGGACCAAAACTGTCACAGTATCCTTGGTTTGGTCTAACTAGTGCCTTGTATAGTTTTAGCAAGACTTCCTTATTTTTATACTCCATTCACTTTGAATTAAAGGCCAATATTCCATTTGCCTTCCCTATTACCTGCTGAACTTGTATGTTAGCTTTTTGTCATTCATGCACGAGGACCCCCAAATCTTTCTGTGCTGTAGCTTTCTGCAGTCTTTCTCCATGTAAATAACATTCAGCTCCTCTATTCTTCCTGACAAATTCCATAGCCTCACATTTTCACACATTATATTCCTTTGCCAATTTTTTGCCCACTCACTTACCCTGTCTATATCCCTCTGTAGACTCTTTGTGTCACCCTCACCACTTGCCTTCCCACCTATTTTTGTGTCATCTGCAAACCTGGTGACAGTGTGTTCACTTCCTTCATCCAAGTCATTAATATACATTGTAAATAATTGTGACCCCAGCACTGATCCCTGTGACAGTCCCCTAGTTACAGGTTGTTATCCTGAAAATGCCCTCCTTGTCCCATCTCTCTGTCTTCTATTAGTTAGCCAATCCTCTATCCATGCCAATATACTATCTTATATTATTAAGTAGCCTTACGTGCGGTACCTTATCGAACGCCTTTTGGAAATCCAAATATATTACATCTACTGGTTCCCCTTTATCTATCCTACTTGTTACCTCCTCAAAGAATTCTAATAAATTTGTCAGGCATGATTTCCCCTTCATGAAGCCATGCTGACTCTGTTTGATTAGATTATGTATTTCTAAATGCTCTGCTATTATATCCTTTATAATAGACTCCAACATTTTCCCAAAAACAGGTGTTAAGGTACCCGTATTTTGTCTTCCTCCCATTTTGAATAAAGGTGTTATATTGTCTGTTCTCCAATCCTCTGGGACTTTTCCAGAATCTAAGGATTCTTGGAATATTATTACCAGTGCATCCGCTATCTCTGTAGCTACTTCCTTTAATATCCTAGGATGCAGCCCATCAGGTCCAGGGGACTTATCGGCCTTTAGCCCCATTAGTTACCCTAGTACTTTTTCTCTAGTGATAGTTATTGTATTTATTTCCTCCCCCCCTCCGGCTTTTCACTGAATCACACAGAATCACAGTGCAGAAGAGGGCCTTCGGTCCAGCGAGTCTGCACCGATATGTGAGAAACACCTGACCTACCTACCTAATCTCATTTTGCCCCTTGATTATTTAGTATTTTTGGAATGCTATTAGTATCTTCTACCATGAAGACTGAAGCAAAGTATTTCTTCAACTCCTCTGCTGTTTCCGGTTCCCCATTATTATTTCCCCAGCCTCATTCTCTAAGGGGCCTATGTTCACTTTGGCCTCTCTCTTCCTTTTTATATATTTAAAGAAGCTCTTACTCTCCATTTTTATATTACTTGCTCGTTTACCCTCAAAGTTTATTTTCTCCCTCTTAATTTTTTATTTTGGCCGTCTTCTGTTGGTTTTTAAAATTTTCCCAATCCTCTGGATTACCACTAACCTTTGCCACACTGTATGTTTTTTCTTTCAATTTGATAGTGCCCTTAACTTCCTTGGTTAACCCCCTTCCTCAAGTCCTTCTTCCTCACTGGGATATATCTTTGTCGTGAGTCATGAACTATTTTCTTAAACATCTGCCATTGTTCATCAATCATCTTTTCTACTAAACTCCTTTCCCAGTCCACTCCAGCCAAGTCTGCCCTCATTCCTTTGTAATTACCCTTATTTAAGTTTAGCACAGTTGTTTCTGACCCAACTTTCTCACTCTCAGACTGAATGTTAAATTCCAACATATTATGGTCACTGTTTCCTAGGGGATTCTTTACTCTGAGATCATTTATTAAACCTGCCTCATTACACATTACCAGATCCAAAGTAGCCTGATCCCTGGTTGGATTCACAACATATTGTTATAAGAAACTGGCCCAAATATACTCTATGAATTCTTGCTCATGTCTACTTCTGGCACTTTGATTTTCCCAATCAATATGAAGATTAAAGTCACCCATGATTAATGTACTGCCTTTTTCACATGCCCTCATTATCTCCTGATTTATTCTCTGTCCTACAGTATCGTTACTGTCAGGGGACGTATAGACTACTCCCACCAATGTCATCTTCTCCTTGTTATTTCTTACCTCCACCCATATGGATTCTACATTTCCCGATCCAAGATCATTTTTTGCTATCATACTTATTCCATCTCATGGTAACAAAGCTACCCCACCACCCTTTCCTTCCTGCCTGTCCTTTCGAAAAGTCACATACCCCTGAATATTTAGTACCTAGCTTTGATCTCCTTGTAATCATGTCTCCATAATGGCTATAAGATCATTCCCATTAACTCCTATTTGTGCTGTTAATTCAATTATTTTGTTTCGAATACTATGTGCATTTAAGTAAAGAACCATTAATTTTGCCTTTTTACCATTTTCCCCCCTTTTACCCTATTTGCTGCTGTTTTTTTTTTACGTTTGGACTCTCTGTCCCTTCCTGTCACACTCTGGCTATCATCACCTAAATAGCTGCTCTGCAAGGCTGCCATGTCCTTTTGCTTTGTAAGCCTGTGTATCCCCTTTCCAAACCCTCCCCCCCACCATTTAGTTTAAAGCCCTCTTTACAACCCTAGTTTTTCAATTCACCAGGACACTGGTCCCAGCAAGGTTCAAGTGAAACCCCCTATCCCACTGGAAACCCTCACCCCCTGAACCCCTCGATTAGATTCCAGTCTGTAACTCACTCATGGGTATCTCTTATTCTACATGTAAACTCCCCGAACCTCTTGATTAGACCTCATTGACTGTGGCAGTTTCCTGATTTATTCCCTGCGGTGTAGAATGAGATGCTGAGATTGACTGTAACCACCTCTGTTCTGCTACTTGCAACTCAGTTACAACTAACTGGAATGGGGTATTTAGAATAAAAACACAGGATATCATCAAAAGGAAATTAAATTACTTTGAGGGAAAAAACAAATCCGAAAGTATAGAGTGAAGAATTTAATTCCAAGTTTAAAAAATATCTTCTGCCTTTGAATGTAAAATGGGGGTGTGTGAAGAGAGGAGAGTTCTTGGGTAACGTTTATCACGCAACCAAAATCACTGCATAGATGGTCTGTTCATTACCACATTGCTTGCTATCGGAGCTTATGTCCACAAAATGACTGCTGCTTTTTTCTTATGCAGTAAGACCAGGGGAATGTGCTGTAAGATTCCATGAATTTTTGATGAGAATGGGGGCTACACTTCACAGGTACTTCATCAGCTTTAAGGCACTTTGGGATATCCTGAGATTGTGCAAGGTACTTGGGAAATGGCAGCTCATTCTCTTTCTCAGAGCTTAGAGTTTACTGACACCACCTGTGTGGTATAAAAGGATGAGAGATGGGATATGTTAATGTATGATGTAGATGATGATGTATCACTGACATCAATAAGTCATGTGTTAGCCTGCCTCTCTCTTGAGAGGTTGGAATCATGCCTAGAAGCAACATGCCTATTCTGTAACCGGGTTCGATGTTGCACTAATAAACAAGTAGATGCCAGAGTTTACAATCTATAGTCTGTCTAAGAACCAAGTCCCACACCTAGAGTCGAAGCCAGAAGGACTACCCCAGAACAACCAGCTCTTCAGTAAAAATCCAACTGGTCATCAATGTCCCTCTGGGGAAGGAAATCTGTCACCCATACCCGGTCAGGGCCTATATGTGACTCCAGTCCCACACCAACCTGGTTGACTCTTAACTCCATCCAAAGCAAACACTCGGTTTGAGTCAAATCAGTTGAAAAGGGACCTCAGCACCTTCTCAGGACAATTAGGGATGGATAATGGAATGGATAATTTGGGATCAAAGGCTCACTAGACTGATTCCTGGTATGAAGGGATTGTCTTTTGAGGAAAAGTTGAATAGCCTGAGCCAAGACTCATTGGTCTTTAGAAGAAAGTGAGGTGATCTTATTAAAACATAAGATTTTGAGGTGACATGACAAGGTCTGACTGGGTGGATGTTTCCCCCCTTAAGGGGAGCCTAGAACTAATGGATTCAGTTTTAAAATAAGAGCTCTCCCATTTAAGACGGAGGTGAAGAAGATTTGTTTCTCTCAGAGGGTTGTTGGTGTTCTGAATTCTCTGCCCCAGACAGCAGTGGAGGCTGGGTCATTAAATATATTCAAGGCTGAGTTAGACAGATTTTTGATTGATAATTGAGTCAAGGGTTATGTGGGGACAGACAGGAAAGTGGAGCTGAGGTCACAGCCAGATCAGCCATGATCTTATTGAATGCTGGAGCAGGCTAGAAGGGCAGAACAGCCTCCTCCTGGTTCTAATTCTTATGTTCTAACAAAGACTAGTCATGTCAGTGACAACCAAATCGAGAGTTTTAATTATTAAAGGAACCTAAACTGTTTTCAGATGTTTTTGGAGAGTTGTGGTGAGGTACAAAATGACAAGTCTAAATCACTTTGGCTCATACACAGTCTCAAAGACAGTCTCATATAGATTATCATACACAGTCTCATAGACAGTCTCATATAGATTATCATACACAGTCTCATAGACAGTCTCATATAGATTATCATACACAGTCTCATGCATCTTCTCAAGCACAGTCTCATAAAAAGTCTCATGGACAGTCTTGTACACTATCTTAAAGACAGTATCATATAAAGTCTCATACAAAGTCTCATTACACAGTCTCACAGACAATCTCATAGACAGTCTCATATACAGTTTCATAAATGGTCACATAGACAGTCTCATACACAGTTTCATATACAGTCTCAGACAGTCTCATACACAGTCTTAAAGACAGTATCATATGGATTATCATACATATATACTTAAGCACAGTCTCATACACATTCCCATAGACAGTCTCATACACAGTCTCACAGACAATCTCATAGACAGTCTCATACACAGTTTCATATATGGTCACATAGACAGTCTCATACACAGTTTCATATACAGTCTCAGACAGTCTCATACACAGTCTTAAAGACAATATCATATGGATTATCATACACATAGTCTTAAGTACTGTCTCATACACATTCCCATAGACAGTCTCATACACAGTCTCATAGGCAATCTCATATGCGGTCTTAAAGACGGTATCATATAAAGTCTGATAAACAGCCTCATAAATCGTGTCATATACAGTCTCATATTCTGTAATGAACACAGTATCAAGCACAGTCACATAGACAGTCTTAGACACAGTTTCATACACAGTCTCATAGATAGACTCGTAGACAGATTCATAAACAGTTTCATGCACAGTCTCATAGACAGTCTTATACACAGTCTCATACGCATCTCATACACAGTCTCATACACAGTCTCATAGATAGACCTGTAGAGAGATTCATCAACAGTTTCACACACAGTCTAATAGGCATTCTCATACACAGTCTCATAGACAGATTCATACAGTTTCATACACAGTCTCTTAGACAGTCTCATAGAAACTCTCGTAGATAGACTCAAAGAGGGTCTCATACACAGTCTCATAGAAAGTCCCATACACAGTCTCATAGGCAGTCTCATAGACAGTAACATGGACAGTCTCATAGACAGTCTCATAGTCAGTCTCATTTGGATTATCAAACATAGTCTCATGCATAGTCTCAAACACAGTCATATACACATTCTCATAGACAGCCTCATAGATAGTCTCATACACAGTCTCATAATTATTCTCATAGACAGTCTCATAGATAGACTTGTAGACAGGTTCATAAACAGCTTCATACACAGTCTCATAAGCAGTCTCATAGACAGTTTCATACACAGTCCTTTGGACAGCTTCATACACAGTCCCATACAGAGTCTCACAGACAGTCTGAAATACAGTCTCATTGACAGTCTCACACACAATTTCATAAACAGTGTCATAGACATTCTCATACACAGACTTTAGTTAACCATGGATGGTGGGTCCTCCCCTTAGAATTTTTCTTTATAGTAGGAATGTACTTATCTGGAATACTCTGAAATATCCCCTTGAGTGTTGCTCACTGCTGATCAAGAAAGTCTCATATAAAATGTCAAAACCAGCCTCATGCACAGTCTTAGAAACAGTCCCAGAGACAGACTCATATTCAGTCTCATATACAGACAAATAGACAGTCATTTAGTCTGTAATATGGACACCCTCATAGACAGTCTCATAGACAATAAAATAGACTGTCTTATACACAGTCTCATAGAAAGTCTCATAGACAGTCTCACAGACAGTCTCATAGACATCTCAGGAACAGCTTCAGGTACAGTCTCACAGGCTGTTTCAAACACAGTTTCATATAGAGTCTCATTCATAGTCTCATAGACAGTCTCATAAAAAGTTTCATTGACAGATTCATATACAGTCTCATATATGGACAAATGGACCATCATATAGTCTGTGATATAAACAGTCTCATAGACGGCTTCATAGACAGTAATTCAGACAGTTTTGCTGACAGTCTCATACACAGTCTCACTGACAGATTCACAGACAATCTCAGACAGAGGCTCTGCATAGTCAGTGTGAGGAGCTGGGTCCCAAATTAAGAAGCAGAGCCTCAAAGGTAATAATCTCTGGGTTATCACCTGAGCCACGTGCAAATTGGCACAGGGTAAATAAGATTAGAGAGATGAATGTGTGGCTCGAAGGCTGGTGTAAGAGAACTGGGTTCCGGTTTGTGGGGTACTGGTACCAGCACTGGGGAAAGTGGGGGCTGTACCGTTGGGACAGTTTACACCTGAACTCTGCTGGGATGAGTGTCCTTACAAATCACATAACTGGGGAAGGAGAGAGGGCTTTAAACAAAACAAAGAGGGGTGAGAGATCAAGCTTGGGGAGAAGTAGCAATTCAAGGTGTAGAGTCAAGACAGGAGAGCAAAGTAGTAACATGAGAAATGAGGGTCAGAGAATAGCAGGAAGGGACAGAGAGAAAAAAAACCTAAGAATACATCAACAGTCAAGACTAGATGTTACAAAGGGAACAAAAAGACAAAACTGAAGGCTCTCTAACTGAATGCCCATAGCATTGATAACAAAGTAAATGAACTGATGACCCACATTGAAGTAAATAAATATGATCTGATAGTAATTGCGGAGATGTGGCTGCAGGACAACAAAGATTGGGTCCTTCATACTGCGGGGTACATGACATTGAAGAAGAATAGGAAGCTAGGTAAAGGTGGAGGGGGTAGCACTGTTCATCAAAGAGGGCATTAGTGCAATGGTTAGAGATAACCGTGGTTGAGGAAATCAGGATATAGAATCGAAAACTAGGCCAGGAGATAGATCAATAGCAAAGCAGCGGCCAACATTCAAGTGGATATTTCAGAGTAATCAGAATAAGTACATTCCAATCAAAAAGAAAAATTCTAAGGCGAGGACCCACCATCCATGGTTAACTAAAGAAGATAAAGAAAGCATCAAACTTAAGGAAAAAGCAAATATCTCCACAAAGATGAGTGTCAGGACAAATGATTGGACAGAATATCAAGGGCAGCAGAAAATGGCTAAAAGGTTAATCAGGAGAAAGAAATTAGAGTATGAGAGGAAGCTAGCTAGAAATGTAAAAACAGATAGCAAGAGTTTCTACAGGTATTTAAACAGGAAAAGAGAAATCAAAGTGAAGAGTAAGAAAGCAAAGCTCTGAAGAATGAACATTTGGATTTGAACCATTAACTCTTTCTCTCTCTGCCAATGCTGCCAGACCTGCTGTGTATTTCCAGCATTTTCTGTTTTTGTGAAGCAAAGTGAATATTGGTCCTCTAGAGAGTGACAGTGGGGAGATAATAGTGGATAACAAGGAAATGACGGAAGAAATGAACAAATATTTTGCTTCTGTGTTCGCTATAGAGGATGTTATGGAGCTGGATAAGTAGAGAGTCGATGTGATGTCATTAATTTTCCAAAACTCATTCGATCCAGTAAAGGTTCCATGGGTAAAACCTTCTGCTAGGTGGAGAGACACACAACCAACCCAAGTGTAAAATAACATCAGGGTGGGCAGATACACAACCAACCCGTGCGAGTGGAAAATAACATCAGGGTGGGCAGATACACAATCAACCCGAGTGTAAAATAACATCAGGGTGGGCAGATACACAATCAAACCGAGCAAGTGTAAAATTACATCAGGCTGGGCAGATACACAATCAACCCAAGCAAGTGTAAAATTACATCAGGGTGGGCAGATACACAACCAACCCGAGTGTAAAATAACGTCAGGGTGGGCAGACACACAACCAACCCGAGCGAGTGTAAAATAACATCAGGGTGGGCAGATACACAACCAACCCAAGTATAAAATAACATCAGCGTAGGCAGATACACAACCAACAAACCCAAGTGTAAAATAACATCACGGTGGGCAGATACACAAACAACCCGAGCGAGTGTAAAATAACATCAGGGTGGGCAGATAAACTACCAACCGGCGAGTAAAATAACATCAGGGTGGAGAGACAAACAACCAACCCGAATGTAAAATAACATCAGGGTGGGCAGGTACACAACCGACCCGAGTGCAAAATAACATCAGGGTGGGCAGATAAACAACCAACCCGAGTGTAAAATAACATCAGGATGGGCAGACACACAACCAACCCGAGTAAGTGTAAAATAACATCAGGGTGGGTGGATAGACAACCAACCCGAGTGTAAAATAACATCAGGGTGGGCAGATACACAACCAACCCGAGAGTAAAATAACATCAGGGTGGGCAGACACTCAACCAACCCGAGTGTAAAATAACATGAGGTTGGGCAGATACACAACCAACCCAAGTGTAAACTAACATCAGGGTGGGCACATACACAATCAACCCGAGTGTAAAATAACATCAGGGTGGGCAGATACACAATCAAACCGAGCAAGTGTAAAATTACATCAGGCTGGGCAGATACACAATCAACCCAAGCAAGTGTAAAATTACATCAGGGTGGGCAGACACACAACCAACCCGAGCGAGTGTAAAATAACATTAGTGTGGGTGGATACACAACCATCCCGAGTGTAAAATAACATCAGGGTGGGCAGATACACAACCAACCCGAGTATAAAATAACATCAGCGTAGGCAGATACACAACCAACAAACCCAAGTGTAAAATAACATCACGGTGGGCAGATACACAAACAACCCGAGCGAGTGTAAAATAACATCAGGGTGGGCAGATAAACTACCAACCGGCGAGTAAAATAACATCAGGGTGGAGAGACAAACAACCAACCCGAAAGTAAAATAAAATCAGGGTGGGCAGGTACACAACCGACCCGAGTGCAAAATAACATCAGGGTGGGCAGATAAACAACCAACCCGAGTGTAAAATAACATCAGGATGGGCAGTCACACAACCAACCCGAGTAAGTGTAAAATAACATCAGGGTGGGTGGATAGACAACCAACCCGAGTGTAAAATAACATCAGGGTGGGCAGATACACAACCAACCCGAGAGTAAAATAACATCAGGGTGGGCAGATGCACAACCAACCCGAGTGTAAAATAACATCAGGGTGGGCAGACACTCAACCAACCCGAGTGTAAAATAACATGAGGGTGGGCAGATACACAACCAACCCAAGTGTAAACTAACATCAGGGTGGGCACATACACAATCAACCCGAGTGTAAAATAACATCAGGGTGGGCAGATACACAATCAACCCGAGTGTAAAATAACATCAGGGTGGGCAGATACACAATAAACAAACCAGAGTGTAAAATAACATCAGGGTGGGCAGATACACAACAAACCCGAGAGTAAAATAACATCAGGGTGGGCAGATACACAACCAACCCGAGTGTAAAATAACATCAGGGTGGGCAGATACACAACCAACCCGTGCGAGTGGAAAATAACATCAGGGTGGGCAGATACACAATCAACCCGAGTGTAAAATAACATCAGGGTGGGCAGATACACAATCAACCCGAGCGAGTGTAAAATTACATCAGGATGGGCAGATACACAATCAACCCGAGTGTAAAATAACATCAGGGTGGGCAGATACACAATCAACCCGAGCGTGTGTAAAATTACATCAGGGTGGGCAGAAACACAACCATCCCTAGTGTAAAATAACATCAGGGTGGGCAGATACAAAACCAAACTCAGTGTAAAATAACATCAGGGTGGGCAGACACACAACCATCCCGAGTGTAAAATAAGATCAGGGTGGGAAGACACACAACCATCCCGAGTGTAAAATAACATCAGGGTGGGCAGACACACAAAGAACCCGAGCGAGTGTAAAATAACATCAGGGTGGCCAGATACACAACCAACCCGAGCGAGTGTAAAATAACATCAGGGTGGGCAGACACTCAAACAACCCAAGTGTAAAATAACATCAGGGTGGGCAGATACACTACCAACCCGAGCGAGTGTAAAATAACATCAGGGTGGGCAGACACACAAACAACCTGAGCGAGTGTAAAATAACATCAGGGTGTGAAGATACAAAACCAACCCGAGCGAGTGTAAAATAACATCAGGGTGGGCAAAAACACAACCAACCCGAGCGAGTGTAAAATAACATCAGGGTGGGCAGGTACACAACCAACCAGAGCGAGTGTAAAATAACATCAGGGTGGGCAGATACACAACCAACCCGAGCGAGTGTAAAATAACATCAGGGTGGGCAGATACGCAACCAACCGAGCGACTGTAAAATAAAATCAGGGTGGAAAGATGCACAACCAACCCGAGTGTAAAATAACATCAGGGTGGGCAGATACACAAGCATCCTTAGTGTAAAATAACATCAGGGTGGGCAGATACACAACCAACGCGAGCGAGTGTAAAACAACATCAGGGTGGGCAGACACACAACAATCCCAAGTGTCAAATAACATCAGGGTGGGCAGACACACATCCAACACGAGTGTAAAATAACATCAGGGTGGGAAGATACACAACAAACCTGAGCGAGTGTAAAATAACATCAGGTTGGGCAGATACACAACAAACCCGAGTGTAAAATAACATCAGGGTGGGCAGGTACACAACCAACCCGAGTGTAAAATAACATCAGGGTGGGCAGATACACAACCAACCCGAGAGTAAAATAACATCAGGGTGGGCAGATGCACAACCAACCCGAGTGTAAAACAACATGAGGGCGGGCAGACACTCAACCGACCCTAGTGTAAAATAACATGAGGGTGGGCAGATGCACAATCAACCCGAGTGTAAAATAACATCAGGGTGGACAGATACAAAACCAACCCGAGTGCAAAATAACATCAGGGTGGGCAGATACACAACCAACCCGAGCGAGTGTAAAATAACATGAGGGTGGGTGAACACACAACCATCCCGAATGTAAAATAACATCAGGGTGGGCAGATACACAACCAACCCGAGCGAGTGTAAAATAACATCAGGGTGGGTGGATACACAACCAACACGAGTGTAAAATAACATCAGGGTAGGCAGATACACAACCAACCCGAGTGTAAAATAACATCAGGGTGGGCAGAAACACAACCAAACCGAGCGAGTGTAAAATAACATAAGGGTGGGCAGATACACAACCAACAAAACCAAGTATAAAATAACATCAGGGTGGGCAGATAAACAACCAACCCGAGTGTAAAATAACATCAGGGTGGGCAGATACATAACCAACCCGAGTGAGTGTAAAATAACATCAGGGGGGGTGGATAGACAAGGAACCCGAGTGTAAAATAACATCAGGGTGGGCAGATACACAACCAACCCAAAAGTAAAATAACATCAGGATGGGCAGACACACAACCAACCAGAGTGAGTGTAAAAAAGCATCAGGGTTGGCAGACACACAACCAACCCGAGTGTAAAATAACATCAGGATGGGCAGACACACAACCAACCCGAGTGAGTGTAAAATAACATCAGGGTGGGTGGATACACAACCAACCCAAGTGTAAACTAACATCAGGGTGGGCACATACACAATCAACCCGAGTGTAAAATAACATCAGGGTGGGCAGATACACAATCAACCCGAGTGTAAAATAACATCAGGGTGGGCAGATACACAATAAACAAACCAGAGTGTAAAATAACATCAGGGTGGGCAGATACACAACAAACCCGAGAGTAAAATAACATCAGGGTGGGCAGATACACAACCAACCCGAGTGTAAAATAACATCAGGGTGGGCAGATACACAACCAACCCGTGCGAGTGGAAAATAACATCAGGGTGGGCAGATACACAATCAGCCCGAGTGTAAAATAACATCAGGGTGGGCAGATACACAATCAACCCGAGCGAGTGTAAAATTACATCAGGGTGGGCAGATACACAATCAACCCGAGTGTAAAATAACATCAGGGTGGGCAGATACACAATCAACCCGAGCGTGTGTAAAATTACATCAGGGTGGGCAGAAACACAACCATCCCGAGTGTAAAATTACATGAGGGTGGGCAGACACACAACCATCCCTAGTGTAAAATAACATCAGGGTGGGCAGATACAAAACCAAACTCAGTGTAAAATAACATCAGGGTGGGCAGACACACAACCATCCCGAGTGTAAAATAAGATCAGGGTGGGAAGACACACAACCATCCCGAGTGTAAAATAACATCAGGGTGGGCAGACACACAACCAACCCGAGCGAGTGTAAAATAACATCAGGGTGGCCAGATACACAACCAACCCGAGCGAGTGTAAAATAACATCAGGGTGGGCAGACACTCAAACAACCCAAGTGTAAAATAACATCAGGGTGGGCAGATACACTACCAACCCGAGCGAGTGAAAAATAACATCAGGGTGGGCAGACACACAAACAACCTGAGCGAGTGTAAAATAACATCAGGGTGTGAAGATACAAAACCAACCCGAGCGAGTGTAAAATAACATCAGGGTGGGCAGAAACACAATCAACCCGAGCGAGTGTAAAATAACATCAGGGTGGGCAGGTACACAACCAACCAGAGCGAGTGTAAAATAACATCAGGGTGGGCAGATACACAACCAACCCGAGCGAGTGTAAAATAACATCAGGGTGGGCAGATACACAACCAACCGAGCGAGTGTAAAATAAAATTAGGGTGGAAAGATGCACAACCAACCCGAGTGTAAAATAACATCAGGGTGGGCAGATACACAAGCATCCTTAGTGTAAAATAACATCAGGGTGGGCAGATACACAACCAACGCGAGCGAGTGTAAAACAACATCAGGGTGGGCAGACACACAACCATCCCAAGTGTCAAATAACATCAGGGTGGGCAGACACACATCCAACACGAGTGTAAATTAACATCAGGGTGGGAAGATACACAACAAACCTGAGCGAGTGTAAAATAACATCAGGTTGGGCAGATACACAACAAACCCGAGTGTAAAATAACATCAGGGTGGGCAGGTACAGAACCAACCCGAGTGTAAAATAACATCAGGGTGGGCAGATACACAACCAACCCGAGAGTAAAATAACATCAGGGTGGGCAGATGCACAACCAACCCGAGTGTAAAACAACATGAGGGCGGGCAGACACTCAACCAACCCGAGTGTAAAATAACATGAGGGCGGGCAGATACACAACCAACCCAAGTGTAAAATAACATCAGGGTGGGCAGATACACAATCAACCCGAGTGTAAAATAACATCAGGGTGGACAGATACAAAACCAACCCGAGTGCAAAATAACATCAGGGTGGGCAGATACACAACCAACCCGAGCGAGTGTAAAATAACATGAGGGTGGGTGGACACACAACCATCCCGAATGTAAAATAACATCAGGGTGGGCAGATACACAACCAACCCGAGCGAGTGTAAAATAACATCAGGGTGGGTGGATACACAACCAACACGAGTGTAAAATAACATCAGGGTGGGCAGATACACAACGAACCCGAGTGTAAAATAACATCAGGGTGGGCAGAAACACAACCAAACCGAGCGAGTGTAAAATAACATAAGGGTGGGCAGATACACAACCAACAAAACCAAGTATAAAATAACATCAGGGTGGGCAGATAAACAACCAACCCGAGTGTAAAATAACATCAGGGTGGGCAGATACATAACCAACCTGAGTGAGTGTAAAATAACATCAGGGGGGGTGGATAGACAAGGAACCCGAGTGTAAAATAACATCAGGGTGGGCAGATACACAACCAACCCGAGAGTAAAATAACATCAGGATGGGCAGACACACAACCAACCAGAGTGAGTGTAAAAAAGCATCAGGGTTGGCAGACACACAACCAACCCGAGTGTAAAATAACATCAGGATGGGCAGACACACAACCAACCTGAGTGAGTGTAAAATAACATCAGGGTGGGTGGATAGACAACGAACCCGAGTGTAAAATAACTTCAGGGTGGGCAGATACACAACCAACCCAAGAGTAAAATAACATCAGGGTGGGCAGATACACAACCAACCGGAGTGTAAATTAACATCAGGGTGGGCAGATACACAACCAACCCGAGTGTAAAATAACATCAGAGTGGGCAGATACACAACCAACCCGAGTGTAAAATAACATCAGGGTGGGCAGATACACAACCATCCCGAGTGTAAAATTACATGAGGGTGGGCAGATACACAACCAAACTCAGTGTAAAATAACGTCAGGGTGGGCAGACACACAACCATCCCGAGTGTAAAATAACATCTGGGTGGGCAGACACACAACCGTCCCGAGTGTAAAATAACATCAGGGTGGCCAGACACACAACCAACCCGAGCGAGTGTAAAACAACATCAGGGTGGGCAGACACACAACCATCCCAAGTGTCAAATAACATCAGGGTGGGCAGACACACATCCAACACGAGTGTAAAATAACATCAGGGTGGGAAGATACACAACAAACCTGAGCGAGTGTAAAATAACATCAGGTTGGGCAGATACACAACAAACCCGAGTGTAAAATAACATCAGGGTGGGCAGGTACACAACCAACCCGAGTGTAAAATAACATCAGGGTGGGCAGATACACAACCAACCCGAGAGTAAAATAACATCAGGGTGGGCAGATGCACAACCAACCCGAGTGTAAAACAACATGAGGGCGGGCAGACACTCAACCAACCCGAGTGTAAAATAACATGAGGGCGGGCAGATACACAACCAACCCAAGTGTAAAATAACATCAGGGTGGGCAGATACACAATCAACCCGAGTGTAAAATAACATCAGGGTGGGCAGATACACAATCAACCCGAGTGTAAAATAACATCAGGGTGGACAGATACAAAACCAACCCGAGTGCAAAATAACATCAGGGTGGGCAGATACACAACCAACCCGAGCGAGTGTAAAATAACATGAGGGTGGGTGGACACACAACCATCCCGAATGTAAAATAACATCAGGGTGGGCAGATACACAACCAACCCGAGCGAGTGTAAAATAACATCAGGGTGGGTGGATACACAACCAACACGAGTGTAAAATAACATCAGGGTGGGCAGATACACAACCAAACCGAGTGTAAAATAACATCAGGGTGGGCAGAAACACAACCAAACCGAGCGAGTGTAAAATAACATAAGGTTGGGCAGATACACAACCAACAAAACCAAGTATAAAATAACATCAGGGTGGGCAGATAAACAACCAACCCGAGTGTAAAATAACATCAGGGTGTGCAGATACATAACCAACCCGAGTGAGTGTAAAATAACATCAGGGGGGGTGGATAGACAAGGAACCCGAGTGTAAAATAACATCAGGCTGGGCAGATACACAACCAACCCGAGAGTAAAATAACATCAGGATGGGCAGACACACAACCAACCAGAGTGAGTGTAAAAAAGCATCAGGGTTGGCAGACACACAACCAACCCGAGTGTAAAATAATATCAGGATGGGCAGACACACAACCAACCTGAGTGATTGTAAAATAACATCAGGGTGGGTGGATAGACAACGAACCCGAGTGTAAAAAAACTTCAGGGTGGGCAGATACACAACCAACCCAAGAGTAAAATAACATCAGGGTGGGCAGATACACAACCAACCCAAGAGTAAAATAACATCAGGGTGGACAGATACAAAACCAACCCGAGTGCAAAATAACATCAGGGTGGGCAGATACACAACCAACCCGAGCGAGTGTAAAATAACATGAGGGTGGGTGGACACACAACCATCCCGAATGTAAAATAACATCAGGGTGGGCAGATACACAACCAAACCGAGTGTAAAATAACATCAGGGTGGGCAGAAAAAAAACCAAACCGAGCGAGTGTAAAATAACATAAGGTTGGGCAGATACACAACCAACAAAACCAAGTATAAAATAACATCAGGGTGGGCAGATAAACAACCAACCCGAGTGTAAAATAACATCAGGGTGTGCAGATACATAACCAACCCGAGTGAGTGTAAAATAACATCAGGGGGGGTGGATAGACAAGGAACCCGAGTGTAAAATAACATCAGGGTGGGCAGATACACAACCAACCCGAGAGTAAAATAACATCAGGATGGGCAGACACACAACCAACCAGAGTGAGTGTAAAAAAGCATCAGGGTTGGCAGACACACAACCAACCCGAGTGTAAAATAACATCAGGATGGGCAGACACACAACCAACCTGAGTGAGTGTAAAATAACATCAGGGTGGGTGGATAGACAACGAACCCGAGTGTAAAATAACTTCAGGGTGGGCAGATACACAACCAACCCAAGAGTAAAATAACATCAGGGTGGGCAGATACACAACCAACCGGAGTGTAAATTAACATCAGGGTGGGCAGATACACAACCAACCCGAGTGTAAAATAACATCAGAGTGGGCAGATACACAACCAACCCGAGTGTAAAATAACATCAGGGTGGGCAGATACACAACCAACCTGAGTGTGAAATTACATCAGGGTGGGCAGATACACAACCAACCCGAGTGTAAAATAACATCAGGGTGGGCAGTTACACAACAAACCCGTGCGAGTGGAAAATAACATCAGGTTGGGCAGATACACAATCAACCCGAGTGTAAAATTACATCATGCTGGGCAGATACACAATCAACCCAAACAAGTGTAAAATTACATCAGGGTGGGCAGATACACAACCTACCCGAGTGTAAAATAACGTCAGGGTGGGCAGACACACAACCAACCCGAGCGAGTGTAAAATAACATCATTGTGGGTGGATACACAACCATCCCGAGTGTAAAATAACATCAGGGTGGGTAGATACACAACCAACCCGAGTATAAAATAACATCAGCGTAGGCAGATACACAACCAACAAACCCAAGTGTAAAATAACATCACGGTGGGCAGATACACAAACAACCCGAGTGAGTGTAAAAAACATCAGAGTGGGCAGAAAAACTACCACCTGGCGAGTAAAATAACATCAGGGTGGAGAGACACACAACCAACCCGAGTGCAAAATAACATCAGGGTGGGCAGGTACACAACCGACCCGAGTGCAAAATAACATCAGGGTGGGCAGATAAACAACAAACCCGAGTGTAAAATAACATCAGGATGGGCAGACACACAACCAACCCGAGTAAGTGTAAAATAACATCAGGGTGGGTGGATAGACAACCAACCCGAGTGTAAAATAACATCAGGGTGGGCAGATACACAACCAACCCAAGAGTAAAATAACATCAGGGTGGGCAGATGCACAACCAACCCGAGTGTAAAACAACATGAGCGCGTGCAGACAGTCATCCAACCCGAGTGTAAAATAACATGAGGGCGTGCAGATACACAACCAACCCAAGTGTAAAATATCATCAGGGTGGGCAGATACACAATCAACCCGAGTGTAAAATAACATCAGGGTGGGCAGATACACAATCAACCCGAGTGTAAAATAACATCAGGGTGGGCAGAAACACAACCATCCCGAGTGTAAAATAACATCAGGGTGGGCAGACACACAACCAACCCGAGTGTAAAATACATGAGGGTGGGCAGATACACAACCAACCCAAGTGTAAACTAACATCAGGGTGGGCAGATACACAATCAACCCGAGTGTAAAATAACATCAGGGTGGGCAGATACACAATCAACCCGAGTGTAAAATAACATCAGGGTGGGCAGATACACAATAAACAAACCAGAGTGTAAAATAACATCAGGGTGGGCAGATACAAAACCAACCCGAGTGTAAAATAACATCAGGGTGGGCAGATAAACAACCAACCCGAGTGTAAAATAACATCAGGGTGGGGAGATACACAACCAACACGTGCGAGTGGAAAATAACATCAAGGTGGGCAGATACACAATCAACCCGAGTGTAAAATAACATCAGGGTGGGCAGATACACAATCAACCTGAGCGAGTGTAAAATTACATCAGGGTGGGCAGATACACAATCAAACCGAGTGTAAAATAACATCAGGGTGGGCAGATACACAATCAACCCAAGCGTGTGTAAAATTACATCAGGGTGGCCAGATACACAACCATCCCGAGTGTAAAATTACATGAGGGTGGGCAGACACACAACCATCCCTAGTGTAAAATAACATCAGGGTGGGCGGATACACAACCAAACTCAGTGTAAAATAACGTCAGGGTGGGCAGACACACAACCATCCCGAGTGTAAAATAACATCTGGGTGGGCAGACACACAACCGTCCCGAGTGTAAAATAACATCAGGGTGGCCAGACACACAACCAACCCGAGCGAGTGTAAAATAACATCAGGGTGGCCAGATACACAACCAACCCGAGCGAGTGTAAAATAACATCAGGGTGGGCAGACACTCAAACAACCCAAGTGTAAAATAACATCAGGGTGGGCAGATACACTACCAACCCGAGCGAGTGTAAAATAACATCAGGGTGGGCAGATACACAACCAACCTGAGCGAGTGTAAAATAACATTAGGTTGCGCAGATACACAACCAAACCGAGTGAGTGTTAAATAACATCAGGTTGCGCAGATACACTACCAACCCGAGTGAGTGTAAAATAACATCAGGGTGGGCAGACACACAACCAACCTGAGCGAGTGTAAAATAACATCAGGGTGTGAAGATACAAAACAAACCCGAGCGAGTGTACAATAACATCAGGGTGGGCAGAAACACAACCAACCCGAGCGAGTGTAAAATAACATCAGGGTGGGCAGGTACACAACCAACCAGAGCGAGTGTAAAATAACATCAGGGAGGGCAGATACACACCCAACCCGAGTGTAAAATAACATCAGTGTGGGCAGATACACAACCAACCCGAGTGTAAAATAACATCAGGGTGGGCAGATACACAACCAACCCGAGCGAGTGTAAAATAACATCAGGGTGGGCAGATACACAAACAACCCGAGCGAGTGTAAAATAACATTAGGGTGGAAAGATACACAACCAACCCGAGTGTAAAATAACATCAGGGTTGGCAGATACACAAGCATCCTTAGTGTAAAATAACATCAGGGTGGGCAGATACACAAGCAAGCCGAGTGAGTGTAAAATAACATCAGGGTGGGCAGATACACAACCAACATGAGCGAGTGTAAAGTAACATCAGGGTGGGCAGGTACACAACCAACACGAGCAAGTGTGAAATAACATCAGGGTGGGCAGACACACAACCATCCCAAGTGTCAAATAACATCAGGGTGGGCAGACACACATCCAACACGAGTGTAAAATAACATCAGGGTGGGAAGATACACAACAAACCTGAGCGAGTGTAAAATAACATCAGGTTGGGCAGATACACAACAAACCCGAGTGTAAAATAACATCAGGGTGGAGAGATACAAAACCAACCCGAGTGCAAAATAACATGAGGGTGGGTGGACACACAACCATCCCGAATGTAAAATAACATCAGGGTGGGCAGATACACAACCAACCCGAGCGTGTGTAAAATAACATCAGGGTGGGTGGATACACAACCAACACGAGTGTAAAGTAACATCAGGGTGGGCAGATACATAACCAACCCGAGTGAGTGTAAAATATAATCAGGGTGGTTGGATAGACAAGGAACCCGAGTGTAAAATAACATCAGGGTGGGCAGATACACAACCAACCCGAGAGTAAAATAACATCAGGAAGGGCAGACACACAACCAACCAGAGTGAGTGTAAAAAAGCATCAGGGTGGGCAGACACACAACCAACCTGAGTGAAAAATAACATCAGGATGGGCAGACACACAACCAACCCGAGTGAGTGTAAAATAACATCAGGGTGGGTGGATAGACAACGAACCCGAGTGTAAAATAACATCAGGGTGGGCAGATACACAACCAACCCGAGAGTAAAATAACATCAGGGTGGGCAGATACACAACCAACCAGAGTGTAAAATAACATCAGGGTGGGCAGATACACAACCGACCCGAGTGTAAAATAACATCAGGTTGGGCAGATACACAACCAACCCGAGTGAAAAATAACATCAGGGTGGGCAGGTACACATCCAACCCGAGTGTAAAATAACATCAGGGTGGGCAGATACACAACCAACCCGAGTGTAAAACAACATCAGGGTGGGCAGATACACAACCAACCCGAGTGTGAAATTACATCAGGGTGGGCAGATACACAACCAACCCGAGTGTAAAATAACATCAGGGTGGGCAGGTACACAACAAACCCGTGCGAGTGGAAAATAACATCAGGGTGGGCAGATTCACAATCAACCCGAGTGTAAAATAACATCAGGGTGGGCAGATACACAATCAACCCGAGCAAGTGTAAAATTATATCAGGCTGGGCAGATACACAATCAACCCAAGCAAGTGTAAAATTACATCTGGGTGGGCAGATAGACAACCAACCCGAGTGTAAAATAACGTCAGGGTGGGCAGACACACAGCCAACCCGAGCGAGTGTAAAATAACATCAGTGTGGGTGGATACACAAACATCCCGAGTGCAAAATAACATCAGATTGGGCAGATACACAACCAACCCGAGTATAAAATAACATCGGCGTAGGCAGATACACAACCAACAAACCCAAGTGTAAAATAACATCACGGTGGGCAAATACACAAACAACCCGAGCGAGTGTAAAATAACATCAGGGTGGGCAGAAAAACTACCACCCGGCGAGTAAAATAACATCAGGGTGGAGAGACACACAAACAACCCGAGTGTAAAATAACATCAGGGTGGGCAGATACACAACCAACCCGAGAGTAAAATAACATCAGGGTGGGCAGATGCACAACCAACCCGAGTGTAAACAACATGAGGGTGGGCAGACATTCAACCAACCCGAGTGTAAAATAACATGAGGGCGGGCAGATACACAACCAACCCAAATGTAAAATAACATCAGGGTGGGCAGATACAGAATCAACCCGAGTGTAAAATAACATCAGGGTGGGCAGATACACAATCAACCCGAGTGTAAAATAACATCAGGGTGGGAAGATACACAATCAACAAACCAGAGTGTAAAATAACATCAGGGTGGGCAGATACACAACCAACCCGAGTGTAAAATAACATCAGGGTGGGCAGATACACAACCAACCCGAGTGTAAAATAACATCAGGGTGGGCAGATACACAACCAACCCATGCGAGTGGAAAATAACATCAGGGTGGGCAGATACACAATCAACCCGAGTGTAAAATAACATCAGGGTGGGCAGATACACAATCAACCCGAGCGAGTGTAAAATTACATCAGGGTGGGCAGATACACAACCATCCCGAGTGTAAAATTACATGAGGGTGGGCAGTCACACAACCATCCCAAGTTTAAAATAACATCAGGGTGGGCAGATACACAACCAAACTCAGTGTAAAATAACATCAGGGTGGGCAGGAACACAACCATCCCGAGTGTAAAATAACATCAGTGTGGGCAGACACACAACCATCCCGAGTGTAAAATAAAATCAGGGTGGGCAGACACACAACCAACCCGAGCGAGTGTAAAATAACATGAGTGTGGCCAGATACACAACCAACCTGAGCGAGTGTAAAATAACATCAGGGTGGGCAGACACTCAAACAACCCAAGTGTAAAATAACATCAGGGTGGGCAGATACACTACCAACCCGAGGGAGTGTAAAATAACATCAGGGTGGGCATATACACAACCAAACTGAGCGAGTGTAAAATAACATCAGGTTGCGCAGATACACAACCAAACCTAGTGAGTGTAAAATAACATCAGGTTGCGCAGATACACTACCAACCCGAGTGAGTGTAAAATAACATCAGGGTGGGCAGACACAAAACCAACCTGAGCGAGTGTAAAATAACATCAGGGTGGTAAGATACAAAACCAACCCGAGCGAGTCTAAAATAACATCAGGGTGGGCAGAAACACAACCAACCCGAGCGAGTGTAAAACAACATCAGGGTGGGCACGTACACAACCAACCAGAGCGAGTGTAAAATAAAATCAGGGTGGGCAGATACACAACCAACCGAGCGACTGTAAAATAAAATTAGGGTGGAAAGATGCACAACCAACCCGAGTGTAAAATAACATCAGGGTGGGCAGATACACAAGCATCCTTAGTGTAAAATAACATCAGGGTGGGCAGATACACAACCAACATGAGCGAGTGTAAAATAACATCAGGGTGGGCAGATACACAACCAACGCGAGCGAGTGTAAAACAACATCAGGGTGGGCAGACACACAACCATCCCAAGTGTCAAATAACATCAGGGTGGGCAGACACACATCCAACACGAGTGTAAAATAACATCAGGGTGGGAAGATACACAACAAACCTGAGCGAGTGTAAAATAACATCAGGTTGGGCAGATACACAACAAACCCGAGTGTAAAATAACATCAGGGTGGGCAGGTACACAACCAACCCAAGTGTAAAATAACATCAGGGTGGGCAGATACACAACCAACCCGAGAGTAAAATAACATCAGGGTGGGCAGATGCACAACCAACCCGAGTGTAAAACAACATGAGAGCGGGCAGACACTCAACCAACCCGAGTGTAAAATAACATGAGGGCGGGCAGATACACAACCAACCCAAGTGTAAAATAACATCAGGGTGGGCAGATACACAATCAACCCGAGTGTAAAATAACATCAGGGTGGGCAGATACACAATCAACCCGAGTGTAAAATAACATCAGGGTGGACAGATACAAAACCAACCCGAGTGCAAAATAACATCAGGGTGGGCAGATACACAACCAACCCGAGCGAGTGTAAAATAACATGAGGGTGTGTGGACACACAACCATCCCGAATGTAAAATAACATCAGGGTGGGCAGATACACAACCAACCCGAGCGAGTGTAAAATAACATCAGGGTGGGTGGATACACAACCAACACGAGTGTAAAATAACATCAGGGTGGGCAGATACACAACGAACCCGAGTGTAAAATAACATCAGGGTGGGCAGAAACACAACCAAACCGAGCGAGTGTAAAATAACATAAGGGTGGGCAGATACACAACCAACAAAACCAAGTATAAAATAACATCAGGGCGGGCAGATAAACAACCAACCCGAGTGTAAAATAACATCAGGGTGGGCAGATACATAACCAACCCGAGTGAGTGTAAAATAACATCAGGGGGGGTGGATAGACAAGGAACCCGAGTGTAAAATAACATCAGAGTGGGCAGATACACAACCAACCCGAGAGTAAAATAACATCAGGATGGGCAGACACACAACCAACCAGAGTGAGTGTAAAAAAGCATCAGGGTTGGCAGACACACAACCAACCCGAGTGTAAAATAACATCAGGATGGGCAGACACACAACCAACCCGAGTGAGTGTAAAATAACATCAGGGTGGGTGGATAGACAACGAACCCGAGTGTAAAATAACTTCAGAGTGGGCAGATACACAACCAACCCAAGAGTAAAATAACATCAGGGTGGGCAGATACACAACCAACCGGAGTGTAAATTAACATCAGGGTGGGCAGATACACAACCAACCCGAGTGTAAAATAACATCAGAGTGGGCAGATACACAACCAACCCGAGTGTAAAATAACATCAGGGTGGGCAGATACACAACCAACCTGAGTGTGAAATTACATCAGGGTGGGCAGATACACAACCAACCCGAGTGTAAAATAACATCAGGGTGGGCAGTTACACAACAAACCCGTGCGAGTGGAAAATAACATCAGGTTGGGCAGATACACAATCAACCCGAGTGTAAAATTACATCAGGCTGGGCAGATACACAATCAACCCAAACAAGTGTAAAATTACATCAGGGTGGGCAGATACACAACCTACCCGAGTGTAAAATAACGTCAGGGTGGGCAGACACACAACCAACCCGAGCGAGTGTAAAATAACATCATTGTGGGTGGATACACAACCATCCCGAGTGTAAAATAACATCAGGGTGGGCAGATACACAACCAACCCGAGTATAAAATAACATCAGCGTAGGCAGATACACAACCAACAAACCCAAGTGTAAAATAACATCACGGTGGGCAGATACACAAACAACCCGAGTGAGTGTAAAAAACATCAGAGTGGGCAGAAAAACTACCACCTGGCGAGTAAAATAACATCAGGGTGGAGAGACACACAACCAACCCGAGTGCAAAATAAAATCAGGGTGGGCAGGTACACAACCGACCCGAGTGCAAAATAACATCAGGGTGGGCAGATAAACAACAAACCCGAGTGTAAAATAACATCAGGATGGGCAGACACACAACCAACCCGAGTAAGTGTAAAATAACATCAGGGTGGGTGGATAGACAACCAACCCGAGTGTAAAATAACATCAGGGTGGGCAGATACACAACCAACCCAAGAGTAAAATAACATCAGGGTGGGCAGATGCACAACCAACCCGAGTGTAAAACAACATGAGCGCGTGCAGACAGTCATCCAACCCGAGTGTAAAATAACATGAGGGCGTGCAGATACACAACCAACCCAAGTGTAAAATATCATCAGGGTGGGCAGATACACAATCAACCCGAGTGTAAAATAACATCAGGGTGGGCAGATACACAATCAACCCGAGTGTAAAATAACATCAGGGTGGGCAGAAACACAACCATCCTGAGTGTAAAATAACATCAGGGTGGGCAGACACACAACCAACCCGAGTGTAAAATACATGAGGGTGGGCAGATACACAACCAACCCAAGTGTAAACTAACATCAGGGTGGGCAGATACACAATCAACCCGAGTGCAAAATAACATCAGGGTGGGCAGATACACAATCAACCCGAGTGTAAAATAACATCAGGGTGGGCAGATACACAATAAACAAACCAGAGTGTAAAATAACATCAGGGTGGGCAGATACACAACCAACCCGAGTGTAAAATAACATCATGGTGGGCAGGTACACAACCAACCCGAGTGTAAAATAACATCAGGGTGGGCAGATACACAACCAACCCGAGTGTAAAACAACATCAGGGTGGGCAGATACACAACCAACCCGAGTGTGAAATTACATCAGGGTGGGCAGATACACAACCAACCCGAGTGTAAAATAACATCAGGGTGGGCAGGTACACAACAAACCCGTGCGAGTGGAAAATAACATCAGGGTGGGCAGATTCACAATCAACCCGAGTGTAAAATAACATCAGGGTGGGCAGATACACAATCAACCCGAGCGAGTGTAAAATTATATCAGGCTGGGCAGATACACAATCAACCCAAGCAAGTGTAAAATTACATCTGGGTGGGCAGATAGACAACCAACCCGAGTGTAAAATAACGTCAGGGTGGGCAGACACACAGCCAACCCGAGCGAGTGTAAAATAACATCAGTGTGGGTGGATACACAAACATCCCGAGTGTAAAATAACATCAGATTGGGCAGATACACAACCAACCCGAGTATAAAATAACATCGGCGTAGGCAGATACACAACCAACAAACCCAAGTGTAAAATAACATCACGGTGGGCAGATACACAAACAACCCGAGCGAGTGTAAAATAACATCAGGGTGGGCAGAAAAACTACCACCCGGCGAGTAAAATAACATCAGGGTGGAGAGACACACAAACAACCCGAGTGTAAAATAACATCAGGGTGGGCAGATACACAACCAACCCGAGAGTAAAATAACATCAGGGTGGGCAGATGCACAACCAACCCGAGTGTAAACAACATGAGGGTGGGCAGACATTCAACCAACCCGAGTGTAAAATAACATGAGGGCGGGCAGATACACAACCAACCCAAATGTAAAATAACATCAGGGTGGGCAGATACAGAATCAACCCGAGTGTAAAATAACATCAGGGTGGGCAGATACACAATCAATCCGAGTGTAAAATAACATCAGGGTGGGAAGATACACAATCAACAAACCAGAGTGTAAAATAACATCAGGGTGGGCAGATACACAACCAACCCGAGTGTAAAATAACATCAGGGTGGGCAGATACACAACCAACCCGAGTGTAAAATAACATCAGGGTGGGCAGATACACAACCAACCCATGCGAGTGGAAAATAACATCAGGGTGGGCAGATACACAATCAACCCGAGTGTAAAATAACATCAGGGTGGGCAGCTACACAATCAACCCGAGCGAGTGTAAAATTACATCAGGGTGGGCAGATACACAACCATCCCGAGTGTAAAATTACATGAGGGTGGGCAGTCACACAACCATCCCAAGTTTAAAATAACATCAGGGTGGGCAGATACACAACCAAACTCAGTGTAAAATAACATCAGGGTGGGCAGGCACACAACCATCCCGAGTGTAAAATAACATCAGTGTGGGCAGACACACAACCATCCCGAGTGTAAAATAAAATCAGGGTGGGCAGACACACAACCAACCCGAGCGAGTGTAAAATAACATGAGGGTGGCCAGATACACAACCAACCCGAGCGAGTGTAAAATAACATCAGGGTGGGCAGACACTCAAACAACCCAAGTGTAAAATAACATCAGGGTGGGCAGATACACTACCAACCCGAGCGAGTGTAAAATAACATCAGGGTGGGCATATACACAACCAAACTGAGCGAGTGTAAAATAACATCAGGTTGCGCAGATACACAACCAAACCTAGTGAGTGTAAAATAACATCAGGTTGCGCAGATACACTACCAACCCGAGTGAGTGTAAAATAACATCAGGGTGGGCAGACACAAAACCAACCTGAGCGAGTGTAAAATAACATCAGGGTGGTAAGATACAAAACAAACCCGAGCGAGTCTAAAATAACATCAGGGTGGGCAGAAACACAACCAACCCGAGCGAGTGTAAAATAACATCAGGGTGGGCACGTACACAACCAACCAGAGCGAGTGTAAAATAAAATCAGGGTGGGCAGATACACAACCAACCGAGCGACTGTAAAATAAAATTAGGGTGGAAAAATGCACAACCAACCCGAGTGTAAAATAACATCAGGGTGGGCAGATACACAAGCATCCTTAGTGTAAAATAACATCAGGGTGTGCAGATACACAACCAACATGAGCGAGTGTAAAATAACATCAGGGTGGGCAGATACACAACCAACGCGAGCGAGTGTAAAACAACATCAGGGTGGGCAGACACACAACCATCCCAAGTGTCAAATAACATCAGGGTGGGCAGACACACATCCAACACGAGTGTAAAATAACAACAGGGTGGGAAGATACACAACAAACCTGAGCGAGTGTAAAATAACATCAGGTTGGGCAGATACACAACAAACCCGAGTGTAAAATAACATCAGGGTGGGCAGGTACACAACCAACCCGAGTGTAAAATAACATCAGGGTGGGCAGATACACAACCAACCCGAGAGTAAAATAACATCAGGGTGGGCAGATGCACAACCAACCCGAGTGTAAAACAACATGAGAGCGGGCAGACACTCAACCAACCCGAGTGTAAAATAACATGAGGGCGGGCAGATACACAACCAACCCAAGTGTAAAATAACATCAGGGTGGGCAGATACACAATCAACCCGAGTGTAAAATAACATCAGGGTGGGCAGATACACAATCAACCCGAGTGTAAAATAACATCAGGGTGGACAGATACAAAACCAACCCGAGTGCAAAATAACATCAGGGTGGGCAGATACACAACCAACCCGAGCGAGTGTAAAATAACATGAGGGTGTGTGGACACACAACCATCCCGAATGTAAAATAACATCAGGGTGGGCAGATACACAACCAACCCGAGCGAGTGTAAAATAACATCAGGGTGGGTGGATACACAACCAACACGAGTGTAAAATAACATCAGGGTGGGCAGATACACAACGAACCCGAGTGTAAAATAACATCAGGGTGGGCAGAAACACAACCAAACCGAGCGAGTGTAAAATAACATAAGGGTGGGCAGATACACAACCAACAAAACCAAGTATAAAATAACATCAGGGTGGGCAGATAAACAACCAACCCGAGTGTAAAATAACATCAGGGTGGGCAGATACATAACCAACCCGAGTGAGTGTAAAATAACATCAGGGGGGCTGGATAGACAAGGAACCCGAGTGTAAAATAACATCAGAGTGGGCAGATACACAACCAACCCGAGAGTAAAATAACATCAGGATGGGCAGACACACAACCAACCAGAGTGAGTGTAAAAAAGCATCAGGGTTGGCAGACACACAACCAACCCGAGTGTAAAATAACATCAGGATGGGCAGACACACAACCAACACGAGTGAGTGTAAAATAACATCAGGGTGGGTGGATAGACAACGAACCCGAGTGTAAAATAACTTCAGGGTGGGCAGATACACAACCAACCCAAGAGTAAAATAACATCAGGGTGGGCAGATACACAACCAACCGGAGTGTAAATTAACATCAGGGTGGGCAGATACACAACCAACCCGAGTGTAAAATAACATCAGAGTGGGCAGATACACAACCAACCCGAGTGTAAAATAACATCAGGGTGGGCAGATACACAACCAACCTGAGTGTGAAATTACATCAGGGTGGGCAGATACACAACCAACCCGAGTGTAAAATAACATCAGGGTGGGCAGTTACACAACAAACCCGTGCGAGTGCAAAATAACATCAGGTTGGGCAGATACACAATCAACCCGAGTGTAAAATTACATCAGGCTGGGCAGATACACAATCAACCCAAACAAGTGTAAAATTACATCAGGGTGGGCAGATACACAACCTACCCGAGTGTAAAATAACGTCAGGGTGGGCAGACACACAACCAACCCGAGCGAGTGTAAAATAACATCATTGTGGGTGGATACACAACCATCCCGAGTGTAAAATAACATCAGGGTGGGCAGATACACAACCAACCCGAGTATAAAATAACATCAGCGTAGGCAGATACACAACCAACAAACCCAAGTGTAAAATAACATCACGGTGGCGCAGATACACAAACAACCCGAGTGAGTGTAAAAAACATCAGAGTGGGCAGAAAAACTACCACCTGGCGAGTAAAATAACATCAGGGTGGAGAGACACACAACCAACCCGAGTGCAAAATAACATCAGGGTGGGCAGGTACACAACCTCCCGAGTGCAAAATAACATCAGGGTGGGCAGATAAACAACCAACCCGAGTGTAAAATAACATCAGGATGGGCAGACACACAACCAACCCGAGTAAGTGTAAAATAACATCAGGGTGGGTGGATAGACAACCAACCCGAGTGTAAAATAACATCAGGGTGGGCAGATACACAACCAACCCAAGAGTAAAATAACATCAGGGTGGGCAGATGCACAACCAACCCGAGTGTAAAACAACATGAGCGCGTGCAGACAGTCATCCAACCCGAGTGTAAAATAACATGAGGGCGTGCAGATACACAACCAACCCAAGTGTAAAATATCATCAGGGTGGGCAGATACACAATCAACCCGAGTGTAAAATAACATCAGGGTGGGCAGATACACAATCAACCCGAGTGTAAAATAACATCAGGGTGGGCAGAAACACAACCATCCCGAGTGTAAAATAACATCAGGGTGGGCAGACACACAACCAACCCGAGTGTAAAATACATGAGGGTGGGCAGATACACAACCAACCCAAGTGTAAACTAACATCAGGGTGGGCAGATACACAAACAACCCGAGTGCAAAATAAAATCAGGGTGGGCAGATACACAATCAACCCGAGTGTAAAATAACATCAGGGTGGGCAGATACACAATAAACAAACCAGAGTGTAAAATAACATCAGGGTGGGCAGATACACAACCAACCCGAGTGTAAAATAACAGCAGGGTGGGCAGGTACACAACCAACCCGAGTGTAAAATAACATCAGGGTGGGCAGATACACAACCAACCCGAGTGTAAAACAACATCAGGGTGGGCAGATACACAACCAACCCGAGTGTGAAATTACATCAGGGTGGGCAGATACACAACCAACCCGAGTGTAAAATAACATCAGGGTGGGCAGGTACACAACAAACCCGTGCGAGTGGAAAATAACATCAGGGTGGGCAGATTCACAATCAACCCGAGTGTAAAATAACATCAGGGTGGGCAGATACACAATCAACCCGAGCAAGTGTAAAATTATATCAGGCTGGGCAGATACACAATCAACCCAAGCAAGTGTAAAATTACATCTGGGTGGGCAGATAGACAACCAACCCGAGTGTAAAATAACGTCAGGGTGGGCAGACACACAGCCAACCCGAGCGAGTGTAAAATAACATCAGTGTGGGTGGATACACAAACATCCCGAGTGTAAAATAACATCAGATTGGGCAGATACACAACCAACCCGAGTATAAAATAACATCGGCGTAGGCAGATACACAACCAACAAACCCAAGTGTAAAATAACATCACGGTGGGCAGATACACAAACAACCCGAGCGAGTGTAAAATAACATCAGGGTGGGCAGAAAAACTACCACCCAGCGAGTAAAATAACATCAGGGTGGAGAGACACACAAACAACCCGAGTGTAAAATAACATCAGGGTGGGCAGATACACAACCAACCCGAGAGTAAATTAACATCAGGGTGGGCAGATGCACAACCAACCCGAGTGTAAACAACATGAGGGTGGGCAGACATTCAACCAACCCGAGTGTAAAATAACATGAGGGCGGGCAGATACACAACCAACCCAAATGTAAAATAACATCAGGGTGGGCAGATACAGAATCAACCCGAGTGTAAAATAACATCAGGGTGGGCAGATACACAATCAACCCGAGTGTAAAATAACATCAGGGTGGGAAGATACACAATCAACAAACCAGAGTGTAAAATAACATCAGGGTGGGCAGATACACAACCAACCCGAGTGTAAAATAACATCAGGGTGGGCAGATACACAACCAACCCGAGTGTAAAATAACATCAGGGTGGGCAGATACACAACCAACCCATGCGAGTGGAAAATAACATCAGGGTGGGCAGATACACAATCAACCCGAGTGTAAAATAACATCAGGGTGGGCAGATATACAATCAACCCGAGCGAGTGTAAAATTACATCAGGGTGGGCAGATACACAACCATCCCGAGTGTAAAATTACATGAGGGTGGGCAGTCACACAACCATCCCAAGTTTAAAATAACATCAGGGTGGGCAGATACACAACCAAACTCAGTGTAAAATAACATCAGGGTGGGCAGGCACACAACCATCCCGAGTGTAAAATAACATCAGTGTGGGCAGACACACAACCATCCCGAGTGTAAAATAAAATCAGGGTGGGCAGACACACAACCAACCCGAGCGAGTGTAAAATAACATGAGGGTGGCCAGATACACAACCAACCCGAGCGAGTGTAAAATAACATCAGGGTGGGCAGACACTCAAACAACCCAAGTGTAAAATAACATCAGGGTGGGCAGATACACTACCAACCCGAGCGAGTGTAAAATAACATCAGGGTGGGCATATACACAACCAAACTGAGCGAGTGTAAAATAACATCAGGTTGCGCAGATACACAACCAAACCTAGTGAGTGTAAAATAACATCAGGTTGCGCAGATACACTACCAACCCGAGTGAGTGTAAAATAACATCAGGGTGGGCAGACACAAAACCAACCTGAGCGAGTGTAAAATAACATCAGGGTGGTAAGATACAAAACCAACCCGAGCGAGTCTAAAATAACATCAGGGTGGGCAGAAACACAACCAACCCGAGCGAGTGTAAAATAACATCAGGGTGGGCACGTACACAACCAACCAGAGCGAGTGTAAAATAAAATCAGGGTGGGCAGATACACAACCAACCGAGCGACTGTAAAATAAAATTAGGGTGGAAAGATGCACAACCAACCCGAGTGTAAAATAACATCAGGGTGGGCAGATACACAAGCATCCTTAGTGTAAAATAACATCAGGGTGGGCAGATACACAACCAACATGAGCGAGTGTAAAATAACATCAGGGTGGGCAGATACACAACCAACGCGAGCGAGTGTAAAACAACATCAGGGTGGGCAGACACACAACCATCCCAAGTGTCAAATAACATCAGGGTGGGCAGACACACATCCAACACGAGTGTAAAATAACATCAGGGTGGGAAGATACACAACAAACCTGAGCGAGTGTAAAATAACATCAGGTTGGGCAGATACACAACAAACCCGAGTGTAAAATAACATCAGGGTGGGCAGGTACACAACCAACCCGAGTGTAAAATAACATCAGGGTGGGCAGATACACAACCAACCCGAGAGTAAAATAACATCAGGGTGGGCAGATGCACAACCAACCCGAGTGTAAAACAACATGAGAGCGGGCAGACACTCAACCAACCCGAGTGTAAAATAACATGAGGGCGGGCAGATACACAACCAACCCAAGTGTAAAATAACATCAGGGTGGGCAGATACACAATCAACCCGAGTGTAAAATAACATCAGGGTGGGCAGATACTCAATCAACCCGAGTGTAAAATAACATCAGGGTGGACAGATACACAACCAACCCGAGCGAGTGTAAAATAACATGAGGGTGTGTGGACACACAACCATCCCGAATGTAAAATAACATCAGGGTGGGCAGATACACAACCAACCCGAGCGAGTGTAAAATAACATCAGGGTGGGTGGATACACAACCAACACGAGTGTAAAATAACATCAGGGTGGGCAGATACACAACGAACCCGAGTGTAAAATAACATCAGGGTGGGCAGAAACACAACCAAACCGAGCGAGTGTAAAATAACATAAGGGTGGGCAGATACACAACCAACAAAACCAAGTATAAAATAACATCAGGGTGGGCAGATAAACAACCAACCCGAGTGTAAAATAACATCAGGGTGGGCAGATACATAACCAACCCGAGTGAGTGTAAAATAACATCAGGGGGGCTGGATAGACAAGGAACCCGAGTGTAAAATAACATCAGAGTGGGCAGATACACAACCAACCCGAGAGTAAAATAACATCAGGATGGGCAGACACACAACCAACCAGAGTGAGTGTAAAAAAGCATCAGGGTTGGCAGACACACAACCAACCCGAGTGTAAAATAACATCAGGATGGGCAGACACACAACCAACACGAGTGAGTGTAAAATAACATCAGGGTGGGTGGATAGACAACGAACCCGAGTGTAAAATAACTTCAGGGTGGGCAGATACACAACCAACCCAAGAGTAAAATAACATCAGGGTGGGCAGATACACAACCAAACGGAGTGTAAATTAACATCAGGGTGGGCAGATACACAACCAACCCGAGTGTAAAATAACATCAGAGTGGGCAGATACACAACCAACCCGAGTGTAAAATAACATCAGGGTGGGCAGATACACAACCAACCTGAGTGTGAAATTACATCAGGGTGGGCAGATACACAACCAACCCGAGTGTAAAATAACATCAGGGTGGGCAGTTACACAACAAACCCGTGCGAGTGCAAAATAACATCAGGTTGGGCAGATACACAATCAACCCGAGTGTAAAATTACATCAGGCTGGGCAGATACACAATCAACCCAAACAAGTGTAAAATTACATCAGGGTGGGCAGATACACAACCTACCCGAGTGTAAAATAACGTCAGGGTGGGCAGACACACAACCAACCCGAGCGAGTGTAAAATAACATCATTGTGGGTGGATACACAACCATCCCGAGTGTAAAATAACATCAGGGTGGGCAGATACACAACCAACCCGAGTATAAAATAACATCAGCGTAGGCAGATACACAACCAACAAACCCAAGTGTAAAATAACATCACGGTGGCGCAGATACACAAACAACCCGAGTGAGTGTAAAAAACATCAGAGTGGGCAGAAAAACTACCACCTGGCGAGTAAAATAACATCAGGGTGGAGAGACACACAACCAACCCGAGTGCAAAATAACATCAGGGTGGGCAGGTACACAACCTCCCGAGTGCAAAATAACATCAGGGTGGGCAGATAAACAACCAACCCGAGTGTAAAATAACATCAGGATGGGCAGACACACAACCAACCCGAGTAAGTGTAAAATAACATCAGGGTGGGTGGATAGACAACCAACCCGAGTGTAAAATAACATCAGGGTGGGCAGATACACAACCAACCCAAGAGTAAAATAACATCAGGGTGGGCAGATGCACAACCAACCCGAGTGTAAAACAACATGAGCGCGTGCAGACAGTCATCCAACCCGAGTGTAAAATAACATGAGGGCGTGCAGATACACAACCAACCCAAGTGTAAAATATCATCAGGGTGGGCAGATACACAATCAACCCGAGTGTAAAATAACATCAGGGTGGGCAGATACACAATCAACCCGAGTGTAAAATAACATCAGGGTGGGCAGAAACACAACCATCCCGAGTGTAAAATAACATCAGGGTGGGCAGACACACAACCAACCCGAGTGTAAAATACACGAGGGTGGGCAGATACACAACCAACCCAAGTGTAAACTAACATCAGGGTGGGCAGATACACAAACAACCCGAGTGCAAAATAAAATCAGGGTGGGCAGATACACAATCAACCCGAGTGTAAAATAACATCAGGGTGGGCAGATACACAATAAACAAACCAGAGTGTAAAATAACATCAGGGTGGGCAGATACACAACCAACCCGAGTGTAAAATAACAGCAGGGTGGGCAGGTACACAACCAACCCGAGTGTAAAATAACATCAGGGTGGGCAGATACACAACCAACCCGAGTGTAAAACAACATCAGGGTGGGCAGATACACAACCAACCCGAGTGTGAAATTACATCAGGGTGGGCAGATACACAACCAACCCGAGTGTAAAATAACATCAGGGTGGGCAGGTACACAACAAACCCGTGCGAGTGGAAAATAACATCAGGGTGGGCAGATTCACAATCAACCCGAGTGTAAAATAACATCAGGGTGGGCAGATACACAATCAACCCGAGCAAGTGTAAAATTATATCAGGCTGGGCAGATACACAATCAACCCAAGCAAGTGTAAAATTACATCTGGGTGGGCAGATAGACAACCAACCCGAGTGTAAAATAACGTCAGGGTGGGCAGACACACAGCCAACCCGAGCGAGTGTAAAATAACATCAGTGTGGGTGGATACACAAACATCCCGAGTGTAAAATAACATCAGATTGGGCAGATACACAACCAACCCGAGTATAAAATAACATCGGCGTAGGCAGATACACAACCAACAAACCCAAGTGTAAAATAACATCACGGTGGGCAGATACACAAACAACCCGAGCGAGTGTAAAATAACATCAGGGTGGGCAGAAAAACTACCACCCAGCGAGTAAAATAACATCAGGGTGGAGAGACACACAAACAACCCGAGTGTAAAATAACATCAGGGTGGGCAGATACACAACCAACCCGAGAGTAAATTAACATCAGGGTGGGCAGATGCACAACCAACCCGAGTGTAAACAACATGAGGGTGGGCAGACATTCAACCAACCCGAGTGTAAAATAACATGAGGGCGGGCAGATACACAACCAACCCAAATGTAAAATAACATCAGGGTGGGCAGATACAGAATCAACCCGAGTGTAAAATAACATCAGGGTGGGCAGATACACAATCAACCCGAGTGTAAAATAACATCAGGGTGGGAAGATACACAATCAACAAACCAGAGTGTAAAATAACATCAGGGTGGGCAGATACACAACCAACCCGAGTGTAAAATAACATCAGGGTGGGCAGATACACAACCAACCCGAGTGTAAAATAACATCAGGGTGGGCAGATACACAACCAACCCATGCGAGTGGAAAATAACATCAGGGTGGGCAGATACACAATCAACCCGAGTGTAAAATAACATCAGGGTGGGCAGATATACAATCAACCCGAGCGAGTGTAAAATTACATCAGGGTGGGCAGATACACAACCATCCCGAGTGTAAAATTACATGAGGGTGGGCAGTCACACAACCATCCCAAGTTTAAAATAACATCAGGGTGGGCAGATACACAACCAAACTCAGTGTAAAATAACATCAGGGTGGGCAGGCACACAACCATCCCGAGTGTAAAATAACATCAGTGTGGGCAGACACACAACCATCCCGAGTGTAAAATAAAATCAGGGTGGGCAGACACACAACCAACCCGAGCGAGTGTAAAATAACATGAGGGTGGCCAGATACACAACCAACCCGAGCGAGTGTAAAATAACATCAGGGTGGGCAGACACTCAAACAACCCAAGTGTAAAATAACATCAGGGTGGGCAGATACACTACCAACCCGAGCGAGTGTAAAATAACATCAGGGTGGGCATATACACAACCAAACTGAGCGAGTGTAAAATAACATCAGGTTGCGCAGATACACAACCAAACCTAGTGAGTGTAAAATAACATCAGGTTGCGCAGATACACTACCAACCCGAGTGAGTGTAAAATAACATCAGGGTGGGCAGACACAAAACCAACCTGAGCGAGTGTAAAATAACATCAGGGTGGTAAGATACAAAACCAACCCGAGCGAGTCTAAAATAACATCAGGGTGGGCAGAAACACAACCAACCCGAGCGAGTGTAAAATAACATCAGGGTGGGCACGTACACAACCAACCAGAGCGAGTGTAAAATAAAATCAGGGTGGGCAGATACACAACCAACCGAGCGACTGTAAAATAAAATTAGGGTGGAAAGATGCACAACCAACCCGAGTGTAAAATAACATCAGGGTGGGCAGATACACAAGCATCCTTAGTGTAAAATAACATCAGGGTGGGCAGATACACAACCAACATGAGCGAGTGTAAAATAACATCAGGGTGGGCAGATACACAACCAACGCGAGCGAGTGTAAAACAACATCAGGGTGGGCAGACACACAACCATCCCAAGTGTCAAATAACATCAGGGTGGGCAGACACACATCCAACACGAGTGTAAAATAACATCAGGGTGGGAAGATACACAACAAACCTGAGCGAGTGTAAAATAACATCAGGTTGGGCAGATACACAACAAACCCGAGTGTAAAATAACATCAGGGTGGGCAGGTACACAACCAACCCGAGTGTAAAATAACATCAGGGTGGGCAGATACACAACCAACCCGAGAGTAAAATAACATCAGGGTGGGCAGATGCACAACCAACCCGAGTGTAAAACAACATGAGAGCGGGCAGACACTCAACCAACCCGAGTGTAAAATAACATGAGGGCGGGCAGATACACAACCAACCCAAGTGTAAAATAACATCAGGGTGGGCAGATACACAATCAACCCGAGTGTAAAATAACATCAGGGTGGGCAGATACTCAATCAACCCGAGTGTAAAATAACATCAGGGTGGACAGATACAAAACCAACCCGAGTGCAAAATAACATCAGGGTGGGCAGATACACAACCAACCCGAGCGAGTGTAAAATAACATGAGGGTGTGTGGACACACAACCATCCCGAATGTAAAATAACATCAGGGTGGGCAGATACACAACCAACCCGAGCGAGTGTAAAATAACATCAGGGTGGGTGGATACACAACCAACACGAGTGTAAAATAACATCAGGGTGGGCAGATACACAACGAACCCGAGTGTAAAATAACATCAGGGTGGGCAGAAACACAACCAAACCGAGCGAGTGTAAAATAACATAAGGGTGGGCAGATACACAACCAACAAAACCAAGTATAAAATAACATCAGGGTGGGCAGATAAACAACCAACCCGAGTGTAAAATAACATCAGGGTGGGCAGATACATAACCAACCCGAGTGAGTGTAAAATAACATCAGGGGGGGTGGATAGACAAGGAACCCGAGTGTAAAATAACATCAGAGTGGGCAGATACACAACCAACCCGAGTGTAAAATAACATCAGGGTGGGCAGATACACAACCAACCCAAGCAAGTGTAAAATTACATCTGGGTGGGCAGATAGACAACCAACCCGAGTGTAAAATAACGTCAGGGTGGGCAGACTCACAGCCAACCCGAGCGAGTGTAAAATAACATCAGTGTGGGTGGATACACAAACATCCCGAGTGTAAAATAACATCAGATTGGGCAGATACACAACCAACCCGTGTATAAAATAACATCGGCGTAGGCAGATACACAACCAACAAACCCAAGTGTAAAATAACATCACGGTGGGCAGATACACAAACAACCCGAGCGAGTGTAAAATAACATCAGGGTGGGCAGAAAAACTACCACCCGGCGAGTAAAATAACATCAGGGTGGAGAGACACACAAACAACCCGAGTGTAAAATAACATCAGGGTGGGCAGATACACAACCAACCCGAGAGTAAAATAACATCAGGGTGGGCAGATGCACAACCAACCCGAGTGTAAACAACATGAGGGTGGGCAGACATTCAACCAACCCGAGTGTAAAATAACATGAGGGCGGGCAGATACACAACCAACCCAAATGTAAAATAACATCAGGGTGGGCAGATACAGAATCAACCCGAGTGTAAAATAACATCAGGGTGGGC
This sequence comes from Isurus oxyrinchus, assembly GCA_026770705.1. Taxonomy (NCBI): domain Eukaryota; kingdom Metazoa; phylum Chordata; class Chondrichthyes; order Lamniformes; family Lamnidae; genus Isurus; species Isurus oxyrinchus. The sequence continues at coordinate 317,929 of JANJGN010000289.1, read as the reverse complement.
AGATACACAATCAACCCGAGTGTAAAATAACATCAGGGTGGGAAGATACACAATCAACAAACCAGAGTGTAAAATAACATCAGGGTGGGCAGATACACAACCAACCCGAGTGTAAAATAACATCAGGGTGGGCAGATACACAACCAACCCGAGTGTAAAATAACATCAGGGTGGGCAGATACACAACCAACCCATGCGAGTGGAAAATAACATCAGGGTGGGCAGATACACAATCAACCCGAATGTAAAATAACATCAGGGTGGGCAGATACACAATCAACCCGAGCGAGTGTAAAATTACATCAGGGTGGGCAGATACACAACCATCCCGAGTGTAAAATTACATGAGGGTGGGCAGTCACACAACCATCCCAAGTTTAAAATAACATCAGGGTGGGCAGATACACAACCAAACTCAGTGTAAAATAACATCAGGGTGGGCAGGCACACAACCATCCCGAGTGTAAAATAACATCAGTGTGGGCAGACACACAACCATCCCGAGTGTAAAATAAAATCAGGGTGGGCAGACACACAACCAACCCGAGCGAGTGTAAAATAACATGAGGGTGGCCAGATACACAACCAACCCGAGCGAGTGTAAAATAACATCAGGGTGGGCAGACACTCAAACAACCCAAGTGTAAAATAACATCAGGGTGGGCAGATACACTACCAACCCGAGCGAGTGTAAAATAACATCAGGGTGGGCATATACACAACCAAACTGAGCGAGTGTAAAATAACATCAGGTTGCGCAGATACACAACCAAACCTAGTGAGTGTAAAATAACATCAGGTTGCGCAGATACACTACCAACCCGAGTGAGTGTAAAATAACATCAGGGTGGGCAGACACAAAACCAACCTGAGCGAGTGTAAAATAACATCAGGGTGGTAAGATACAAAACCAACCCGAGCGAGTCTAAAATAACATCAGGGTGGGCAGAAACACAACCAACCCGAGCGAGTGTAAAATAACATCAGGGTGGGCACGTACACAACCAACCAGAGCGAGTGTAAAATAAAATCAGGGTGGGCAGATACACAACCAACCGAGCGACTGTAAAATAAAATTAGGGTGGAAAGATGCACAACCAACCCGAGTGTAAAATAACATCAGGGTGGGCAGATACACAAGCATCCTTAGTGTAAAATAACATCAGGGTGGGCAGATACACAACCAACATGAGCGAGTGTAAAATAACATCAGGGTGGGCAGATACACAACCAACGCGAGCGAGTGTAAAACAACATCAGGGTGGGCAGACACACAACCATCCCAAGTGTCAAATAACATCAGGGTGGGCAGACACACATCCAACACGAGTGTAAAATAACATCAGTGTGGGAAGATACACAACAAACCTGAGCGAGTGTAAAATAACATCAGGTTGGGCAGATACACAACAAACCCGAGTGTAAAATAACATCAGGGTGGGCAGGTACACAACCAACCCGAGTGTAAAATAACATCAGGGTGGGCAGATACACAACCAACCCGAGAGTAAAATAACATCAGGGTGGGCAGATGCACAACCAACCCGAGTGTAAAACAACATGAGAGCGGGCAGACACTCAACCAACCCGAGTGTAAAATAACATGAGGGCGGGCAGATACACAACCAACCCAAGTGTAAAATAACATCAGGGTGGGCAGATACACAATCAACCCGAGTGTAAAATAACATCAGGGTGGGCAGATACACAATCAACCCGAGTGTAAAATAACATCAGGGTGGACAGATACAAAACCAACCCGAGTGCAAAATAACATCAGGGTGGGCAGATACACAACCAACCCGAGCGAGTGTAAAATAACATGAGGGTGTGTGGACACACAACCATCCTGAATGTAAAATAACATCAGGGTGGGCAGATACACAACCAACCCGAGCGAGTGTAAAATAACATCAGGGTGGGTGGATACACAACCAACACGAGTGTAAAATAACATCAGGGTGGGCAGATACACAACGAACCCGAGTGTAAAATAACATCAGGGTGGGCAGAAACACAACCAAACCGAGCGAGTGTAAAATAACATAAGGGTGGGCAGATACACAACCAACAAAACCAAGTATAAAATAACATCAGGGTGGGCAGATAAACAACCAACCCGAGTGTAAAATAACATCAGGGTGGGCAGATACATAACCAACCCGAGTGAGTGTAAAATAACATCAGGGGGGGTGGATAGACAAGGAACCCGAGTGTAAAATAACATCAGAGTGGGCAGATACACAACCAACCCGAGAGTAAAATAACATCAGGATGGGCAGACACACAACCAACCAGAGTGAGTGTAAAAAAGCATCAGGGTTGGCAGACACACAACCAACCCGAGTGTAAAATAACATCAGGATGGGCAGACACACAACCAACCCGAGTGAGTGTAAAATAACATCAGGGTGGGTGGATAGACAACGAACCCGAGTGTAAAATAACTTCAGGGTGGGCAGATACACAACCAACCCAAGAGTAAAATAACATCAGGGTGGGCAGATACACAACCAACCAGAGTGTAAATTAACATCAGGGTGGGCAGATACACAACCAACCCGAGTGTAAAATAACATCAGAGTGGGCAGATACACAACCAACCCGAGTGTAAAATAACATCAGGGTGGGCAGACACAAAACCAACCTGAGCGAGTGTAAAATAACATCAGGGTGGTAAGATACAAAACCAACCCGAGCGAGTCTAAAATAACATCAGGGTGGGCAGAAACACAACCAACCCGAGCGAGTGTAAAATAACATCAGGGTGGGCACGTACACAACCAACCAGAGCGAGTGTAAAATAAAATCAGGGTGGGCAGATACACAACCAACCGAGCGACTGTAAAATAAAATTAGGGTGGAAAGATGCACAACCAACCCGAGTGTAAAATAACATCAGGGTGGGCAGATACACAAGCATCCTTAGTGTAAAATAACATCAGGGTGGGCAGATACACAACCAACATGAGCGAGTGTAAAATAACATCAGGGTGGGCAGATACACAACCAACGCGAGCGAGTGTAAAACAACATCAGGGTGGGCAGACACACAACCATCCCAAGTGTCAAATAACATCAGGGTGGGCAGACACACATCCAACACGAGTGTAAAATAACATCAGGGTGGGAAGATACACAACAAACCTGAGCGAGTGTAAAATAACATCAGGTTGGGCAGATACACAACAAACCCGAGTGTAAAATAACATCAGGGTGGGCAGGTACACAACCAACCCGAGTGTAAAATAACATCAGGGTGGGCAGATACACAACCAACCCGAGAGTAAAATAACATCAGGGTGGGCAGATGCACAACCAACCCGAGTGTAAAACAACATGAGAGCGGGCAGACACTCAACCAACCCGAGTGTAAAATAACATGAGGGCGGGCAGATACACAACCAACCCAAGTGTAAAATAACATCAGGGTGGGCAGATACACAATCAACCCGAGTGTAAAATAACATCAGGGTGGGCAGATACTCAATCAACCCGAGTGTAAAATAACATCAGGGTGGACAGATACAAAACCAACCCGAGTGCAAAATAACATCAGGGTGGGCAGATACACAACCAACCCGAGCGAGTGTAAAATAACATGAGGGTGTGTGGACACACAACCATCCCGAATGTAAAATAACATCAGGGTGGGCAGATACACAACCAACCCGAGCGAGTGTAAAATAACATCAGGGTGGGTGGATACACAACCAACACGAGTGTAAAATAACATCAGGGTGGGCAGATACACAACGAACCCGAGTGTAAAATAACATCAGGGTGGGCAGAAACACAACCAAACCGAGCGAGTGTAAAATAACATAAGGGTGGGCAGATACACAACCAACAAAACCAAGTATAAAATAACATCAGGGTGGGCAGATAAACAACCAACCCGAGTGTAAAATAACATCAGGGTGGGCAGATACATAACCAACCCGAGTGAGTGTAAAATAACATCAGGGGGGGTGGATAGACAAGGAACCCGAGTGTAAAATAACATCAGAGTGGGCAGATACACAACCAACCCGAGTGTAAAATAACATCAGGGTGGGCAGATACACAACCAACCCAAGCAAGTGTAAAATTACATCTGGGTGGGCAGATAGACAACCAACCCGAGTGTAAAATAACGTCAGGGTGGGCAGACTCACAGCCAACCCGAGCGAGTGTAAAATAACATCAGTGTGGGTGGATACACAAACATCCCGAGTGTAAAATAACATCAGATTGGGCAGATACACAACCAACCCGTGTATAAAATAACATCGGCGTAGGCAGATACACAACCAACAAACCCAAGTGTAAAATAACATCACGGTGGGCAGATACACAAACAACCCGAGCGAGTGTAAAATAACATCAGGGTGGGCAGAAAAACTACCACCCGGCGAGTAAAATAACATCAGGGTGGAGAGACACACAAACAACCCGAGTGTAAAATAACATCAGGGTGGGCAGATACACAACCAACCCGAGAGTAAAATAACATCAGGGTGGGCAGATGCACAACCAACCCGAGTGTAAACAACATGAGGGTGGGCAGACATTCAACCAACCCGAGTGTAAAATAACATGAGGGCGGGCAGATACACAACCAACCCAAATGTAAAATAACATCAGGGTGGGCAGATACAGAATCAACCCGAGTGTAAAATAACATCAGGGTGGGCAGATACACAATCAACCCGAGTGTAAAATAACATCAGGGTGGGAAGATACACAATCAACAAACCAGAGTGTAAAATAACATCAGGGTGGGCAGATACACAACCAACCCGAGTGTAAAATAACATCAGGGTGGGCAGATACACAACCAACCCGAGTGTAAAATAACATCAGGGTGGGCAGATACACAACCAACCCATGCGAGTGGAAAATAACATCAGGGTGGGCAGATACACAATCAACCCGAATGTAAAATAACATCAGGGTGGGCAGATACACAATCAACCCGAGCGAGTGTAAAATTACATCAGGGTGGGCAGATACACAACCATCCCGAGTGTAAAATTACATGAGGGTGGGCAGTCACACAACCATCCCAAGTTTAAAATAACATCAGGGTGGGCAGATACACAACCAAACTCAGTGTAAAATAACATCAGGGTGGGCAGGCACACAACCATCCCGAGTGTAAAATAACATCAGTGTGGGCAGACACACAACCATCCCGAGTGTAAAATAAAATCAGGGTGGGCAGACACACAACCAACCCGAGCGAGTGTAAAATAACATGAGGGTGGCCAGATACACAACCAACCCGAGCGAGTGTAAAATAACATCAGGGTGGGCAGACACTCAAACAACCCAAGTGTAAAATAACATCAGGGTGGGCAGATACACTACCAACCCGAGCGAGTGTAAAATAACATCAGGGTGGGCATATACACAACCAAACTGAGCGAGTGTAAAATAACATCAGGTTGCGCAGATACACAACCAAACCTAGTGAGTGTAAAATAACATCAGGTTGCGCAGATACACTACCAACCCGAGTGAGTGTAAAATAACATCAGGGTGGGCAGACACAAAACCAACCTGAGCGAGTGTAAAATAACATCAGGGTGGTAAGATACAAAACCAACCCGAGCGAGTCTAAAATAACATCAGGGTGGGCAGAAACACAACCAACCCGAGCGAGTGTAAAATAACATCAGGGTGGGCACGTACACAACCAACCAGAGCGAGTGTAAAATAAAATCAGGGTGGGCAGATACACAACCAACCGAGCGACTGTAAAATAAAATTAGGGTGGAAAGATGCACAACCAACCCGAGTGTAAAATAACATCAGGGTGGGCAGATACACAAGCATCCTTAGTGTAAAATAACATCAGGGTGGGCAGATACACAACCAACATGAGCGAGTGTAAAATAACATCAGGGTGGGCAGATACACAACCAACGCGAGCGAGTGTAAAACAACATCAGGGTGGGCAGACACACAACCATCCCAAGTGTCAAATAACATCAGGGTGGGCAGACACACATCCAACACGAGTGTAAAATAACATCAGTGTGGGAAGATACACAACAAACCTGAGCGAGTGTAAAATAACATCAGGTTGGGCAGATACACAACAAACCCGAGTGTAAAATAACATCAGGGTGGGCAGGTACACAACCAACCCGAGTGTAAAATAACATCAGGGTGGGCAGATACACAACCAACCCGAGAGTAAAATAACATCAGGGTGGGCAGATGCACAACCAACCCGAGTGTAAAACAACATGAGAGCGGGCAGACACTCAACCAACCCGAGTGTAAAATAACATGAGGGCGGGCAGATACACAACCAACCCAAGTGTAAAATAACATCAGGGTGGGCAGATACACAATCAACCCGAGTGTAAAATAACATCAGGGTGGGCAGATACACAATCAACCCGAGTGTAAAATAACATCAGGGTGGACAGATACAAAACCAACCCGAGTGCAAAATAACATCAGGGTGGGCAGATACACAACCAACCCGAGCGAGTGTAAAATAACATGAGGGTGTGTGGACACACAACCATCCTGAATGTAAAATAACATCAGGGTGGGCAGATACACAACCAACCCGAGCGAGTGTAAAATAACATCAGGGTGGGTGGATACACAACCAACACGAGTGTAAAATAACATCAGGGTGGGCAGATACACAACGAACCCGAGTGTAAAATAACATCAGGGTGGGCAGAAACACAACCAAACCGAGCGAGTGTAAAATAACATAAGGGTGGGCAGATACACAACCAACAAAACCAAGTATAAAATAACATCAGGGTGGGCAGATAAACAACCAACCCGAGTGTAAAATAACATCAGGGTGGGCAGATACATAACCAACCCGAGTGAGTGTAAAATAACATCAGGGGGGGTGGATAGACAAGGAACCCGAGTGTAAAATAACATCAGAGTGGGCAGATACACAACCAACCCGAGAGTAAAATAACATCAGGATGGGCAGACACACAACCAACCAGAGTGAGTGTAAAAAAGCATCAGGGTTGGCAGACACACAACCAACCCGAGTGTAAAATAACATCAGGATGGGCAGACACACAACCAACCCGAGTGAGTGTAAAATAACATCAGGGTGGGTGGATAGACAACGAACCCGAGTGTAAAATAACTTCAGGGTGGGCAGATACACAACCAACCCAAGAGTAAAATAACATCAGGGTGGGCAGATACACAACCAACCAGAGTGTAAATTAACATCAGGGTGGGCAGATACACAACCAACCCGAGTGTAAAATAACATCAGAGTGGGCAGATACACAACCAACCCGAGTGTAAAATAACATCAGGGTGGGCAGATACACAACCAACCTGAGTGTGAAATTACATCAGGGTGGGCAGATACACAACCAACCCGAGTGTAAAATAACATCAGGGTGGGCAGATACACAACCAACCCAAGAGTAAAATAACATCAGGGTGGGCAGATGCACAACCAACCCGAGTGTAAAACAACATGAGCGCGTGCAGACAGTCATCCAACCCGAGTGTAAAATAACATGAGGGCGTGCAGATACACAACCAACCCAAGTGTAAAATATCATCAGGGTGGGCAGATACACAATCAACCCGAGTGTAAAATAACATCAGGGTGGGCAGATACACAATCAACCCGAGTGTAAAATAACATCAGGGTGGGCAGAAACACAACCATCCCGAGTGTAAAATAACATCAGGGTGGGCAGACACACAACCAACCCGAGTGTTAAATACATGAGGGTGGGCAGATACACAACCAACCCAAGTGTAAACTAACATCAGGGTGGGCAGATACACAATCAACCCGAGTGTAAAATAACATCAGGGTGGGCAGATACACAATAAACAAACCAGAGTGTAAAATAACATCAGGGTGGGCAGATACACAACCAACCCGAGTGTAAAATAACATCAGGGTGGGCAGGTACACAACCAACCCGAGTGTAAAATAACATCAGGGTGGGCAGATACACAACCAACCCGAGTGTAAAACAACATCAGGGTGGGCAGATACACAACCAACCCGAGTGTGAAATTACATCAGGGTGGGCAGATACACAACCAACCCGAGTGTAAAATAACATCAGGGTGGGCAGGTACACAACAAACCCGTGCGAGTGGAAAATAACATCAGGGTGGGCAGATTCACAATCAACCCGAGTGTAAAATAACATCAGGGTGGGCAGATACACAATCAACCCGAGCAAGTGTAAATTTATATCAGGCTGGGCAGATACACAATCAACCCAAGCAAGTGTAAAATTACATCTGGGTGGGCAGATAGACAACCAACCCGAGTGTAAAATAACGTCAGGGTGGGCAGACACACAGCCAACCCGAGCGAGTGTAAAATAACATCAGTGTGGGTGGATACACAAACATCCCGAGTGTAAAATAACATCAGATTGGGCAGATACACAACCAACCCGAGTATAAAATAACATCGGCGTAGGCAGATACACAACCAACAAACCCAAGTGTAAAATAACATCACGGTGGGCAGATACACAAACAACCCGAGCGAGTGTAAAATAACATCAGGGTGGGCAGAAAAACTACCACCCGGCGAGTAAAATAACATCAGGGTGGAGAGACACACAAACAACCCGAGTGTAAAATAACATCAGGGTGGGCAGATACACAACCAACCCGAGAGTAAAATAACATCAGGGTGGGCAGATGCACAACCAACCCGAGTGTAAACAACATGAGGGTGGGCAGACATTCAACCAACCCGAGTGTAAAATAACATGAGGGCGGGCAGATACACAACCAACCCAAATGTAAAATAACATCAGGGTGGGCAGATACAGAATCAACCCGAGTGTAAAATAACATCAGGGTGGGCAGATACACAATCAACCCGAGTGTAAAATAACATCAGGGTGGGAAGATACACAATCAACAAACCAGAGTGTAAAATAACATCAGGGTGGGCAGATACACAACCAACCCGAGTGTAAAATAACATCAGGGTGGGCAGATACACAACCAACCCGAGTGTAAAATAACATCAGGGTGGGCAGATACACAACCAACCCATGCGAGTGGAAAATAACATCAGGGTGGGCAGATACACAATCAACCCGAGTGTAAAATAACATCAGGGTGGGCAGATACACAATCAACCCGAGCGAGTGTAAAATTACATCAGGGTGGGCAGATACACAACCATCCCGAGTATAAAATTACATGAGGGTGGGCAGTCACACAACCATCCCAAGTTTAAAATAACATCAGGGTGGGCAGATACACAACCAAACTCAGTGTAAAATAACATGAGGGTGGGCAGGCACACAACCATCCCGAGTGTAAAATAACATCAGTGTGGGCAGACACACAACCATCCCGAGTGTAAAATAAAATCAGGGTGGGCAGACACACAACCAACCCGAGCGAGTGTAAAATAACATGAGGGTGGCCAGATACACAACCAACCCGAGCGAGTGTAAAATAACATCAGGGTGGGCAGACACTCAAACAACCCAAGTGTAAAATAACATCAGGGTGGGCAGATACACTACCAACCCGAGCGAGTGTAAAATAACATCAGGGTGGGCATATACACAACCAAACTGAGCGAGTGTAAAATAACATCAGGTTGCGCAGATACACAACCAAACCCAGTGAGTGTAAAATAACATCAGGTTGCGCAGATACACTACCAACCCGAGTGAGTGTAAAATAACATCAGGGTGGGCAGACACAAAACCAACCTGAGCGAGTGTAAAATAACATCAGGGTGGTAAGATACAAAACCAACCCGAGCGAGTCTAAAATAACATCAGGGTGGGCAGAAACACAACCAACCCGAGCGAGTGTAAAATAACATCAGGGTGGGCACGTACACAACCAACCAGAGCGAGTGTAAAATAAAATCAGGGTGGGCAGATACACAACCAACCGAGCGACTGTAAAATAAAATTAGGGTGGAAAGATGCACAACCAACCCGAGTGTAAAATAACATCAGGGTGGGCAGATACACAAGCATCCTTAGTGTAAAATAACATCAGGGTGGGCAGATACACAACCAACATGAGCGAGTGTAAAATAACATCAGGGTGGGCAGATACACAACCAACGCGAGCGAGTGTAAAACAACATCAGGGTGGGCAGACACACAACCATCCCAAGTGTCAAATAACATCAGGGTGGGCAGACACACATCCAACACGAGTGTAAAATAACATCAGGGTGGGAAGATACACAACAAACCTGAGCGAGTGTAAAATAACATCAGGTTGGGCAGATACACAACAAACCCGAGTGTAAAATAACATCAGGGTGGGCAGGTACACAACCAACCCGAGTGTAAAATAACATCAGGGTGGGCAGATGCACAACCAACCCGAGTTTAAAACAACATGAGAGCGGGCAGACACTCAACCAACCCGAGTGTAAAATAACATGAGGGCGGGCAGATACACAACCAACCCAAGTGTAAAATAACATCAGGGTGGGCAGATACACAATCAACCCGAGTGTAAAATAACATCAGGGTGGGCAGATACACAATCAACCCGAGTGTAAAATAACATCAGGGTGGACAGATACAAAACCAACCCGAGTGCAAAATAACATCAGGGTGGGCAGATACACAACCAACCCGAGCGAGTGTAAAATAACATGAGGGTGTGTGGACACACAACCATCCTGAATGTAAAATAACATCAGGGTGGGCAGATACACAACCAACCCGAGCGAGTGTAAAATAACATCAGGGTGGGTGGATACACAACCAACACGAGTGTAAAATAACATCAGGGTGGGCAGATACACAACGAACCCGAGTGTAAAATAACATCAGGGTGGGCAGAAACACAACCAAACCGAGCGAGTGTAAAATAACATAAGGGTGGGCAGATACACAACCAACAAAACCAAGTATAAAATAACATCAGGGTGGGCAGATAAACAACCAACCCGAGTGTAAAATAACATCAGGGTGGGCAGATACATAACCAACCCGAGTGAGTGTAAAATAACATCAGGGGGGGTGGATAGACAAGGAACCCGAGTGTAAAATAACATCAGAGTGGGCAGATACACAACCAACCCGAGAGTAAAATAACATCAGGATGGGCAGACACACAACCAACCAGAGTGAGTGTAAAAAAGCATCAGGGTTGGCAGACACACAACCAACCCGAGTGTAAAATAACATCAGGATGGGCAGACACACAACCAACCCGAGTGAGTGTAAAATAACATCAGGGTGGGTGGATAGACAACGAACCCGAGTGTAAAATAACTTCAGGGTGGGCAGATACACAACCAACCCAAGAGTAAAATAACATCAGGGTGGGCAGATACACAACCAACCGGAGTGTAAATTAACATCAGGGTGGGCAGATACACAACCAACCCGAGTGTAAAATAACATCAGAGTGGGCAGATACACAACCAACCCGAGTGTAAAATAACATCAGGGTGGGCAGATACACAACCAACCTGAGTGTGAAATTACATCAGGGTGGGCAGATACACAACCAACCCGAGTGTAAAATAACATCAGGGTGGGCAGTTACACAACAAACCCGTGCGAGTGGAAAATAACATCAGGTTGGGCAGATACACAATCAACCCGAGTGTAAAATTACATCAGGCTGGGCAGATACACAATCAACCCAAACAAGTGTAAAATTACATCAGGGTGGGCAGATACACAACCTACCCGAGTGTAAAATAACGTCAGGGTGGGCAGACATACAACCAACCCGAGCGAGTGTAAAATAACATCATTGTGGGTGGATACACAACCATCCCGAGTGTAAAATAACATCAGGGTGGGCAGATACACAACCAACCCGAGTATAAAATAACATCAGCGTAGGCAGATACACCACCAACAAACCCAAGTGTAAAATAACATCACGGTGGGCAGATACACAAACAACCCGAGTGAGTGTAAAAAACATCAGAGTGGGCAGAAAAACTACCACCTGGCGAGTAAAATAACATCAGGGTGGAGAGACACACAACCAACCCGAGTGCAAAATAACATCAGGGTGGGCAGGTACACAACCGACCCGAGTGCAAAATAACATCAGGGTGGGCAGATAAACAACCAACCCGAGTGTAAAATAACATCAGGATGGGCAGACACACAACCAACCCGAGTAAGTGTAAAATAACATCAGGGTGGGTGGATAGACAACCAACCCGAGTGTAAAATATCATCAGGGTGGGCAGATACACAATCAACCCGAGTGTAAAATAACATCAGGGTGGGCAGATACACAATCAACCCGAGTGTAAAATAACATCAGGGTGGGCAGAAACACAACCATCCCGAGTGTAAAATAACATCAGGGTGGGCAGACACACAACCAACCCGAGTGTAAAATACATGAGGGTGGGCAGATACACAACCAACCCAAGTGTAAACTAACATCAGGGTGGGCAGATACACAATCAACCCGAGTGCAAAATAACATCAGGGTCGGCAGATACACAATCAACCCGAGTGTAAAATAACATCAGTGTGGGCAGATACACAATAAACAAACCAGAGTGTAAAATAACATCAGGGTGGGCAGATACACAACCAACCCGAGTGTAAAATAACATCAGGGTGGGCAGATAAACAACCAACCCGAGTGTAAAATAACATCAGGGTGGGCAGATACACAACCAACACGTGCGAGTGGAAAATAACATCAAGGTGGGCAGATACACAATCAACCCAAGTGTAAAATAACATCAGGGTGGGCAGATATACAATCAACCTGAGCGAGTGTAAAATTACATCAGGGTGGGCAGATACACAATCAAACCGAGTGTAAAATAACATCAGGGTGGGCAGATACACAATCAACCCAAGCGTGTGTAAAATTACATCAGGGTGGCCAGATACACAACCATCCCGAGTTTAAAATTACATGAGGGTGGGCAGACACACAACCATCCCTAGTGTAAAATAACATCAGGGTGGGCAGATACACAACCAAACTCATTGTAAAATAACGTCAGAGTGGGCAGACACACAACCATCCCGAGTGTAAAATAACATCTGGGTGGGCAGACACACAACCGTCCCGAGTGTAAAATAACATCAGGGTGGCCAGACACACAACCAACCCGAGCGAGTGTAAAATAACATCAGGGTGGCCAGATACACAACCAACCCGAGCGAGTGTAATATAACATCAGGGTGGGCAGACACTCAAACAACCCAAGTGTAAAATAACATCAGGGTGGGCAGATACACTACCAACCCGAGCGAGTGTAAAATAACATCAGGGTGGGCAGATACACAACCAACCTGAGCGAGTGTAAAATAACATTAGGTTGCGCAGATACACAACCAAACCGAGTGAGTGTTAAATAACATCAGGTTGCGCAGATACACTACCAACCCGAGTGAGTGTAAAATAACATCAGGGTGGGCAGACACACAACCAACCTGAGCGAGTGTAAAATAACATCAGGGTGTGAAGATACAAAACAAACCCGAGCGAGTGTACAATAACATCAGGGTGGGCAGAAACACAACCAACCCGAGCGAGTGTAAAATAACATCAGGGTGGGCAGGTACACAACCAACCAGAGCGAGTGTAAAATAACATCAGGGAGGGCAGATACACACCCAACCCGAGTGTAAAATAACATCAGTGTGGGCAGATACACAACCAACCCGAGTGTAAAATAACATCAGGGTGGGCAGATACACAACCAACCCGAGCGAGTGTAAAATAACATCAGGGTGGGCAGATACACAAACAACCCGAGCGAGTGTAAAATAACATCAGGGTGGGCAGACACACAACCAACCTGAGCGAGTGTAAAATAACATCAGGGTGGGCAGATATACAGGCATCCTTAGTGCAAAATAACATCAGGGTGGGCAGATACACAACCAAGCCGAGTGAGTGTAAAATAACATCAGGGTGGGCAGATACACAACCAACATGAGCGAGTGTAAAGTAACATCAGGGTGGGCAGGTACACAACCAACGCGAGCAAGTGTGAAATAACATCAGGGTGGGCAGACACACAACCATCCCAAGTGTCAAATAACATCAGGGTGGGCAGACACACATCCAACACGAGTGTAAAATAACATCAGGGTGGGAAGATACACAACAAACCTGAGCGAGTGTAAAATAACATCAGGTTGGGCAGATACACAACAAACCCGATGGTAAAATAACATCAGGGTGGAGAGATACAAAACCAACCCGAGTGCAAAATAACATGAGGGTGGGTGGACACACAACCATCCCGAATGTAAAATAACATCAGGGCGGGCAGATACACAACCAAACCGAGCGTGTGTAAAATAACATCAGGGTGGGTGGATACACAACCAACACGAGTGTAAAGTAACATCAGGGTGGGCAGATACATAACCAACCCGAGTGAGTGTAAAATATAATCAGGGTGGTTGGATAGACAAGGAACCCGAGTGTAAAATAACATCAGGGTGGGCAGATACACAACCAACCCGAGAGTAAAATAACATCAGGAAGGGCAGACACACAACCAACCAGAGTGAGTGTAAAAAAGCATCAGGGTGGGCAGACACACAACCAACCTGAGTGTAAAATAACATCAGGATGGGCAGACACACAACCAACCCGAGTGAGTGTAAAATAACATCAGGGTGGGTGGATAGACAACGAACCCGAGTGTAAAATAACATCAGGGTGGGCAGATACACAACCAACCCGAGAGTAAAATAACATCAGGGTGGGCAGATACACAACCAACCAGAGTGTAAAATAACATCAGGGTGGGCAGATTCACAACCGACCCGAGTGTAAAATAACATCAGGTTGGGCAGATACACAACCAACCCGAGTGAAAAATAACATCAGTGTGGGTGGATACACAAACATCCCGAGTGTAAAATAACATCAGATTGGGCAGATACACAACCAACCCGTGTATAAAATAACATCGGCGTAGGCAGATACACAACCAACAAACCCAAGTGTAAAATAACATCACGGTGGGCAGATACACAAACAACCCGAGCGAGTGTAAAATAACATCAGGGTGGGCAGAAAAACTACCACCCGGCGAGTAAAATAACATCAGGGTGGAGAGACACACAAACAACCCGAGTGTAAAATAACATCAGGGTGGGCAGATACACAACCAACCCGAGAGTAAAATAACATCAGGGTGGGCAGATGCACAACCAACCCGAGTGTAAACAACATGAGGGTGGGCAGACATTCAACCAACCCGAGTGTAAAATAACATGAGGGCGGGCAGATACACAACCAACCCAAATGTAAAATAACATCAGGGTGGGCAGATACAGAATCAACCCGAGTGTAAAATAACATCAGGGTGGGCAGATACACAATCAACCCGAGTGTAAAATAACATCAGGGTGGGAAGATACACAATCAACAAACCAGAGTGTAAAATAACATCAGGGTGGGCAGATACACAACCAACCCGAGTGTAAAATAACATCAGGGTGGGCAGATACACAACCAACCCGAGTGTAAAATAACATCAGGGTGGGCAGATACACAACCAACCCATGCGAGTGGAAAATAACATCAGGGTGGGCAGATACACAATCAACCCGAATGTAAAATAACATCAGGGTGGGCAGATACACAATCAACCCGAGCGAGTGTAAAATTACATCAGGGTGGGCAGATACACAACCATCCCGAGTGTAAAATTACATGAGGGTGGGCAGTCACACAACCATCCCAAGTTTAAAATAACATCAGGGTGGGCAGATACACAACCAAACTCAGTGTAAAATAACATCAGGGTGGGCAGGCACACAACCATCCCGAGTGTAAAATAACATCAGTGTGGGCAGACACACAACCATCCCGAGTGTAAAATAAAATCAGGGTGGGCAGACACACAACCAACCCGAGCGAGTGTAAAATAACATGAGGGTGGCCAGATACACAACCAACCCGAGCGAGTGTAAAATAACATCAGGGTGGGCAGACACTCAAACAACCCAAGTGTAAAATAACATCAGGGTGGGCAGATACACTACCAACCCGAGCGAGTGTAAAATAACATCAGGGTGGGCATATACACAACCAAACTGAGCGAGTGTAAAATAACATCAGGTTGCGCAGATACACAACCAAACCTAGTGAGTGTAAAATAACATCAGGTTGCGCAGATACACTACCAACCCGAGTGAGTGTAAAATAACATCAGGGTGGGCAGACACAAAACCAACCTGAGCGAGTGTAAAATAACATCAGGGTGGTAAGATACAAAACCAACCCGAGCGAGTCTAAAATAACATCAGGGTGGGCAGAAACACAACCAACCCGAGCGAGTGTAAAATAACATCAGGGTGGGCACGTACACAACCAACCAGAGCGAGTGTAAAATAAAATCAGGGTGGGCAGATACACAACCAACCGAGCGACTGTAAAATAAAATTAGGGTGGAAAGATGCACAACCAACCCGAGTGTAAAATAACATCAGGGTGGGCAGATACACAAGCATCCTTAGTGTAAAATAACATCAGGGTGGGCAGATACACAACCAACATGAGCGAGTGTAAAATAACATCAGGGTGGGCAGATACACAACCAACGCGAGCGAGTGTAAAACAACATCAGGGTGGGCAGACACACAACCATCCCAAGTGTCAAATAACATCAGGGTGGGCAGACACACATCCAACACGAGTGTAAAATAACATCAGTGTGGGAAGATACACAACAAACCTGAGCGAGTGTAAAATAACATCAGGTTGGGCAGATACACAACAAACCCGAGTGTAAAATAACATCAGGGTGGGCAGGTACACAACCAACCCGAGTGTAAAATAACATCAGGGTGGGCAGATACACAACCAACCCGAGAGTAAAATAACATCAGGGTGGGCAGATGCACAACCAACCCGAGTGTAAAACAACATGAGAGCGGGCAGACACTCAACCAACCCGAGTGTAAAATAACATGAGGGCGGGCAGATACACAACCAACCCAAGTGTAAAATAACATCAGGGTGGGCAGATACACAATCAACCCGAGTGTAAAATAACATCAGGGTGGGCAGATACACAATCAACCCGAGTGTAAAATAACATCAGGGTGGACAGATACAAAACCAACCCGAGTGCAAAATAACATCAGGGTGGGCAGATACACAACCAACCCGAGCGAGTGTAAAATAACATGAGGGTGTGTGGACACACAACCATCCTGAATGTAAAATAACATCAGGGTGGGCAGATACACAACCAACCCGAGCGAGTGTAAAATAACATCAGGGTGGGTGGATACACAACCAACACGAGTGTAAAATAACATCAGGGTGGGCAGATACACAACGAACCCGAGTGTAAAATAACATCAGGGTGGGCAGAAACACAACCAAACCGAGCGAGTGTAAAATAACATAAGGGTGGGCAGATACACAACCAACAAAACCAAGTATAAAATAACATCAGGGTGGGCAGATAAACAACCAACCCGAGTGTAAAATAACATCAGGGTGGGCAGATACACTACCAACCCGAGCGAGTGTAAAATAACATCAGGGTGGGCATATACACAACCAAACTGAGCGAGTGTAAAATAACATCAGGTTGCGCAGATACACAACCAAACCTAGTGAGTGTAAAATAACATCAGGTTGCGCAGATACACTACCAACCCGAGTGAGTGTAAAATAACATCAGGGTGGGCAGACACAAAACCAACCTGAGCGAGTGTAAAATAACATCAGGGTGGTAAGATACAAAACCAACCCGAGCGAGTCTAAAATAACATCAGGGTGGGCAGAAACACAACCAACCCGAGCGAGTGTAAAATAACATCAGGGTGGGCACGTACACAACCAACCAGAGCGAGTGTAAAATAAAATCAGGGTGGGCAGATACACAACCAACCGAGCGACTGTAAAATAAAATTAGGGTGGAAAGATGCACAACCAACCCGAGTGTAAAATAACATCAGGGTGGGCAGATACACAAGCATCCTTAGTGTAAAATAACATCAGGGTGGGCAGATACACAACCAACATGAGCGAGTGTAAAATAACATCAGGGTGGGCAGATACACAACCAACGCGAGCGAGTGTAAAACAACATCAGGGTGGGCAGACACACAACCATCCCAAGTGTCAAATAACATCAGGGTGGGCAGACACACATCCAACACGAGTGTAAAATAACATCAGTGTGGGAAGATACACAACAAACCTGAGCGAGTGTAAAATAACATCAGGTTGGGCAGATACACAACAAACCCGAGTGTAAAATAACATCAGGGTGGGCAGGTACACAACCAACCCGAGTGTAAAATAACATCAGGGTGGGCAGATACACAACCAACCCGAGAGTAAAATAACATCAGGGTGGGCAGATGCACAACCAACCCGAGTGTAAAACAACATGAGAGCGGGCAGACACTCAACCAACCCGAGTGTAAAATAACATGAGGGCGGGCAGATACACAACCAACCCAAGTGTAAAATAACATCAGGGTGGGCAGATACACAATCAACCCGAGTGTAAAATAACATCAGGGTGGGCAGATACACAATCAACCCGAGTGTAAAATAACATCAGGGTGGACAGATACAAAACCAACCCGAGTGCAAAATAACATCAGGGTGGGCAGATACACAACCAACCCGAGCGAGTGTAAAATAACATGAGGGTGTGTGGACACACAACCATCCTGAATGTAAAATAACATCAGGGTGGGCAGATACACAACCAACCCGAGCGAGTGTAAAATAACATCAGGGTGGGTGGATACACAACCAACACGAGTGTAAAATAACATCAGGGTGGGCAGATACACAACGAACCCGAGTGTAAAATAACATCAGGGTGGGCAGAAACACAACCAAACCGAGCGAGTGTAAAATAACATAAGGGTGGGCAGATACACAACCAACAAAACCAAGTATAAAATAACATCAGGGTGGGCAGATAAACAACCAACCCGAGTGTAAAATAACATCAGGGTGGGCAGATACATAACCAACCCGAGTGAGTGTAAAATAACATCAGGGGGGGTGGATAGACAAGGAACCCGAGTGTAAAATAACATCAGAGTGGGCAGATACACAACCAACCCGAGAGTAAAATAACATCAGGATGGGCAGACACACAACCAACCAGAGTGAGTGTAAAAAAGCATCAGGGTTGGCAGACACACAACCAACCCGAGTGTAAAATAACATCAGGATGGGCAGACACACAACCAACCCGAGTGAGTGTAAAATAACATCAGGGTGGGTGGATAGACAACGAACCCGAGTGTAAAATAACTTCAGGGTGGGCAGATACACAACCAACCCAAGAGTAAAATAACATCAGGGTGGGCAGATACACAACCAACCAGAGTGTAAATTAACATCAGGGTGGGCAGATACACAACCAACCCGAGTGTAAAATAACATCAGAGTGGGCAGATACACAACCAACCCGAGTGTAAAATAACATCAGGGTGGGCAGATACACAACCAACCTGAGTGTGAAATTACATCAGGGTGGGCAGATACACAACCAACCCGAGTGTAAAATAACATCAGGGTGGGCAGATACACAACCAACCCAAGAGTAAAATAACATCAGGGTGGGCAGATGCACAACCAACCCGAGTGTAAAACAACATGAGCGCGTGCAGACAGTCATCCAACCCGAGTGTAAAATAACATGAGGGCGTGCAGATACACAACCAACCCAAGTGTAAAATATCATCAGGGTGGGCAGATACACAATCAACCCGAGTGTAAAATAACATCAGGGTGGGCAGATACACAATCAACCCGAGTGTAAAATAACATCAGGGTGGGCAGAAACACAACCATCCCGAGTGTAAAATAACATCAGGGTGGGCAGACACACAACCAACCCGAGTGTTAAATACATGAGGGTGGGCAGATACACAACCAACCCAAGTGTAAACTAACATCAGGGTGGGCAGATACACAATCAACCCGAGTGTAAAATAACATCAGGGTGGGCAGATACACAATAAACAAACCAGAGTGTAAAATAACATCAGGGTGGGCAGATACACAACCAACCCGAGTGTAAAATAACATCAGGGTGGGCAGGTACACAACCAACCCGAGTGTAAAATAACATCAGGGTGGGCAGATACACAACCAACCCGAGTGTAAAACAACATCAGGGTGGGCAGATACACAACCAACCCGAGTGTGAAATTACATCAGGGTGGGCAGATACACAACCAACCCGAGTGTAAAATAACATCAGGGTGGGCAGGTACACAACAAACCCGTGCGAGTGGAAAATAACATCAGGGTGGGCAGATTCACAATCAACCCGAGTGTAAAATAACATCAGGGTGGGCAGATACACAATCAACCCGAGCAAGTGTAAATTTATATCAGGCTGGGCAGATACACAATCAACCCAAGCAAGTGTAAAATTACATCTGGGTGGGCAGATAGACAACCAACCCGAGTGTAAAATAACGTCAGGGTGGGCAGACACACAGCCAACCCGAGCGAGTGTAAAATAACATCAGTGTGGGTGGATACACAAACATCCCGAGTGTAAAATAACATCAGATTGGGCAGATACACAACCAACCCGAGTATAAAATAACATCGGCGTAGGCAGATACACAACCAACAAACCCAAGTGTAAAATAACATCACGGTGGGCAGATACACAAACAACCCGAGCGAGTGTAAAATAACATCAGGGTGGGCAGAAAAACTACCACCCGGCGAGTAAAATAACATCAGGGTGGAGAGACACACAAACAACCCGAGTGTAAAATAACATCAGGGTGGGCAGATACACAACCAACCCGAGAGTAAAATAACATCAGGGTGGGCAGATGCACAACCAACCCGAGTGTAAACAACATGAGGGTGGGCAGACATTCAACCAACCCGAGTGTAAAATAACATGAGGGCGGGCAGATACACAACCAACCCAAATGTAAAATAACATCAGGGTGGGCAGATACAGAATCAACCCGAGTGTAAAATAACATCAGGGTGGGCAGATACACAATCAACCCGAGTGTAAAATAACATCAGGGTGGGAAGATACACAATCAACAAACCAGAGTGTAAAATAACATCAGGGTGGGCAGATACACAACCAACCCGAGTGTAAAATAACATCAGGGTGGGCAGATACACAACCAACCCGAGTGTAAAATAACATCAGGGTGGGCAGATACACAACCAACCCATGCGAGTGGAAAATAACATCAGGGTGGGCAGATACACAATCAACCCGAGTGTAAAATAACATCAGGGTGGGCAGATACACAATCAACCCGAGCGAGTGTAAAATTACATCAGGGTGGGCAGATACACAACCATCCCGAGTATAAAATTACATGAGGGTGGGCAGTCACACAACCATCCCAAGTTTAAAATAACATCAGGGTGGGCAGATACACAACCAAACTCAGTGTAAAATAACATGAGGGTGGGCAGGCACACAACCATCCCGAGTGTAAAATAACATCAGTGTGGGCAGACACACAACCATCCCGAGTGTAAAATAAAATCAGGGTGGGCAGACACACAACCAACCCGAGCGAGTGTAAAATAACATGAGGGTGGCCAGATACACAACCAACCCGAGCGAGTGTAAAATAACATCAGGGTGGGCAGACACTCAAACAACCCAAGTGTAAAATAACATCAGGGTGGGCAGATACACTACCAACCCGAGCGAGTGTAAAATAACATCAGGGTGGGCATATACACAACCAAACTGAGCGAGTGTAAAATAACATCAGGTTGCGCAGATACACAACCAAACCCAGTGAGTGTAAAATAACATCAGGTTGCGCAGATACACTACCAACCCGAGTGAGTGTAAAATAACATCAGGGTGGGCAGACACAAAACCAACCTGAGCGAGTGTAAAATAACATCAGGGTGGTAAGATACAAAACCAACCCGAGCGAGTCTAAAATAACATCAGGGTGGGCAGAAACACAACCAACCCGAGCGAGTGTAAAATAACATCAGGGTGGGCACGTACACAACCAACCAGAGCGAGTGTAAAATAAAATCAGGGTGGGCAGATACACAACCAACCGAGCGACTGTAAAATAAAATTAGGGTGGAAAGATGCACAACCAACCCGAGTGTAAAATAACATCAGGGTGGGCAGATACACAAGCATCCTTAGTGTAAAATAACATCAGGGTGGGCAGATACACAACCAACATGAGCGAGTGTAAAATAACATCAGGGTGGGCAGATACACAACCAACGCGAGCGAGTGTAAAACAACATCAGGGTGGGCAGACACACAACCATCCCAAGTGTCAAATAACATCAGGGTGGGCAGACACACATCCAACACGAGTGTAAAATAACATCAGGGTGGGAAGATACACAACAAACCTGAGCGAGTGTAAAATAACATCAGGTTGGGCAGATACACAACAAACCCGAGTGTAAAATAACATCAGGGTGGGCAGGTACACAACCAACCCGAGTGTAAAATAACATCAGGGTGGGCAGATGCACAACCAACCCGAGTTTAAAACAACATGAGAGCGGGCAGACACTCAACCAACCCGAGTGTAAAATAACATGAGGGCGGGCAGATACACAACCAACCCAAGTGTAAAATAACATCAGGGTGGGCAGATACACAATCAACCCGAGTGTAAAATAACATCAGGGTGGGCAGATACACAATCAACCCGAGTGTAAAATAACATCAGGGTGGACAGATACAAAACCAACCCGAGTGCAAAATAACATCAGGGTGGGCAGATACACAACCAACCCGAGCGAGTGTAAAATAACATGAGGGTGTGTGGACACACAACCATCCTGAATGTAAAATAACATCAGGGTGGGCAGATACACAACCAACCCGAGCGAGTGTAAAATAACATCAGGGTGGGTGGATACACAACCAACACGAGTGTAAAATAACATCAGGGTGGGCAGATACACAACGAACCCGAGTGTAAAATAACATCAGGGTGGGCAGAAACACAACCAAACCGAGCGAGTGTAAAATAACATAAGGGTGGGCAGATACACAACCAACAAAACCAAGTATAAAATAACATCAGGGTGGGCAGATAAACAACCAACCCGAGTGTAAAATAACATCAGGGTGGGCAGATACATAACCAACCCGAGTGAGTGTAAAATAACATCAGGGGGGGTGGATAGACAAGGAACCCGAGTGTAAAATAACATCAGAGTGGGCAGATACACAACCAACCCGAGAGTAAAATAACATCAGGATGGGCAGACACACAACCAACCAGAGTGAGTGTAAAAAAGCATCAGGGTTGGCAGACACACAACCAACCCGAGTGTAAAATAACATCAGGATGGGCAGACACACAACCAACCCGAGTGAGTGTAAAATAACATCAGGGTGGGTGGATAGACAACGAACCCGAGTGTAA
Source organism: Isurus oxyrinchus (assembly GCA_026770705.1). NCBI lineage: Eukaryota > Metazoa > Chordata > Chondrichthyes > Lamniformes > Lamnidae > Isurus > Isurus oxyrinchus. The sequence continues at coordinate 294,587 of JANJGN010000289.1, read as the reverse complement.
AATAACTTCAGGGTGGGCAGATACACAACCAACCCAAGAGTAAAATAACATCAGGGTGGGCAGATACACAACCAACCGGAGTGTAAATTAACATCAGGGTGGGCAGATACACAACCAACCCGAGTGTAAAATAACATCAGAGTGGGCAGATACACAACCAACCCGAGTGTAAAATAACATCAGGGTGGGCAGATACACAACCAACCTGAGTGTGAAATTACATCAGGGTGGGCAGATACACAACCAACCCGAGTGTAAAATAACATCAGGGTGGGCAGTTACACAACAAACCCGTGCGAGTGGAAAATAACATCAGGTTGGGCAGATACACAATCAACCCGAGTGTAAAATTACATCAGGCTGGGCAGATACACAATCAACCCAAACAAGTGTAAAATTACATCAGGGTGGGCAGATACACAACCTACCCGAGTGTAAAATAACGTCAGGGTGGGCAGACATACAACCAACCCGAGCGAGTGTAAAATAACATCATTGTGGGTGGATACACAACCATCCCGAGTGTAAAATAACATCAGGGTGGGCAGATACACAACCAACCCGAGTATAAAATAACATCAGCGTAGGCAGATACACCACCAACAAACCCAAGTGTAAAATAACATCACGGTGGGCAGATACACAAACAACCCGAGTGAGTGTAAAAAACATCAGAGTGGGCAGAAAAACTACCACCTGGCGAGTAAAATAACATCAGGGTGGAGAGACACACAACCAACCCGAGTGCAAAATAACATCAGGGTGGGCAGGTACACAACCGACCCGAGTGCAAAATAACATCAGGGTGGGCAGATAAACAACCAACCCGAGTGTAAAATAACATCAGGATGGGCAGACACACAACCAACCCGAGTAAGTGTAAAATAACATCAGGGTGGGTGGATAGACAACCAACCCGAGTGTAAAATATCATCAGGGTGGGCAGATACACAATCAACCCGAGTGTAAAATAACATCAGGGTGGGCAGATACACAATCAACCCGAGTGTAAAATAACATCAGGGTGGGCAGAAACACAACCATCCCGAGTGTAAAATAACATCAGGGTGGGCAGACACACAACCAACCCGAGTGTAAAATACATGAGGGTGGGCAGATACACAACCAACCCAAGTGTAAACTAACATCAGGGTGGGCAGATACACAATCAACCCGAGTGCAAAATAACATCAGGGTCGGCAGATACACAATCAACCCGAGTGTAAAATAACATCAGTGTGGGCAGATACACAATAAACAAACCAGAGTGTAAAATAACATCAGGGTGGGCAGATACACAACCAACCCGAGTGTAAAATAACATCAGGGTGGGCAGATAAACAACCAACCCGAGTGTAAAATAACATCAGGGTGGGCAGATACACAACCAACACGTGCGAGTGGAAAATAACATCAAGGTGGGCAGATACACAATCAACCCAAGTGTAAAATAACATCAGGGTGGGCAGATATACAATCAACCTGAGCGAGTGTAAAATTACATCAGGGTGGGCAGATACACAATCAAACCGAGTGTAAAATAACATCAGGGTGGGCAGATACACAATCAACCCAAGCGTGTGTAAAATTACATCAGGGTGGCCAGATACACAACCATCCCGAGTTTAAAATTACATGAGGGTGGGCAGACACACAACCATCCCTAGTGTAAAATAACATCAGGGTGGGCAGATACACAACCAAACTCATTGTAAAATAACGTCAGAGTGGGCAGACACACAACCATCCCGAGTGTAAAATAACATCTGGGTGGGCAGACACACAACCGTCCCGAGTGTAAAATAACATCAGGGTGGCCAGACACACAACCAACCCGAGCGAGTGTAAAATAACATCAGGGTGGCCAGATACACAACCAACCCGAGCGAGTGTAATATAACATCAGGGTGGGCAGACACTCAAACAACCCAAGTGTAAAATAACATCAGGGTGGGCAGATACACTACCAACCCGAGCGAGTGTAAAATAACATCAGGGTGGGCAGATACACAACCAACCTGAGCGAGTGTAAAATAACATTAGGTTGCGCAGATACACAACCAAACCGAGTGAGTGTTAAATAACATCAGGTTGCGCAGATACACTACCAACCCGAGTGAGTGTAAAATAACATCAGGGTGGGCAGACACACAACCAACCTGAGCGAGTGTAAAATAACATCAGGGTGTGAAGATACAAAACAAACCCGAGCGAGTGTACAATAACATCAGGGTGGGCAGAAACACAACCAACCCGAGCGAGTGTAAAATAACATCAGGGTGGGCAGGTACACAACCAACCAGAGCGAGTGTAAAATAACATCAGGGAGGGCAGATACACACCCAACCCGAGTGTAAAATAACATCAGTGTGGGCAGATACACAACCAACCCGAGTGTAAAATAACATCAGGGTGGGCAGATACACAACCAACCCGAGCGAGTGTAAAATAACATCAGGGTGGGCAGATACACAAACAACCCGAGCGAGTGTAAAATAACATCAGGGTGGGCAGACACACAACCAACCTGAGCGAGTGTAAAATAACATCAGGGTGGGCAGATATACAGGCATCCTTAGTGCAAAATAACATCAGGGTGGGCAGATACACAACCAAGCCGAGTGAGTGTAAAATAACATCAGGGTGGGCAGATACACAACCAACATGAGCGAGTGTAAAGTAACATCAGGGTGGGCAGGTACACAACCAACGCGAGCAAGTGTGAAATAACATCAGGGTGGGCAGACACACAACCATCCCAAGTGTCAAATAACATCAGGGTGGGCAGACACACATCCAACACGAGTGTAAAATAACATCAGGGTGGGAAGATACACAACAAACCTGAGCGAGTGTAAAATAACATCAGGTTGGGCAGATACACAACAAACCCGATGGTAAAATAACATCAGGGTGGAGAGATACAAAACCAACCCGAGTGCAAAATAACATGAGGGTGGGTGGACACACAACCATCCCGAATGTAAAATAACATCAGGGCGGGCAGATACACAACCAAACCGAGCGTGTGTAAAATAACATCAGGGTGGGTGGATACACAACCAACACGAGTGTAAAGTAACATCAGGGTGGGCAGATACATAACCAACCCGAGTGAGTGTAAAATATAATCAGGGTGGTTGGATAGACAAGGAACCCGAGTGTAAAATAACATCAGGGTGGGCAGATACACAACCAACCCGAGAGTAAAATAACATCAGGAAGGGCAGACACACAACCAACCAGAGTGAGTGTAAAAAAGCATCAGGGTGGGCAGACACACAACCAACCTGAGTGTAAAATAACATCAGGATGGGCAGACACACAACCAACCCGAGTGAGTGTAAAATAACATCAGGGTGGGTGGATAGACAACGAACCCGAGTGTAAAATAACATCAGGGTGGGCAGATACACAACCAACCCGAGAGTAAAATAACATCAGGGTGGGCAGATACACAACCAACCAGAGTGTAAAATAACATCAGGGTGGGCAGATTCACAACCGACCCGAGTGTAAAATAACATCAGGTTGGGCAGATACACAACCAACCCGAGTGAAAAATAACATCAGGGTGGGCAGGTACACAACCAACCCGAGTGTAAAATAACATCAGGGTGGGCAGATACACAACCAACCCGAGTGTAAAACAACATCAGGGTGGGCAGATACACAACCAACCCGAGTGTGAAATTACATCAGGGTGGGCAGATACACAACCAACCCGAGTGTAAAATAACATCAGGGTGGGCAGGTACACAACAAACCAGTGCGAGTGGAAAATAACATCAGGGTGGGCAGATACACAATCAACCCGAGTGTAAAATAACATCAGGGTGGGCAGATACACAATCAACCCGAGCAAGTGTAAAATTATATCAGGCTGGGCAGATACACAATCAACCCAAGCAAGTGTAAAATTACATCTGGATGGGCAGATACACACCCAACCCGAGTGTAAAATAACGTCAGGGTGGGCAGACACACAACCAACCCGAGCGAGTGTAAAATAACATCAGTGTGGGTGGATACACAAACATCCCGAGTGTAAAATAACATCAGATTCGGCAGATACACAACCAACCCGAGTATAAAATAACATCAGCGTAGGCGGATACACAACCAACAAACCCAAGTGTAAAATAACATCACGGTGGGCAGATACACAAACAACCCGAGCGAGTGTAAAATAACATCAGGGTGGGCAGAAAAACTACCACCCGGCGAGTAAAATAACATCAGGGTGGAGAGACACACAAACAACCCGAGTGTAAAATAACATCAGGGTGGGCAGATACACAACCAACCCGAGAGTAAAATAACATCAGGGTGGGCAGATGCACAACCAACCCGAGTGTAAACAACATGAGGGTGGGCAGACATTCAACCAACCCGAGTGTAAAATAACATGAGGGCGGGCAGATACACAACCAACCCAAGTGTAAAATAACATCAGGGTGGGCAGATACAGAATCAACCCGAGTGTAAAATAACATCAGGGTGGGCAGATACACAATCAACCGAGTGTAAAATAACATCAGGGTGGGAAGATACACAATCAACAAAACAGAGTGTAAAATAACATCAGGGTGGGCAGATACACAACCAACCCGAGTGTAAAATAACATCAGGGTGGGCAGATACACAACCAACCCGAGTGTAAAATAACATCAGGGTGGGCAGATACACAACCAACCCATGCGAGTGGAAAATAACATCAGGGTGGGCAGATACACAATCAACCCGAGTGTAAAATAACATCAGGGTGGGCAGATACACAATCAACCCGAGCGAGTGTAAAATTACATCAGGGTGGGCAGATACACAACCATCCCGAGTGTAAAATTACATGAGGGTGGGCAGTCACACAACCATCCCTAGTGTAAAATAACATCAGGGTGGGCAGATACACAACCAAACTCAGTGTAAAATAACATCAGGGTGGGCAGGCACACAACCATCCCGAGTGTAAAATAACATCAGTGTGGGCAGACACACAACCATCCCGAGTGTAAAATAACATCAGGGTGGGCAGACACACAACCAACCCGAGCGAGTGTAAAATAACATGAGGGTGGCCAGATACACAACCAACCCGAGCGAGTGTAAAATAACATCAGGGTGGGCAGACACTCAAACAACCCAAGTGTAAAATAACATCAGGGTGGGCAGATACACTACCAACCCGAGCGAGTGTAAAATAACATCAGGGTGGGCATATACACAACCAAACTGAGCGAGTGTAAAATAACATCAGGTTGCGCAGATACACAACCAAACCTAGTGAGTGTAAAATAACATCAGGTTGCGCAGATACACTACCAACCCGAGTGAGTGTAAAATAACATCAGGGTGGGTAGACACAAAACCAACCTGAGCGAGTGTAAAATAACATCAGGGTGGTAAGATACAAAACCAACCCGAGCGAGTCTAAAATAACATCAGGGTGGGCAGAAACACAACCAACCCGAGCGAGTGTAAAATAACATCAGGGTGGGCAGATACACAACCAACCCGAGCGAGTGTAAAATAACATCAGGGTGGGCAGATACACAACCAACCGAGCGACTGTAAAATAAAATTAGGGTGGAAAGATGCACAACCAACCCGAGTGTAAAATAACATCAGGGTGGGCAGATACACAAGCATCCTTAGTGTAAAATAACATCAGGGTGGGCAGATACACAACCAACATGAGCGAGTGTAAAATAACATCAGGGTGTGCAGATACACAACCAACGCGAGCGAGTGTAAAACAACATCAGGGTGGGCAGACACACATCCAACACGAGTGTAAAATAACATCAGGGTGGGAAGATACACAACAAACCTGAGCGAGTGTAAAATAACATCAGGTTGGGCAGATACACAACAAACCCGAGTGTAAAATAACATCAGGGTGGGCAGGTACACAACCAACCCGAGTGTAAAATAACATCAGGGTGGGCAGATACACAACCAACCCGAGAGTAAAATAACATCAGGGTGGGCAGATGCACAACCAACCCGAGTGTAAAACAACATGAGGGCGGGCAGACACTCAACCAACCCGAGTGTAAAATAACATGAGGGCGGGCAGATACACAACCAACCCAAGTGTAAAATAACATCAGGGTGGGCAGATACACAATCAACCCGAGTGTAAAATAACATCAGGGTGGGCAGATACACAATCAACCCGAGTGTAAAATAACATCAGGGTGGACAGATACAAAACCAACCCGAGTGCAAAATAACATCAGGGTGGGCAGATACACAACCAACCCGAGCGAGTGTAAAATAACATGAGGGTGTGTGGACACACAACCATCCCGAATGTAAAATAACATCAGGGTGGGCAGATACACAACCAACCCGAGCGAGTGTAAAATAACATCAGGGTGGGTGGATACACAACCAACACGAGTGTAAAATAACATCAGGGTGGGCAGATACACAACGAACCCGAGTGTAAAATAACATCAGGGTGGGCAGAAACACAACCAAACCGAGCGAGTGTAAAATAACATAAGGGTGGGCAGATACACAACCAACAAAACCAAGTTTAAAATAACATCAGGGTGGGCAGATAAACAACCAACCCGAGTGTAAAATAACATCAGGGTGGGCAGATACATAACCAACCCGAGTGAGTGTAAAATAACATCAGGGGGGGTGGATAGACAAGGAACCCGAGTGTAAAATAACATCAGAGTGGACAGATACACAACCAACCCGAGAGTAAAATAACATCAGGATGGGCAGACACACAACCAACCAGAGTGAGTGTAAAAAAGCATCAGGGTTGGCAGACACACAACCAACCCGAGTGTAAAATAACATCAGGATGGGCAGACACACAACCAACCTGAGTGAGTGTAAAATAACATCAGGGTGGGTGGATAGACAACGAACCCGAGTGTAAAATAACTTCAGGGTGGGCAGATACACAACCAACCCAAGAGTAAAATAACATCAGGGTGGGCAGATACACAACCAACCGGAGTGTAAATTAACATCAGGGTGGGCAGATACACAACCAACCCGAGTGTAAAATAACATCAGAGTGGGCAGATACACAACCAACCCGAGTGTAAAATAACATCAGGGTGGGCAGATACACAACCAACCTGAGTGTGAAATTACATCAGGGTGGGCAGATACACAACCAACCCGAGTGTAAAATAACATCAGGGTGGGCAGTTACACAACAAACCCGTGCGAGTGGAAAATAACATCAGGTTGGGCAGATACACAATCAACCCGAGTGTAAAATTACATCAGGCTGGGCAGATACACAATCAACCCAAACAAGTGTAAAATTACATCAGGGTGGGCAGATACACAACCTACCCGAGTGTAAAATAACGTCAGGGTGGGCAGACACACAACCAACCCGAGCGAGTGTAAAATAACATCATTGTGGGTGGATACACAACCATCCCGAGTGTAAAATAACATCAGGGTGGGCAGATACACAACCAACCCGAGTATAAAATAACATCAGCGTAGGCAGATACACAACCAACAAACCCAAGTGTAAAATAACATCACGGTGGGCAGATACACAAACAACCCGAGTGAGTGTAAAAAACATCAGAGTGGGCAGAAAAACTACCACCTGGCGAGTAAAATAACATCAGGGTGGAGAGACACACAACCAACCCGAGTGCAAAATAACATCAGGGTGGGCAGGTACACAACCGACCCGAGTGCAAAATAACATCAGGGTGGGCAGATAAACAACCAACCCGAGTGTAAAATAACATCAGGATGGGCAGACACACAACCAACCCGAGTAAGTGTAAAATAACATCAGGGTGGGTGGATATACAACCAACCCGAGTGTAAAATAACATCAGGGTGGGCAGAAACACAACCAACCCAAGAGTAAAATAACATCAGGGTGGGCAGATGCACAACCAACCCGAGTGTAAAACAACATGAGCGCGTGCAGACAGTCATCCAACCCGAGTGTAAAATAAGATGAGAGCGTGCAGATACACAACCAACCCAAGTGTAAAATATCATCAGGGTGGGCAGATACACAATCAACCCGAGTGTAAAATAACATCAGGGTGGGCAGATACACAATCAACCCGAGTGTAAAATAACATCAGGGTGGGCAGAAACACAACCATCCCGAGTGTAAAATAACATCAGGGTGGGCAGACACACAACCAACCCGAGTGTAAAATACTTGAGGGTGGGCAGATACACAACCAACCCAAGTGTAAACTAACATCAGGGTGGGCAGATACACAATCAACCCGAGTGTAAAATAACATCAGGGTGGGCAGATACACAATCAACCCGAGTGTATAATAACATCAGGGTGGGCAGATACACAATAAACAAACCAGAGTGTAAAATAACATCAGGGAGGGCAGATACACAACCAACCCGAGTGTAAAATAACATCAGGGTGGGCAGATACACAACCAACCCGAGTTTAAAATAACATCAGGGTGGGCAGATACACAACCAACACGTGCGAGTGGAAAATAACATCAAGGTGGGCAGATACACAATCAACCCGAGTGTAAAATAACATCAGTGTGGGCAGATACACAATCAACCTGAGCGAGTGTAAAATTACATCAGGGTGGGCAGATACACAATCAAACCGAGTGTAAAATAACATCAGGGTGGGCAGATACACAACCAACCCAAGCGTGTGTAAAATTACATCAGGGTGGCCAGATACACAACCATCCCGAGTGTAAAATTACATGAGGGTGGGCAGACACACAACCATTCCTAGTGTAAAATAACATCGGGGTGGGCAGATACACAACCAAACTCAGTGTAAAATAACGTCAGGGTGGGCAGACACACAACCATCCCGAGAGTAAAATATCATCTGGGTGGGCAGACACACAACCGTCCCGAGTGTAAAATAACATCAGGGTGGCCAGACACACAACCAACCTGAGCGAGTGTAAAATAACATCAGGGTGGCCAGATACACAACCAACCCGAGCGAGTGTAAAATAACATCAGGGTGGGCAGACACTCAAACAACCCAAGTGTAAAATAACATCAGGGTGGGCAGATACACTACCAACCCGAGCGAGTGTAAAATAACATCAGGGTGGGCAGATACACAACCAACCTGAGCGAGTGTAAAATAACATTAGGTTGCGCAGATACACAACCAAACCGAGTGAGTGTTAAATAACATCAGGTTGCGCAGATACACTACCAACCCGAGTGAGTGTAAAATAACATCAGGGTGGGCAGAAACACAACCAACCCGAGCGAGTGTAAAATAACATCAGGGTGGGCAGGTACACAACCAACCAGAGCGAGTGTAAAATAACATCAGGGAGGGCAGATACACACCCAACCCGAGTGTAAAATAACATCAGTGTGGGCAGATACACAACCAACCCGAGTGTAAAATAACATCAGGGTGGGCAGATACACAACCAACCCGAGCGAGTGTAAAATAACATCAGGGTGGGCAGATACACAAACAACCCGAGCGAGTGTAAAATAACATTAGGGTGGAAAGATACACAACCAACCTGAGCGAGTGTAAAATAACATCAGGGTGGGCAGATACACAAGCATCCTTAGTGTAAAATAACATCAGGGTGGGCAGATACACAAGCAAGCCGAGTGAGTGTAAAATAACATCAGGGTGGGCAGATACACAACCAACATGAGCGAGTGTAAAGTAACATCAGGGTGGGCAGGTACACAACCAACGCGAGCAAGTGTGAAATAACATCAGGGTGGGCAGACACACAACCATCCCAAGTGTCAAATAACATCAGGGTGGGCAGACACACATCCAACACGAGTGTAAAATAACATCAGGGTGGGAAGATACACAACAAACCTGAGCGAGTGTAAAATAACATCAGGTTGGGCAGATACACAACAAACCCGAGTGTAAAATAACATCAGGGTGGAGAGATACAAAACCAACCCGAGTGCAAAATAACATCAGGGTGGGTGGACACACAACCATCCCGAATGTAAAATAACATCAGAGTGGGCAGATACACAACCAACCCGAGCGTGTGTAAAATAACATCAGGGTGGGTGGATACACAACCAACACGAGTGTAAAGTAACATCAGGGTGGGCAGATACATAACCAACCCGAGTGAGTGTAAAATAAAATCAGGGTGGTTGGATAGACAAGGAACCCGAGTGTAAAATAACATCAGGGTGGGCAGATACACAACCAAACCGAGAGTAAAATAACATCAGGAAGGGCAGACACACAACCAACCAGAGTGAGTGTAAAAAAGCATCAGGGTGGGCAGACACACAACCAACCTGAGTGTAAAATAACATCAGGATGGGCAGACACACAACCAACCCGAGTGAGTGTAAAATAACATCAGGGTGGGTGGATAGACAACGAACCCGAGTGTAAAATAACATCAGGGTGGGCAGATACACAACCAACCCGAGAGTAAAATAACATCAGGGTGGGCAGATACAAAACCAACCAGAGTGTAAAATAACATCAGGTTGGGCAGATACACAACCGACCCGAGTGTAAAATAACATCAGGTTGGGCAGATACACAACCAACCCGAGTGAAAAATAACATCAGGGTGGGCAGGTACACAACCAACCCGAGATGTAAAATAACATCAGGGTGGGCAGATACACAACCAACCCGAGTGTGAAATTACATCAGGGTGGGCAGATACACAACCAACCCGAGTGTAAAATAACATCAGGGTGGGCAGGTACACAACAAACCCGTGCGAGTGGAAAATAACATCAGGGTGGGCAGATACACAATCAACCCGAGTGTAAAATAACATCAGGGTGGGCAGATACACAATCAACCCGAGCAAGTGTAAAATTATAACAGGCTGGGCAGATACACAATCAACCCAAGCAAGTGTAAAATTACATCTGGGTGGGCAGATACACAACCAACCCGAGTGTAAAATAACGTCAGGGTGGGCAGACACACAACCAACCCGAGCGAGTGTAAAATAACATCAGTGTGGGTGGATACACAAACATCCCGAGTGTAAAATAACATCAGGGTGGGCAGATACACAACCAACCCGAGTATAAAATAACATCAGCGTAGGCAGATACACAACCAACAAACCCAAGTGTAAAATAACATCACGGTGGGCAGATACACAAACAACCCAAGCGAGTGTAAAATAACATCAGGGTGGGCAGAAAAACTACCACCCGGCGAGTAAAATAACATCAGGGTGGAGAGACACACAAACAACCCGAGTGTAAAATAACATCAGGGTGGGCAGATACACAACCAACCCGAGAGTAAAATAACATCAGGGTGGGCAGATGCACAACCAACCCGAGTGTAAAATAACATCAGGGTGGGCAGATACACAACCAACCCATGCGAGTGGAAAATAACATCAGGGTGGGCAGATACACAATCAACCCGAGTGTAAAATAACATCAGGGTGGGCAGATACACAATCAACCCGAGCGATTGTAAAATTACATCAGGGTGGGCAGATACACAACCATCCCGAGTGTAAAATTACATGAGGGTGGGCAGTCACACAACCATCCCTAGTGTAAAATAACATCAGGGTGGGCAGATACACAACCAAACTCAGTGTAAAATAACATCAGGGTGGGCAGGCACACAACCATCCCGAGTGTAAAATAACATCAGTGTGGGCAGACACACAACCATCCCGAGTGTAAAATAACATCAGGGTGGGCAGACACACAACCAACCCGAGCGAGTGTAAAATAACATGAGGGTGGCCAGATACACAACCAACCCGAGCGAGTGTAAAATAACATCAGGGTGGGCAGACACTCAAACAACCCAAGTGTAAAATAACATCAGGGTGGGCAGATACACTACCAACCCGAGCGAGTGTAAAATAACATCAGGGTGGGCATATACACAACCAAACTGAGCGAGTGTAAAATAACATCAGGTTGCGCAGATACACAACCAAACCTAGTGAGTGTAAAATAACATCAGGTTGCGCAGATACACTACCAACCCGAGTGAGTGTAAAATAACATCAGGGTGGGCAGACACACAACCAACCTGAGCGAGTGTAAAATAACATCAGGGTGGTAAGATACAAAACCAACTCGAGCGAGTGTAAAATAACATCAGGGTGGGCAGAAACACAACCAACCCGAGCGAGTGTAAAATAACATCAGGGTGGGCAGGTACACAACCAACCAGAGCGAGTGTAAAATAACATCAGGGAGGGCAGATATACACCCAACCCGAGTGTAAGATAACATCAGTGTGGACAGACACACAACCAACCCGAGTGTAAAATAACGTCAGGGTGGGCAGATACACAACCAACCCGAGCGAGTGTAAAATAACATCAGTGTGGGCAGATAGACAACCAACCCGAGCGAGAGTAAAATAACATCAGGGTGGGCAGATACACAACCAACCCGAGTGTAAAATAACATCAGGGTGGGCAGGTACACAACAAACCCGTGCGAGTGGAAAATAACATCAGGGTGGGCAGATACACAATCAACCCGAGTGTAAAATAACATCAGGGTGGGCAGATACACAATCAACCCGAGCAAGTGTAAAATTATATCAGGCTGGGCAGATACACAATCAACCCAAGCAAGTGTAAAATTACATCTGGGTGGGCAGATACACAACCAACCCGAGTGTAAAATAACGTCAGGGTGGGCAGACACACAACCAACCCGAGCGAGTGTAAAATAACATCAGTGTGGGTGGATACACAAACATCCCGAGTGTAAAATAACATCAGGGTGGGCAGATACACAACCAACCCGAGAATAAAATAACATCAGGGTGGGCAGATGCACAACCAACCCGAGTGTAAACAACATGAGAGTGGGCAGACATTCAACCAACCCGAGTGTAAAATAACATGAGGGCGGGCAGATACACAACCAACCCAAGTGTAAAATAACATTAGGGTGGGCAGATACAGAATCAAAACGAGTTTAAAATAACATCAGGGTGGGCAGATACACAACAAACCCGTGCGAGTGGAAAATAACATCAGGGTGGGCAGATACACAATCAACCCGAGTGTAAAATAACATCAGGGTGGGCAGATACACAATCAACCCGAGCAAGTGTAAAATTATATCAGGCTGGGCAGATACACAATCAACCCAAGCAAGTGTAAAATTACATCTGGGTGGGCAGATACACAACCAACCCGAGTGTAAAATAACGTCAGGGTGGGAAGATACACAATCAACAAACCAGAGTGTAAAATAACATCAGGGTGGGCAGATACACAACCAACCCGAGGGTAAAATAACATCAGGGTGGGCAGATACACAACCAACCCGAGTGTAAAATAACATCAGGGTGGGCAGATACACAACCAACCCATGCGAGTGGAAAATAACATCAGGGTGGGCAGATACACAATCAACCCGAGTGTAAAATAACATCAGGGTGGGCAGGTACACAATCAACACTGCGAGTGTAAAATTACATCAGGGTGGGCAGATACACAACCATCCCGAGTGTAAAATTACATGAGGGTGGGCAGTCACACAACCATCCCTAGTGTAAAATAACATCAGTGTGGGCAGATACACAACCAAACTCAATGTAAAATAACATCAGGGTGGGCAGGCACACAACCATCCCGAGTGTAAAATAACATCAGTGTGGGCAGACACACAACCATCCCGAGTGTAAAATAACATCAGGGTGGGCAGACACACAACCAACCCGAGCGAGTGTAAAATAACATGAGGGTGGCCAGATACACAACCAACCCGAGCGAGTGTAAAATAACATCAGGGTGGGCAGACACTCAAACAACCCAAATGTAAAATAACATCAGGGTGGGCAGATACACTACCAACCCGAGCGAGTGTAAAATAACATCAGGGTGGGCATATACACAACCAAACTGAGCGAGTGTAAAATAACATCAGGTTGCGCAGATACACAACCAAACCTAGTGATTGTAAAATAACATCAGGTTGCGCAGATACACTACCAACCCGAGTGAGTGTAAAATAACATCAGGGTGGGCAGACACAAAACCAACCTGAGCGAGTGTAAAATAACATCAGGGTGGTAAGATACAAAACCAACTCGAGCGAGTGTAAAATAACATCAGGGTGGGCAGAAACACAACCAACCCGAGCGAGTGTAAAATAACATCAGGGTGGGCAGGTACACAACCAACCAGAGCGAGTGTAAAATAACATCAGGGAGGGCAGATACACACCCAACCCGAGTGTAAGATAACATCAGTGTGGACAGACACACAACCAACCCGAGTGTAAAATAACGTCAGGGTGGGCAGATACACAACCAACCCAAGCGAGTGTAAAATAACATCAGTGTGGGCAGATAGACAACCAACCCGAGCGAGTGTAAAATAACATCAGGGTGGGAAGATACACAACCAACCCGAGTGTAAAATAACATCAGGGTGGGCAGATACACAAGCATTCTGAGTGTAAAATAACATCAGGGTGGGCAGATACACAATCACCATCCAGAGTGTAAAATAACATCAGGGTGGGCAGATACACAATCAACCCGAGTGTAAAATAACATCAGGGTGGGCAGATACACAACCAACCCGAGTGTAAAATAACATCAGAGTGGCAGATACACAACCAACCTGTGCGAGTGGAAAATAACATCAGGGTGGGCAGATACACAATCAACCCGAGTGTAAAATAACATCAGGTGGGCAGACACTCAACCAACCCGAGTGTAAAATAACATGAGGGTGGGCAGATACACAACCAACCCAAGTGTAAAATAACATCAGGATGAGCAGATACACAATCAACCCGAGTGTAAAATAACATCAGGGTGGGAAGATACACAACCAACCCGAATGTAAAATAACATCAGGGTGGGCAGATACACAAGCATTCTGAGTGTAAAATAACATCAGGTTGGGCAGATACACAAACAACCCGCGAGTAAAATAACATCAGGGTGGGCAGACACTCAACCAACCCGAGTGTAAAATAACATGAGGGTGGGCAGATACACAACCAACCCAAGTGTAAAATAACATCAGGATGGGCAGATACACAATCAACCCGAGTGTAAAATAACATCAAGGTGGGCAGATACACAATCAACCCGAGTGCAAAATAACATCAGGGTGGGCAGATACACAACCATTCCGAGTGTAAAATTACATGAGGGTGGGCAGACACACAACCATCCCTAGTGTAAAATAATATCAGGGCGGGCAAATACACAACCAAACTCAGTGTAAAAGAACATCAGGGTGGGCAGACACACAACCATCCCGAGTGTTAAATCACATCAGGGTGGGCAGACACACAACCATCGCGAGTGTAAAATAACATCAGGGTGGGCAGATAGACAACCAACCCGAGCGAGTGTCAAATAACATCAGGGTGGGAAGATACACAACCAACCCGAGTGTAAAATAACATCAGGGTGGGCAGATACACAAGCATTCTGAGTGTAAAATAACATGAGGTTGGGCAGATACACAACCAACCCGAGAGTAAAATAACATCAGGGTTGGCAGATGCACAACGAACCCGAGTGTAAAATAACATCAGGGTGGGCAGACACTCAACCAACCCAAGTGTAAAATTACATGAGGGTGGGCAGTCACACAACCTTCCCTAGTGTAAAATAACATCAGGGTGGGCAGATACACAACCAAACTCAGTGTAAAATAACATCAGGGTGGGCAGGCACACAACCATCCCGAGTGTAAAATAACATCAGGTTGGGCAGATACACAACCAACCCGAGTGTAGAATAACATCAGAGTGGCAGATACACAACCAACCCGTGCGAGTGGAAAATAACATCAGGGTGGGCAGATACACAATCAACCCGAGTGTAAAATAACATCAGGGTGGGCAGATACACAATCAACCCGAGCGAGTGTAAAATTACATCAGGGTGGGCAGATACACAACCATCCCGAGTGTAAAATTACATGAGGGTGGGCAGACACACAACCATCCCTAGTGTAAAATAATATCAGGGCGGGCAGATACACAACCAAACTCAGTGTAAAATTACATCAGGGTGGGCAGATACACAACCATCCCGAGTGTAAAATTACATGAGGGTGGGCAGACACACAACCATCCCTAGTGTAAAATAATATCAGGGCGGGCAGATACACAACCAAACTCAGTGTAAAATAACATCAGGGTGGGCAGATGCACAACGAACCCGAGTGTAAAATAACATCAGGGTGGGCAGACACTCAACCAACCCGAGTGTAAAATAACATGAGGGTGGGCAGATACACAACCAACCCAAGTGTAAAATAACATCTGGATGGGCAGATACACAATCAACCCGAGTGTAAAATAACATCAGGGTGGGCAGATACACAATCAACCCGAGTGTAAAATAACACCAGGGTGGGCAGATACACAATCAACAAATCAGAGTGTAAAATAACATCAGGGTGGGCAGATACACAACCAACCCGAGTGTAAAATAACATCAGGGTGGGCAGATACACAACCAACCCGAGTGTAAATAACATCAGGGTGGGCAGATACACAACCAACCCGAGTGTAAAATAACATCAGGGTGGGCAGATACACAACCAACCCATGCGAGTGGAAAATAACATCAGGGTGGGCAGATACACAATCAACCTGAGTGTAAAATAACATCAGGGTGGGCAGATACACAATCCACCCGAGCGATTGTAAAATTACATCAGGGTGGGCAGATACACAACCATCCCGAGTGAAAATTACATGAGGGTGGGCAGTCACACAACCATCACTAGTGCAAAATAACATCAGGGTGGGCAGATACACAACCAAACTCAATGTAAAATAACATCAGGGTGGGCAGGCACACAACCATCCCGAGTGTAAAATAACATCAGTGTGGGCAGACACACAACCAACCAGAGTGTAAAATAACGTCAGGGTGGGCACATACACAACCAACCCGAGCGAGTGTAAAATAACATCAGGGTGGGCAGATAGACAACCAACCCGAGCGAGTGTAAAATAACATCAGGGTGGGCAGATGCACAACGAACCCGAGTGTAAAATAACATCAGGGTGGGCAGACACTCAACCAACCCGAGTGTAAAATTACATGAGGGTGGGCAGTCACACAACCTTCCCTAGTGTAAAATAACATCAGGGTGGGCAGATACACAACCAAACTCAGTGTAAAATAACATCAGGGTGGGCAGGCACACAACCATCCCGAGTGTAAAATAACATCAGGGTGGGCAGATACACAATCAACAAACCAGAGTGTAAAACAACATCAGGGTGGGCAGATACACAACCAACCCGAGTGTAAAATAATATCAGGGCGGGCAGTTACACAACCAAACTCAGTGTAAAATAACATCAGGGTGGGCAGACACACAACCATCCCGAGTGTTAAATCACATCAGCGTGGGCAGACACACAACCGTCCCGAGTGTAAAATAACATCAGGGTGGGCAGACACACAACCAACCCGAGCGAGTGTAAAATAACATCAGGGTGGGCAGATACACAACCAACATGAGCGAGTGTAAAATAACATTAGGGTGGGCAGATACACAACCAACCCGAGCGAGTGTAAAATAACATCAGGGTGGGCAGACACACAACCATCCCAAGAGTCAAATAACATCAGGTTGGGCAGACAAACATCCAACACGAGTGTAAAACAACATCAGGGTGGGCAGATACACAATCAACCCGAGCGAGTGCAAAATTACATCAGGGTGGGCAGATACACAACCAACCAGAGTGTAAAATAACATCAGGGTGGGCAGATACACAACCGACCCGAGTGTAAAATAACATCAGAGTGGGCAGATACACAACCGACCCGAGTGCAAAATAACATCAGGTTGGGCAGACACACAACCAACCCGAGTGAAAAATAACATCAGTGTGGGCAGGTACACAACCAGCCCGAGTGTAAAATAACATCACGGTGGGCAGATACACAACCAACCCGAGTGTAAAATAACATCAGGTGGGCAGATACACAACCAACCCGAGTGTGAAATTACATCAGGGTGGGCAGATACACAACCAACCCGAGTGTAAAATAACATCAGGGTGGGCAGGTACACAACAAACCCGTGCGAGTGGAAAATAACAACAGGGTGGGCAGATACACAATCAACCCGAGTGTAAAATAACATCAGGGTGGGCAGATACACAATCAACCCGAGCAAGTGTAAAATTACATCAGGCTGGGCAGATATACAACCAACCCAAGCAAGTGTAAAATTACATCTGGGTGGGCAGATACACAACCAACCCGAGTGTAAAATCACGTCAGGGTGGGCAGACACACAACCAACCCGAGCGAGTGTAAAATAAAATCAGTGTGGGTGTATACACAACCATCCCGAGTGTAAAATAACATCAGGGTGGGCAGATACACAAACAACCCGAGTATAAAATAACATCAGCGTAGGCAGATACACAACCAACAAACCCAAGTGTAAAATAACATCACGGTGGGCAGATACACAAACAACCCGAGCGAGTGTAAAATAACATCAGGGTGGGCAGAAAAACTGCCACCCGGCGAGTAAAATAACATCAGGGTGGAGAGACACACAACCAACCCGAGTGTAAAATAACATCAGGGTGGGCAGGTACACAACCGACCCGAGTGCAAAATAACATGAGGGTGGGCAGATAAACAACCAACCCGAGTGTAAAATAACATCAGGATGGGCAGACACAAAACCAACCCGAGTAAGAGTAAAATAACATCAGGGTGTGTGGATACACAACCAACCCGAGTGTAAAATAACATCAGGGTGGGCAGATACACAACCAACCCGAGAGTAAAATAACATCAGGGTGGGCAGATGCACAACCAACCCGAGTGTAAAACAACATGAGGGCGGGCAGACACTCAACCAACCCGAGTGTAAAATAACATGAGGGCGGGCAGATACACAACCAACCCATGTGTAAAATAACATCAGGGTGGACAGATACACAATCAACCCGAGTGTAAAATGACATCAGCGTGGGCAGATACACAATCAACCCGAGTGTAAAATAACATCAGGGTGGGAAGATACACAATCAACAAACCAGAGTGTAAAATAACATCAGGGTGGGCAGATACACAACCAACCCGAGTGTAAAATAACATCAGGGTGGGCAGATACACAACCAACCCGAGTGTAAAATAACATCAGGGTGGGCAGATACACAACCAACATGAGCGAGTGTAAAATAACATTAGGGTGGGCAGATACACAACCAACACGAGCGAGTGTAAAATAACATCAGGGTGGAGAGACACACAACCAACCCGAGTGTAAAATAACATCAGGGTGGGCAGATACACAACCAACCCGAGAGTAAAATAACATCAGGGTGGGCAGATGCACAACCAACCCGAGTGTAAAACAACATGAGGGCGGGCAGACATTCAACCAACCCGAGTGTAAAATAACATGAGGGCGGGCAGATACACAACCAACCCAAGTGTAAAATAACATCAGGGTGGGCAGATACACAATCAACTCGAGTGTAAAATAACATCAGGGTGGGCAGATACACAATCAACCCGAGTGTAAAAAAACATCAGGGTGGGAAGATACACAATCAACAAACCAGAGTGTAAAATAACATCAGGGTGGGCAGATACACAACCAACCCGAGTGTAAAATAACATCAGGGTGGGCAGATACACAACCAACCCGAGTGTAAAATAACATCAGGGTGGGCAGATACACAACCAACCCATGCGAGTGGAAAATAACATCAGGGTGGGCAGATACACAATCAACCCGAGTGTAAAATAACTTCAGGGTGGGCAGATACACAATCAACCCGAGCGAGTGTAAAATTACATCAGGGTGGGCAGATACACAACCATCCCGAGTGTAAAATTACATGAGGGTGGGCAGTCACACAACCATCACTAGTGTAAAATAACATCAGGGTGGGCAGATACACAACCAAACTCAGTGTAAAATAACATCAGGGTGGGCAGGCACACAACCATCCCGAGTGTAAAATAACATCAGTGTGGGCAGACACACAACCATCCCGAGTGTAAAATAACATCAGGGTGGGCAGACACACAACCAACCCGAGCGCGTGCAAAATAACATCAGGGTGGCCAGATACACAACCAACCCGAGCGAGTGTAAAATAACATCAGGGTGGGCAGACACTCACACAACCCAAGTGTAACATAACATCAGGGTGGGCAGATACACTACCAAGCCGAGCGAGTGTAAAATAACATCAGGGTGGGCATATACACAACCAACCTGAGCGAGTGTAAAATAACATCAGGTTGCGCAGATACACAACCAAACCTAGTGAGTGTAAAATAACATCAGGTTGCGCAGATACACTACCAACCCGAGTGAGTGTAAAATAACATCAGGGTGGGCAGACACACAACCAACCTGAGCGAGTGTAAAATAACATCAGGGTGGGAAGATACAAAACCAACTCGAGCGAGTGTAAAATAACATCAGGGTGGGCAGAAACACAACCAACCCGAGCGAGTGTAAAATAACATCAGGGTGGGCAGGTACACAACCAACCAGAGCGAGTGTAAAATAACATCAGGGAGGGCAGATACACACCCAACCCGAGTGTAAGATAACATCAGTGTGGGCAGACACACAACCAACCCGAGAGTAAAATAACGTCAGGGTGGGCACATACACAACCAACCCGAGCGAGTGTAAAATAACATGAGGGAGGGAAGATACACAACCAACCCTAGTGTAAAATAACATCAGGGTGGGAAGATACACAACCAACCCGAGTGTAAAATAACATCAGGGTGGGCAGATACACAAGCATTCTGAGTGTAAAATAACATCAGGTTGGGCAGATACACAACCAACCCGAGAGTAAAATAACATCAGGGTGGGCAGATGCACAACCAACCCGAGTGTAAAATAACATGAGGGTGGGCAGATACACATCCAACCCAAGTGTAAAATAACATCAGGATGGGCAGATACACAATCAACCCGAGTGTAAAATAACATCAGGTTGGGCAGATACACAATCAACCCGAGTGTAAAATAACATCAGGGTGGGAAGATACACAATCAACAAATCAGAGTGTAAAATAACATCAGGGTGGGCAGATACACAACCAACCCGAGTGTAAAATAACATCAGGGTGGGCAGGCACACAACCATCCCGAGTGTAAAATAACATCAGTGTGGGCAGACACACAACCATCCCGAGTGTAAAATAACATCAGGGTGGGCAGACACACAACCAACCTGAGCGCGTGTAAAATAACATCAGGGTGGCCAGATACACAACCAACCCGAGCGAGTGTAAAATAACATCAGGGTGGGCAGACTCTCAAACAACCCAAGTGTAAAATAACATCAGGGTGGGCAGTTACACTACCAACCCGAGCGAGTGTAAAATAACATCAGGGTGGGCATATACACAACCAACCTGAGCGAGTGTAAAATAACATCAGGTTGCGCAGATACACAACCAAACCTAGTGAGTGTAAAATAACATCAGGTTGCGCAGATACACTACCAACCCGAGTGAGTGTAAAATAACATCAGGGTGGGCAGACACACAACCAACCTGAGCGAGTGTAAAATAACATCAGGGTGGGAAGATACAAAACCAACTCGAGCGAGTGTAAAATAACATCAGGGTGGCAGAAACACAACCAACCCGAGCGAGTGTAAAATAACATCAGGGTGGGCAGGTACACAACCAACCAGAGCGAGTGTAAAATAACATCAGGGAGGGCAGATACACACCCAACCCGAGTGTAAGATAACATCAGTGTGGGCAGACACACAACCAACCCGAGTGTAAAATAACGTCAGGGTGGGCACATACACAACCAACCCGAGCGAGTGTAAAATAACATCAGGGTGGGCAGATAGACAACCAACCCGAGCGAGTGTAAAATAACATCAGGGTGGGAAGATACACAACCAAACCGAGTGTACAATAACATCAGGGTGGGCAGATACACAAGCATTCTGAGTGTAAAATAACATCAGGTTGGGCAGATACACAACCAACCCGAGAGTAAAATAACATCAGGGTGGGCAGATGCACAACGAACCCGAGTGTAAAATAACATCAGGGTGGGCAGACACTCAACCAACCCGAGTGTAAAATAACATGAGGGTGGGCAGATACACAACCAACCCAAGTGTAAAATAACATCTGGATGGGCAGATACACAATCAACCCGAGTGTAAAATAACATCAGGGTGGGCAGATACACAATCAACCCGAGTGTAAAATAACACCAGGGTGGGCAGATACACAATCAACAAATCAGAGTGTAAAATAACATCAGGGTGGGCAGATACACAACCAACCCGAGTGTAAAATAACATCAGGGTGGGCAGATACACAACCAACCCGAGTGTAAATAACATCAGGGTGGGCAGATACACAACCAACCCGAGTGTAAAATAACATCAGGGTGGGCAGATACACAACCAACCCATGCGAGTGGAAAATAACATCAGGGTGGGCAGATACACAATCAACCTGAGTGTAAAATAACATCAGGGTGGGCAGATACACAATCCACCCGAGCGATTGTAAAATTACATCAGGGTGGGCAGATACACAACCATCCCGAGTGAAAATTACATGAGGGTGGGCAGTCACACAACCATCACTAGTGCAAAATAACATCAGGGTGGGCAGATACACAACCAAACTCAATGTAAAATAACATCAGGGTGGGCAGGCACACAACCATCCCGAGTGTAAAATAACATCAGTGTGGGCAGACACACAACCAACCAGAGTGTAAAATAACGTCAGGGTGGGCACATACACAACCAACCCGAGCGAGTGTAAAATAACATCAGGGTGGGCAGATAGACAACCAACCCGAGCGAGTGTAAAATAACATCAGGGTGGGCAGATGCACAACGAACCCGAGTGTAAAATAACATCAGGGTGGGCAGACACTCAACCAACCCGAGTGTAAAATTACATGAGGGTGGGCAGTCACACAACCTTCCCTAGTGTAAAATAACATCAGGGTGGGCAGATACACAACCAAACTCAGTGTAAAATAACATCAGGGTGGGCAGGCACACAACCATCCCGAGTGTAAAATAACATCAGGGTGGGCAGATACACAATCAACAAACCAGAGTGTAAAACAACATCAGGGTGGGCAGATACACAACCAACCCGAGTGTAAAATAATATCAGGGCGGGCAGTTACACAACCAAACTCAGTGTAAAATAACATCAGGGTGGGCAGACACACAACCATCCCGAGTGTTAAATCACATCAGCGTGGGCAGACACACAACCGTCCCGAGTGTAAAATAACATCAGGGTGGGCAGACACACAACCAACCCGAGCGAGTGTAAAATAACATCAGGGTGGGCAGATACACAACCAACATGAGCGAGTGTAAAATAACATTAGGGTGGGCAGATACACAACCAACCCGAGCGAGTGTAAAATAACATCAGGGTGGGCAGACACACAACCATCCCAAGAGTCAAATAACATCAGGTTGGGCAGACAAACATCCAACACGAGTGTAAAACAACATCAGGGTGGGCAGATACACAATCAACCCGAGCGAGTGCAAAATTACATCAGGGTGGGCAGATACACAACCAACCAGAGTGTAAAATAACATCAGGGTGGGCAGATACACAACCGACCCGAGTGTAAAATAACATCAGAGTGGGCAGATACACAACCGACCCGAGTGCAAAATAACATCAGGTTGGGCAGACACACAACCAACCCGAGTGAAAAATAACATCAGTGTGGGCAGGTACACAACCAGCCCGAGTGTAAAATAACATCACGGTGGGCAGATACACAACCAACCCGAGTGTAAAATAACATCAGGTGGGCAGATACACAACCAACCCGAGTGTGAAATTACATCAGGGTGGGCAGATACACAACCAACCCGAGTGTAAAATAACATCAGGGTGGGCAGGTACACAACAAACCCGTGCGAGTGGAAAATAACAACAGGGTGGGCAGATACACAATCAACCCGAGTGTAAAATAACATCAGGGTGGGCAGATACACAATCAACCCGAGCAAGTGTAAAATTACATCAGGCTGGGCAGATATACAACCAACCCAAGCAAGTGTAAAATTACATCTGGGTGGGCAGATACACAACCAACCCGAGTGTAAAATCACGTCAGGGTGGGCAGACACACAACCAACCCGAGCGAGTGTAAAATAAAATCAGTGTGGGTGTATACACAACCATCCCGAGTGTAAAATAACATCAGGGTGGGCAGATACACAAACAACCCGAGTATAAAATAACATCAGCGTAGGCAGATACACAACCAACAAACCCAAGTGTAAAATAACATCACGGTGGGCAGATACACAAACAACCCGAGCGAGTGTAAAATAACATCAGGGTGGGCAGAAAAACTGCCACCCGGCGAGTAAAATAACATCAGGGTGGAGAGACACACAACCAACCCGAGTGTAAAATAACATCAGGGTGGGCAGGTACACAACCGACCCGAGTGCAAAATAACATGAGGGTGGGCAGATAAACAACCAACCCGAGTGTAAAATAACATCAGGATGGGCAGACACAAAACCAACCCGAGTAAGAGTAAAATAACATCAGGGTGTGTGGATACACAACCAACCCGAGTGTAAAATAACATCAGGGTGGGCAGATACACAACCAACCCGAGAGTAAAATAACATCAGGGTGGGCAGATGCACAACCAACCCGAGTGTAAAACAACATGAGGGCGGGCAGACACTCAACCAACCCGAGTGTAAAATAACATGAGGGCGGGCAGATACACAACCAACCCATGTGTAAAATAACATCAGGGTGGACAGATACACAATCAACCCGAGTGTAAAATGACATCAGCGTGGGCAGATACACAATCAACCCGAGTGTAAAATAACATCAGGGTGGGAAGATACACAATCAACAAACCAGAGTGTAAAATAACATCAGGGTGGGCAGATACACAACCAACCCGAGTGTAAAATAACATCAGGGTGGGCAGATACACAACCAACCCGAGTGTAAAATAACATCAGGGTGGGCAGATACACAACCAACATGAGCGAGTGTAAAATAACATTAGGGTGGGCAGATACACAACCAACACGAGCGAGTGTAAAATAACATCAGGGTGGAGAGACACACAACCAACCCGAGTGTAAAATAACATCAGGGTGGGCAGATACACAACCAACCCGAGAGTAAAATAACATCAGGGTGGGCAGATGCACAACCAACCCGAGTGTAAAACAACATGAGGGCGGGCAGACATTCAACCAACCCGAGTGTAAAATAACATGAGGGCGGGCAGATACACAACCAACCCAAGTGTAAAATAACATCAGGGTGGGCAGATACACAATCAACTCGAGTGTAAAATAACATCAGGGTGGGCAGATACACAATCAACCCGAGTGTAAAAAAACATCAGGGTGGGAAGATACACAATCAACAAACCAGAGTGTAAAATAACATCAGGGTGGGCAGATACACAACCAACCCGAGTGTAAAATAACATCAGGGTGGGCAGATACACAACCAACCCGAGTGTAAAATAACATCAGGGTGGGCAGATACACAACCAACCCATGCGAGTGGAAAATAACATCAGGGTGGGCAGATACACAATCAACCCGAGAGTAAAATAACTTCAGGGTGGGCAGATACACAATCAACCCGAGCGAGTGTAAAATTACATCAGGGTGGGCAGATACACAACCATCCCGAGTGTAAAATTACATGAGGGTGGGCAGTCACACAACCATCACTAGTGTAAAATAACATCAGGGTGGGCAGATACACAACCAAACTCAGTGTAAAATAACATCAGGGTGGGCAGGCACACAACCATCCCGAGTGTAAAATAACATCAGTGTGGGCAGACACACAACCATCCCGAGTGTAAAATAACATCAGGGTGGGCAGACACACAACCAACCCGAGCGCGTGCAAAATAACATCAGGGTGGCCAGATACACAACCAACCCGAGCGAGTGTAAAATAACATCAGGGTGGGCAGACACTCACACAACCCAAGTGTAACATAACATCAGGGTGGGCAGATACACTACCAAGCCGAGCGAGTGTAAAATAACATCAGGGTGGGCATATACACAACCAACCTGAGCGAGTGTAAAATAACATCAGGTTGCGCAGATACACAACCAAACCTAGTGAGTGTAAAATAACATCAGGTTGCGCAGATACACTACCAACCCGAGTGAGTGTAAAATAACATCAGGGTGGGCAGACACACAACCAACCTGAGCGAGTGTAAAATAACATCAGGGTGGGAAGATACAAAACCAACTCGAGCGAGTGTAAAATAACATCAGGGTGGGCAGAAACACAACCAACCCGAGCGAGTGTAAAATAACATCAGGGTGGGCAGGTACACAACCAACCAGAGCGAGTGTAAAATAACATCAGGGAGGGCAGATACACACCCAACCCGAGTGTAAGATAACATCAGTGTGGGCAGACACACAACCAACCCGAGAGTAAAATAACGTCAGGGTGGGCACATACACAACCAACCCGAGCGAGTGTAAAATAACATGAGGGAGGGAAGATACACAACCAACCCTAGTGTAAAATAACATCAGGGTGGGAAGATACACAACCAACCCGAGTGTAAAATAACATCAGGGTGGGCAGATACACAAGCATTCTGAGTGTAAAATAACATCAGGTTGGGCAGATACACAACCAACCCGAGAGTAAAATAACATCAGGGTGGGCAGATGCACAACCAACCCGAGTGTAAAATAACATGAGGGTGGGCAGATACACATCCAACCCAAGTGTAAAATAACATCAGGATGGGCAGATACACAATCAACCCGAGTGTAAAATAACATCAGGTTGGGCAGATACACAATCAACCCGAGTGTAAAATAACATCAGGGTGGGAAGATACACAATCAACAAATCAGAGTGTAAAATAACATCAGGGTGGGCAGATACACAACCAACCCGAGTGTAAAATAACATCAGGGTGGGCAGGCACACAACCATCCCGAGTGTAAAATAACATCAGTGTGGGCAGACACACAACCATCCCGAGTGTAAAATAACATCAGGGTGGGCAGACACACAACCAACCTGAGCGCGTGTAAAATAACATCAGGGTGGCCAGATACACAACCAACCCGAGCGAGTGTAAAATAACATCAGGGTGGGCAGACTCTCAAACAACCCAAGTGTAAAATAACATCAGGGTGGGCAGTTACACTACCAACCCGAGCGAGTGTAAAATAACATCAGGGTGGGCATATACACAACCAACCTGAGCGAGTGTAAAATAACATCAGGTTGCGCAGATACACAACCAAACCTAGTGAGTGTAAAATAACATCAGGTTGCGCAGATACACTACCAACCCGAGTGAGTGTAAAATAACATCAGGGTGGGCAGACACACAACCAACCTGAGCGAGTGTAAAATAACATCAGGGTGGGAAGATACAAAACCAACTCGAGCGAGTGTAAAATAACATCAGGGTGGCAGAAACACAACCAACCCGAGCGAGTGTAAAATAACATCAGGGTGGGCAGGTACACAACCAACCAGAGCGAGTGTAAAATAACATCAGGGAGGGCAGATACACACCCAACCCGAGTGTAAGATAACATCAGTGTGGGCAGACACACAACCAACCCGAGTGTAAAATAACGTCAGGGTGGGCACATACACAACCAACCCGAGCGAGTGTAAAATAACATCAGGGTGGGCAGATAGACAACCAACCCGAGCGAGTGTAAAATAACATCAGGGTGGGAAGATACACAACCAAACCGAGTGTACAATAACATCAGGGTGGGCAGATACACAAGCATTCTGAGTGTAAAATAACATCAGGTTGGGCAGATACACAACCAACCCGAGAGTAAAATAACATCAGGGTGGGCAGATGCACAACGAACCCGAGTGTAAAATAACATCAGGGTGGGCAGACACTCAACCAACCCGAGTGTAAAATAACATGAGGGTGGGCAGATACACAACCAACCCAAGTGTAAAATAACATCTGGATGGGCAGATACACAATCAACCCGAGTGTAAAATAACATCAGGGTGGGCAGATACACAATCAACCCGAGTGTAAAATAACACCAGGGTGGGCAGATACACAATCAACAAATCAGAGTGTAAAATAACATCAGGGTGGGCAGATACACAACCAACCCGAGTGTAAAATAACATCAGGGTGGGCAGATACACAACCAACCCGAGTGTAAATAACATCAGGGTGGGCAGATACACAACCAACCCGAGTGTAAAATAACATCAGGGTGGGCAGATACACAACCAACCCATGCGAGTGGAAAATAACATCAGGGTGGGCAGATACACAATCAACCTGAGTGTAAAATAACATCAGGGTGGGCAGATACACAATCCACCCGAGCGATTGTAAAATTACATCAGGGTGGGCAGATACACAACCATCCCGAGTGAAAATTACATGAGGGTGGGCAGTCACACAACCATCACTAGTGCAAAATAACATCAGGGTGGGCAGATACACAACCAAACTCAATGTAAAATAACATCAGGGTGGGCAGGCACACAACCATCCCGAGTGTAAAATAACATCAGTGTGGGCAGACACACAACCAACCAGAGTGTAAAATAACGTCAGGGTGGGCACATACACAACCAACCCGAGCGAGTGTAAAATAACATCAGGGTGGGCAGATAGACAACCAACCCGAGCGAGTGTAAAATAACATCAGGGTGGGCAGATGCACAACGAACCCGAGTGTAAAATAACATCAGGGTGGGCAGACACTCAACCAACCCGAGTGTAAAATTACATGAGGGTGGGCAGTCACACAACCTTCCCTAGTGTAAAATAACATCAGGGTGGGCAGATACACAACCAAACTCAGTGTAAAATAACATCAGGGTGGGCAGGCACACAACCATCCCGAGTGTAAAATAACATCAGGGTGGGCAGATACACAATCAACAAACCAGAGTGTAAAATAACATCAGGGTGGGCAGATACACAACCAACCCGAGTGTAAAATAACATCAGGGTGGGCAGATACACAACCAACCCGAGTGTAGAATAACATCAGAGTGGCAGATACACAACCAACCCGTGCGAGTGGAAAATAACATCATGGTGGGCAGATACACAATCAACCCGAGTGTAAAATAACATCAGGGTGGGCAGATACACAATCAACCCGAGCGAGTGTAAAATTACATCAGGGTGGGCAGATACACAACCATCCCGAGTGTAAAATTACATGAGGGTGGGCAGACACACAACCATCCCTAGTGTAAAATAATATCAGGGCGGGCAGTTACACAACCAAACTCAGTGTAAAATAACATCAGGGTGGGCAGACACACAACCATCCCGAGTGTTAAATCACATCAGGGTGGGCAGACACACAACCATCCCGAGTGTAAAATAACATCAGGGTGGGCAGACACACAACCAACCCGAGCGAGTGTAAAATAACATCAGGGTGGGCAGATACACAACCAACATGAGCGAGTGTAAAATAACATTAGGGTGGGCAGATACACAACCAACCCGAGCGAGTGTAAAATAACATCAGGGTGGGCAGACACACAACCATCCCAAGAGTCAAATAACATCAGGTTGGGCAGACACACATCCAACACGAGTGTAAAATAACATCAGGGTGGGCAGATACACAATCAACCCGAGCGAGTGCAAAATTACATCAGGGTGGGCAGATACACAACCAACCAGAGTGTAAAATAACATCAGGGTGGGCAGATACACAACCGACCCGAGTGTAAAATAACATCAGAGTGGGCAGATACACAACCGACCCGAGTGCAAAATAACATCAGGTTGGGCAGACACACAACCAACCCGAGTGAAAAATAACATCAGGGTGGGCAGGTACACAACCAGCCCGAGTGTAAAATAACATCAGGGTGGGCAGATACACAACCAACCCGAGTGTAAAATAACATCAGGTGGGCAGATACACAACCAACCCGAGTGTGAAATTACAACAGGGTGGGCAGATACACAACCAACCCGAGTGTAAAATAACATCAGGGTGGGCAGGTACACAACAAACCCGTGCGAGTGGAAAATAACAACAGGGTGGGCAGATACACAATCAACCCGAGTGTAAAATAACATCAGGGTGGGCAGATACACAATCAACCCGAGCAAGTGTAAAATTACATCAGGCTGGGCAGATATACAACCAACCCAAGCAAGTGTAAAATTACATCTGGGTGGGCAGATAAACAACCAACCCGAGTGTAAAATCACGTCAGGGTGGGCAGACACACAACCAACCCGAGCGAGTGTAAAATAAAATCAGTGTGGGTGGATACACAACCATCCCGAGTGTAAAATAACATCAGGGTGGGCAGATACACAAACAACCCGAGTATAAAATAACATCAGCGTAGGCAGATACACAACCAACAAACCCAAGTGTAAAATAACATCACGGTGGGCAGATACACAAACAACCCGAGCGAGTGTAAAATAACATCAGGGTGGGCAGAAAAACTGCCACCCGGCGAGTAAAATAACATCAGGGTGGAGAGACACACAACCAACCCGAGTGTAAAATAACATCAGGGTGGGCAGGTACACAACCGACCCGAGTGCAAAATAACATGAGGGTGGGCAGATAAACAACCAACCCGAGTGTAAAATAACATCAGGATGGGCAGACACAAAACCAACCCGAGTAAGAGTAAAATAACATCAGGGTGTGTGGATACACAACCAACCCGAGTGTAAAATAACATCAGGGTGGGCAGATACACAACCAACCCGAGAGTAAAATAACATCAGGGTGGGCAGATGCACAACCAACCCGAGTGTAAAACAACATGAGGGCGGGCAGACACTCAACCAACCCGAGTGTAAAATAACATGAGGGCGGGCAGATACACAACCAACCCATGTGTAAAATAACATCAGGGTGGACAGATACACAATCAACCCGAGTGTAAAATGACATCAGGGTGGGCAGATACACAATCAACCCGAGTGTAAAATAACATCAGGGTGGGAAGATACACAATCAACAAACCAGAGTGTAAAATAACATCAGGGTGGGCAGATACACAACCAACCCGAGTGTAAAATAACATCAGGGTGGGCAGATACACAACCAACCCGAGTGTAAAATAACATCAGGGTGGGCAGATACACAACCAACATGAGCGAGTGTGAAATAACATTAGGGTGGGCAGATACACAACCAACACGAGCGAGTGTAAAATAACATCAGGGTGGAAAGACACACAACCATCCCGAGTGTAAAATAACATCAGGGTGGGCAGATACACAACCAACCCGAGAGTAAAATAACATCAGGGTGGGCAGATGCACAACCAACCCGAGTGTAAAACAACATGAGGGCGGGCAGACATTCAACCAACCCGAGTGTAAAATAACATGAGGGCGGGCAGATACACAACCAACCCAAGTGTAAAATAACATCAGGGTGGGCAGATACACAATCAACTCGAGTGTAAAATAACATGAGGGTGGGCAGATACACAATCAACCCGAGTGTAAAAAAACATCAGGGTGGGAAGATACACAATCAACAAACCAGAGTGTAAAATAACATCAGGGTGGGCAGATACACAACCAACCCGAGTGTAAAATAACATCAGGGTGGGCAGATACACAACCAACCCGAGTGTAAAATAACATCAGGGTGGGCAGATACACAACCAACCCATGCGAGTGGAAAATAACATCATGGTGGGCAGATACACAATCAACCCGAGTGTAAAATAACATCAGGGTGGGCAGATACACAATCAACCCGAGCGAGTGTAAAATTACATCAGGGTGGGCAGATACACAACCATCCCGAGTGTAAAATTACATGAGGGTGGGCAGTCACACAACCATCACTAGTGTAAAATAACATCAGGGTGGGCAGATACACAACCAAACTCAGTGTAAAATAACATCAGGGTGGGCAGGCACACAACCATCCCGAGTGTAAAATAACATCAGTGTGGGCAGACACACAACCATCCCGAGTGTAAAATAACATCAGGGTGGGCAGACACACAACCAACCCGAGCGCGTGCAAAATAACATCAGGGTGGCCAGATACACAACCAACCCGAGCGAGTGTAAAATAACATCAGGGTGGGCAGACACTCAAACAACCCAAGTGTAAAATAACATCAGGGTGGGCAGATACACTACCAAGCCGAGCGAGTGTAAAATAACATCAGGGTGGGCATATACACAACCAACCTGAGCGAGTGTAAAATAACATCAGGTTGCGCAGATACACAACCAAACCTAGTGAGTGTAAAATAACATCAGGTTGCGCAGATACACTACCAACCCGAGTGAGTGTAAAATAACATCAGGGTGGGCAGACACACAACCAACCTGAGCGAGTGTAAAATAACATCAGGGTGGGAAGATACAAAACCAACTCGAGCGAGTGTAAAATAACATCAGGGTGGGCAGAAACACAACCAACCCGAGCGAGTGTAAAATAACATCAGGGTGGGCAGGTACACAACCAACCAGAGCGAGTGTAAAATAACATCAGGGAGGGCAAATACACACCCAACCCGAGTGTAAGATTACATCAGTGTGGGCAGACACACAACCAACCCGAGAGTAAAATAACGTCAGGGTGGGCACATACACAACCAACCCGAGCGAGTGTAAAATAACATGAGGGTGGGAAGATACACAACCAACCCGAGTGTAAAATAACATCAGGGTGGGAAGATACACAACCAACCCGAGTGTAAAATAACATCAGGGTGGGCAGATACACAAGCATTCTGAGTGTAAAATAACATCAGGTTGGGCAGATACACAACCAACCCGAGAGTAAAATAACATCAGGGTGGGCAGATGCACAACGATCCCGAGTGTAAAATAACATCAGGGTGGGCAGACACTCAACCAACCCGAGTGTAAAATAACATGAGGGTGGGCAGATACACATCCAACCCAAGTGTAAAATAACATCAGGATGGGCAGATACACAATCAACCCGAGTGTAAAATAACATCAGGGTGGGCAGATACACAATCAACCCGAGTGTAAAATAACATCAGGGTGGGCAGATACACAATCAACAAATCAGAGTGTAAAATAACATCAGGGTGGGCAGATACACAACCAACCCGAGTGTAAAATAACATCAGGGTGGGCAGGCACACAACCATCCCGAGTGTAAAATAACATCAGTGTGGGCAGACACACAACCATCCCGAGTGTAAAATAACATCAGGGTGGGCAGACACACAACCAACCCGAGCGCGTGTAAAATAACATCAGGGTGGCCAGATACACAACCAACCCGAGCGAGTGTAAAATAACATCAGGGTGGGCAGACTCTCAATCAACCCAAGTGTAAAATAACATCAGGGTGGGCAGTTACACTACCAACCCGAGCGAGTGTAAAATAACATCAGGGTGGGCATATACACAACCAACCTGAGCGAGTGTAAAATAACATCAGGTTGCGCAGATACACAACCAAACCTAGTGAGTGTAAAATAACATCAGGTTGCGCAGATACACTACCAACCCGAGTGAGTGTAAAATAACATCAGGGTGGGCAGACAAACAACCAACCTGAGCGAGTGTAAAATAACATCAGGGTGGGAAGATACAAAACCAACTCGAGCGAGTGTAAAATAACATCAGGGTGGGCAGAAACACAACCAACCCGAGCGAGTGTAAAATAACATCAGGGTGGGCAGGTACACAACCAACCAGAGCGAGTGTAAAATAACATCAGGGAGGGCAGATACACACCCAACCCGAGTTTAAGATAACATCAGTGTGGGCAGACACACAACCAACCCGAGTGTAAAATAACGTCAGGGTGGGCACATACACAACCAACCCGAGCGAGTGTAAAATAACATCAGGGTGGGCAGATAGACAACCAACCCGAGCGAGTGTAAAATAACATCAGGGTGGGCAGATACACAAGCATTCTGAGTGTAAAATAACATCAGGTTGGGCAGATACACAACCAACCCGAGAGTAAAATAACATCAGGGTGGGCAGATGCACAACGAACCCGAGTGTAAAATAACATCAGGGTGGGCAGACTCTCAACCAACCCGAGTGTAAAATAACATGAGGGTGGGCAGATACACAACCAACCCAAGTGTAAAATAACATCTGGATGGGCAGATACACAATCAACCCGAGTGTAAAATAACATCAGGGTGGGCAGATACACAATCAACCCGAGTGTAAAATAACACCAGGGTGGGCAGATACACAATCAACAAATCAGAGTGTAAAATAACATCAGGGTGGGCAGATACACAACCAACCCGAGTGTAAAATAACATCAGGGTGGGCAGATACACAACCAACCCGAGTGTAAAATAACATCAGAGTGGCAGATACACAACCAACCCGTGCGAGAGGAAAATAACATCAGGGTGGGCAGATACACAATCAACCCGAGTGTAAAATAACATCAGGGTTGGCAGATACACAATCAACCCGAGCGAGTGTAAAATTACATCAGGGTGGGCAGATACACAACCACCCCGAGTGTAAAATTACATGAGGGTGGGCAGACACACAACCATCCCTAGTGTAAAATAATATCAGGGCGGGCAGATACACAACCAAACTCAGTGTAAAATAACTTCAGGGTGGGCAGACACACAACCATCCCGAGTGTTAAATCACATCAGGGTGGGCAGACACACAACCATCCCGAGTGTAAAATAACATCAGGGTGGGCAGACACACAACCAACCCGAGCGAGTGTAAAATAACATCAGGGTGGGCAGATACACAACCAACATGAGCGAGTGTAAAATAACATTAGGGTGGGCAGATACACAACCAACCCGAGCGAGTGTAAAATAACATCAGGGTGGGCAGACACACAACCAACCCGAGTGTAAAATAACATGAGGGTGGGCAGATACACAACCAACCCAAGAGTAAAATAACATCAGGATGGGCAGATAGACAATCAACCCGAGTGTAAAATAACATCAGGGTGGGAAGATACACAACCAACCCGAGTTTAAAATAACATCAGTGTGGGCAGATACACAACAATCCCGAGAGTAAATTAACATCAGGGTGGGAAGATACACAACAAACCCGAGCGAGTGTAAAATAACATCAGGGTGGGCAGATACACAACCAACCTGAGCGAGTGTAAAATAACATCAGGTTGCGCAGATACACAACCATACCGAGTGAGTGTAAAATAACATCAGGTTGCGCAGATACACTACCAACCCGAGTGAGTGTTAAATAACATCAGGGTGGGCAGACACACAACCAACCTGAGCGAGTGTAAAATAACATCAGCGTGGGCCGAAACACAACCAACCCGAGCGAGTGTAAAATAACATCAGGGTGGGCAGGTACAAAACCAACCAGAGCGAGTGTAAAATAACATCAGGGAGGGCAGATACACACCCAACCCGAGTGTAAAATAACATCAGTGTGGGCAGACACACAACTAACCCGAGTGTAAAATAACATCAGGGTGGGCAGATAAACAACCAACCCGAGCGAGTGTAAAATAACATCAGGGTGGGCAGATACACAACCAACCCGAGCGAGTGTAAAATAACATTAGGGTGGAAAGATACACAACCAACCCGATGTAAAATAACATCAGGGTGGGCAGATACATAAGCATCCTTAGTGTAAAATAACATCAGGGTGGGCAGATACACAACCAAGCCGAGTGAGTGTAAAATAACATCAGGGTGGCCAGATACACAACCAACATGAGCGAGTGTAAATGAACATCAGGGTGGGCAGATACACAACCAACGCGAGCGAGTGTAAAATAATCATCAGGGTGGGCAGACACACAACCATCCCAAGTGTCAAATAACATCAGGGTGGGCAGACACACAACCAACACGAGTGTAAAATAACATCAGGGTGGGAAGATACACAACAAACCTGAGCGAGTGTAAAATAACATCAGGTTGGGCAGATACACAACAAACCCGAATGTAAAGTAACATCAGGGTGGACAGATACAAAACCAACCCGAGTGCAAAATAACATCAGGGTGGGCAGATACACAACCAACCCGAGCGAGTGTAAAATAACATGAGGGTGGGTGGACACACAACCATCCCGAATGTAAAAGAACATCAGGGTGGGCAGATAAACAACCAACCCGAGCGAGTGTAAAATAACATCAGAGTGGGTGGATACACAACCAACACGAGTGTAAAATAACATCAGGGTGGGCAGATACACAACCAACCCGAGTGTAAAATAACATCAGGGTGGGCAGATACACAACCAACCCGAGTGTAAAATAACATCAGGGTGGGCAGAAACACAACCAAACCGAGCGAGTGTAAAATAACATAAGGGTGGGCAGATACACAACCAACAAACCCAAGTGTAAAATAACATCAGGGTGGGCAGATAAACAACCAACCCGAGTGTAAAGTAACATCAGGGTGGGCAGATAAATAACCAACCCGAGTGAGTATAAAATAACATCAGGGTGGGTGGATAGACAACGAACCCGAGTGTAAAATAACATCAGGGTGGGCAGATACACAACCAACACGAGAGTAAAATAACATCAGGATGGGCAGACACTCAACCAACCAGAGTGAGTGTAAAAAAGCATCAGGGTGGGCAGACACACAACCAACCCGAGTGTAAAATAACATCAGGGTGGGCAGATACACAACCAACCCGAGAGTAAAATAACATCAACGTGGGCAGATACACAACCAAACCGAGTGTAAAATAAAATCAGAGTGGGCAGATACACAACCGACCCGAGTGCAAAATAACATCAGGTTCGGCAGATAAACAACCAACCCGAGTGTAAAATAACATCAGGGTGGGCAGGTACACAACCAAACCGAGTGTAAAATAACATCAGGGTGGGCAGATACACAACCAACCCGAGTGTAAAATAACATCAGGGTGGGCAGATACACAACCAACCCGAGTGTGAAATTACATCAGGGTGGGCAGATAGACAACCAACCCGAGTGTAAAATAACATCAGGGTGGGCAGGTACACAACAAACCCGTGCGAGCGGAAAATAACATCAGGGTGGGCAGATACACAATCAACCCGAGTGTAAAATAACATCAGGGTGGGCAGATACACAATCAAACCGAGCAAGTGTAAAATTACGTCAGGGTGGGCAGATACACAACCAACCCGAGTGTAAAATAACGTCAGGGTGGGCAGACACACAACCAACCCGAGCGAGTGTAAAATAACATCTGTGTGGGTGGATACACAACCATCCCGAGTGTAAAATAATATCAGGGTGGGCAGATACACAACCAACCCGAGTATAAAATAACATCAGCGTAGGCAGATACACAATCAACAAACCCAAGTGTAAAATAACATCACGATGGGCAGATACACAAACAACACGAGTGAGTGTAAAATAACATCAGGGTGGGCAGAAAAACGACCACCAGGCGAGTAAAATAACATCAGGGTGGAGAATCACACAACCAACCTGAGTGCAAAATAACATCAGGGTGGGCAGGTACACAACCAACCCGAGCGAGTGTAAAATAACATTAGGGTGGAAAGATACACAACCAACCCGATGTAAAATAACATCAGGGTGGGCAGATACATAAGCATCCTTAGTGTAAAATAACTTCAGGGTGGGCAGATA
Source organism: Isurus oxyrinchus (assembly GCA_026770705.1). Lineage (NCBI taxonomy): Eukaryota > Metazoa > Chordata > Chondrichthyes > Lamniformes > Lamnidae > Isurus > Isurus oxyrinchus. The sequence goes on along the minus strand of JANJGN010000289.1, from coordinate 257,011 downwards.
CACAACCAAGCCGAGTGAGTGTAAAATAACATCAGGGTGGCCAGATACAGAACCAACATGAGCGAGTGTAAATGAACATCAGGGTGGGCAGATACACAACCAACGCGAGCGAGTGTAAAATAATCATCAGGGTGGGCAGACACACAACCATCCCAAATGTCAAATAACATCAGGGTGGGCAGACAAACAACCAACACGAGTGTAAAATAACATCAGGGTGGGAAGATACACAACAAACCTGAGCGAGTGTAAAATAACATCAGGTTGGGCAGATACACAACAAACCCGAGTGTAAAGTAACATCAGGGTGGACAGATACAAAACCAACCCGAGTGCAAAATAACATCAGGGTGGGCAGATACACAACCAACCCGAGCGAGTGTAAAATAACATGAGGGTGGGTGGACACACAACCATCCCGAATGTAAAAGAACATCAGGGTGGGCAGATACACAACCAACCCGAGCGAGTGTAAAATAACATCAGAGTGGGTGGATACACAACCAACACGAGTGTAAAATAACATCAGGGTGGGCAGATACACAACCAACCCGAGTGTAAAATAACATCAGGGTGGGCAGATACACAACCAACCCGAGTGTAAAATAACATCAGGGTGGGCAGAAACACAACCAAACCGAGCGAGTGTAAAATAACATAAGGGTGGGCAGATACACAACCAACAAACCCAAGTGTAAAATAACATCAGGGTGGGCAGATAAACAACCAACCCGAGTGTAAAGTAACATCAGGGTGGGCAGATAAATAACCAACCCGAGTGAGTATAAAATAACATCAGGGTGGGTGGATAGACAACGAACCCGAGTGTAAAATAACATCAGGGTGGGCAGATACACAACCAACACGAGAGTAAAATAACATCAGGATGGGCAGACACACAACCAACCAGAGTGAGTGTAAAAAAGCATCAGGGTGGGCAGACACACAACCAACCCGAGTGTAAAATAACATCAGGGTGGGCAGATACACAACCAACCCGAGAGTAAAATAACATCAACGTGGGCAGATACACAACCAAACCGAGTGTAAAATAAAATCAGAGTGGGCAGATACACAACCGACCCGAGTGCAAAATAACATCAGGTTCGGCAGATAAACAACCAACCCGAGTGTAAAATAACATCAGGGTGGGCAGGTACACAACCAAACCGAGTGTAAAATAACATCAGGGTGGGCAGATACACAACCAACCCGAGTGTAAAATAACATCAGGGTGGGCAGATACACAACCAACCCGAGTGTGAAATTACATCAGGGTGGGCAGATAGACAACCAACCCGAGTGTAAAATAACATCAGGGTGGGCAGGTACACAACAAACCCGTGCGAGTGGAAAATAACATCAGGGTGGGCAGATACACAATCAACCCGAGTGTAAAATAACATCAGGGTGGGCAGATACACAATCAAACCGAGCAAGTGTAAAATTACGTCAGGGTGGGCAGATACACAACCAACCCGAGTGTAAAATAACGTCAGGGTGGGCAGACACACAACCAACCCGAGCGAGTGTAAAATAACATCTGTGTGGGTGGATACACAACCATCCCGAGTGTAAAATAATATCAGGGTGGGCAGATACACAACCAACCCGAGTATAAAATAACATCAGCGTAGGCAGATACACAACCAACAAACCCAAGTGTAAAATAACATCACGATGGGCAGATACACAAACAACACGAGTGAGTGTAAAATAACATCAGGGTGGGCAGAAAAACGACCACCAGGCGAGTAAAATAACATCAGGGTGGAGAATCACACAACCAACCTGAGTGCAAAATAACATCAGGGTGGGCAGGTACACAACCGACCCGAGTGCAAAATAACATCAGGGTGGGCAGATAAACAACCAACTCGAGTGTAAAATAACATCAGGATGGGCAGACACACAACCAACCCGAGTAAGTGTAAAATAACATCAGGGTGGGGGGATAGACAACCAACCCGAGTGTAAAATAACATCAGGGTGGGCAGATACACAACCAACCCGAGAGTAAAATAACATCAGGGTGGGCAGATGCACAACCAACCCGAGTGTAAAACAACATGAGGGCGGGCAGACACTCAACCAAACCGAGTGTAAAATAACAAGAGTGCGGGCAGATACACAACCAACCCAAGTGTAAAATAACCTCAGGGTGGGCAGATACACAATCAACCCGAGTGTAAAATAACATCAGGGTGGGCAGATACACAATCAACCCGAGTGTAAAATAACATCAGGGTGGGCAGATACACAATCAAGAAACCAGAGTGTAAAATAACATCAGAGAGGGCAGATACACAACCAACCCGAGTGTAAAATAACATCAGGGTGGGCAGATACACAACCAACACATGCGAGTGGAAAATAACATCAGGGTGGGCAGATACACAATCAACCCGAGTGTAAAATAACATCAGGGTGGGCAGATACACAATCAACCCGAGCGAGTGTAAAATAACATCAGGGTGGGCAGATACACAACCATCCCGAGTGTAAAATTACATGAGGGTGGGCAGTCACACAACCATCCCTAGTGTAAAATAACATCAGGGTGGGCAGATACACAACCAAACTCAGTGTAAAATAACATCAGGGTGGGCAGACACACAACCATCCTGAGTGTAAAATAACATCAGGGTGGGCAGACACACAACCAACCCGAGCAAGTGTAAAATAACATCAGGGTGGGCAGACACTCAAAAAACCCAAGTGTAAAATAATATCAGGGTGGGCAGATACACTACCAACCCGAGCGAGTGTAAAATAACATCAGGGTGGGCATATACACAACCAACCTGAGCGAGTGTAAAATAACATCAGGTTGCGCAGAAACACAACCAAACCGAGTGAGTGTAAAATAACATCAGGTTGCGCAGATACACTACCAACCCGAGTGAGTGTAAAATAACATCAGGGTGGGCAGACACACAACCATCCCGAGTGTAAAATAACATCAGGGTGGGCAGACACACAACCAACCCGAGCGCGTGCAAAATAACATCAGGGTCGCCAGATACACAACCAACCCGAGCGAGTGTAAAATAACATCAGGGTGGGCAGACACTCAAACAACCCAAGTGTAAAATAACATCAGGGTGGGCAGATACACTACCAAGCCGAGCGAGTGTAAAATAACATCAGGGTGGGCATATACACAACCAACCTGAGCGAGTGTAAAATAACATCAGGTTGCGCAGATACACAACCAAACCTAGTGAGTGTAAAATAACATCAGGTTGCGCAGATACACTACCAACCCGAGTGAGTGTAAAATAACATCAGGGTGGGCAGACACACAACCAACCTGAGCGAGTGTAAAATAACATCAGGGTGGGAAGATACAAAACCAACTCGAGCGAGTGTAAAATAACATCAGGGTGGGCAGAAACACAACCAACCCGAGCGAGTGTAAAATAACATCAGGGTGGGCAGGTACACAACCAACCAGAGCGAGTGTAAAATAACATCAGGGAGGGCAGATACACACCCAACCCGAGTGTAAGATAACATCAGTGTGGGCAGACACACAACCAACCCGAGAGTAAAATAACGTCAGGGTGGGCACATACACAACCAACCCGAGCGAGTGTAAAATAACATGAGGGTGGGAAGATACACAACCAACCCGAGTGTAAAATAACATCAGGGTGGGAAGATACACAACCAACCCGAGTGTAAAATAACATCAGGGTGGGCAGATACACAAGCATTCTGAGTGTAAAATAACATCAGGTTGGGCAGATACACAACCAACCCGAGTGTAAAATAACATCAGGGTGGGCAGATGCACAACGAACCCGAGTGTAAAATAACATCAGGGTGGGCAGACACTCAACCAACCCGAGTGTAAAATAACATGAGGGTGGGCAGATACACATCCAACCCAAGTGTAAAATAACATCTGGATGGGCAGATACACAATCAACCCGAGTGTAAAATAACATCAGGGTGGGCAGATACACAATCAACCCGAGTGTAAAATAACATCAGGGTGGGCAGATACACAATCAACAAATCAGAGTGTAAAATAACATCAGGGTGGGCAGATACACAACCAACCCGAGTGTAAAATAATATCAGGGTGGGCAGGCACACAACCATCCCGAGTGTAAAATAACATCAGTGGGGGCAGACACACAACCATCCCGAGTGTAAAATAACATCAGTGTGGGCAGACACACAACCAACCCGAGCGCGTGTAAAATAACATCAGGGTGGCCAGATACACAACCAACCCGAGCGAGTGTAAAATAACATCAGGGTGGGCAGACTCTCAAACAACCCAAGTGTAAAATAACATCAGGGTGGGCAGATACACTACCAACCCGAGCGAGTGTAAAATAACATCAGGGTGGGCATATACACAACCAACCTGAGCGAGTGTAAAATAACATCAGGTTGCGCAGATACACAACCAAACCTAGTGAGTGTAAAATAACATCAGGTTGCGCAGATACACTACCAACCCGAGTGAGTGTAAAATAACATCAGGGTGGGCAGACACACAACCAACCTGAGCGAGTGTAAAATAACATCAGGGTGGGAAGATACAAAACCAACTCGAGCGAGTGTAAAATAACATCAGGGTGGGCAGAAACACAACCAACCCGAGCGAGTGTAAAATAACATCAGGGTGGGCAGGTACACAACCAACCAGAGCGAGTGTAAAATAACATCAGGGAGGGCAGATACACACCCAACCCGAGTGTAAGATAACATCAGTGTGGGCAGACACACAACCAACCCGAGTGTAAAATAACGTCAGGGTGGGCAGATACACAACCAACCCGAGCGAGTGTAAAATAACATCAGGGTGGGCAGATAGACAACCAACCCGAGCGAGTGTAAAATAACATCAGGGTGGGCAGATACACAAGCATTCTGAGTGTAAAATAACATCAGGTTGGGCAGATACACAACCAACCCGAGAGTAAAATAACATCAGGGTGGGCAGATGCACAACGAACCCGAGTGTAAAATAACAGCAGGGTGGGCAGACACTCAACCAACCCGAGTGTAAAATAACATGAGGGTGGGCAGATACACAACCAACCCAAGTGTAAAATAACATCTGGATGGGCAGATACACAATCAACCCGAGTGTAAAATAACATCAGGGTGGGCAGATACACAATCAACCCGAGTGTAAAATAACACCAGGGTGGGCAGATACACAATCAACAAATCAGAGTGTAAAATAACATCAGGGTGGGCAGATACACAACCAACCCGAGTGTAAAATAACATCAGGGTGGGCAGATACACAACCAACCCGAGTGTAAAATAACATCAGAGTGGCAGATACACAACCAACCCGTGCGAGAGGAAAATAACATCAGGGTGGGCAGATACACAATCAACCCGAGTGTAAAATAACATCAGGGTTGGCAGATACACAATCAACCCGAGCGAGTGTAAAATAACATCAGGGTGGGCAGATACACAACCATCCCGAGTGTAAAATTACATGAGGGTGGGCAGTCACACAACCATCCCTAGTGTAAAATAACATCAGGGTGGGCAGATACACAACCAAACTCAGTGTAAAATAACATCAGGGTGGGCAGACACACAACCATCCTGAGTGTAAAATAACATCAGGGTGGGCAGACACACAACCAACCCGAGCAAGTGTAAAATAACATCAGGGTGGGCAGACACTCAAAAAACCCAAGTGTAAAATAATATCAGGGTGGGCAGATACACTACCAACCCGAGCGAGTGTAAAATAACATCAGGGTGGGCATATACACAACCAACCTGAGCGAGTGTAAAATAACATCAGGTTGCGCAGAAACACAACCAAACCGAGTGAGTGTAAAATAACATCAGGTTGCGCAGATACACTACCAACCCGAGTGAGTGTAAAATAACATCAGGGTGGGCAGACACACAACCATCCCGAGTGTAAAATAACATCAGGGTGGGCAGACACACAACCAACCCGAGCGCGTGCAAAATAACATCAGGGTCGCCAGATACACAACCAACCCGAGCGAGTGTAAAATAACATCAGGGTGGGCAGACACTCAAACAACCCAAGTGTAAAATAACATCAGGGTGGGCAGATACACTACCAAGCCGAGCGAGTGTAAAATAACATCAGGGTGGGCATATACACAACCAACCTGAGCGAGTGTAAAATAACATCAGGTTGCGCAGATACACAACCAAACCTAGTGAGTGTAAAATAACATCAGGTTGCGCAGATACACTACCAACCCGAGTGAGTGTAAAATAACATCAGGGTGGGCAGACACACAACCAACCTGAGCGAGTGTAAAATAACATCAGGGTGGGAAGATACAAAACCAACTCGAGCGAGTGTAAAATAACATCAGGGTGGGCAGAAACACAACCAACCCGAGCGAGTGTAAAATAACATCAGGGTGGGCAGGTAAACAACCAACCAGAGCGAGTGTAAAATAACATCAGGGAGGGCAGATACACACCCAACCCGAGTGTAAGATAACATCAGTGTGGGCAGACACACAACCAACCCGAGAGTAAAATAACGTCAGGGTGGGCACATACACAACCAACCCGAGCGAGTGTAAAATAACATGAGGGTGGGAAGATACACAACCAACCCGAGTGTAAAATAACATCAGGGTGGGAAGATACACAACCAACCCGAGTGTAAAATAACATCAGGGTGGGCAGATACACAAGCATTCTGAGTGTAAAATAACATCAGGTTGGGCAGATACACAACCAACCCGAGTGTAAAATAACATCAGGGTGGGCAGATGCACAACGAACCCGAGTGTAAAATAACATCAGGGTGGGCAGACACTCAACCAACCCGAGTGTAAAATAACATGAGGGTGGGCAGATACACATCCAACCCAAGTGTAAAATAACATCTGGATGGGCAGATACACAATCAACCCGAGTGTAAAATAACATCAGGGTGGGCAGATACACAATCAACAAATCAGAGTGTAAAATAACATCAGGGTGGGCAGATACACAACCAACCCGAGTGTAAAATAATATCAGGGTGGGCAGGCACACAACCATCCCGAGTGTAAAATAACATCAGTGGGGGCAGACACACAACCATCCCGAGTGTAAAATAACATCAGTGTGGGCAGACACACAACCAACCCGAGCGCGTGTAAAATAACATCAGGGTGGCCAGATACACAACCAACCCGAGCGAGTGTAAAATAACATCAGGGTGGGCAGACTCTCAAACAACCCAAGTGTAAAATAACATCAGGGTGGGCAGATACACTACCAACCCGAGCGAGTGTAAAATAACATCAGGGTGGGCATATACACAACCAACCTGAGCGAGTGTAAAATAACATCAGGTTGCGCAGATACACAACCAAACCTAGTGAGTGTAAAATAACATCAGGTTGCGCAGATACACTACCAACCCGAGTGAGTGTAAAATAACATCAGGGTGGGCAGACACACAACCAACCTGAGCGAGTGTAAAATAACATCAGGGTGGGAAGATACAAAACCAACTCGAGCGAGTGTAAAATAACATCAGGGTGGGCAGAAACACAACCAACCCGAGCGAGTGTAAAATAAAATCAGGGTGGGCAGGTACACAACCAACCAGAGCGAGTGTAAAATAACATCAGGGAGGGCAGATACACACCCAACCCGAGTGTAAGATAACATCAGTGTGGGCAGACACACAACCAACCCGAGTGTAAAATAACGTCAGGGTGGGCAGATACACAACCAACCCGAGCGAGTGTAAAATAACATCAGGGTGGGCAGATAGACAACCAACCCGAGCGAGTGTAAAATAACATCAGGGTGGGCAGATACACAAGCATTCTGAGTGTAAAATAACATCAGGTTGGGCAGATACACAACCAACCCGAGAGTAAAATAACATCAGGGTGGGCAGATGCACAACGAACCCGAGTGTAAAATAACAGCAGGGTGGGCAGACACTCAACCAACCCGAGTGTAAAATAACATGAGGGTGGGCAGATACACAACCAACCCAAGTGTAAAATAACATCTGGATGGGCAGATACACAATCAACCCGAGTGTAAAATAACATCAGGGTGGGCAGATACACAATCAACCCGAGTGTAAAATAACACCAGGGTGGGCAGATACACAATCAACAAATCAGAGTGTAAAATAACATCAGGGTGGGCAGATACACAACCAACCCGAGTGTAAAATAACATCAGGGTGGGCAGATACACAACCAACCCGAGTGTAAAATAACATCAGAGTGGCAGATACACAACCAACCCGTGCGAGAGGAAAATAACATCAGGGTGGGCAGATACACAATCAACCCGAGTGTAAAATAACATCAGGGTTGGCAGATACACAATCAACCCGAGCGAGTGTAAAATTACATCAGGGTGGGCAGATACACAACCACCCCGAGTGTAAAATTACATGAGGGTGGGCAGACACACAACCATCCCTAGTGTAAAATAATATCAGGGCGGGCAGATACACAACCAAACTCAGTGTAAAATAACTTCAGGGTGGGCAGACACACAACCATCCCGAGTGTTAAATCACATCAGGGTGGGCAGACACACAACCATCCCGAGTGTAAAATAACATCAGGGTGGGCAGACACACAACCAACCCGAGCGAGTGTAAAATAACATCAGGGTGGGCAGATACACAACCAACATGAGCGAGTGTAAAATAACATTAGGGTGGGCAGATACACAACCAACCCGAGCGAGTGTAAAATAACATCAGGGTGGGCAGACACACAACCAACCCGAGTGTAAAATAACATGAGGGTGGTCAGATACACAACAAATCCAAGAGTAAAATAACATCAGGATGGGCAGATAGACAATCAACCCGAGTGTAAAATAACATCAGGGTGGGAAGATACACAACCAACCCGAGTTTAAAATAACATCAGTGTGGGCAGATACACAACAATCCCGAGAGTAAATTAACATCAGGGTGGGAAGATACACAACAAACCCGAGCGAGTGTAAAATAACATCAGGGTGGGCAGATACACAACCAACCTGAGCGAGTGTAAAATAACATCAGGTTGCGCAGATACACAACCATACCGAGTGAGTGTAAAATAACATCAGGTTGCGCAGATACACTACCAACCTGAGTGAGTGTTAAATAACATCAGGGTGGGCAGACACACAACCAACCTGAGCGAGTGTAAAATAACATCAGCGTGGGCCGAAACACAACCAACCCGAGCGAGAGTAAAATAACATCAGGGTGGGCAGGTACACAACCAACCAGAGCGAGTGTAAAATAACATCAGGGAGGGCAGATACACACCCAACCCGAGTGTAAAATAACATCAGTGTGGGCAGACACACAACGAACCCGAGTGTAAAATAACATCAGGGTGGGCAGATAAACAACCAACCCGAGCGAGTGTAAAATAACATCAGGGTGGGCAGATACACAACCAACCCGAGCGAGTGTAAAATAACATTAGGGTGGAAAGATACACAACCAACCCGATGTAAAATAACATCAGGGTGGGCAGATACATAAGCATCCTTAGTGTAAAATAACATCAGGGTGGGCAGATACACAACCAAGCCGAGTGAGTGTAAAATAACATCAGGGTGGCCAGATACACAACCAACATGAGCGAGTGTAAATGAACATCAGGGTGGGCAGATACACAACCAACGCGAGCGAGTGTAAAATAATCATCAGGGTGGGCAGACACACAACCATCCCAAATGTCAAATAACATCAGGGTGGGCAGACACACAACCAACACGAGTGTAAAATAACATCAGGGTGGGAAGATACACAACAAACCTGAGCGAGTGTAAAATAAAATCAGGTTGGGCAGATACACAACAAACCCGAGTGTAAAGTAACATCAGGGTGGACAGATACAAAACCAACCCGAGTGCAAAATAACATCAGGGTGGGCAGATACACAACCAACCCGAGCGAGTGTAAAATAACATGAGGGTGGGTGGACACACAACCATCCCGAATGTAAAAGAACATCAGGGTGGGCAGATACACAACCAACCCGAGCGAGTGTAAAATAACATCAGAGTGGGTGGATACACAACCAACACGAGTGTAAAATAACATCAGGGTGGGCAGATACACAACCAACCCGAGTGTAAAATAACATCAGGGTGGGCAGATACACAACCAACCCGAGTGTAAAATAACATCAGGGTGGGCAGAAACACAACCAAACCGAGCGAGTGTAAAATAACATAAGGGTGGGCAGATACACAACCAACAAACCCAAGTGTAAAATAACATCAGGGTGGGCAGATAAACAACCAACCCGAGTGTAAAGTAACATCAGGGTGGGCAGATAAATAACCAACCCGAGTGAGTATAAAATAACATCAGGGTGGGTGGATAGACAACGAACCCGAGTGTAAAATAACATCAGGGTGGGCAGATACACAACCAACACGAGAGTAAAATAACATCAGGATGGGCAGACACACAACCAACCAGAGTGAGTGTAAAAAAGCATCAGGGTGGGCAGACACACAACCAACCCGAGTGTAAAATAACATCAGGGTGGGCAGATACACAACCAACCGGAGAGTAAAATAACATCAACGTGGGCAGATACACAACCAAACCGAGTGTAAAATAAAATCAGAGTGGGCAGATACACAACCGACCCGAGTGCAAAATAACATCAGGTTCGGCAGATAAACAACCAACCCGAGTGTAAAATAACATCAGGGTGGGCAGGTACACAACCAAACCGAGTGTAAAATAACATCAGGGTGGGCAGATACACAACCAACCCGAGTGTAAAATAACATCAGGGTGGGCAGATACACAACCAACCCGAGTGTGAAATTACATCAGGGTGGGCAGATAGACAACCAACCCGAGTGTAAAATAACATCAGGGTGGGCAGGTACACAACAAACCCGTGCGAGTGGAAAATAACATCAGGGTGGGCAGATACACAATCAACCCGAGTGTAAAATAACATCAGGGTGGGCAGATACACAATCAAACCGAGCAAGTGTAAAATTACGTCAGGGTGGGCAGATACACAACCAACCCGAGTGTAAAATAACGTGAGGGTGGGCAGACACACAACCAACCCGAGCGAGTGTAAAATAACATCTGTGTGGGTGGATACACAACCATCCCGAGTGTAAAATAATATCAGGGTGGGCAGATACACAACCAACCCGAGTATAAAATAACATCAGCGTAGGCAGATACACAACCAACAAACCCAAGTGTAAAATAACATCACGATGGGCAGATACACAAACAACACGAGTGAGTGTAAAATAACATCAGGGTGGGCAGAAAAACGACCACCAGGCGATTAAAATAACATCAGGGTGGAGAATCACACAACCAACCTGAGTGCAAAATAACATCAGGGTGGGCAGGTACACAACCGACCCGAGTGCAAAATAACATCAGGGTGGGCAGATAAACAACCAACTCGAGTGTAAAATAACATCAGGATGGGCAGACACACAACCAACCCGAGTAAGTGTAAAATAACATCAGGGTGGGGGGATAGACAACCAACCCGAGTGTAAAATAACATCAGGGTGGGCAGATACACAGTCAACCCGAGTGTAAAATAACACCAGGGTGGGCAGATACACAATCAACAAATCAGAGTGTAAAATATCATCAGGGTGGGCAGATACACAACCAACCCGAGTGTAAAATAACATCAGGGTGGGCAGATACACAACCAACCCGAGTGTAAAATAACATCAGAGTGGCAGATACACAACCAACCCGTGCGAGAGGAAAATAACATCAGGGTGGGCAGATACACAATCAACCCGAGTGTAAAATAACATCAGGGTTGGCAGATACACAATCAACCCGAGTGTGAAATTACATCAGGGTGGGCAGATAGACAACCAACCCGAGCGAGTGTAAAATAACATCAGGGTGGGCAGATAGACAACCAACCCGAGCGAGTGTAAAATAACATCAGGGTGGGAAGATACACAACCAACCCGAGCGAGTGTAAAATAACATCAGGGTGAGCAGACACTCAAACAACCCAAGTGTAAAATAACATCAGGGTGGGCAGATACACTACCAACCCGAGCGAGTGTAAAATAACATCAGGGTGGGCATATACACAACCAACCTGAGCGAGTGTAAAATAACATCAGGTTGCGCAGATACACAACCAAACCTAGTGAGTGTAAAATAACATCAGGTTGCGGAGATACACTACCAACCCGAGTGAGTGTAAAATAACATCAGGGTGGGCAGACACACAACCAACCTGAGCGAGTGTAAAATAACATCAGGGTGGGAAGATACAAAACCAACTCGAGCGAGTGTAAAATAACATCAGGGTGGGCAGAAACACAACCAACCCGAGCGAGTGTAAAATAACATCAGGGTGGGCAGGTACACAACCAACCAGAGCGAGTGTAAAATAACATCAGGGAGGGCAGATACACACCCAACCCGAGTGTAAGATAACATCAGTGTGGGCAGATACACAATCAACCCGAGTGTAAAATAACATCAGGGTGGGCAGACACTCAACCAACCCGAGTGTAAAATAACATCAGGATGGGCAGATACACAATCAACCCGAGTGTTAAATAACATCAGGGTGGGAAGATACACAACCAACCCGAGTGTAAAATAACATCAGGGTGGGCAGATACACAAGCATTCTGAGTGTAAAATAACATCAGGTTGGGCAGATACACAACCAACCCGAGAGTAAAATTACATCAGGGTGGGCAGACACTCAACCAACCCGAGTGTAAAATAACATGAGGGTGGGCAGATACACAACCAACCCAAGTGTAAAATAACATCAGGATGGGCAGATACACAATCAACCCGATTGTAAAATAACATCAAGGTGGGCAGATAGACAATCAACCCGAGTGTAAAATAACATCAGGGTGGGCAGATACACAATCAACAAACCAGAGTGTAAAGTAACATCAGGGTGGGCAGATACACAACCAACCCGAGTGTAAAATAACATCAGGGTGGGCAGATACACAACCAACCCGAGTGTAAAATAACATCAGAGTGGCAGATACACAACCATCCCGAGTGTAAAATTACATGAGGGTGGGCAGACACACAACCATCCCTAGTGTAAAATAATATCAGGGCGGGCAGATACACAACCAAACTCAGTGTAAAATAACATCAGGGTGGGCAGACACACAACCATCCCGAGTGTTAAATCACATCAGGGTGGGCAGACACACAACCATCCCGAGTGTAAAATAACATCAGGGTGGGCAGACACACAACCAACCCGAGCGAGTGTAAAATAACATCAGGGTGGGCAGATACACAACCAACATGAGCGAGTGTAAAATAACATTAGGGTGGGCAGATACACCACCAACCCGAGCGAGTGTAAAATAACATCAGGGTGGAGGACACACAACCAACCCGAGTGTAAAATAACATCAGGGTGGGCAGATACACAACCAACCTGAGAGTAAAATAACATCAGGGTGGGCAGATGCACAACCAACCCGAGTGTAAAACAACATGAGGGCGGGCAGACGTTCAACCAACCCGAGTGTAAAATAACATGAGGGCGGGCAGATACACAACCAACCCAAGTGTAAAATAACATCAGGGTGGGCAGATACACAATCAACCCGAGTGTAAAATAACATCAGGGTGGGCAGATACACAATCAACCCGAGTGTAAAATAACATCAGGGTGGGAAGATACACAATCAACAAACCAGAGTGTAAAATAACATCAGTGTGGGCAGATACACAACCAACCCTAGTGTAAAATAACATCAGGGTGGGCAGATACACAACCAACCCGAGTGTAAAATAACATCAGGGTGGGCAGATACACAACCAACCCATGCGAGTGGAAAATAACATCAGGGTGGGCAGATACAAAATCAACCCGAGTGTAAAATAACATCCGGGTGGGCAGATACACAATCAACCCGAGCGAGTGTAAAATTACATCAGGGTGGGCAGATACACAACCATCCCGAGTGTAAAATTACATGAGGGTGTGCAGTCACACAACCATCCCTAGTGTAAAATAACATCAGGGTGGGCAGATACACAACCAAACTCAGTGTAAAATAACATCAGGGTAGGCAGGCACACAACCAACCCGAGCGTGTGTAAAATAAAATCAGGGTGGCCAGATACACAACCAACCCGAGCGAGTGTAAAATAACATCAGGGTGGGCAGACACACAACCAACCCGAGCGTGTGTAAAATAACATCAGGGTGGCCAGATACACAACCAACCCGAGCGAGTGTAAAATAACATCAGGGTGGGCAGACACTCAAACAACCCAAGTGTAAAATAACATCAGGGTGGGCAGATACACTACCAACCCGAGCGAGTGTAAAATAACATCAGGGTGGGCATATACACAACCAACCTGAGCGAGTGTAAAATAACATCAGGTTGCGCAGATACACAACCAAACCTAGTGAGTGTAAAATAACATCAGGTTGCGCAGATACACTACCAACCCGAGTGAGTGTAAAATAACATCAGGGTGGGCAGACACACAACCAACCTGAGCGAGTGTAAAATAACATCAGGGTGGGAAGATACAAAAACAACTCGAGCGAGTGTAAAATAACATCAGGGTGGGCAGAAACACAACCAACCCGAGCGAGTGTAAAATAACATCAGGGTGGGCAGGTACACAACCAACCAGAGCGAGTGTAAAATAACATCAGGGAGGGCAGATACACACCCAACCCGAGTGTAAGATAACATCAGTGTGGGCAGACACACAACCTACCAGAGTGTAAAATAACGTCAGGGTGGGCAGATACACAACCAACCCGAGCGAGTGTAAAATAACATCAGGGTGGGCAGATAGACAACCAACCCGAGCGAGTGTAAAATAACAACAGGGTGGGAAGATACACAACCAACCCGAGCGAGTGTAAAATAACATCAGGGTGGGCAGACACTCAAACAACCCAAGTGTAAAATAACATCAGGGTGGGCAGATACACTACCAACCCGAGCGAGTGTAAAATAACATCAGGGTGGGCATATACACAACCAACCTGAGCGAGTGTAAAATAACATCAGGTTGCGCAGATACACAACCAAACCTAGTGAGTGTAAAATAACATCAGGTTGCGCAGATACACAACCAAACCTAGTGAGTGTAAAATAACATCAGGGTGGGCAGACACACAACCAACCAGAGCGAGTGTAAAATAACATCAGGGAGGGCAGATACACACCCAACCCGAGTGTAAAATAACATCAGGGTGGGCAGATAGACAACCAACCCGAGCGAGTGTAAAATAACATCAGGGTGGGAAGATACACATCCAACCCGAGTGTAAAATAACATCAGGGTGGGCAGATACACAAGCATTCTGAGTGTAAAATAACATCAGGTTGGGCAGATACACAACCATCCCGAGAGTAAAATAACATCAGGGTGGGCAGATGCACAACGAACCTGAGTATAAAATAACATCAGGGTGGGCAGACACTCAACCAACCCGAGTGTAAAATTACATGAGGGCGGGCAGTCACACAACCATCCCTCGTGTAAAATAACATCAGGGTGGGCAGATACACAACCAAACTCGGTGTAAAATAACATCAGGGTGGGCAGGCACACAACCATCCCGAGTGTAAAATAACATCAGGGTGGGAAGATACACAATCAACAAACCAGAGTGTAAAATAACATCAGGGTGGGCAGATACACAACCAACCCGAGTGTAAAATAACATCAGGGTGGGCAGATAGACAACCAACCCGAGTGTAAAATAACATCAGAGTGGCAGATACACAACCAACCCGTGCGAGTGGAAAATAACATCAGGGTGGGCAGATACACAATCAACCCGAGTGTAAAATAACATCAGGGTGGGCAGATACACAATCAACCCGAGCGAGTGTAAAATTACATCAGGGTGGGCAGATACACAACCATCCCGAGTGTAAAATTACATGAGGGTGGGCAGACACACAACCATCCCTAGTGTAAAATAATATCAGGGCGGGCAGATACACAACCAAACTCAGTGTAAAATAACATCAGGGTGGGCAGACACACAACCATCCCGAGTGTTAAATCACATCAGGGTGGGCAGACACACAACCATCCCGAGTGTAAAATAACATCAGGGTGGGCAGACACAAAACCAACCCGAGCGAGTGTAAAATAACATCAGGGTGGGCAGGTATACAACCAACATGAGCGAGTGTAAAATAACATTAGGGTGGGCAGATACACAACCAACCCGAGCGAGTGTAAAATAACATCAGGGTGGGCAGACACACAACCGTACCAAGAGTCAAATAACATCAGGTTGGGCAGACACACAACCAACAAGAGTGTAAAATAACATCAGGGTGGGCAGATACACAATCAACCCAAGCGAGTGTAAAATTACATCAGGGTGGGCAGATACACAACCAACCAGAGTGTAAAATAACATCAGGGTGGGCAGATACACAACCGACCCGAGTGTAAAATAACATCAGAGTGGGCAGATACACAACCGACCCGAGTGCAAAATAACATCAGGTTGGGCAGAAACACAACCAACCCGAGTGTAAGATAACATCAGGGTGGGGAGGTACACAACCAGCCCGAGTGTAAAATAACATCAGGGTGGGCAGATACACAACCAACCCGAGTGTAAAATAACATCAGGGTGGGCAGATACACAACCACGCCGAGTGTGAAATTACATCAGGGTGGGCAGATACACAACCAACCCGAGTGTAAAATAACATCAGGGTGGGCAGGTACACAACAAACCCGTGCGAGTGGAAAATAACATCAGGGTCGGCAGATACACAATCAACCCGAGTGTAAATAACATCAGGGTGGGCAGATACACAATCAACCTGAGCAAGTGTAAAATTACATCAGGCTGGGCAGATACACAATCAACCCAAGCAAATGTAAAATTACATCTGGGTGGGCAGATACACAACCAACCCGAGTGTAAAATAACGTCAGGGTGGGCAGACACACAACCAACCCGAGCGAGTGTAAAATAACATCAGTGTGGGCAGATACACAACCAACCCTAGTGTAAAATAACATCAGGGTGGGCAGATACACAACCAACCCGATTGTAAAATAACATCAGGGTGGGCAGATACACAACCAACCCATGCGAGTGGAAAATAACATCAGGGTGGGCAGATACAAAATCAACCCGAGTGTAAAATAACATCAGGGTGGGCAGATACACAATCAACCCGAGTGAGTGTAAAATTACATCAGGGTGGGCAGATACACACCGATCCCGAGTGTAAAATTACATGAGGGTGTGCAGTCACACAACCATCCCTAGTGTAAAATAACATCAGGGTGGGCAGATGCACAACCAAACTCAGTGTAAAATAACATCAGGGTGGGCAGGCACACAACCATCCCGAGTGTAAAATAACATCAGTGTGGGCAGACACACAACCATCCCGAGTGTAAAATAACATCAGGGTGGGCAGACACGCAACCAACCCGAGCGCGTGTAAAATAACATCAGGGTGGCCAGATACACAACCAACCCGAGCGAGTGTAAAATAACATCAGGGTGGGCAGACACTCAAACAACCCAAGTGTAAAATAACATCAGGGTGGGCAGATACACTACCAACCCGAGCGAGTGTAAAATAACATCAGAGTGGGCATATACACAACCAACCTGAGCGAGTGTAAAATAACATCAGGTTGCGCAGATACACAACCAAACCTAGTGAGTGTAAAATAACATCAGGTTGCGCAGATACACTACCAACCTGAGTGAGTGTAAAATAACATCAGGGTGGGCAGACACACAACCAACCTGAGCAACTGTAAAATAACATCAGGGTGGGAAGATACAAAACCAACTCGAGCGAGTGTAAAATAACATCAGGGTGGGCAGAAACACAACCAACCCGAGCGAGTGTAAAATAACATCAGGGTGGGAAGGTACACAACCAACCAGAGCGAGTGTAAAATAACAACAGGGAGGGCAGATACACACCCAACCCGAGTGTAAGATAACATCAGTGTGGGCAGACACACAACCTACCAGAGTGTAAAATAACGTCAGGGTGGGCAGATACACAACCAACCCGAGCGAGTGTAAAATAACATCAGGGTGGGCAGATAGACAACCGACCCGAGCGAGTGTAAAATAACATCAGGGTGGGAAGATACACAACCAACCCGAGCGAGTGTAAAATAACATCAGGGTGAGCAGACACTCAAACAACCCAAGTGTAAAATAACATCAGGGTGGGCAGATACACTAACAACCCGAGCGAGTGTAAAATAACATCAGGGTGGGCATATACACAACCAACCTGAGCGAGTGTAAAATAACATCAGGTTGCGCAGATACACAACCAAACCTAGTGAGTGTAAAATAACATCAGGTTGCGCAGATACACTACCAACCCGAGTGAGTGTAAAATAACATCAGGGTGGGCAGACACACAACCAACCTGAGCGAGTGTAAAATAACATCAGGGTGGGAAGATACAAAACCAACTCGAGCGAGTGTAAAATAACATCAGGGTGCGCAGAAACACAACCAACCCGAGCGAGTGTAAAATAACATCAGGGTGGGCAGGTACACAACCAACCAGAGCGAGTGTAAAATAACATCAGGGAGGGCAGATACACACCCAACCCGAGTGTAAGATAACATCAGTGTGGGCAGACACACAACCTACCAGAGTGTAAAATAACGTCAGGGTGGGCAGATACACAACCAACCCGAGCGAGTGTAAAATAACATCAGGGTGGGCAGATAGACAACCAACCCGAGCGAGTGTAAAATAACATCAGGGTGGGAAGATACACAACCAACCCGAGCGAGTGTAAAATAACATCAGTGAGGGCAGATACACAATCAACCCTAGTGTAAAATAACATCAGGGTGGGCAGATACACAACCAACCCGAGTGTAAAATAACATCAGGGTGGGCAGATACACAACCAACCCATGCGAGTGGAAAATAACATCAGGGTGGGCAGATACAAAATCAACCCGAGTGTAAAATAACATCAGGGTGGGCAGATACACAATCAACCCGAGCGAGTGTAAAATTACATCAGGGTGGGCAGATACACAACCATCCCGAGTGTAAAATTACATGAGGGTGTGCAGTCACACAACCATCCCTAGTGTAAAATAACATCAGGGTGGGCAGATGCACAACCAAACTCAGTGTAAAATAACATCAGGTTGGGCAGGCACACAACCATCCCGAGTGTAAAATAACATCAGTGTGGGCAGACACACAACCATCCCGAGTGTAAAATAACATCAGGGTGGGCAGACACGCAACCACCCGAGCGAGTGTAAAATAACATCAGGGTGGGCAGACACTCAAACAACCCAAGTGTAAAATAACATCAGGGTGGGCTGATACACTACCAACCCGAGCGAGTGTAAAATAACATCAGAGTGGGCATATACACAACCAACCTGAGCGAGTGTAAAATAACATCAGGTTGCGCAGATACACAACCAAACCTATTGAGTGTAAAATAACATCAGGTTGCGCAGATACACTACCAACCCGAGTGAGTGTAAAATAACATCAGGGTGGGCAGACACACAACCAACCCGAGTGAGTGTAAAATAACATCAGGGTGGGCAGACACACAACCAACCTGAGCGAGTGTAAAATAACATCAGGGTGGGAAGATACAAAACCAACTCGAGCGAGTGTAAAATAACATCAGGGTGGGCAGAAACACAACCAACCCGAGCGAGTGTAAAATAACATCAGGGTGGGCAGGTACACAACCAACCAGAGCGAAGGTAAAATAACATCAGGGAGGGCAGATACACACCCAACCCGAGTGTAAGATAACATCAGTGTGGGCAGACACACAACCTACCAGAGTGTAAAATAACGTCAGGGTGGGCAGATACACAACCAACCCGAGCGAGTGTAAAATAACATCAGGGTGGGCAGATAGACAACCGACCCGAGCGAGTGTAAAATAACATCAGGGTGGGAAGATACACAACCAACCCGAGCGAGTGTAAAATAACATCAGGGTGAGCAGACACTCAAACAACCCAAGTGTAAAATAACATCAGGTTGGGCAGATACACTACCAACCAGAGCGAGTGTAAAATAACATCAGGGTGGGCATTTACACAACCAACCTGAGCGAGTGTAAAATAACATCAGGTTGCGCAGATACACAACCAAACCTAGTGAGTGTAAAATAACATCAGGTTGCGCAGATACACTACCAACCCGAGTGAGCGTAAAATAACATCAGGGTGGGCAGACACACAACCAACCTGAGCGAGTGTAAAATAACATCAGGGTGGGAAGATACAAAACCAACTCGACCGAGTGTAAAATAACATCAGGGTGGGCAGAAACACAACCAACCCGAGCGAGTGTAAAATAACATCAGGGTGGGCAGGTACACAACCAACCAGAGCGAGTGTAAAATAACATCAGGGAGGGCAGATACACACCCAACCCGAGTGTAAGATAACATCAGTGTGGCCAGACACACAACCTACCAGAGTGTAAAATAACGTCAGGGTGGGCAGATACACAACCAACCCGAGCGAATGTAAAATAACATCAGGGTGGGCAGATAGACAACCAACCCGAGCGAGTGTAAAATAACATCAGGGTGGGCAGATACACAACCAACCCGAGTGTAAAATAACATCAGGGTGGGCAGATACACAAGCATTCTGAGTGTAAAATAACATCAGGTTGGGCAGATACACAACCATCCCGAGAGTAAAACAACATCAGGGTGGGCAGATGCACAACGAACCCGAGTGTAAAATAACATCAGGGTGGGCAGACACACAACCAACCCGAGTGTAAAATTACATGAGGGTGGGCAGTCACACAACCATCCCTAGTGTAAAATAACATCAGGGTGGGCAGATACACAACCAAACTCGGTGTAAAATAACATCAGGGTGGGCAGGCACACAACCATCCCGAGTGTAAAATAACATCAGGGTGGGCAGATACACAACCAACAAACCAGAGTGTAAAATAACATCAGGGTGGGCAGATACACAACCAAGCCGAGTGTAAAATAACATCAGGGTGGGCAGATAGACAACCAACCCGAGTGTAAAATAACATCAGAGTGGCAGATACACAACCAACCCGTGCGAGTGGAAAATAACATCAGGGTGGGCAGATACACAATCAACCCGAGTGTAAAATAACATCAGGGTGGGCAGATACACAATCAACCCAAGCGAGTGTAAAATTACATCAGGGTGGGCAGATACACAACCATCCCGAGTGTAAAATTACATGAGGGTGGGCAGACACACAACCATCCCTAGTGTAAAATAATATCAGGGCGGGCAGATACACAACCAAACTCAGTGTAAAATAACATCAGGGTGGGCAGACACACAACCATCCCGAGTGTAAAATCACATCAGGGTGGGCAGACACACAACCATCCCGAGTGTAAAATAACATCAGGGTGGGCAGACACAAAACCAACCCGAGCGAGTGTAAAATAACATCAGGGTGGGCAGGTACACAACCAACATGAGCGAGAGTAAAATAACATTAGGGTGGGCAGATACACAACCAACCCGAGCGAGTGTAAAATAACATCAGGGTGGGCAGACACACAACCATCCCAAGAGTCAAATAACATCAGGTTGGGCAGACACACATCAAACACGAGTGTAAAATAACATCAGGGTGGGCAGATACACAATCAACCCAAGCGAGTGTAAAATTACATCAGGGTGGGCAGATACACAACCAACCAGAGTGTAAAATAACATCAGGGTGGGCAGATACACAACCGACCCGAGTGTAAAATAACATCAGAGTGGGCAGATACACAACCGACCCGAGTGCAAAATAACATCAGGTTGGGCAGAAACACAACCAACCCGAGTGAAAAATAACATCAGGGTGGGCAGGTACACAACCAGCCCGAGTGTAAAATAACATCAGGGTGGGCAGATACACAACCAACCAGAGTGTAAAATAACATCAGGGTGGGCAGATACACAACCAACCCGAGTGTGAAATTACATCAGGGTGGGCAGATACACAACCAACCCGAGTGTAAAATAACATCAGGGTGGGCAGGTACACAACAAACCCGTGCGAGTGGAAAATAACATCAGGGTGGGCAGATACACAATCAACCCGAGTGTAAAATAACATCAGGGTGGGCAGATACACAATCAACCCGAGCAAGTGTAAAATTACATCAGGCTGGGCAGAAACACAATCAACCCAAGCAAGTGTAAAATTACATCTGGGTGGGCAGATACACAACCAACCCGAGTGTAAAATAACGTCAGGGTGGGCAGACACACAACCAACCCGAGCGAGTGTAAAATAACATCAGTGTGGGTGGATACACAACCATCCCGAGTGTAAAATAACATCAGGGTGGGCAGATACACAACCAACCCGAGTGTAAAATAACATCAGGGTCGGCAGATACACAACCAACCCGAGTGTAAAATAACATCAGAGTGGCAGATACACAACCAACCCGTGCGAGTGTAAAATAACATCAGGGTGGGCCGATGCACAATCAACCCGAGTGTAAAATAACATCAGGGTGGGGAGATACACAATCATCCCGAGCGAGTGTAAAATTACATCAGGGTGGGCAGATACACAACCATCCCGAGTGTAAAATTACATGAGGGTGGGCAGACACACAACCATCCCTAGTGTAAAATAATATCAGGGCGGGAGATACACAACCAAACTCAGTGTAAAATAACATCAGGGTGGGCAGACACACAACCATCCCGAGTGTAAAATCACATCAGGGTGGGCAGACACACAACCATCCCGAGTGTAAAATAACATCAGGGTGGGCAGACACAAAACCAACCCGAGCGAGTGTAAAATAACATCAGGGTGGGCAGGTACACAACCAACATGAGCGAGAGTAAAATAACATTAGGGTGGGCAGATACACAACCAACCCGAGCGAGTGTAAAATAACATCAGGGTGGGCAGACACACAACCATCCCAAGAGTCAAATAACATCAGGTTGGGCAGACACACATCAAACACGAGTGTAAAATAACATCAGGGTGGGCAGATACACAATCAACCCAAGCGAGTGTAAAATTACATCAGGGTGGGCAGATACACAACCAACCAGAGTGTAAAATAACATCAGGGTGGGCAGATACACAACCGACCCGAGTGTAAAATAACATCAGAGTGGGCAGATACACAACCGACCCGAGTGCAAAATAACATCAGGTTGGGCAGAAACACAACCAACCCGAGTGAAAAATAACATCAGGGTGGGCAGGTACACAACCAGCCCGAGTGTAAAATAACATCAGGGTGGGCAGATACACAACCAACCAGAGTGTAAAATAACATCAGGGTGGGCAGATACACAACCAACCCGAGTGTGAAATTACATCAGGGTGGGCAGATACACAACCAACCCGAGTGTAAAATAACATCAGGGTGGGCAGGTACACAACAAACCCGTGCGAGTGGAAAATAACATCAGGGTGGGCAGATACACAATCAACCCGAGTGTAAAATAACATCAGGGTGGGCAGATACACAATCAACCCGAGCAAGTGTAAAATTACATCAGGCTGGGCAGAAACACAATCAACCCAAGCAAGTGTAAAATTACATCTGGGTGGGCAGATACACAACCAACCCGAGTGTAAAATAACGTCAGGGTGGGCAGACACACAACCAACCCGAGCGAGTGTAAAATAACATCAGTGTGGGTGGATACACAACCATCCCGAGTGTAAAATAACATCAGGGTGGGCAGATACACAACCAACCCGAGTGTAAAATAACATCAGGGTCGGCAGATACACAACCAACCCGAGTGTAAAATAACATCAGAGTGGCAGATACACAACCAACCCGTGCGAGTGTAAAATAACATCAGGGTGGGCCGATGCACAATCAACCCGAGTGTAAAATAACATCAGGGTGGGGAGATACACAATCATCCCGAGCGAGTGTAAAATTACATCAGGGTGGGCAGATACACAACCATCCCGAGTGTAAAATTACATGAGGGTGGGCAGACACACAACCATCCCTAGTGTAAAATAATATCAGGGCGGGAGATACACAACCAAACTCAGTGTAAAATAACATCAGGGTGGGCAGACACACAACCAACCCGAGCGAGTGTAAAATAACATCAGGGTGGGCAGATACACAACCAACATGAGCGAGTGTAAAATAACATTAGGGTGGGCAGATACACAACCAACCCGAGCGAGGGTAAATTAACATCAGGGTGGAGAGACACACAACCAACCCGAGTGTCAAATAACATCAGGTTGGGCAGATACACAAGCATTCTGAGTGTAAAATAACATCAGGGTGGGCAGATACACAACCAACATGAGCGAGTGTAAAATAACATCAGGGTGGGCAGATACACAACCAACGCGAGCGAGTGTAAAACATCATCAGGGTGGAGAGACACACAACCAACCCGAGTGTAAAATAACATCAGGGTGGGCAGGTACACAACCAACATGAGCGAGTGTAAAATAACATTAGGGGGGCAGATACACAACCAACCCGAGCGAGTGTAAAATAACATCAGGGTGGAGAGACACACAACCAACCCGAGTGTAATATAACATCAGGGTGGGCAGATACACAACCAACCTGAGAGTAAAATAACATCAGGGTGGGCAGATGCACAACCAACCCGAGTGTAAAACAACATGAGGGCGGGCAGACGTTCAACCAACCCGAGTGTAAAATAACATGAGGGCGGGCAGATACACAACCAACCCGAGCGAGTGTAAAATAACATCAGGGTGGGCAGACACTCACACAACCCAAGTGTAAAATAACATCAGGGTGGGCAGATACACTACCAACCCGAGCGAGTGTAAAATAACATCAGGGTGGGCATATACACAACCAACCTGAGCGAGTGTAAAATAACATCAGGTTGCGCAGATACACAACCAAACCTAGTGAGTGTAAAATAACATCAGGTTGCGCAGATACACTACCAACCCGAGTGAGTGTAAAATAACATCAGGGTGGGCAGACACACAACCAACCTGAGCGAGTGTGAAATAACATCAGGGAGGGCAGGTACACAACCAACCAGAGCGCGTGTAAAATAACATCAGGGAGTGCAGAAACACACCCAACCCGAGTGTAAGATAACGTCAGTGTGGGCAGACACACAACCAACCAGAGTGTAAAATAACGTCAGGGTGGGCAGATACACAACCAACCCGAGCGAGTGTAAAATAACATCAGGGTGGGCAGATAGACAACCAACCCGAGCGAGTGTAAAATAACATCAGGGTGGGAAGATACACAACCAACCCGAGTGTAAAATAACATCAGGGTGGGCAGATACACAAGCATTCTGAGTGTAAAATAACATCAGGGTGGGCAGATACACAATCAACAAACCAGAGTGCAAAATTACATCAGGGTGGGCAGATACACAACCAACCCGAGTGTAAAATAACATCAGGGTGGGCAGATACACAAGCATTCTGAGTGTAAAATAACATCAGGGTGGGCAGATACACAATCAACAAACCAGAGTGTAAAATTACATCAGGGTGGGCAGATACACAATCAACCCGAGTGTAAAATAACATCAGGGTGGACAGATACAAAACCAACCCGAGTGCAAAATAACATCAGGGTGGGCAGATACACAACCAACCCGAGCGAGTGTAAAATAACATGAGGGTGTGTGGACACACAACCATCCCGAATGTAAAATAACATCAGGGTGGGCAGATACACAACCAACCCGAGCGAGTGTAAAATAACATCAGGGTGGGCAGACACACAACCAACCCGAGCGAGTGTAAAATAACATCAGGGTGGGCAGATACACAACCAACATGAGCGAGTGTAAAATAACATTAGGGTGGGCAGATACACAACCAACCCGAGCGAGGGTAAATTAACATCAGGGTGGAGAGACACACAACCAACCCGAGTGTCAAATAACATCAGGTTGGGCAGATACACAAGCATTCTGAGTGTAAAATAACATCAGGGTGGGCAGATACACAACCAACATGAGCGAGTGTAAAATAACATCAGGGTGGGCAGATACACAACCAACGCGAGCGAGTGTAAAACAACATCAGGGTGGAGAGACACACAACCAACCCGAGTGTAAAATAACATCAGGGTGGGCAGGTACACAACCAACATGAGCGAGTGTAAAATAACATTAGGGGGGCAGATACACAACCAACCCGAGCGAGTGTAAAATAACATCAGGGTGGAGAGACACACAACCAACCCGAGTGTAAAATAACATCAGGGTGGGCAGATACACAACCAACCTGAGAGTAAAATAACATTAGGGTGGGCAGATGCACAACCAACCCGAGTGTAAAACAACATGAGGGCGGGCAGACGTTCAACCAACCCGAGTGTAAAATAACATGAGGGCGGGCAGATACACAACCAACCCGAGCGAGTGTAAAATAACATCAGGGTGGGCAGACACTCACACAACCCAAGTGTAAAATAACATCAGGGTGGGCAGATACACTACCAACCCGAGCGAGTGTAAAATAACATCAGGGTGGGCATATACACAACCAACCTGAGCGAGTGTAAAATAACATCAGGTTGCGCAGATACACAACCAAACCTAGTGAGTGTAAAATAACATCAGGTTGCGCAGATACACTACCAACCCGAGTGAGTGTAAAATAACATCAGGGTGGGCAGACACACAACCAACCTGAGCGAGTGTAAAATAACATCAGGGAGGGCAGATGCACAACCAACCAGAGCGCGTGTAAAATAACATCAGGGAGTGCAGAAACACACCCAACCCGAGTGTAAGATAACGTCAGTGTGGGCAGACACACAACCAACCAGAGTGTAAAATAACGTCAGGGTGGGCAGATACACAACCAACCCGAGCGAGTGTAAAATAACATCAGGGTGGGCAGATAGACAACCAACCCGAGCGAGTGTAAAATAACATCAGGGTGGGAAGATACACAACCAACCCGAGTGTAAAATAACATCAGGGTGGGCAGATACACAAGCATTCTGAGTGTAAAATAACATCAGGGTGGGCAGATACACAATCAACAAACCAGAGTGTAAAATTACATCAGGGTGGGCAGATACACAACCAACCCGAGTGTAAAATAACATCAGGGTGGGCAGATACACAAGCATTCTGAGTGTAAAATAACATCAGGGTGGGCAGATACACAATCAACAAACCAGAGTGTAAAATTACATCAGGGTGGGCAGATACACAACCAACCCGAGTGTAAAATAACATCAGGGTGGGCAGATACACAACCAACCCGAGTGTAAAATAACATCAGAGTGGCAGATACACAACCAACCCATGCGAGTGGAAAATAACATCAGGGTGGGCAGATACACAATCAACCCGAGTGTAAAATAACATCAGGGTGGGCAGACACTCAACCAACCTGAGTGTAAAATAACATGAGGGTGGGCAGATACACAACCAACCCAAGTGTAAAATAACATCAGGATGGGCAGATACACAATCAACCCGAGTGTAAAATAACATCAGGGTGGGAAGATACACAACCAACCCGAGTGTAAAATAACATCAGGGTGGGCAAGTACACAAGCATTCTGAGTGTAAAATAACATCAGGTTGGGCAGATACACAACCAACCCGAGAGTAAAATAACATCAGGGTGGGCAGACACTCAACCAACCCGAGTGTAAAATAACATGAGGGTCGGCAGATACACAACCAACCCAAGTGTAAAATAACATCAGGATGGGCAGATACACAATCAACCCGAGTGTAAAATAACATCAAGGTGGGCAGATACACAATCAACCCGAGTGTAAAATAACATCAGGGTGGGCAGATACACAATCAACAAACCAGAGTGTAAAGTAACATCAGGGTGGGCAGATACACAACCAACCCAAGTGTAAAATAACATCAGGGTGGGCAGATACACAACCAACCCGAGTGTAAAATAACATCAGAGTGGCAGATACACAACCATCCCGAGTGTAAAATTACATGAGGGTGGGCAGACACACAACCATCCCTAGTGTAAAATAATATCAGGGCGGGCAGATACACAACCAAACTCAGTGTAAAATAACATCAGGGTGGGCAGACACACAACCATCCCGAGTGTTAAATCACATCAGGGTGGGCAGACACACAACCATCCCGAGTGTAAAATAACATCAGGGTGGGCAGACACACAACCAACCCGAGCGAGTGTAAAATAACATCAGGGTGGGCAGATACACAACCAACATGAGCGAGTGTAAAATAACATTAGGGTGGGCAGATACACAACCAACCCGAGCGAGTGTAAAATAACATCAGGGTGGAGAGACACACAACCAACCCGAGTGTAAAATAACATCAGGGTGGGCAGATACACAACCAACCTGAGAGTAAAATAACATCAGGGTGGGCAGATGCACAACCAACCCGAGTGTAAAACAACATGAGGGCGGGCAGACGTTCAACCAACCCGAGTGTAAAATAACATGAGGGCGGGCAGATACACAACCAACCCAAGTGTAAAATAACATCAGGGTGGGCAGATACACAATCAACCCGAGTGTAAAATAACATCAGGGTGGGCAGATACACAATCAACCCGAGTGCAAAATAACATCAGGGTGGGAAGATACACAATCAACAAACCAGAGTGTAAAATAACATCAGTGTGGGCAGATACACAACCAACCCTAGTGCAAAATAACATCAGGGTGGGCAGATGCACAACCAACCCGAGTGTAAAACAACATGAGGGCGGGCAGACGTTCAACCAACCCGAGTGTAAAATAACATGAGGGCGGGCAGATACACAACCAACCCGAGCGAGTGTAAAATAACATCAGGGTGGGCAGACACTCAAACAACCCAAGTGTAAAATAACATCAGGGTGGGCAGATACACTACCAACCCGAGCGAGTGTAAAATAACATCAGGGAGGGCAGGTACACAACCAACCAGAGCGCGTGTAAAATAACATCAGGGAGTGCAGATACACACCCAACCCGAGTGTAAGATAACGTCAGTGTGGGCAGACACACAACCAACCAGAGTGTAAAATAACGTCAGGGTGGGCAGATACACAACCAACCCGAGCGAGTGTAAAATAACATCAGGGTGGGCAGATAGACAACCAACCCGAGCGAGTGTAAAATAACATCAGGGTGGGAAGATACACAACCAACCCGAGTGTAAAATAACATCAGGGTGGGCAGATACACAAGCATTCTGAGTGTAAAATAACATCAGGGTGGGCAGATACACAATCAACAAACCAGAGTGTAAAATTACATCAGGGTGGGCAGATACACAACCAACCCGAGTGTAAAATAACATCAGGGTGGGCAGATACACAACCAACCCGAGTGTAAAATAACATCAGAGTGGCAGATACACAACCAACCCATGCGAGTGGAAAATAACATCAGGGTGGGCAGATACACAATCAACCCGAGTGTAAAATAACATCAGGGTGGGCAGACACTCAACCAACCTGAGTGTAAAATAACATGAGGGTGGGCAGATACACAACCAACCCAAGTGTAAAATAACATCAGGATGGGCAGATACACAATCAACCCGAGTGTAAAATAACATCAGGGTGGGAAGATACACAACCAACCCGAGTGTAAAATAACATCAGGGTGGGCAGATACACAATCAACCCGAGTGTAAAATAACATCAGGGTGGGAAGATACACAACCAACCCGAGTGTAAAATAACATGAGGGTGGGCAGATACACAACCAACCCAAGTGTAAAATAACATCAGGATGGGCAGATACACAATCAACCCGAGTGTAAAATAACATCAGGGTGGGAAGATACACAACCAACCCGAGTGTAAAATAACATCAGGGTGGGCAAGTACACAAGCATTCTGAGTGTAAAATAACATCAGGTTGGGCAGATACACAACCAACCCGAGAGTAAAATAACATCAGGGTGGGCAGACACTCAACGAACCCGAGTGTAAAATAACATGAGGGTCGGCAGATACACAACCAACCCAAGTGTAAAATAACATCAGGATGGGCAGATACACAATCAACCCGAGTGTAAAATAACATCAAGGTGGACAGATACAAAACCAACCCGAGTGCAAAATAACATCAGGGTGGGCAGATACACAACCAACCCGAGCGAGTGTAAAATAACATGAGGGTGTGTGGACACACAACCATCCCGAATGTAAAATAACATCAGGGTGGGCAGATACACAACCAACCCGAGCGAGTGTAAAATAACATCAGGGTGGGCAGACACACAACCAACCCGAGCGAGTGTAAAATAACATCAGGGTGGGCAGATACACAACCAACATGAGCGAGTGTAAAATAACATTAGGGTGGGCAGATACACAACCAACCCGAGCGAGGGTAAATTAACATCAGGGTGGAGAGACACACAACAACCCGAGTGTCAAATAACATCAGGTTGGGCAGATACACAAGCATTCTGAGTGTAAAATAACATCAGGGTGGGCAGATACACAACCAACATGAGCGAGTGTAAAATAACATCAGGGTGGGCAGATACACAACCAACGCGAGCGAGTGTAAAACAACATCAGGGTGGAGAGACACACAACCAACCCGAGTGTAAAATAACATCAGGGTGGGCAGGTACACAACCAACATGAGCGAGTGTAAAATAACATTAGGGGGGCAGATACACAACCAACCCGAGCGAGTGTAAAATAACATCAGGGTGGAGAGACACACAACCATCCCGAGTGTAAAATAACATCAGGGTGGGCAGATACACAACCAACCTGAGAGTAAAATAACATCAGGGTGGGCAGATGCACAACCAACCCGAGTGTAAAACAACATGAGGGCGGGCAGACGTTCAACCAACCCGAGTGTAAAATAACATGAGGGCGGGCAGATACACAACCAACCCGAGCGAGTGTAAAATAACATCAGGGTGGGCAGACACTCACACAACCCAAGTGTAAAATAACATCAGGGTGGGCAGATACACTACCAACCCGAGCGAGTGTAAAATAACATCAGGGTGGGCATATACACAACCAACCTGAGCGAGTGTAAAATAACATCAGGTTGCGCAGATACACAACCAAACCTAGTGAGTGTAAAATAACATCAGGTTGCGCAGATACACTACCAACCCGAGTGAGTGTAAAATAACATCAGGGTGGGCAGACACACAACCAACCTGAGCGAGTGTAAAATAACATCAGGGAGGGCAGATACACAACCAACCAGACCGCGTGTAAAATAACATCAGGGAGTGCAGAAACACACCCAACCCGAGTGTAAGATAACGTCAGTGTGGGCAGACACACAACCAACCAGAGTGTAAAATAACGTCAGGGTGGGCAGATACACAACCAACCCGAGCGAGTGTAAAATAACATCAGGGTGGGCAGATAGACAACCAACCCGAGCGAGTGTAAAATAACATCAGGGTGGGAAGATACACAACCAACCCGAGTGTAAAATAACATCAGGGTGGGCAGATACACAAGCATTCTGAGTGTAAAATAACATCAGGGTGGGCAGATACACAATCAACAAACCAGAGTGTAAAATTACATCAGGGTGGGCAGATACACAACCAACCCGAGTGTAAAATAACATCAGGGTGGGCAGATACACAAGCATTCTGAGTGTAAAATAACATCAGGGTGGGCAGATACACAATCAACAAACCAGAGTGTAAAATTACATCAGGGTGGGCAGATACACAACCAACCCGAGTGTAAAATAACATCAGGGTGGGCAGATACACAACCAACCCGAGTGTAAAATAACATCAGAGTGGCAGATACACAACCAACCCATGCGAGTGGAAAATAACATCAGGGTGGGCAGATACACAATCAACCCGAGTGTAAAATAACATCAGGGTGGGCAGACACTCAACCAACCTGAGTGTAAAATAACATGAGGGTGGGCAGATACACAACCAACCCAAGTGTAAAATAACATCAGGATGGGCAGATACACAATCAACCCGAGTGTAAAATAACATCAGGGTGGGAAGATACACAACCAACCCGAGTGTAAAATAACATCAGGGTGGGCAAGTACACAAGCATTCTGAGTGTAAAATAACATCAGGTTGGGCAGATACACAACCAACCCGAGAGTAAAATAACATCAGGGTGGGCAGACACTCAACCAACCCGAGTGTAAAATAACATGAGGGTCGGCAGATACACAACCAACCCAAGTGTAAAATAACATCAGGATGGGCAGATACACAATCAACCCGAATGTAAAATAACATCAAGGTGGGCAGATACACAATCAACCCGAGTGTAAAATAACATCAGGGTGGGCAGATACACAATCAACAAACCAGAGTGTAAAGTAACATCAGGGTGGGCAGATACACAACCAACCCAAGTGTAAAATAACATCAGGGTGGGCAGATACACAACCAACCCGAGTGTAAAATAACATCAGAGTGGCAGATACACAACCATCCCGAGTGTAAAATTACATGAGGGTGGGCAGACACACAACCATCCCTAGTGTAAAATAATATCAGGGCGGGCAGATACACAACCAAACTCAGTGTAAAATAACATCAGGGTGGGCAGACACACAACCATCCCGAGTGTTAAATCACATCAGGGTGGGCAGACACACAACCATCCCGAGTGTAAAATAACATCAGGGTGGGCAGACACACAACCAACCCGAGCGAGTGTAAAATAACATCAGGGTGGGCAGATACACAACCAACATGAGCGAGTGTAAAATAACATTAGGGTGGGCAGATACACAACCAACCCGAGCGAGTGTAAAATAACATCAGGGTGGAGAGACACACAACCAACCCGAGTGTAAAATAACATCAGGGTGGGCAGATAAACAACCAACCTGAGAGTAAAATAACATCAGGGTGGGCAGATGCACAACCAACCCGAGTGTAAAACAACATGAGGGCGGGCAGACGTTCAACCAACCCGAGTGTAAAATAACATGAGGGCGGGCAGATACACAACCAACCCAAGTGTAAAATAACATCAGGGTGGGCAGATACACAATCAACCCGAGTGTAAAATAACATCAGGGTGGGCAGATACACAATCAACCCGAGTGTAAAATAACATCAGGGTGGGAAGATACACAATCAACAAACCAGAGTGTAAAATAACATCAGTGTGGGCAGATACACAACCAACCCTAGTGCAAAATAACATCAGGGTGGGCAGATGCACAACCAACCCGAGTGTAAAACAACATGAGGGCGGGCAGACGTTCAACCAACCCGAGTGTAAAATAACATGAGGGCGGGCAGATACACAACCAACCCGAGCGAGTGTAAAATAACATCAGGGTGGGCAGACACTCAAACAACCCAAGTGTAAAATAACATCAGGGTGGGCAGATACACTACCAACCCGAGCGAGTGTAAAATAACATCAGGGAGGGCAGGTACACAACCAACCAGAGCGCGTGTAAAATAACATCAGGGAGTGCAGATACACACCCAACCCGAGTGTAAGATAACGTCAGTGTGGGCAGACACACAACCAACCAGAGTGTAAAATAACGTCAGGGTGGGCAGATACACAACCAACCCGAGCGAGTGTAAAATAACATCAGGGTGGGCAGATAGACAACCAACCCGAGCGAGTGTAAAATAACATCAGGGTGGGAAGATACACAACCAACCCGAGTGTAAAATAACATCAGGGTGGGCAGATACACAAGCATTCTGAGTGTAAAATAACATCAGGGTGGGCAGATACACAATCAACCCGAGTGTAAAATAACATCAGGGTGGGCAGATACACAACCAACCCGAGTGTAAAAGAACATCAGAGTGGCAGATACACAACCAACCCATGCGAGTGGAAAATAACATCAGGGTGGGCAGATACACAATCAACCCGAGTGTAAAATAACATCAGGGTGGGCAGACACTCAACCAACCTGAGTGTAAAATAACATGAGGGTGGGCAGATACACAACCAACCCAAGTGTAAAATAACATCAGGATGGGCAGATACACAATCAACCCGAGTGTAAAATAACATCAGGGTGGGAAGATACACAACCAACCCGAGTGTAAAATAACATCAGGTTGGGCAGATACACAATCAACCCGAGTGTAAAATAACATCAGGGTGGGAAGATACACAACCAACCCGAGTGTAAAATAACATGAGGGTGGGCAGATACACAACCAACCCAAGTGTAAAATAACATCAGGATGGGCAGATACACAATCAACCCGAGTGTAAAATAACATCAGGGTGGGAAGATACACAACCAACCCGAGTGTAAAATAACATCAGGGTGGGCAAGTACACAAGCATTCTGAGTGTAAAATAACATCAGGTTGGGCAGATACACAACCAACCCGAGAGTAAAATAACATCAGGGTGGGCAGACACTCAACCAACCCGAGTGTAAAATAACATGAGGGTCGGCAGATACACAACCAACCCAAGTGTAAAATAACATCAGGATGGGCAGATACACAATCAACCCGAGTGTAAAATAACATCAAGGTGGGCAGATAGACAATCAACCCGAGTGTAAAATAACATCAGGGTGGGCAGATACACAATCAACAAACCAGAGTGTAAAGTAACATCAGGGTGGGGAGATACACAACCAACCCAAGTGTAAAATAACATCAGGGTGGGCAGATACACAACCAACCCGAGTGTAAAATAACATCAGAGTGGCAGATACACAACCATCCCGAGTGTAAAATTACATGAGGGTGGGCAGACACACAACCATCCCTAGTGTAAAATAATATCAGGGCGGGCAGATACACAACCAAACTCAGTGTAAAATAACATCAGGGTGGGCAGACACACAACCATCCCGAGTGTAAAATCACATCAGGGTGGGCAGACACACAACCATCCCGAGTGTAAAATAACATCAGGGTGGGCAGACACACAACCAACCCAAGCGAGTGTAAAATAACATCAGGGTGGGCAGATACACAACCAACATGAGCGAGTGTAAAATAACATTAGGGTGGGCAGATACACAACCAACCCGAGCGAGTGTAAAATAACATCAGGGTGGAGAGACACACAACCAACCCGAGTGTAAAATAACATCAGGGTGGGCAGATACACAACCAACCTGAGAGTAAAATAACATCAGGGTGGGCAGATGCACAACCAACCCGAGTGTAAAACAACATGAGGGCGGGCAGACGTTCAACCAACCCGAGTGTAAAATAACATGAGGGCGGGCAGATACACAACCAACCCGAGCGAGTGTAAAATAACATCAGGGTGGGCAGACACTCAAACAACCCAAGTGTAAAATAACATCAGGGTGGGCAGATACACTACCAACCCGAGCGAGTGTAAAATAACATCAGGGTGGGCATATACACAACCTACCTGAGCGAGTGTAAAATAACATCAGGTTGCGCAGATACACAACCAACCCGAGCGAGTGTAAAATAACATCAGGGTGGAGAGACACACAACCAACCCGAGTGTAAAATAACATCAGGGTGGGCAGATACACAACCAACCTGAGAGTAAAATAACATCAGGGTGGGCAGATGCACAACCAAACCGAGTGTAAAACAACATGAGGGCGGGCAGACGTTCAACCAACCCGAGTGTAAAATAACATGAGGGCGGGCAGATACACAACCAACCCAAGTGTAAAATAACATCAGGGTGGGCAGATACACAATCAACCCGAGTGTAAAATAACATCAGGGTGGGCAGATACACAATCAACCCGAGAGTAAAATAACATCAGGGTGGGAAGATACACAATCAACAAACCAGAGTGTAAAATAACATCAGTGTGGGCAGATACACAACCAACCCTAGTGCAAAATAACATCAGGGTGGGCAGATGCACAACCAACCCGAGTGTAAAACAACATGAGGGCGGGCAGACGTTCAACCAACCCGAGTGTAAAATAACATGAGGGCGGGCAGATACACAACCAACCCGAGCGAGTGTAAAATAACATCAGGGTGGGCAGACACTCAAACAACCCAAGTGTAAAATAACATCAGGGTGGGCAGATACACTACCAACCCGAGCGAGTGTAAAATAACATCAGGGTGGGCATATACACAACCAACCGGAGCGAGTGTAAAATAACATCAGGTTGCGCAGATACACAACCAAACCTAGTGAGTGTAAAATAACATCAGGTTGCGTAGATACACTACCAACCCGAGTGAGTGTAAAATAACATCAGGGTGGGCAGACACACAACCAACCTGAGCGAGTGTAAAATAACATCAGGGAGGGCAGGTACACAACCAACCAGAGCGAGTGTAAAATAACATCAGGGAGTGCAGATACACCCCCAACCCGAGTGTAAGATAACGTCAGTGTGGGCAGACACACAACCAACCAGAGTGTAAAATAACGTCAGGGTGGGCAGATACACAACCAACCCGAGCGAGTGTAAAATAACATCAGGGTGGGCAGATACACAATCAACAAACCAGAGTGTAAAATTACATCAGGGTGGGCAGATACACAACCAACCCGAGTGTAAAATAACATCAGGGTGGGCAGATACACAACCAACCCGAGTGTAAAATAACATCAGAGTGGCAGATACACAACCAACCCATGCGAGTGGAAAATAACATCAGGGTGGGCAGATACACAATCAACCCGAGTGTAAAATAACATCAGGGTGGGCAGACACTCAACCAACCTGAGTGTAAAATAACATGAGGGTGGGCAGATACACAACCAACCCAAGTGTAAAATAACATCAGGATGGGCAGATACACAATCAACCCGAGTGTAAAATAACATCAGGGTGGGAAGATACACAACCAACCCGAGTGTAAAATAACATCAGGGTGGGCAGATACACAATCAACCCGAGTGTAAAATAACATCAGGGTGGGAAGATACACAACCAACCCGAGTGTAAAATAACATGAGGGTGGGCAGATACACAACCAACCCAAGTGTAAAATAACATCAGGATGGGCAGATACACAATCAACCCGAGTGTAAAATAACATCAGGGTGGGAAGATACACAACCAACCCGAGTGTAAAATAACATCAGGGTGGGCAAGTACACAAGCATTCTGAGTGTAAAATAACATCAGGTTGGGCAGATACACAACCAACCCGAGAGTAAAATAACATCAGGGTGGGCAGACACTCAACCAACCCGAGTGTAAAATAACATGAGGGTGGGCAGATACACAACCAATCCAAGTGTAAAATAACATCAGGATGGGCAGATACACAATCAACCCGAGTGTAAAATAACATCAAGGAGGGCAGATAGACAATCAACCCGAGTGTAAAATAACATCAGGGTGGGCAGATACACAATCAACAAACCAGAGTGTAAAGTAACATCAGGGTGGGCAGATACACAACCAACCCGAGTGTAAAATAACATCAGGGTGGGCAGATACACAACCAACCCGAGTGTAAAATAACATCAGAGTGGCAGATACACAACCATCCCGAGTGTAAAATTACATGAGGGTGGGCAGACACACAACCATCCCTAGTGTAAAATAATATCAGGGCGGGCAGATACACAACCAAACTCAGTGTAAAATAACATCAGGGTGGGCAGACACACAACCATCCCGAGTGTTAAATCACATCAGGGTGGGCAGACACACAACCATCCCGAGTGTAAAATAACATCAGGGTGGGCAGACACACAACCAACCCGAGCGAGTGTAAAATAACATCAGGGTGGGCAGATACACAACCAACATGAGCGAGTGTAAAATAACATTAGGGTGGGCAGATACACAACCAACCCGAGCGAGTGTAAAATAACATCAGGGTGGAGAGACACACAACCAACCCGAGTGTAAAATAACATCAGGGTGGGCAGATACACAACCAACCTGAGAGTAAAATAACATCAGGGTGGGCAGATGCACAACCAACCCGAGTGTAAAACAACATGAGGGCGGGCAGACGTTCAACCAACCCGAGTGTAAAATAACATGAGGGCGGGCAGATACACAACCAACCCAAGTGTAAAATAACATCAGGGTGGGCAGATACACAATCAACCCGAGTGTAAAATAACATCAGGGTGGGCAGATACACAATCAACCCGAGTGTAAAATAACATCAGGGTGGGAAGATACACAATCAACAAACCAGAGTGTAAAATAACATCAGTGTGGGCAGATACACAACCAACCCTAGTGTAAAATAACATCAGGGTGGGCAGATACACAACCAACCCGAGTGTAAAATAACATCAGGGTGGGCAGATACACAACCAACCCATGCGAATGGAAAATAACATCAGGGTGGGCAGATACAAAATCAACCCGAGTGTAAAATAACATCAGGGTGGGCAGATACACAATCAACTCGAGCGAGTGTAAAATTACATCAGGGTGGGCAGATACACAACCATCCCGAGTGTAAAATTACATGAGGGTGTGCAGTCACACAACCATCCCTAGTGTAAAATAACATCAGGGTGGGCAGATACACAACCAAACTCAGTGTAAAATAACATCAGGGTGGGCAGGCACACAACCATCCCGAGTGTGAAATAACATCAGTGTGGGCAGACACACAACCATCCCGAGTGTAAAATAACATCAGGGTGGGCAGACACACAACCAACC
Source organism: Isurus oxyrinchus (assembly GCA_026770705.1). Taxonomy (NCBI): domain Eukaryota; kingdom Metazoa; phylum Chordata; class Chondrichthyes; order Lamniformes; family Lamnidae; genus Isurus; species Isurus oxyrinchus. The sequence goes on along the minus strand of JANJGN010000289.1, from coordinate 218,489 downwards.
CGAGCGCGTGTAAAATAACATCAGGGTGGCCAGATACACAACCAACCCGAGCGAGTGTAAAATAACATCAGGGAGGGCAGACACTCAAACAACCCAAGTGTAAAATAACATCAGGGTGGGCAGATACACTACCAACCCGAGCGAGTGTAAAATAACATCAGGGTGGGCATATACACAACCAAACTGAGCGAGTGTAAAATAACATCAGGTTGCGCAGATACACAACCAAACCTAGTGAGTGTAAAATAACATCAGGTTGCACAGATACACTACCAACCCGAGTGAGTGTAAAATAACATCAGGGTGGGCAGACACACAACCAACCTGAGCGAGTGTAAAATAACATCAGGGTGGGAAGATACAAAACCAACTCGAGCGAGTGTAAAATAACATCAGGGTGGGCAGAAACACAACCAACCCGAGCGAGTGTAAAATTACATCAGGGTGGGCAGGTACACAACCAACCAGAGCGAGTGTAAAATAACATCAGGGAGGGCAGATACACACACAACCCGAGTGTAAGATAACATCAGTGTGGGCAGACACACAACCTACCAGAGTGTAAAATAACGTCAGGGTGGGCAGATACACAACCAACCCGAGCGAGTGTAAAATAACATCAGGGTGGGCAGATAGACAACCAACCCGAGCGAGTGTAAAATAACATCAGGGTGGGAAGATACACAACCAACGCGAGTGTAAAATAACATCAGGGTGGGCAGATACACAAGCATTCTGAGTGTAAAATAACATCAGGGTGGGCAGATACACAATCAACAAACCAGAGTGTAAAATTACATCAGGGTGGGCAGATACACAACCAACCCGAGTGTAAAATAACATCAGGGTGGGCAGATACACAACCAACCCGAGTGTAAAATAACATCAGAGTGGCAGATACACAACCAACCCATGCGAGTGGAAAATAACATCAGGGTGGGCAGATACACAATCAACCCGAGTGTAAAATAACATCAGGGTGGGCAGACACTCAACCAACCCGAGTGTAAAATAACATGAGGGTGGGCAGATACACAACCAACCCAAGTGTAAAATAACATCAGGATGGGCAGATACACAATCAACCCGAGTGTAAAATAACATCAGGGTGGGAAGATACACAACCAACCCGAGTGTAAAATAACATCAGGGTGGGCAGATAGACAACCAACCCGAGTGTAAAATAACATCAGAGGGACAGATACACAACCAACCCGTGCGAGTGGAAAATAACATCAGGGTGGGCAGATACACAATCAACCCGAGTGTAAAATAACATCAGGGTGGGCAGATACACAATCAACCCAAGCGAGTGTAAAATTACATCAGGGTGGGCAGACACACAACCATCCCGAGTGTTAAATCACATCAGGGTGGGCAGACACACAACCATCCCGAGTGTAAAATAACATCAGGGTGGGCAGACACACAACCAACCCGAGCGAGTGTAAAATTACATCAGGGTGGGCAGGTACACAACCAACATGAGCGAGTGTAAAATAACATTAGGGTGGGCAGATACACAACCAACCCGAGCGAGTGTAAAATAACATCAGGGTGGGCAGACACACAACCATCCCAAGAGTCAAATAACATCAGGTTGGGCAGACACACATCCTACACGAGTGTAATATAACATCAGGGTGGGCAGATACACAATCAACCCAAGCAAGTGTAAAATTACATCAGGGTGGGCAGATACACAACCAACCAGAGTGTAAAATAACATCAGGGTGGGCAGATACACAACCGACCCGAGTGTAAAATAACATCAGAGTGGGCAGATACACAACCGCGCCGAGTGCAAAATAACATCAGGTTGGGCAGAAACACAACCAACCCGAGTGAAAAATAACATCAGGGTGGGCAGGTACACACCAGCCCGAGTGTAAAATAACATCAGGGTGGGCAGATACACAACCAACCCGAGTGTAAAATAACATCAGGGTGGGCAGATACACAACCAACCCGAGTGTGAAATTACATCAGGGTGGGCAGATACACAACCAACCCGAGTGTAAAATAACATCAGGGTGGGCAGGTACACAACAAACCCGTGCGAGTGGAAAATAACATCAGGGTGGGCAGATACACAATCAACCCGAGTGTAAAATAACATCAGGGTGGGCAGATACACAATCAACCCGAGCAAGTGTAAAATTACATCAGGCTGGGCAGATACACAATCAACCCAAGCAAGTGTAAAATTACATCTGGGTGGGCAGATACACAAACAACCCGAGTGCAAAATAACGTCAGGGTGGGCAGACACACAACCAACCCGAGCGACTGTAAAATAACATCAGTGTGGGTGGATACACAACCATCCCGAGTGTAAAATAACATCAGGGTGGGCAGATACACAATCAACAAACCAGAGTGTAAAGTAACATCAGGGTGGGCAGATACACAACCAACCCGAGTGTAAAATAACATCAGGGTCGGCAGATACACAACCAACCCGAGTGTAAAATAACATCAGAGTGGCAGATACACAACCAACCCGTGCGAGTGTAAAATAACATCAGAGTGGGCAGATACACAATCAACCCGAGTGTAAAATAACATCAGGGTGGGCAGATACACAATCAACCCGAGTGTAAAATAACATCAGGGTGGGCAGATACACAATCAACCCGAGTGTAAAATAACATCAGGGTGGGAAGATACACAATCAACAAACCAGAGTGTAAAATAACATCAGTGTGGGCAGATACACAACCAACCCTAGTGTAAAATAACATCAGGGTGGGCAGATACACAACCAACCCGAGTGTAAAATAACATCAGGGTGGGCAGATACACAACCAACCCATGCGAGTGGAAAATAACATCAGGGTGGGCAGATACAAAATCAACCCGAGTGTAAAATAACATCAGGGTGGGCAGATACACAATCAACTCGAGCGAGTGTAAAATTACATCAGGGTGGGCAGATACACAACCATCCCGAGTGTAAAATTACATGAGGGTGTGCAGTCACACAACCATCCCTAGTGTAAAATAACATCAGGGTGGGCAGATACACAACCAAACTCAGTGTAAAATAACATCAGGGTGGGCAGGCACACAACCATCCCGAGTGTGAAATAACATCAGTGTGGGCAGACACACAACCATCCCGAGTGTAAAATAACATCAGGGTGGGCAGACACACAACCAACCCGAGCGCGTGTAAAATAACATGAGGGTGGCCAGATACACAACCAACCCGCGCGAGTGTAAAATAACATCAGGGTGGGTAGACACTCAAACAACCCAAGTGTAAAATAACATCAGGGTGGGCAGATACACTACCAACCCGAGCGAGTGTAAAATAACATCAGGGTGGGCATATACACAACCAACCTGAGCGAGTGTAAAATAACATCAGGTTGCGCAGATACACAACCAAACCTAGTGAGTGTAAAATAACATCAGGTTGCGCAGATACACTACCAACCCGAGTGAGTGTAAAATAACATCAGGGTGGGCAGACACACAACCAACCTGAGCGAGTGTAAAATAACATCAGGGTGGGAAGATACAAAACCAACTCGAGCGAGTGTAAAATAACATCAGGGTGGGCAGAAACACAACCAACCCGAGCGAGCGTAAAATAACATCAGGGTGGGCAGGTACACAACCAACCAGAGCGAGTGTAAAATAACATCAGGGTGGGCAGATACACAACCAACCAGAGTGTAAAATAACATCAGGGTGGGCAGATACACAACCGACCCGAGTGTAAAATAACATCAGAGTGGGCAGATACACAACCGACCCGAGTGCAAAATAACATCAGGTTGGGCAGAAACACAACAAACCCGAGTGAAAAATAACATCAGGGTGGGCAGGTACACACCAGCCTGAGTGTAAAATAACATCAGGGTGGGCAGATACACAACCAACCCGAGTGTAAAATAACATCAGGGTGGGCAGACACACAACCATCCCAAGAGTCAAATAACATCAGGTTGGGCAGACACACATCCTACACGAGTGTAAAATAACATCAGGGTGGGCAGATACACAATCAACCCAAGCAAGTGTAAAATTACATCAGGGTGGGCAGATACACAACCAACCAGAGTGTAAAATAACATCAGGGTGGGCAGATACACAACCGACCCGAGTGTAAAATAACATCAGAGTGGGCAGATACACAACCGACCCGAGTGCAAAATAACATCAGGTTGGGCAGAAACACAACCAACCCGAGTGTAAAATAACATCAGAGTGGCAGATACACAACCATCCCGAGTGTAAAATTACATGAGGGTGGGCAGACACACAACCATCCCTAGTGTAAAATAATATCAGGGCGGGCAGATACACAACCAAACTCAGTGTAAAATAACATCAGGGTGGGCAGATACACAATCAACCCGAGTGTAAAATAACATCAGGGTGGGCAGATACACAATCAACCCGAGTGTAAAATAACATCAGGGTGGGAAGATACACAATCAACAAACCAGAGTGTAAAATAACATCAGTGTGGGCAGATACACAACCAACCCTAGTGTAAAATAACATCAGGGTGGGCAGATACACAACCAACCCGAGTGTAAAATAACATCAGGGTGGGCAGATACACAACCAACCCATGCGAATGGAAAATAACATCAGGGTGGGCAGATACAAAATCAACCCGAGTGTAAAATAACATCAGGGTGGGCAGATACACAATCAACTCGAGCGAGTGTAAAATTACATCAGGGTGGGCAGATACACAACCATCCCGAGTGTAAAATTACATGAGGGTGTGCAGTCACACAACCATCCCTAGTGTAAAATAACATCAGGGTGGGCAGATACACAACCAAACTCAGTGTAAAATAACATCAGGGTGGGCAGGCACACAACCATCCCGAGTATGAAATAACATCAGGGTGGGCAGACACACAACCATCCCGAGTGTAAAATAACATCAGGGTGGGCAGACACACAACCAACCCGAGCGCGTGTAAAATAACATCAGGGTGGCCAGATACACAACCAACCCGAGCGAGTGTAAAATAACATCAGGGAGGGCAGACACTCAAACAACCCAAGTGTAAAATAACATCAGGGTGGGCAGATACACTACCAACCCGAGCGAGTGTAAAATAACATCAGGGTGGGCATATACACAACCAAACTGAGCGAGTGTAAAATAACATCAGGTTGCGCAGATACACAACCAAACCTAGTGAGTGTAAAATAACATCAGGTTGCACAGATACACTACCAACCCGAGTGAGTGTAAAATAACATCAGGGTGGGCAGACACACAACCAACCTGAGCGAGTGTAAAATAACATCAGGGTGGGAAGATACAAAACCAACTCGAGCGAGTGTAAAATAACATCAGGGTGGGCAGAAACACAACCAACCCGAGCGAGTGTAAAATTACATCAGGGTGGGCAGGTACACAACCAACCAGAGCGAGTGTAAAATAACATCAGGGAGGGCAGATACACACACAACCCGAGTGTAAGATAACATCAGTGTGGGCAGACACACAACCTACCAGAGTGTAAAATAACGTCAGGGTGGGCAGATACACAACCAACCCGAGCGAGTGTAAAATAACATCAGGGTGGGCAGATAGACAACCAACCCGAGCGAGTGTAAAATAACATCAGGGTGGGAAGATACACAACCAACGCGAGTGTAAAATAACATCAGGGTGGGCAGATACACAAGCATTCTGAGTGTAAAATAACATCAGGGTGGGCAGATACACAATCAACAAACCAGAGTGTAAAATTACATCAGGGTGGGCAGATACACAACCAACCCGAGTGTAAAATAACATCAGGGTGGGCAGATACACAACCAACCCGAGTGTAAAATAACATCAGAGTGGCAGATACACAACCAACCCATGCGAGTGGAAAATAACATCAGGGTGGGCAGATACACAATCAACCCGAGTGTAAAATAACATCAGGGTGGGCAGACACTCAACCAACCCGAGTGTAAAATAACATGAGGGTGGGCAGATACACAACCAACCCAAGTGTAAAATAACATCAGGATGGGCAGATACACAATCAACCCGAGTGTAAAATAACATCAGGGTGGGAAGATACACAACCAACCCGAGTGTAAAATAACATCAGGGTGGGCAGATAGACAACCAACCCGAGTGTAAAATAACATCAGAGGGACAGATACACAACCAACCCGTGCGAGTGGAAAATAACATCAGGGTGGGCAGATACACAATCAACCCGAGTGTAAAATAACATCAGGGTGGGCAGATACACAATCAACCCAAGCGAGTGTAAAATTACATCAGGGTGGGCAGACACACAACCATCCCGAGTGTTAAATCACATCAGGGTGGGCAGACACACAACCATCCCGAGTGTAAAATAACATCAGGGTGGGCAGACACACAACCAACCCGAGCGAGTGTAAAATTACATCAGGGTGGGCAGGTACACAACCAACATGAGCGAGTGTAAAATAACATTAGGGTGGGCAGATACACAACCAACCCGAGCGAGTGTAAAATAACATCAGGGTGGGCAGACACACAACCATCCCAAGAGTCAAATAACATCAGGTTGGGCAGACACACATCCTACACGAGTGTAATATAACATCAGGGTGGGCAGATACACAATCAACCCAAGCAAGTGTAAAATTACATCAGGGTGGGCAGATACACAACCAACCAGAGTGTAAAATAACATCAGGGTGGGCAGATACACAACCGACCCGAGTGTAAAATAACATCAGAGTGGGCAGATACACAACCGCGCCGAGTGCAAAATAACATCAGGTTGGGCAGAAACACAACCAACCCGAGTGAAAAATAACATCAGGGTGGGCAGGTACACACCAGCCCGAGTGTAAAATAACATCAGGGTGGGCAGATACACAACCAACCCGAGTGTAAAATAACATCAGGGTGGGCAGATACACAACCAACCCGAGTGTGAAATTACATCAGGGTGGGCAGATACACAACCAACCCGAGTGTAAAATAACATCAGGGTGGGCAGGTACACAACAAACCCGTGCGAGTGGAAAATAACATCAGGGTGGGCAGATACACAATCAACCCGAGTGTAAAATAACATCAGGGTGGGCAGATACACAATCAACCCGAGCAAGTGTAAAATTACATCAGGCTGGGCAGATACACAATCAACCCAAGCAAGTGTAAAATTACATCTGGGTGGGCAGATACACAAACAACCCGAGTGCAAAATAACGTCAGGGTGGGCAGACACACAACCAACCCGAGCGACTGTAAAATAACATCAGTGTGGGTGGATACACAACCATCCCGAGTGTAAAATAACATCAGGGTGGGCAGATACACAATCAACAAACCAGAGTGTAAAGTAACATCAGGGTGGGCAGATACACAACCAACCCGAGTGTAAAATAACATCAGGGTCGGCAGATACACAACCAACCCGAGTGTAAAATAACATCAGAGTGGCAGATACACAACCAACCCGTGCGAGTGTAAAATAACATCAGAGTGGGCAGATACACAATCAACCCGAGTGTAAAATAACATCAGGGTGGGCAGATACACAATCAACCCGAGTGTAAAATAACATCAGGGTGGGCAGATACACAATCAACCCGAGTGTAAAATAACATCAGGGTGGGAAGATACACAATCAACAAACCAGAGTGTAAAATAACATCAGTGTGGGCAGATACACAACCAACCCTAGTGTAAAATAACATCAGGGTGGGCAGATACACAACCAACCCGAGTGTAAAATAACATCAGGGTGGGCAGATACACAACCAACCCATGCGAGTGGAAAATAACATCAGGGTGGGCAGATACAAAATCAACCCGAGTGTAAAATAACATCAGGGTGGGCAGATACACAATCAACTCGAGCGAGTGTAAAATTACATCAGGGTGGGCAGATACACAACCATCCCGAGTGTAAAATTACATGAGGGTGTGCAGTCACACAACCATCCCTAGTGTAAAATAACATCAGGGTGGGCAGATACACAACCAAACTCAGTGTAAAATAACATCAGGGTGGGCAGGCACACAACCATCCCGAGTGTGAAATAACATCAGTGTGGGCAGACACACAACCATCCCGAGTGTAAAATAACATCAGGGTGGGCAGACACACAACCAACCCGAGCGCGTGTAAAATAACATGAGGGTGGCCAGATACACAACCAACCCGCGCGAGTGTAAAATAACATCAGGGTGGGTAGACACTCAAACAACCCAAGTGTAAAATAACATCAGGGTGGGCAGATACACTACCAACCCGAGCGAGTGTAAAATAACATCAGGGTGGGCATATACACAACCAACCTGAGCGAGTGTAAAATAACATCAGGTTGCGCAGATACACAACCAAACCTAGTGAGTGTAAAATAACATCAGGTTGCGCAGATACACTACCAACCCGAGTGAGTGTAAAATAACATCAGGGTGGGCAGACACACAACCAACCTGAGCGAGTGTAAAATAACATCAGGGTGGGAAGATACAAAACCAACTCGAGCGAGTGTAAAATAACATCAGGGTGGGCAGAAACACAACCAACCCGAGCGAGTGTAAAATAACATCAGGGTGGGCAGGTACACAACCAACCAGAGCGAGTGTAAAATAACATCAGGGTGGGCAGATACACAACCAACCAGAGTGTAAAATAACATCAGGGTGGGCAGATACACAACCGACCCGAGTGTAAAATAACATCAGAGTGGGCAGATACACAACCGACCCGAGTGCAAAATAACATCAGGTTGGGCAGAAACACAACAAACCCGAGTGAAAAATAACATCAGGGTGGGCAGGTACACACCAGCCTGAGTGTAAAATAACATCAGGGTGGGCAGATACACAACCAACCCGAGTGTAAAATAACATCAGGGTGGGCAGACACACAACCATCCCAAGAGTCAAATAACATCAGGTTGGGCAGACACACATCCTACACGAGTGTAAAATAACATCAGGGTGGGCAGATACACAATCAACCCAAGCAAGTGTAAAATTACATCAGGGTGGGCAGATACACAACCAACCAGAGTGTAAAATAACATCAGGGTGGGCAGATACACAACCGACCCGAGTGTAAAATAACATCAGAGTGGGCAGATACACAACCGACCCGAGTGCAAAATAACATCAGGTTGGGCAGAAACACAACCAACCCGAGTGAAAAATAACATCAGGGTGGGCAGGTACACACCAGCCCGAGTGTAAAATAACATCAGGGTGGGCAGATACACAACCAACCCGAGTGTAAAATAACATCAGGGTGGGCAGATACACAACCAACCCGAGTGTGAAATTACATAAGGGTGGGCAGATACACAACCAACCCGAGTGTAAAATAACATCAGGGTGGGCAGGTACACAACAAACCCGTGCGAGTGGAAATAACATCAGGGTGGGCAGATACACAATCAACCCGAGTGTAAAATAACATCAGGGTGGGCAGATACACAATCAACCCGAGCAAGTGTAAAATTACATCAGGCTGGGCAGATACACAAACAACCCAAGCAAGTGTAAAATTACATCTGGGTGGGCAGATACACAAACAACCCGAGTGTAAAATAACGTCAGGGTGGGCAGACACACAACCAACCCGAGCGACTGTAAAATAACATCAGTGTGGGTGGATACACAACCATCCCGAGTGTAAAATAACATCAGGGTGGGCAGATACACAATCAACAAACCAGAGTGTAAAGTAACATCAGGGTGGGCAGATACACAACCAACCCGAGTGTAAAATAACATCAGGGTCGGCAGATACACAACCAACCCGAGTGTAAAATAACATCAGAGTGGCAGATACACAACCAACCCGTGCGAGTGTAAAATAACATCAGAGTGGGCAGATACACAATCAACCCGAGTGTAAAATAACATCAGGGTGGGCAGATACACAATCAACCCGAGTGTAAAATAACATCAGGGTGGGCAGATACACAATCAACCCGAGTGTAAAATAACATCAGGGTGGGAAGATACACAATCAACAAACCAGAGTGTAAAATAACATCAGTGTGGGCAGATACACAACCAACCCTAGTGTAAAATAACATCAGGGTGGGCAGATACACAACCAACCCGAGTGTAAAATAACATCAGGGTGGGCAGATACACAACCAACCCATGCGAGTGGAAAATAACATCAGGGTGGGCAGATACAAAATCAACCCGAGTGTAAAATAACATCAGGGTGGGCAGATACACAATCAACTCGAGCGAGTGTAAAATTACATCAGGGTGGGCAGATACACAACCATCCCGAGTGTAAAATTACATGAGGGTGTGCAGTCACACAACCATCCCTAGTGTAAAATAACATCAGGGTGGGCAGATACACAACCAAACTCAGTGTAAAATAACATCAGGGTGGGCAGGCACACAACCATCCCGAGTGTGAAATAACATCAGTGTGGGCAGACACACAACCATCCCGAGTGTAAAATAACATCAGGGTGGGCAGACACACAACCAACCCGAGCGCGTGTAAAATAACATCAGGGTGGCCAGATACACAACCAACCCGAGCGAGTGTAAAATAACATCAGGGTGGGTAGACACTCAAACAACCCAAGTGTAAAATAACATCAGGGTGGGCAGATACACTACCAACCCGAGCGAGTGTTAAATAACATCAGGGTGGGCATATACACAACCAACCTGAGCGAGTGTAAAATAACATCAGGGTGGGCAGATACACAACCAAACCTAGTGAGTGTAAAATAACATCAGGTTGCGCAGATACACTACCAACCCGAGTGAGTGTAAAATAACATCAGGGTGGGCAGACACACAACCAACCTGAGCGAGTGTAAAATAACATCAGGGTGGGAAGATACAAAACCAACTCGAGCGAGTGTAAAATAACATCAGGGTGGGCAGAAACACAACCAACCCGAGCGAGTGTAAAATAACATCAGGGTGGGCAGGTACACAACCAACCAGAGCGAGTGTAAAATAACATCAGGGAGGGCAGATACACACCCAACCCGAGTGTAAGATAACATCAGTGTGGGCAGACACACAACCTACCAGAGTGTAAAATAACGTCAGGGTGGGCAGATACACAACCAACCCGAGCGAGTGTAAAATAACATCAGGGTGGGCAGATAGACAACCAACCCGAGCGAGTGTAAAATAACATCAGGGTGGGAAGATACACAACCAACGCGAGTGTAAAATAACATCAGGGTGGGCAGATACACAAGCATTCTGAGTGTAAAATAACATCAGGGTGGGCAGATACACAATCAACAAACCAGAGTGTAAAATTACATCAGGGTGGGCAGATACACAACCAACCCGAGTGTAAAATAACATCAGGGTGGGCAGATACACAACCAACCCGAGTGTAAAATAACATCAGAGTGGCAGATACACAACCAACCCATGCGAGTGGAAAATAACATCAGGGTGGGCAGATACACAATCAACCCGAGTGTAAAATAACATCAGGGTGGGCAGACACTCAACCAACCCGAGTGTAAAATAACATGAGGGTGGGCAGATACACAACCAACCCAAGTGTAAAATAACATCAGGATGGGCAGATACACAATCAACCCGAGTGTAAAATAACATCAGGGTGGGAAGATACACAACCAACCCGAGTGTAAAATAACATCAGGGTGGGCAGATACACAAGCATTCTGAGTGTAAAATAACATCAGGTTGGGCAGATACACAACCAACCCGAGAGTAAAATAACATCAGGGTGGGCAGACACTCAACCAACCCGAGTGTAAAATAACATGAGGGTGGGCAGATACACAACCAACCCAAGTGTAAAATAACATCAGGATGGGCAGATACACAATCAACCCGAGTGTAAAATAACATCAAGGTGGGCCGATAGACAATCAACCCGAGTGTAAAATAACATCAGGGTGGGCAGATACACAATCAACAAACCAGAGTGTAAAGCAACATCAGGGTGGGCAGATACACAACCAACCCGAGTGTAAAATAACATCAGGGTGGGCAGATACGCAACCAACCCGAGTGTAAAATAACATCAGAGTGGCAGATACACAACCATCCCGAGTGTAAAATTACATGAGGGTGGGCAGACACACAACCATCCCTAGTGTAAAATAATATCAGGGCGGGGATGCACTACCAAACTCAGTGTAAAATAACATCAGGGTGGGCAGACACACAACCATCCCGAGTGTTAAATCACATCAGGGTGGGCAGACACACAACCATCCCGAGTGTAAAATAACATCAGGGTGGGCAGACACACAAACAACCCGAGCGAGTATAAAATAACATCAGGGTGGGCAGATACACAACCAACATGAGCGAGTGTAAAATAACATTAGGGTGGGCAGATACACAACCAACCCGAACGAGTGTAAAATAACATCAGGGTGGAGAGACACACAACCAACCCGAGTGTAAAATACCATCAGGGTGGGCAGATACACAACCAACCTGAGAGTAAAATAACATCAGGGTGGGCAGATGCACAACCAACCCGAGTGTAAAATAACATGAGGGCGGGCAGATACACAACCAACCCAAGTGTAAAATAACATCAGGGTGGGCAGATACACAATCAACCCGAGTGTAAAATAACATCAGGGTGGGCAGATACACAATCAACCCGAGTGTAAAATAACATCAGGGTGGGAAGATACACAATCAACAAACCAGAGTGTAAAATAACATCAGTGTGGGCAGATACACAACCAACCCTGGTGTAAAATAACATCAGGGTGGGCAGATACACAACCAACCCGAGTGTAAAATAACATCAGGGTGGGCAGATACACAACCAACCCATGCGATTGGAAAATAACATCAGGGTGGGCAGATACAAAATCAACCCGAGTGTAAAATAACATCAGGGTGGGCAGATACACAATCAACTCGAGCGAGTGTAAAATTACATCAGGGTGGGCAGATACACAACCATTCCGAGTGTAAAATTACATGAGGGTGTGCAGTCACACAACCATCCCTAGTGTAAAATAACATCAGGGTGGGCAGATACACAACCAAACTCAGTGTAAAATAACATCAGGGTGGGCAGGCACACAACCATCCCGAGTGTGAAATAACATCAGTGTGGGCAGACACACAACCATCCCGAGTGTAAAATAACATCAGGGTGGGCAGACACACAACCAACCCGAGCGCGTGTAAAATAACATCAGGGTGGCCAGATACACAACCAACCCGCGCGAGTGTAAAATAACATCAGGGTGGGTAGACACTCAAACAACCCAAGTGTAAAATAACATCAGGGTGGGCAGATACACTACCAACCCGAGCGAGTGTAAAATAACATCAGGGTGGGCATATACACAACCAACCTGAGCGAGTGTAAAATAACATCAGGTTGCGCAGATACACAACCAAACCTAGTGAGTGTAAAATAACATCAGGTTGCGCAGATACACTACCAACCCGAGTGAGTGTAAAATAACATCAGGGTGGGCAGACACACAACCAACCTGAGCGAGTGTAAAATAACATCAGGGTGGGAAGATACAAAACCAACTCGAGCGAGTGTAAAATAACATCAGGGTGGGCAGAAACACAACCAACCCGAGCGAGCGTAAAATAACATCAGGGTGGGCAGGTACACAACCAACCAGAGCGAGTGTAAAATAACATCAGGGTGGGCAGATACACAACCAACCAGAGTGTAAAATAACATCAGGGTGGGCAGATACACAACCGACCCGAGTGTAAAATAACATCAGAGTGGGCAGATACACAACCGACCCGAGTGCAAAATAACATCAGGTTGGGCAGAAACACAACAAACCCGAGTGAAAAATAACATCAGGGTGGGCAGGTACACACCAGCCTGAGTGTAAAATAACATCAGGGTGGGCAGATACACAACCAACCCGAGTGTAAAATAACATCAGGGTGGGCAGACACACAACCATCCCAAGAGTCAAATAACATCAGGTTGGGCAGACACACATCCTACACGAGTGTAAAATAACATCAGGGTGGGCAGATACACAATCAACCCAAGCAAGTGTAAAATTACATCAGGGTGGGCAGATACACAACCAACCAGAGTGTAAAATAACATCAGGGTGGGCAGATACACAACCGACCCGAGTGTAAAATAACATCAGAGTGGGCAGATACACAACCGACCCGAGTGCAAAATAACATCAGGTTGGGCAGAAACACAACCAACCCGAGTGAAAAATAACATCAGGGTGGGCAGGTACACACCAGCCCGAGTGTAAAATAACATCAGGGTGGGCAGATACACAACCAACCCGAGTGTAAAATAACATCAGGGTGGGCAGATACACAACCAACCCGAGTGTGAAATTACATAAGGGTGGGCAGATACACAACCAACCCGAGTGTAAAATAACATCAGGGTGGGCAGGTACACAACAAACCCGTGCGAGTGGAAATAACATCAGGGTGGGCAGATACACAATCAACCCGAGTGTAAAATAACATCAGGGTGGGCAGATACACAATCAACCCGAGCAAGTGTAAAATTACATCAGGCTGGGCAGATACACAAACAACCCAAGCAAGTGTAAAATTACATCTGGGTGGGCAGATACACAAACAACCCGAGTGTAAAATAACGTCAGGGTGGGCAGACACACAACCAACCCGAGCGACTGTAAAATAACATCAGTGTGGGTGGATACACAACCATCCCGAGTGTAAAATAACATCAGGGTGGGCAGATACACAATCAACAAACCAGAGTGTAAAGTAACATCAGGGTGGGCAGATACACAACCAACCCGAGTGTAAAATAACATCAGGGTCGGCAGATACACAACCAACCCGAGTGTAAAATAACATCAGAGTGGCAGATACACAACCAACCCGTGCGAGTGTAAAATAACATCAGAGTGGGCAGATACACAATCAACCCGAGTGTAAAATAACATCAGGGTGGGCAGATACACAATCAACCCGAGTGTAAAATAACATCAGGGTGGGCAGATACACAATCAACCCGAGTGTAAAATAACATCAGGGTGGGAAGATACACAATCAACAAACCAGAGTGTAAAATAACATCAGTGTGGGCAGATACACAACCAACCCTAGTGTAAAATAACATCAGGGTGGGCAGATACACAACCAACCCGAGTGTAAAATAACATCAGGGTGGGCAGATACACAACCAACCCATGCGAGTGGAAAATAACATCAGGGTGGGCAGATACAAAATCAACCCGAGTGTAAAATAACATCAGGGTGGGCAGATACACAATCAACTCGAGCGAGTGTAAAATTACATCAGGGTGGGCAGATACACAACCATCCCGAGTGTAAAATTACATGAGGGTGTGCAGTCACACAACCATCCCTAGTGTAAAATAACATCAGGGTGGGCAGATACACAACCAAACTCAGTGTAAAATAACATCAGGGTGGGCAGGCACACAACCATCCCGAGTGTGAAATAACATCAGTGTGGGCAGACACACAACCATCCCGAGTGTAAAATAACATCAGGGTGGGCAGACACACAACCAACCCGAGCGCGTGTAAAATAACATCAGGGTGGCCAGATACACAACCAACCCGAGCGAGTGTAAAATAACATCAGGGTGGGTAGACACTCAAACAACCCAAGTGTAAAATAACATCAGGGTGGGCAGATACACTACCAACCCGAGCGAGTGTTAAATAACATCAGGGTGGGCATATACACAACCAACCTGAGCGAGTGTAAAATAACATCAGGTTGCGCAGATACACAACCAAACCTAGTGAGTGTAAAATAACATCAGGTTGCGCAGATACACTACCAACCCGAGTGAGTGTAAAATAACATCAGGGTGGGCAGACACACAACCAACCTGAGCGAGTGTAAAATAACATCAGGGTGGGAAGATACAAAACCAACTCGAGCGAGTGTAAAATAACATCAGGGTGGGCAGAAACACAACCAACCCGAGCGAGTGTAAAATAACATCAGGGTGGGCAGGTACACAACCAACCAGAGCGAGTGTAAAATAACATCAGGGAGGGCAGATACACACCCAACCCGAGTGTAAGATAACATCAGTGTGGGCAGACACACAACCTACCAGAGTGTAAAATAACGTCAGGGTGGGCAGATACACAACCAACCCGAGCGAGTGTAAAATAACATCAGGGTGGGCAGATAGACAACCAACCCGAGCGAGTGTAAAATAACATCAGGGTGGGAAGATACACAACCAACGCGAGTGTAAAATAACATCAGGGTGGGCAGATACACAAGCATTCTGAGTGTAAAATAACATCAGGGTGGGCAGATACACAATCAACAAACCAGAGTGTAAAATTACATCAGGGTGGGCAGATACACAACCAACCCGAGTGTAAAATAACATCAGGGTGGGCTGATACACAACCAACCCGAGTGTAAAATAACATCAGAGTGGCAGATACACAACCAACCCATGCGAGTGGAAAATAACATCAGGGTGGGCAGATACACAATCAACCCGAGTGTAAAATAACATCAGGGTGGGCAGACACTCAACCAACCCGAGTGTAAAATAACATGAGGGTGGGCAGATACACAACCAACCCAAGTGTAAAATAACATCAGGATGGGCAGATACACAATCAACCCGAGTGTAAAATAACATCAGGGTGGGAAGATACACAACCAACCCGAGTGTAAAATAACATCAGGGTGGGCAGATACACAAGCATTCTGAGTGTAAAATAACATCAGGTTGGGCAGATACACAACCAACCCGAGAGTAAAATAACATCAGGGTGGGCAGACACTCAACCAACCCGAGTGTAAAATAACATGAGGGTGGGCAGATACACAACCAACACAAGTGTAAAATAACATCAGGATGGGCAGATACACAATCAACCCGAGTGTAAAATAACATCAAGGTGGGCATATAGACAATCAACCCGAGTGTAAAATAACATCAGGGTGGGCAGATACACAATCAACAAACCAGAGTGTAAAGCAACATCAGGGTGGGCAGATACACAACCAACCCGAGTGTAAAATAACATCAGGGTGGGCAGATACACAACCAACCCGAGTGTAAAATAACATCAGAGTGGCAGATACACAACCATCCCGAGTGTAAAATTACATGAGGGTGGGCAGACACACAACCATCCCTAGTGTAAAATAATATCAGGGCGGGGATGCACTACCAAACTCAGTGTAAAATAACATCAGGGTGGGCAGACACACAACCATCCCGAGTGTTAAATCACATCAGGGTGGGCAGACACACAACCATCCCGAGTGTAAAATAACATCAGGGTGGGCAGACACACAAACAACCCGAGTGAGTATAAAATAACATCAGGGTGGGCAGATACACAACCAACATGAGCGAGTGTAAAATAACATTAGGGTGGGCAGATACACAACCAACCCGAACGAGTGTAAAATAACATCAGGGTGGAGAGACACACAACCAACCCGAGTGTAAAATAACATCAGGGTGGGCAGATACACAACCAACCTGAGAGTAAAATAACATCAGGGTGGGCAGATGCACAACCAACCCGAGTGTAAAATAACATGAGGGCGGGCAGATACACAACCAACCCAAGTGTAAAATAACATCAGGGTGGGCAGATACACAATCAACCCGAGTGTAAAATAACATCAGGGTGGGCAGATACACAATCAACCCGAGTGTAAAATAACATCAGGGTGGGAAGATACACAATCAACAAACCAGAGTGTAAAATAACATCAGTGTGGGCAGATACACAACCAACCCTAGTGTAAAATAACATCAGGGTGGGCAGATACACAACCAACCCGAGTGTAAAATAACATCAGGGTGGGCAGATACACAACCAACCCATGCGAGTGGAAAATAACATCAGGGTGGGCAGATACAAAATCAACCCGAGTGTAAAATAACATCAGGGTGGGCAGATACACAATCAACTCGAGCGAGTGTAAAATTACATCAGGGTGGGCAGATACACAACCATTCCGAGTGTAAAATTACATGAGGGTGTGCAGTCACACAACCATCCCTAGTGTAAAATAACATCAGGGTGGGCAGATACACAACCAAACTCAGTGTAAAATAACATCAGGGTGGGCAGGCACACAACCATCCCGAGTGTGAAATAACATCAGTGTGGGCAGACACACAACCATCCCGAGTGTAAAATAACATCAGGGTGGGCAGACACACAACCAACCCGAGCGCGTGTAAAATAACATCAGGGTGGCCAGATACACAACCAACCCGAGCGAGTGTAAAATAACATCAGGGTGGGCAGACACTCAAACAACCCAAGTGTAAAATAACATCAGGGTGGGCAGATACACTACCAACCCGAGCGAGTTTAAAATAACATCAGGGTGGGCATATACACAACCAACCTGAGCGAGTGTAAAATAACATCAGGTTGTGCAGATACACAACCAAACCTAGTGAGTGTAAAATAACATCAGGTTGCGCAGATACACTACCAACCCGAGTGAGTGTAAAATAACATCAGGGTGGGCAGACACACAACCAAACTGAGCGAGTGTAAAATAACATCAGGGTGGGAAGATACAAAACCAACTCGAGCGAGTGTAAAATAACATCAGGGTGGGCAGAAACACAACCAACCCGAGCGAGTGTAAAATAACATCAGGGTGGGCAGGTACACAACCAACCAGAGCGAGTGTAAAATAACATCAGGGAGGGCAGATACACACCCAACCCGAGTGTAAGATAACATCAGTGTGGGCAGACACACAACCTACCAGAGTGTAAAATAACGTCAGGGTGGGCAGATACACAACCAACCCGAGCGAGTGTAAAATAACATCAGGGTGGGCAGGTAGGCAACCAACCCGAGCGAGTGTAAAATAACATCAGGGTGGGAAGATACACAACCAACCCGAGTGTAAAATAACATCAGGGTGGGCAGATACACAAGCATTCTGAGTGTAAAATAACATGAGGTTGGGCAGATACACTACCATCCCCAGAGTAAAAAAACATCAGGGTGGGCAGATGCACAACGAACCCGAGTGTAAAATAACATCAGGGTGGGCAGACACTCAACCAACCCGAGTGTAAAATTACATGAGGGTGGGCAGTCACACAACCATCCCTAGTGTAAAATAACATCAGGGTGGGCAGATACACAACCAAACTCGGTGTAAAATAACATCAGGGTGGGCAGGCACACAACCATCCCGAGTGTAAAATAACATCAGGTTGGGCAGATACACAATCAACAAACCAGAGTGTAAAATAACATCAGGGTGGGCAGATACACAACCAACCCGAGTGTAAAATAACATCAGGGTGGGCAGATAGACAACCAACCCGAGTGTAAAATAACATCAGAGTGGCAGATACACAACCAACCCGTGCGAGTGGAAAATAACATCAGGGTGGGCAGATACACAATCAACCCGAGTGTAAAATAACATCAGGGTGGGCAGATACACAATCAACCCGAGCGAGTGTAAAATTACATCAGGGTGGGCAGATACACAACCATCCCGAGTGTAAAATTACATGAGGGTGGGCAGACACACAACGATCCCTAGTGTAAAATAATATCAGGGCGGGCAGATACACAACCAAACTCAGTGTAAAATAACATCAGGGTGGGCAGACACACAACCATCCCGAGTGTTAAATCACATCAGGGTGGGCAGACACACAACCATCCCGAGTGTAAAATAACATCAGGGTGGGCAGACACAAAACCAAACCGAGCGAGTGTAAAATAACATCAGGGTGGGCAGGTACACAACCAACATGAGCGAGTGTAAAATAACATTAGGGTGGGCAGATACACAACCAACCCGAGCGAGTGTAAAATAACATCAGGGTGGGCAGACACACAACCATCCCAAGAGTCAAATAACATCAGTTTGGGCAGACACACATCCAACACGAGTGTAAAATAACATCAGGGTGGGCAGATACACAATCAACCCAAGCGAGTGTAAAATTACATCAGGGTGGGCAGATACACAACCAACCAGAGTGTAAAATAACATCAGGGTGGGCAGATACACAACCGACCCGCAGTGTAAAATAACATCAGAGTGGGCAGATACACAACCGACCCGAGTGCAAAATAACATCAGGTTGGGCAGAAACACAACCAACCCGAGTGAAAAATAACATCAGGGTGGGCAGGTACACAACCAGCCCGAGTGTAAAATAACATCAGGGTGGGCAGACACACAACCAACCCGAGTGTAAAATAACATCAGGGTGGGCAGATACACAACCATGCCGAGTGTGAAATTACATCAGGGTGGGCAGATACACAACCAACCCGAGTGTAAAATAACATCAGGGTGGGCAGGTACACAACAAACACGTGCGAGTGGAAAATAACATCAGGGTGGGCAGATACACAATCAACCCGAGTGTAAAATAACATCAGGGTGTGGTGATATACAATCAACCCGAGCAAGTGTAAAATTACATCAGGCTGGGCAGATACACAATCAACCCAAGCAAGTGTAAAATAACATCTGGGTGGGCAGATACACAACCAACCCGAGTGTAAAATAACGTCAGGGTGGGCAGACACACAACCAACCCGAGCGAGTGTAAAATAACATCAGTGTGGGTGGATACACAACCATCCCGAGTGTAAAATAACATCAGGGTGGGCAGATACACAATCAACAAACCAGAGTGTAAAGTAACATCAGGGTGGGCAGATACACAACCAACCCGAGTGTAAAATGACATCAGGGTCGGCAGATACACAACCAACCCGAGTGTAAAATAACATCAGAGTGGCAGATACACAACCAACCCGTGCGAGTGTAAAATAACATCAGGGTGGGCAGATACACAATCAACCCGATTGTAAAATAACATCAGGGTGGGCAGATACACAATCATCCTGAGCGAGTGTAAAATTTCATCAGGGTGGGCAGATACAGAACCATCCCGAGTGTAAAATTACATGAGGGTGGCAGACACACAACCATCCCTAGTGTAAAATAATATCAGGGCGGGCAGATACACAACCAAACTCAGTGTAAAATAACATCAGGGTGGGCAGACACACAACCATCCCGAGTGTTAAATCACATCAGGGTGGGCAGACACACAACCATCCCGAGTGTAAAATAACATTAGGGTGGGCAGACACACAACCAACCCGAGCGAGTGTAAAATAACATCAGGGTGGGCAGATACACAACCAACATGAGCGAGTGTAAAATAACATTAGGGTGGGCAGATACACAACCAACCCGAGCGAGGGTAAATTAACATCAGGGTGGAGAGACACACAACCGACCCGAGTGCAAAATAACATCAGGTTGGGCAGAAACACAACCAACCCGAGTGTAAAATAACATCAGGGTGGGCAGATACACAAGCATTCTGAGTGTAAAATAACATCAGGTTGGGCAGATACACAACCAACCCGAGAGTAAAATAACATCAGGGTGGGCAGATGCACAACGAACCCGAGTGTAAAATAACATCAGGGTGGGCAGACACTCAACCAACCCTAGTGTAAAATAACATCAGGGTGGGCAGATACACAACCAAACTCGGTGTAAAATAACATCAGGGTGGGCAGGCACACAACCAGCCCGAGTGTAAAATAACAACAGGGTGGGCAGATACACAATCAACAAACCAGAGTGTAAAATAACATCAGGGTGGGCAGATACACAACCAACCCGAGTGTAAAATAACATCAGGGTGGGCAGATAGACAACCAACCCGAGTGTAAAATAACATCAGAGGGACAGATACACAACCAACCCGTGCGAGTGGAAAATAACATCAGGGTGGGCAGATACACAATCAACCCGAGTGTAAAATAACATCAGGGTGGGCAGATACACAATCATCCCAAGCGAGTGTAAAATTACATCAGGGTGGGCAGATACACAACCATCCCGAGTGTAAAATTACATGAGGGTGGGCAGACACACAACCATCCCTAGTGTAAAATAATATCAGGGCGGGCAGATACACAACCAAACTCAGTATAAAATAACATCAGGGTGGGCAGACACACAACCATCCCGAGTGTTAAATCACATCAGGGTGGGCAGACACACAACCATCCCGAGTGTAAAATAACATCAGGGTGGGCAGACACACAACCAACCCGAGCGAGTGTAAAATTACATCAGGGTGGGCAGGTAAACAACCAACATGAGCGAGTGTAAAATAACATTAGGGTGGGCAGATACACAACCAACCCGAGCGAGTGTAAAATAACATCAGGGTGGGCAGACACACAACCATCCCAAGAGTCAAATAACATCAGGTTGGGCAGACACACATCCTACATGAGTGTAAAATAACATCAGGGTGGGCAGATACACAATCAACCCAAGCAAGTGTAAAATTACATCAGGGTGGGCAGATACACAACCAACCAGAGTGTAAAATAACATCAGGGTGGGCAGATACACAACCGACCCGAGTGTAAAATAACATCAGAGTGGGCAGATGCACAACCGACCCGAGTGCAAAATAACATCAGGTTGGGCAGAAACACAACCAACCCGAGTGAAAAATAACATCAGGGTGGGCAGGTACACACCAGCCCGAGTGTAAAATAACATCAGGGTGGGCAGATACACAACCAACCCGAGTGTAAAATAACATCAGGGTGGGCATTTACACAACCAACCCGAGTGTGAAATTACATCAGGGTGGGCAGATACACAACCAACCCGAGTGTAAAATAACATCAGGGTGGGCAGGTACACAACAAACCCGTGCGAGTGGAAAATAACATCAGGGTGGGCAGATACACAATCAACCCGAGTGTAAAATAACATCAGGGTGGGCAGATACACAATCAACCCGAGCAAGTGTAAAATTACATCAGGCTGGGCAGATACACAATCAACCCAAGCAAGTGTAAAATTACATCTGGGTGGGCAGATACACAAACAACCCGAGTGTAAAATAACGTCAGGGTGGGCAGACACACAACCAACCCGAGCGACTGTAAAATAACATCAGTGTGGGTGGATACACAACCATCCCGAGTGTAAAATAACATCAGGGTGGGCAGATACACAATCAACAAACCAGAGTGTAAAGTAACATCAGGGTGGGCAGATACACAACCAACCCGAGTGTAAAATAACATCAGGGTCGGCAGATACACAACCAACCCGAGTGTAAAATAACATCAGAGTGGCAGATACACAACCAACCCGTGCGAGTGTAAAATAACATCAGGGTGGGCAGATACACAATCAACCCGAGTGTAAAATAACATCAGGGTGGGCAGATACACAATCATCCCGAGCGAGTGTAAAATTACATCAGGGTGGGCAGATAAACAACCATCCCGAGTGTAAAATTACATGAGGGTGGGCAGACACACAACCATCCCTAGTGTAAAATAATATCAGGGCGGGCAGATACACAACCAAACTCAGTGTAAAATAACATCAGGGTGGGCAGACACACAACCATCCCGAGTGTTAAATGACATCAGGGTGGGCAGACACACAACCATCCCGAGTGTAAAATAACATCAGGGTGGGCAGACACACAACCAACCCGAGCGAGTGTAAAATAACATCAGGGTGGGCAGATACACAACCAACATGAGCGAGTGTAAAATAACGTTAGGGTGGGCAGATACACAACCAACCCGAGCGAGTGTAAAATAACATCAGGGTGGAGAGACACACAACCAACCCGAGTGTAAAATAACATCAGGGTGGGCAGATACACAACCAAACCGAGAGTAAAATAACATCAGGGTGGGCAGATGCACAACGAACCCGAGTGTAAAACAACATGAGGGCGGGCAGACATTCAACCAACCCGAGTGTAAAATAACATGAGGGCGGGCAGATACACAACCAACCCAAGTGTAAAATAACATCAGGGTGGGCAGATACACAATCAAACCGAGTGTAAAATAACATCAGGGTGGGCAGATACACAATCAGCCCGAGTGTAAAATAACATCAGGGTGGGAAGATACACAATCAACAAACCAGAGTGTAAAATATCATCAGTGTGGGCAGATACACAACCAACCCTAGTGTAAAATAACATCAGGGTGGGCAGATACACAACCAACCCGAGTGTAAAATAACATCAGGGTGGGCAGATACACAACCAACCCATGCGAGTGGAAAATAACATCAGGGTGGGCAGATACACAATAAACCCGAGTGTAAAATAACATCAGGGTGGGCAGACACACAACCAACCCGAGCGAGTGTAAAATAACATCAGGGTGGGCAGATACACAACCAACATGAGCGAGTGTAAAATAACATTAGGGTGGGCAGATACACAACCAACCCGAGCGAGGGTAAATTAACATCAGGGTGGAGAGACACACAACCGACCCGAGTGCAAAATAACATCAGGTTGGGCAGAAACACAACCAACCCGAGTGTAAAATAACATGAGGGCGGGCAGATACACAACCAACCCAAGTGTAAAATAACATCAGGGTGGGCAGATACACAATCAACCCGAGTGTAAAATAACATCAGGGTGGGCAGATACACAATCATCCCGAGCGAGTGTAAAATTACATCAGGGTGGGCAGATACACAACCATCCCGAGTGTAAAATTACATGAGGGTGGCAGACACACAACCATCCCTAGTGTAAAATAATATCAGGGCGGGCAGATACACAACCAAACTCAGTGTAAAATAACATCAGGGTGGGCAGACACACATCCATCCCGAGTGTTAAATCACATCAGGGTGGGCAGACACACAACCATCCCGAGTGTAAAATAACATTAGGGTGGGCAGACACACAACCAACCCGAGCGAGTGTAAAATAACATCAGGGTGGGCAGATACACAACCAACATGAGCGAGTGTAAAATAACATTAGGGTGGGCAGATACACAACCAACCCGAGCGAGGGTAAATTAACATCAGGGTGGAGAGACACACAACCGACCCGAGTGCAAAATAACATCAGGTTGGGCAGAAACACAACCAACCCGAATGAAAAATAACATCAGGGTGGGCAGGTACACAACCAGCCCGAGTGTAAAATAACATCAGCGTGGGCAGATACACAACCAACCCGAGTGTAAAATAACATCAGGGTGGGCAGATACACAACCACGCCGAGTGTGAAATTACATCAGGGTGGGCAGATACACAACCAACCCGAGTGTAAAATAACATCAGGGTGGGCAGGTACACAACAAACCCGTGCGAGTGGAAAATAACATCAGTGTGGGCAGATACACAATCAACCCGAGTGTAAAATAACATCAGGGTGGGCAGATATACAATCAACCCGAGCAAGTGTAAAATTACATCAGGCTGGGCAGATACACAATCAACCCAAGCAAGTGTAAAATTACATCTGGGTGGGCAGATACACAACCAACCCGAGTGTAAAATAACGTCAGGGTGGGCAGACACACAACCAACCCGAGCGAGTGTAAAATAACATCAGTGTGGTTGGATACACAACCATCCCGAGTGTAAAATAACATCAGGGTGGGCAGATACACAATCAACAAACCAGAGTGTAAAGTAACATCAGGGTGGGCAGATACACAACCAACCCGAGTGTAAAATAACATCAGAGTGGCAGATACACAACCAACCCGTGCGAGTGTAAAATAACATCAGGGTGGGCAGATACACAATCAACCCGAGTGTAAAATAACATCAGGGTGGGCAGATACACAATCATCCCGAGCGAGTGTAAAATTACATCAGGGTGGGCAGATACACAACCATCCCGAGTGTAAAATTACATGAGGGTGGCAGACACACAACCATCCCTAGTGTAAAATAATATCAGGGCGGGCAGATACACAACCAAACTCAGTGTAAAATAACATCAGGGTGGGCAGACACACAACCATCCCGAGTGTTAAATCACATCAGGGTGGGCAGACACACAACCATCCCGAGTGTAAAATAACATTAGGGTGGGCAGACACACAACCAACCCGAGCGAGTGTAAAATAACATCAGGGTGGGCAGATACACAACCAACATGAGCGAGTGTAAAATAACATTAGGGTGGGCAGATACACAACCAACCCGAGCGAGGGTAAATTAACATCAGGGTGGAGAGACACACAACCAACCCGAGTGTAAAATAACATCAGGGTGGGCAGATACACAAGCATTCTGAGTGTAAAATAACATCAGGTTGGGCAGATACACAACCAACCCGAGAGTAAAATAACATCAGGGTGGGCAGATGCACAACGAACCCGAGTGTAAAATAACATCAGGGTGGGCAGACACACAACCAACCCTAGTGTAAAATAACATCAGGGTGGGCAGATACACAACCAAACTCGGTGTAAAATAACATCAGGGTGGGCAGGCACACAACCATCCCGAGTGTAAAATAACATCAGGGTGGGCAGATACACAATCAACAAACCAGAGTGTAAAATAACATCAGGGTGGGCAGATACACAACCAACCCGAGTGTAAAATAACATCAGGGTGGGCAGATAGACAACCAACCCGAGTGTAAAATAACATCAGAGGGACAGATACACAACCAACCCGTGCGAGTGGAAAATAACATCAGGTGGGCAGATACACAATCAACCCGAGTGTAAAATAACATCAGGGTGGGCAGATACACAATCAACCCAAGCGAGTGTAAAATTACATCAGGGTGGGCAGATACACAACCATCCCGAGTGTAAAATTACATGAGGGTGGGCAGACACACAACCATCCCTAGTGTAAAATAATATCAGGGCGGGCAGATACACAACCAAACTCAGTGTAAAATAACATCAGGGTGGGCAGACACACAACCGTCCCGAGTGTTAAATCACATCAGGGTGGGCAGACACACAACCATCCCGAGTGTAAAATAACATCAGGGTGGGCAGACACACAACCAACCCGAGCGAGTGTAAAATTACATCAGGGTGGGCAGGTAAACAACCAACATGAGCGAGTGTAAAATAACATTAGGGTGGGCAGATACACAACCAACCCGAGCGAGTGAAAAATAACATCAGGGTGGGCAGACACACAACCATCCCAAGAGTCAAATAACATCAGGTTGGGCAGACACACATCCTACATGAGTGTAAAATAACATCAGGGTGGGCAGATACACAATCAACCCAAGCAAGTGTAAAATTACATCAGGGTGGGCAGATACACAACCAACCAGAGTGTAAAATAACATCAGGGTGGGCAGATACACAACCGACCCGAGTGTAAAATAACATCAGAGTGGGCAGATACACAACCGACCCAAGTGCAAAATAACATCAGGTTGGGCAGAAACACAACCAACCCGAGTGAAAAATAACATCAGGGTGGGCAGGTACACACCAGACCGAGTGTAAAATAACATCAGGGTGGGCAGATACACAACCAACCCGAGTGTAAAATAACATCAGGGTGGGCAGATACACAACCAACCCGAGTGTGAAATTACATCAGGGTGGGCAGATACACAACCAACCCGAGTGTAAAATAACATCAGGGTGGGCAGGTACACAACAAACCCGTGCGAGTGGAAAATAACATCAGGGTGGGCAGATACACAATCAACCCGAGTGTAAAATAACATCAGGGTGGGCAGATACACAATCAACCCGAGCAAGTGTAAAATTACATCAGGATGGGCAGATACACAATCAACCCAAGCAAGTGTAAAATTACATCTGGGTGGGCAGATACACAAACAACCCGAGTGTATAATAACGTCAGGGTGGGCAGACACACAACCAACCCGAGCGAGTGTAAAATTACATCAGGGTGGGCAGGTAAACAACCAACATGAGCGAGTGTAAAATAACATTAGGGTGGGCAGATACACAACCAACCCGAGCGAGTGTAAAATAACATCAGGGTGGGCAGACACACAACCATCCCAAGAGTCAAATAACATCAGGTTGGGCAGACACACATCCTACATGAGTGTAAAATAACATCAGGGTGGGCAGATACACAATCAACCCAAGCAAGTGTAAAATTACATCAGGGTGGGCAGATACACAACCAACCAGAGTGTAAAATAACATCAGGGTGGGCAGATACACAACCGACCCGAGTGTAAAATAACATCAGAGTGGGCAGATGCACAACCGACCCGAGTGCAAAATAACATCAGGTTGGGCAGAAACACAACCAACCCGAGTGAAAAATAACATCAGGGTGGGCAGGTACACACCAGCCCGAGTGTAAAATAACATCAGGGTGGGCAGATACACAACCAACCCGAGTGTAAAATAACATCAGGGTGGGCATTTACACAACCAACCCGAGTGTGAAATTACATCAGGGTGGGCAGATACACAACCAACCCGAGTGTAAAATAACATCAGGGTGGGCAGGTACACAACAAACCCGTGCGAGTGGAAAATAACATCAGGGTGGGCAGATACACAATCAACCCGAGTGTAAAATAACATCAGGGTGGGCAGATACACAATCAACCCGAGCAAGTGTAAAATTACATCAGGCTGGGCAGATACACAATCAACCCAAGCAAGTGTAAAATTACATCTGGGTGGGCAGATACACAAACAACCCGAGTGTAAAATAACGTCAGGGTGGGCAGACACACAACCAACCCGAGCGACTGTAAAATAACATCAGTGTGGGTGGATACACAACCATCCCGAGTGTAAAATAACATCAGGGTGGGCAGATACACAATCAACAAACCAGAGTGTAAAGTAACATCAGGGTGGGCAGATACACAACCAACCCGAGTGTAAAATAACATCAGGGTCGGCAGATACACAACCAACCCGAGTGTAAAATAACATCAGAGTGGCAGATACACAACCAACCCGTGCGAGTGTAAAATAACATCAGGGTGGGCAGATACACAATCAACCCGAGTGTAAAATAACATCAGGGTGGGCAGATACACAATCATCCCGAGCGAGTGTAAAATTACATCAGGGTGGGCAGATAAACAACCATCCCGAGTGTAAAATTACATGAGGGTGGGCAGACACACAACCATCCCTAGTGTAAAATAATATCAGGGCGGGCAGATACACAACCAAACTCAGTGTAAAATAACATCAGGGTGGGCAGACACACAACCATCCCGAGTGTTAAATGACATCAGGGTGGGCAGACACACAACCATCCCGAGTGTAAAATAACATCAGGGTGGGCAGACACACAACCAACCCGAGCGAGTGTAAAATAACATCAGGGTGGGCAGATACACAACCAACATGAGCGAGTGTAAAATAACGTTAGGGTGGGCAGATACACAACCAACCCGAGCGAGTGTAAAATAACATCAGGGTGGAGAGACACACAACCAACCCGAGTGTAAAATAACATCAGGGTGGGCAGATACACAACCAAACCGAGAGTAAAATAACATCAGGGTGGGCAGATGCACAACGAACCCGAGTGTAAAACAACATGAGGGCGGGCAGACATTCAACCAACCCGAGTGTAAAATAACATGAGGGCGGGCAGATACACAACCAACCCAAGTGTAAAATAACATCAGGGTGGGCAGATACACAATCAAACCGAGTGTAAAATAACATCAGGGTGGGCAGATACACAATCAGCCCGAGTGTAAAATAACATCAGGGTGGGAAGATACACAATCAACAAACCAGAGTGTAAAATATCATCAGTGTGGGCAGATACACAACCAACCCTAGTGTAAAATAACATCAGGGTGGGCAGATACACAACCAACCCGAGTGTAAAATAACATCAGGGTGGGCAGATACACAACCAACCCATGCGAGTGGAAAATAACATCAGGGTGGGCAGATACACAATAAACCCGAGTGTAAAATAACATCAGGGTGGGCAGACACACAACCAACCCGAGCGAGTGTAAAATAACATCAGGGTGGGCAGATACACAACCAACATGAGCGAGTGTAAAATAACATTAGGGTGGGCAGATACACAACCAACCCGAGCGAGGGTAAATTAACATCAGGGTGGAGAGACACACAACCGACCCGAGTGCAAAATAACATCAGGTTGGGCAGAAACACAACCAACCCGAGTGTAAAATAACATGAGGGCGGGCAGATACACAACCAACCCAAGTGTAAAATAACATCAGGGTGGGCAGATACACAATCAACCCGAGTGTAAAATAACATCAGGGTGGGCAGATACACAATCATCCCGAGCGAGTGTAAAATTACATCAGGGTGGGCAGATACACAACCATCCCGAGTGTAAAATTACATGAGGGTGGCAGACACACAACCATCCCTAGTGTAAAATAATATCAGGGCGGGCAGATACACAACCAAACTCAGTGTAAAATAACATCAGGGTGGGCAGACACACATCCATCCCGAGTGTTAAATCACATCAGGGTGGGCAGACACACAACCATCCCGAGTGTAAAATAACATTAGGGTGGGCAGACACACAACCAACCCGAGCGAGTGTAAAATAACATCAGGGTGGGCAGATACACAACCAACATGAGCGAGTGTAAAATAACATTAGGGTGGGCAGATACACAACCAACCCGAGCGAGGGTAAATTAACATCAGGGTGGAGAGACACACAACCGACCCGAGTGCAAAATAACATCAGGTTGGGCAGAAACACAACCAACCCGAATGAAAAATAACATCAGGGTGGGCAGGTACACAACCAGCCCGAGTGTAAAATAACATCAGCGTGGGCAGATACACAACCAACCCGAGTGTAAAATAACATCAGGGTGGGCAGATACACAACCACGCCGAGTGTGAAATTACATCAGGGTGGGCAGATACACAACCAACCCGAGTGTAAAATAACATCAGGGTGGGCAGGTACACAACAAACCCGTGCGAGTGGAAAATAACATCAGTGTGGGCAGATACACAATCAACCCGAGTGTAAAATAACATCAGGGTGGGCAGATATACAATCAACCCGAGCAAGTGTAAAATTACATCAGGCTGGGCAGATACACAATCAACCCAAGCAAGTGTAAAATTACATCTGGGTGGGCAGATACACAACCAACCCGAGTGTAAAATAACGTCAGGGTGGGCAGACACACAACCAACCCGAGCGAGTGTAAAATAACATCAGTGTGGTTGGATACACAACCATCCCGAGTGTAAAATAACATCAGGGTGGGCAGATACACAATCAACAAACCAGAGTGTAAAGTAACATCAGGGTGGGCAGATACACAACCAACCCGAGTGTAAAATAACATCAGAGTGGCAGATACACAACCAACCCGTGCGAGTGTAAAATAACATCAGGGTGGGCAGATACACAATCAACCCGAGTGTAAAATAACATCAGGGTGGGCAGATACACAATCATCCCGAGCGAGTGTAAAATTACATCAGGGTGGGCAGATACACAACCATCCCGAGTGTAAAATTACATGAGGGTGGCAGACACACAACCATCCCTAGTGTAAAATAATATCAGGGCGGGCAGATACACAACCAAACTCAGTGTAAAATAACATCAGGGTGGGCAGACACACAACCATCCCGAGTGTTAAATCACATCAGGGTGGGCAGACACACAACCATCCCGAGTGTAAAATAACATTAGGGTGGGCAGACACACAACCAACCCGAGCGAGTGTAAAATAACATCAGGGTGGGCAGATACACAACCAACATGAGCGAGTGTAAAATAACATTAGGGTGGGCAGATACACAACCAACCCGAGCGAGGGTAAATTAACATCAGGGTGGAGAGACACACAACCAACCCGAGTGTAAAATAACATCAGGGTGGGCAGATACACAAGCATTCTGAGTGTAAAATAACATCAGGTTGGGCAGATACACAACCAACCCGAGAGTAAAATAACATCAGGGTGGGCAGATGCACAACGAACCCGAGTGTAAAATAACATCAGGGTGGGCAGACACACAACCAACCCTAGTGTAAAATAACATCAGGGTGGGCAGATACACAACCAAACTCGGTGTAAAATAACATCAGGGTGGGCAGGCACACAACCATCCCGAGTGTAAAATAACATCAGGGTGGGCAGATACACAATCAACAAACCAGAGTGTAAAATAACATCAGGGTGGGCAGATACACAACCAACCCGAGTGTAAAATAACATCAGGGTGGGCAGATAGACAACCAACCCGAGTGTAAAATAACATCAGAGGGACAGATACACAACCAACCCGTGCGAGTGGAAAATAACATCAGGTGGGCAGATACACAATCAACCCGAGTGTAAAATAACATCAGGGTGGGCAGATACACAATCAACCCAAGCGAGTGTAAAATTACATCAGGGTGGGCAGATACACAACCATCCCGAGTGTAAAATTACATGAGGGTGGGCAGACACACAACCATCCCTAGTGTAAAATAATATCAGGGCGGGCAGATACACAACCAAACTCAGTGTAAAATAACATCAGGGTGGGCAGACACACAACCGTCCCGAGTGTTAAATCACATCAGGGTGGGCAGACACACAACCATCCCGAGTGTAAAATAACATCAGGGTGGGCAGACACACAACCAACCCGAGCGAGTGTAAAATTACATCAGGGTGGGCAGGTAAACAACCAACATGAGCGAGTGTAAAATAACATTAGGGTGGGCAGATACACAACCAACCCGAGCGAGTGAAAAATAACATCAGGGTGGGCAGACACACAACCATCCCAAGAGTCAAATAACATCAGGTTGGGCAGACACACATCCTACATGAGTGTAAAATAACATCAGGGTGGGCAGATACACAATCAACCCAAGCAAGTGTAAAATTACATCAGGGTGGGCAGATACACAACCAACCAGAGTGTAAAATAACATCAGGGTGGGCAGATACACAACCGACCCGAGTGTAAAATAACATCAGAGTGGGCAGATACACAACCGACCCAAGTGCAAAATAACATCAGGTTGGGCAGAAACACAACCAACCCGAGTGAAAAATAACATCAGGGTGGGCAGGTACACACCAGACCGAGTGTAAAATAACATCAGGGTGGGCAGATACACAACCAACCCGAGTGTAAAATAACATCAGGGTGGGCAGATACACAACCAACCCGAGTGTGAAATTACATCAGGGTGGGCAGATACACAACCAACCCGAGTGTAAAATAACATCAGGGTGGGCAGGTACACAACAAACCCGTGCGAGTGGAAAATAACATCAGGGTGGGCAGATACACAATCAACCCGAGTGTAAAATAACATCAGGGTGGGCAGATACACAATCAACCCGAGCAAGTGTAAAATTACATCAGGATGGGCAGATACACAATCAACCCAAGCAAGTGTAAAATTACATCTGGGTGGGCAGATACACAAACAACCCGAGTGTATAATAACGTCAGGGTGGGCAGACACACAAACAACCCGAGCGACTGTAAAATAACATCAGTGTGGGTGGATACACAACCATCCCGAGTGTAAAATAACATCAGGGTGGGCAGATACACAATCAACAAACCAGAGTGTAAAGTAACATCAGGGTGGGCAGATACACAACCAACCCGAGTGTAAAATAACATCAGGGTTGGCAGATACACAACCAACCCGAGTGTAAAATAACATCAGAGTGGCAGATACACAACCAACCCGTGCGAGTGTAAAATAACATCAGGGTGGGCAGATACACAATCAACCCGAGTGTAAAATAACATCAGGGTGGGCAGATACACAATCATCCCGAGCGAGTGTAAAATTACATCAGGGTGGGCAGATACACAACCATCCCGAGTGTAAAATTACATGAGGGTGGGCAGACACACAACCATCCCTAGTGTAAAATAATATCAGGGCGGGCAGATACACAACCAAACTCAGTGTA
The DNA here is from genome assembly GCA_026770705.1 of Isurus oxyrinchus. Lineage (NCBI taxonomy): Eukaryota > Metazoa > Chordata > Chondrichthyes > Lamniformes > Lamnidae > Isurus > Isurus oxyrinchus. Next base: position 184,829 of record JANJGN010000289.1, on the reverse strand, counting down.
AAATAACATCAAGGTGGGCAGACACACAACCATCCCGAGTGTTAAATGACATCAGGGTGGGCAGACACACAACCATCCCGAGTGTAAAATAACATCAGGGTGGGCAGACACACAACCAACCCGAGCGAGTGTAAAATAACATCAGGGTGGGCAGATACACAACCAACATGAGCGAGTGTAAAATAACGTTAGGGTGGGCAGATACACAGCCAACCCGAGCGAGTGTAAAATAACATCATGGTGGAGAGACACACAACCAACCCGAGTGTAAAATAACATCAGGGTGGGCAGATACACAACCAAACCGAGAGTAAAATAACATCAGGGTGGGCAGATGCACAACCAACCCGAGTGTAAAACAACATGAGGGCGGGCAGACATTCAACCAACCCGAGTGTAAAATAACATGAGGGCGGGCAGATACAGAACCAACCCAAGGGTAAAATAACATCAGGGTGGGCAGACACGCAATCAACCCGAGTGTAAAATAACATCAGGGTGGGCAGATACACAATCAGCCCGAGTGTAAAATAACATCAGGGTGGGAAGATACACAATTAGCAAACCAGAATGTAAAATAACATGAGTGTGGGCAGATACACAACCAACCCTAGTGTAAAATAACATCAGGGTGGGCAGATACACAACCAACCCGAGTGTAAAATAACATCAGGGTGGGCAGATACACAACCAACCCATGCGAGTGGAAAATAACATCAGGGTGGGCAGATACACAATAAACCCGAGTGTAAAATAACATCAGGGTGGGCAGACACACAACCAACCCGAGCGAGTGTAAAATAACATCAGGGTGGGCAGATACACAACCAACATGAGCGAGTGTAAAATAACATTAGGGTGGGCAGATACACAACCAACCCGAGCGAGGGTAAATTAACATCAGGGTGGAGAGACACACAACCGACCCGAGTGCAAAATAACATCAGGTTGGGCAGAAACACAACCATCCCGAATGAAAAATAACATCAGGGTGGGCAGGTACACAGCCAGCCCGAGTGTAAAATAACATCAGCGTGGGCAGATACACAACCAACCCGAGTGTAAAATAACATCAGGGTGGGCAGATACACAACCACGCCGAGTGTGAAATTACATCAGGGTGGGCAGATACACAACCAACCCGAGTGTAAAATAACATCAGGGTGGGCAGGTACACAACAAACCCGTGCGAGTGGAAAATAACATCAGGGTGGGCAGATACACAATCAACCTGAGTGTAAAATAACATCAGGGTGGGCAGATATACAATCAACCCGAGCAAGTGTAAAATTACATCAGGCTGGGCAGATACACAATCAACCCAAGCAAGTGTAAAATTACATCTGGTTGGGCAGATACACAACCAACCCGAGTGTAAAATAACGTCAGGGTGGGCAGACACACAACCAACCCGCGCGAGTGTAAAATAACATCAGTGTGGTTGGATACACAACCATCCCGAGTGTAAAATAACATCAGGGTGGGCAGATACACAATCAACAAACCAGAGTGTAAAGTAACATCAGGGTGGGCAGATACACAACCAACCCGAGTGTAAAATAACATCAGGATCGGCAGATACACAACCAACCCGAGTGTAAAATAACATCAGAGTGGCAGATACACAACCAACCCGTGCGAGTGTAAAATAACATCAGGGTGGGCAGATACACAATCAACCTGAGTGTAAAATAACATCAGGGTGGGCAGATACACAATCATCCCGAGCGAGTGTAAAATTACATCAGGGTGGGCAGATACACAACCATCCCGAGTGTAAAATTACATGAGGGTGGCAGACACCCAACCATCCCTAGTGTAAAATAATATCAGGGCGGGCAGATACACAACCAAACTCAGTGTAAAATAACATCAGGGTGGGCAGACACACAACCATCCCGAGTGTTAAATCACATCAGGGTGGGCAGACACACAACCATCCCGAGTGTAAAATAACATTAGGGTGGGCAGACACACAACCAACCCGAGCGAGTGTAAAATAACATCAGGGTGGGCAGATACACAACCAACATGAGCGAGTGTAAAATAACATTAGGGTGGGCAGATACACAACCAACCCGAGCGAGGGTAAATTAACATCAGGGTGGAGAGACACACAACCAACCCGAGTGTAAAATAACATCAGGGTGGGCAGATACACAAGCATTCTGAGTGTAAAATAACATCAGGTTGGGCAGATACACAACCAACCCGAGAGTAAAATAACATCAGGGTGGGCAGATGCACAACGAACCCGAGTGTAAAATAACATCAGGGTGGGCAGACACACAACCAACCCTAGTGTAAAATAACATCAGGGTGGGCAGATACACAACCAAACTAGGTGAAAAATAACATCAGGGTGGGCAGGCACACAACCATCCCGAGTGTAAAATAACATCAGGGTGGGCAGATACACAATCAACAAACCAGAGTGTAAAATAACATCAGGGTGGGCAGATACACAACCAACCCGAGTGTAAAATAACATCAGGGTGGGCAGATAGACAACCAACCCGAGTGTAAAATAACATCAGAGTGGCAGATACACAACCAACCCGTGCGAGTGGGAAATAACATCAGGTGGGCAGATACACAATCAACCCTAGTGTAAAATAACATCAGGGTGGGCAGATACACAATCAACCCAAGCGAGTGTAAAATTACATCAGGGTGGGCAGATACACAACCATCCCGAGTGTAAAATTACATCAGGGTGGGCAGACACACAACCATCCCTAGTGTAAAATAATATCAGGGCGGGCAGATACACAACCAAACTCAGTGTAAAATAACATCAGGGTGGGCAGACACACAACCATCCCGAGTGTTAAATCACATCAGGGTGGGCAGACACACAACCATCCCGAGTGTAAAATAACATCAGGGTGGGCAGACACACAACCAACCCGAGCGAGTGTAAAATAACATCAGGGTGGGCAGGTACACAACCAACATGAGCGAGTGTAAAATAACATTAGGGTGGGCAGATACACAACCAACCCGAGCGAATGTAAAATAACATCAGGGTCGGCAGACGCACAACCATCCCAAGAGTCAAATAACATCAGGTTGGGCAGACACACATCCTACACGAGTGTAAAATAACATCAGGGTGGGCAGATACACAATCAACCCAAGCGAGTGTAAAATTACATCAGGGTGGGCAGATACACAACCAACCAGAGTGTAAAATAACATCAGGGTGGGCAGATACACAACCGACCCGAGTGTAAAATAACATCAGAGTGGGCAGATACACAACCGACCCGAGTGCAAAATAACATCAGGTTGGGCAGAAACACAACCAACCCGAGTGAAAAATAACATCAGAGTGGGCAGGTACACACCAGCCCGAGTGTAAAATAACATCAGGGTGGGCAGATACACAACCAACCCGAGTGTAAAATAACATCAGGGTGGGCAGATACACAACCAACCCGAGTGTGAAATTACATCAGGGTGGGCAGATACACAACCAACCCGAGTGTAAAATAACATCAGGGTTGGCAGGTACACAACAAACCCATGCGAGTGGAAAATAACATCAGGGTGGGCAGATACACAATCAACCCGAGTGTAAAATAACATCAGGGTGGGCAGATACACAATCAACCCGAGCAAGTGTAAAATTACATCAGGCTGGGCAGATACACAATCAACCCAAGCAAGTGTAAAATTACATCTGGGTGGGCAGATAAACAAACAACCCGAGTGTAAAATAACGTCAGGGTGGGCAGACACACAACCAACCCGAGCGACTGTAAAATAACATCAGTGTGGGTGGATACACAACCATCCCGAGTGTAAAATAACATCAGGGTGGGCAGATACACAATCAACAAACCAGAGTGTAAAGTAACATCAGGGTGGGCAGATACACAACCAACCCGAGTGTAAAATAACATCAGGGTCGGCAGATACACAACCAACCCGAGTGTAAAATAACATCAGAGTGGCAGATACACAACCAACCCGTGCGAGTGTAAAATAACATCAGGGTGGGCAGATACACAATCAACCCGAGTGTAAAATAACATCAGGGTGGGCAGATACACAATCATCCCGAGCGAGTGTAAAATTACATCAGGGTGGGCAGATAAACAACCATCCCGAGTGTAAAATTACATGAGGGTGGGCAGACACACAACCATCCCTAGTGTAAAATAATATCAGGGCGGGCAGATACACAACCAAACTCAGTGTAAAATAACATCAGGGTGGGCAGACACACAACCATCCCGAGTGTTAAATGACATCAGGGTGGGCAGACACACAACCATCCCGAGTGTAAAATAACATCAGGGTGGGCAGACACACAACCAACCCGAGCGAGTGTAAAATAACATCAGGGTGGGCAGATACACAACCAACATGAGCGAGTGTAAAATAACGTTAGGGTGGGCATATACACAACCAACCCGAGCGAGTGTAAAATTACATCAGGGTGGAGAGACACACAACCAACCCGAGTGTAAAATAACATCAGGGTGGGCAGATACACAACCAAACCGAGAGTAAAATAACATCAGGGTGGGCAGATGCACAACCAACACGAGTGTAAAACAACATGAGGGCGAGCAGACATTCAACCAACCCGAGTGTAAAATAACATGAGGGCGGGCAGATACACAACCAACCCAAGTGTAAAATAACATCAGGGCGGGCAGATACACAATCAACCCGAGTGTAAAATAACATCAGGGTGGGCAGATACACATCAACCCGAGTGTAAAATAACATCAGGGTGGGAAGATACACAATCAACAAACCAGAGTGTAAAATAACATCAGTGTGGGCAGATACACAACCAACCCTAGTGTAAAATAACATCAGGGTGGGCAGATACACAACCAACCCGAGTGTAAAATAACATCAGGGTGGGCAGATACACAACCAACCCATGCGAGTGGAAAATAACATCAGGGTGGGCAGATACACAATAAACCCGAGTGTAAAATAACATCAGGGTGGGCAGATACACAATCAACCCGAGCGAGTGTAAAATTACATCAGGGTGGGCAGATACACAACCATCCCGAGTGTAAAATTACATGAGGGTGGGCAGTCACACAACCATCCCTAGTGTAAAATAACATCAGGGTGGGCAGATACACAACCAAACTCAGTGTAAAATAAGATCAGGGTGGGCAGGCACACAACCATCCCGAGTGTAAAATAAAATCAGTGTGGGCAGACACACAACCATCCCAAGTGTAAAATAACATCAGGGTGGGCAGACACACAACCAACCCGAGCGCGTGTAAAATAACATCAGGGTGGCTAGATACACAACCAACCCGAGCGAGTGTAAAATAACATCAGGGTGGGCAGACACTCAAACAACCCAAGTGTAAAATAACATCAGGGTGGGCAGACACACAACCAACCCGAGCGAGTGTAAAATAACATCAGGGTGGGCATATACACAACCAACCTGAGCGAGTGTAAAATAACATCAGGTTGCGCAGATACACAACCAAACCTAGTGAGTGTAAAATAACATCAGGTTGCGCAGATACACTACCAACCCGAGTGAGTGTAAAATAACATCAGGGTGGGCAGACACACAACCAACCTGAGCGAATGTAAAATAACATCAGGGTGGGAAGATACAAAACCAACTCGAGCGCGTGTAAAATAACATCAGGGTGGGCAGAAACACAACAAACCCGAGCGAGTGTAAAATAACATCAGGGAGGGCAGATACACACCCAACCCAAGTGTAAGATAACATCAGTGTGGGCAGACACACAACCAACCAGAGTGTAAAATAACGTCAGGGTGGGCAGATACACAACCAACCCGAGCGAGTGTAAAATAACATCAGGGTGGGCAGATAGACAACCAACCCGAGCGAGTGTAAAAAAAACATCAGGGTGGGAAGATACACAACCAACCCGAGTGTAAAATAACATCAGGGTGGGCAGATACACAAGCATTCTGAGTGTAAAATAACATCAGGTTGGGCAGAAACACAACCAACCTGAGTAAAAAATAACATCAGGGTGGGCAGGTACACACCAGCCCGAGTGTAAAATAACATCAGGGTGGGCAGATACACAACCAACCCGAGTGTAAAATAACATCAGGTTGGGCAGATACACAACCAACCCGAGTGTGAAATTACATCAGGGTGGGCAGATACACAACCAACCCGAGTGTAAAATAACATCAGGGTGGGCAGGTACACAACAAACCCGTGCGAGTGGAAAATAACATCAGGGTGGGGAGATACACAATCAACCCGAGTGTAAAATAACATCAGGGTGGGCAGATACACAATCAACCCGAGCAAGTGTAAAATTACATCAGGCTGGGCAGATACACAATCAACCCAAGCAAGTGTAAAATTACATCTGGGTGGGCAGATACACAAACAACCCGAGTGTAAAATAACGTCAGGGTGGGCAGACAGACAACCAACCCGAGCGACTGTAAAATAACATCAGTGTGGGTGGATACACAACCATCCCGAGTGTAAAATAACATCAGGGTGGGCAGATACACAATCAACAAACCAGAGTGTAAAGTAACATCAGGGTGGGCAGATACACAACCAACCCGAGTGTAAAATAACATCAGGGTCGGCAGATACACAAGCAACCCGAGTGTAAAATAACATCAGAGTGGCAGATACACAACCAACCCGTGCGAGTGTAAAATAACATCAGGGTGGGCAGATACACAATCAACCCGAGTGTAAAATAACATCAGGGTGGGCAGATACACAATCATCCCGAGCGAGTGTAAAATTACATCAGGGTGGGCAGATAAACAACCATCCCGAGTGTAAAATTACATGAGGGTGGGCAGACACACAACCATCCCTAGTGTAAAATAATATCAGGGCGGGCAGATACACAACCAAACTCAGTGTAAAATAACATCAGGGTGGGCAGACACACAACCATCCCGAGTGTTAAATGACATCAGGGTGGGCAGACACACAACCATCCCGAGTGTAAAATAACATCAGGGTGGGCAGACACACAACCAACCCGAGCGAGTGTAAAATAACATCAGATTGGGCAGCTACACAACCAACATGAGCGAGAGTAAAATAACGTTAGGGTGGGCATATACACAACCAACCCGAGCGAGTGTAAAATAACATCAGGGTGGAGAGACACACAACCAACCCGAGTGTAAAATAACATCAGGGTGGGAAGATACACAACCAAACCGAGAGTAAAATAACATCAGGGTGGGCAGATGCACAACCTACACGAGTGTAAAACAACATGAGGGCGGGCAGACATTCAACCAACCCGAGTGTAAAATAACATGAGGGCGGGCAGATACACAACCAACCCAAGTGTAAAATAACATCAGGGCGGGCAGATACACAATCAACCCGAGTGTAAAATAACATCAGGGTGGGCAGATACACAATCAACCCGAGTGTAAAATAACATCGGGGTGGGAAGATACACAATCAACAAACCAGAGTGTAAAATAACATCAGTGTGGGCAGATACACAACCAACCCTAGTGTAAAATTACATCAGGGTGGGCAGATACACAACCAACCCGAGTGTAAAATAACATCAGGGTGGGCAGATACACAACCAACCCATGCGAGTGGAAAATAACATCAGGGTGGGCAGATACACAATAAACCCGAGTGTAAAATAACATCAGGGTGGGCAGATACACAATCAACCCGAGCGAGTGTAAAATTACATCAGGGTGGGCAGATACACAACCATCCCGAGTGTAAAATTACATGAGGGTGGGCAGTCACACAACCATCCCTAGTGTAAAATAACATCAGGGTGGGCAGATACACAACCAAACTCAGTGTAAAATAACATCAGGGTGGGCAGGCACACAACCATCCCGAGTGTAAAACAAAATCAGTGTGGGCAGACACACAACCATCCCGAGTGTAAAATAACATCAGGGTGGGCAGACACACAACCAACCCGAGCGCGTGTAAAATAACATCAGGGTGGCTAGATACACAACCAACCCGAGCGAGTGTAAAATAACATCAGGGTGGGCAGACACTCAAACAACCCAAGTGTAAAATAACATCAGGGTGGGCAGATACACTACCAACCCGAGCGAGTGTAAAATAACATCAGGGTGGGCATATACACAACCAACCTGAGCGAGTGTAAAATAACATCAGGTTGCGCAGATACACAACCAAACCTAGTGAGTGCAAAATAACATCAGGTTGCGCAGATACACTACCAACCCGAGTGAGTGTAAAATAACATCAGGGTGGGCAGACACACAACCAACCTGAGCGAATGTAAAATAACATCAGGGTGGGAAGATACAAAACCAACACGAGCGCATGTAAAATAACATCAGGGTGGGCAGAAACACAACCAACCCGAGCGAGTGTAAAATAACATCAGGGAGGGCAGATACACACCCAACCCAAGTGTAAGATAACATCAGTGTGGGCAGACACACAACCAACCAGAGTGTAAAATAACGTCAGGGTGGGCAGATACACAACCAACCCGAGCGAGTGTAAAATAACATCAGGGTGGGCAGATAGACAACCAACCCGAGCGAGTGTAAAAAAAACATCAGGGTGGGAAGATACACAACCAACCCGAGTGTAAAATAACATCAGGGTGGGCAGATAGACAAGCATTCTGAGTGTAAAATAACATCAGGTTGGGCAGAAACACAACCAACCCGAGTAAAAAATAACATCAGGGTGGGCAGGTACACACCAGCCCGAGTGTAAAATAACATCAGGGTGGGCAGATACACAACCAACCCGAGTGTAAAATAACATCAGGGTGGGCAGATACACAACCAACCCGAGTGTGAAATTACATCAGGGTGGGCAGATACACAACCAACCCGAGTGTAAAATAACATCAGGGTGGGCAGGTACACAACAAACCCGTGCGAGTGGAAAATAACATCAGGGTGGGGAGATACACAATCAACCCGAGTGTAAAATAACATCAGGGTGGGCAGATACACAATCAACCCGAGCAAGTGTAAAATTACATCAGGCTGGGCAGATACACAATCAACCCAAGCAAGTGTAAAATTACATCTGGGTGGGCAGATACACAAACAACCCGAGTGTAAAATAACGTCAGGGTGGGCAGACACACAACCAACCTGAGCGACTGTAAAATAACATCAGTGTGGGTGGATACACAACCATCCCGAGTGTAAAATAACATCAGGGTGGGCAGATACACAATCAACAAACCAGAGTGTAAAGTAACATCAGGGTGGGCAGATACACAACCAACCCGAGTGTAAAATAACATCAGGGTCGGCAGATACACAACCAACCCGAGTGTAAAATAACATCGGAGTGGCAGATACACAACCAACCCGTGCGAGTGTAAAATAACATCAGGGTGGGCAGATACACAATCAACCCGAGTGTAAAATAACATCAGGGTGGGCAGATACACAATCATCCCGAGCGAGTGTAAAATTACATCAGGGTGGGCAGATACACAACCAACCTGAGTGTAAAATTACATGAGGGTGGGCAGACACACAACCATCCCTAGTGTAAAATAGTATCAGGGCGGGCAGATACACAACCAAACTCAGTGTAAAATAACATCATGGTGGGCAGACACACAACCATCCCGAGTGTTAAATGACATCAGGGTGGGCAGACACACAACCATCCCGAGTGTAAAATAACATCAGGGTGGGCAGACACACAACCAACCCGAGCGAGTGTAAAATAACATCAGGGTGGGCAGATACACAACCAACATGAGCGAGTGTAAAATAACATTAGGGTGGGCAGATACACAACCAACCCGAGCGAGTGTAAAATAACATCAGGGTGGAGAGACACACAACCAACGCGAGTGTAAAATAACATCAGGGTGGGCAGATAAACAACCAAACCGAGAGTAAAATAACATCAGGGTGGGCAGATGCACAACCAAACCGAGTGTAAAACAACATGACGGCGGGCAGACATTCAACCAACCCGAGTGTAAAATAACATGAGGGCGGGCAGATACACAACCAACCCAAGTGTAAAATAACATCAGGGTGGGCAGATACACAATCAACCCGAGTGTAAAATAACATCAGGGTGGGCAGATACACAATCAACCCGAGTGTAAAATAACATCAGGGTGGGAAGATACACAATCCACAAACCAGAGTGTAAAATAACATCAGTGTGGGCAGATACACAACCAACCCTAGTGTAAAATAACATCAGGGTGGGCAGATACACAACCAACCCAAGTGTAAAATAACATCAGGGTGGGCAGATACCCAACCAACCCATGCGAGTGGAAAATAACATCAGGGTGGGCAGATACACAATAAACCCGAGGGTAAAATAACATCAGGGTGGGCAGATACACAATCAACCCGAGCGAGTGTAAAATTACATCAGGGTGGGCAGATACACAACCATCCCGGGTGTAAAATTACATGAGGGTGGGCAGTCACACAACCATCCCTAGTCTAAAATAACATCAGGGTGGGCAGATACACAACCAAACTCAGTGTAAAATAACATCAGGGTGGGCAGGCACACAACCATCCCGAGTGTAAAATAACATCAGTGTGGGCAGACACACAACCATCCCGAGTGTAAAATAACATCAGGGTGGGCAGACACACAACCAACCCGAGCGCGTATAAAATAACATCAATGTGGCCAGATACACAACCAACCCGAGCGAGTGTAAAATAACATCAGGGTGGGCAGACACTCAAACAACCCAAGTGTAAAATAACATCAGGGTGGGCAGATACACTACCAACCCGAGCGAGTGTAAAATAACATCAGGGTGGGCATATACACAACCAACCTGAGCGAGTGTAAAATAACATCAGGTTGCGCAGATACACAACCAAACCTAGTGTGTGTAAAATAACATCAGGTTGCGCAGATACACTACCAACCCGAGTGAGTGTAAAATAACATCAGGGTGGGCAGACACACAACCAACCTGAGCGAATGTAAAATAACATCAGGGTGGGAAGATGCAAAACCAACTCGAGCGAGTGTAAAATAACATCAGGGTGGGCAGAAACACAACCAACCCGAGCTAGTGTAAAATAACATCAGGGAGGGCAGATACACACCCAACCCAAGTGTAAGATAACATCAGTGTGGGCAGACACACAACCAACCAGAGTGTAAAATAACGTCAGGGTGGGCAGATACACAACCAACCCGAGCGAGTGTAAAATAACATCAGGGTGGGCAGATAGACAACCAACCCGAGTGAGTGTAAAAAAAACATCAGGGTGGGAAGATACACAAGCATTCTGAGCGTAAAATAACATCAGGTTGGGCAGATACACAACCAACCCGAGAGTAAAACAACATCAGGGTGGGCAGATGCACAACGAACCCGAGTGTAAAATAACATCAGGGTGGGCAGACACTCAACCAACCCGAGTGTAAAATTACATGAGGGTGGGCAGTCACACAACCATCCCTAGTGTAAAATAACATCAGGGTGGGCAGATACACAACCAAACTCGGTGTAAAATAACATCAGGGTGGGCAGGCACACAACCATCCCGAGTGTAAAATAACATCAGGGTGGGCAGATACACAATCAACAAACCAGAGTGTAAAATAACATCAGAGTGGCAGATACACAACCAACCCGTGCGAGTGGAAAATAACATCAGGGTGGGCAGATACACAATCAACCCGAGTGTAAAATAACATCAGGGTGGGCAGATACACAATCAAACCGAGCGAGTGTAAAATTACATCAGGGTGGGCAGATACAAAACCATCCCGAGTGTAAAATAACATGAGGGTGGGCAGACACACAACCATCCCTAGTGTAAAATAATATCAGGGCGGGCAGATACACAACCAAACTCAGTGTAAAATAACATCAGGGTGGGCAGACACACAACCATCCCGAGTGTTAAATCACATCAGGGTGGGCAGACACACAACCATCCCGAGTGTAAAATAACATCAGGGTGGGCAGACACACAACCAACCCGAGCGAGTGTAAAATAACATCAGGGTGGGCAGATACACAACCAACATGAGCGAGTGTAAAATAACATTAGGGTGGGCAGATACACAACCAACCCGAGCGAGTGTAAAATAACATCAGGGTGGGCAGACACACAACCATCCCAAGAGTGAAATAACATCAGGTTGGGCAGACACACATCCAACACGAGTGTAAAATAACATCAGTGTGGGCAGATACACAATCAACCCGAGCGAATGTAAAATTACATCAGGGTGGGCAGATACACAACCAACCAGAGTGTAAAATAACATCAGGGTGGGCAGATACACAACCGACCCGAGTGTAAAATAACATCAGAGTGGGCAGATACACAACCGACCCGAGTGCAAAATAACATCAGGTTGGGCAGATACACAACCAACCCGAGTGAAAAATAACATCAGGGTGGGCAGGTACACAACCAGCCCGAGTGTAAAATAACATCAGGGTGGGCAGATACACAACCAACCCTAGTGTAAAATAACATCAGGGTGGGCAGATACACAACCAACCCGAGTGTGAAATTACATCAGGGTGGGCAGATACACAACCAACCCGAGTGTAAAATAGCATCAGGGTGGGCAGGTACACAACAAAACCGTGCGAGTGGAAAATAACATCAGGGTGCACAGATACACAATCAACCCGAGTGTAAAATAACATCAGGGTGGGCAGATACACAATCAACCCGAGCAAGTGTAAAATAACATCAGGGTGGGCAGATACACAATCAACCCAAGCAAGTGTAAAATTACATCTGGGTGGGCAGATACACAACCAACCCGAGTGTAAAATAACGTCAGGCTGGGCAGACACACAACCAACCCGAGCGAGTGTAAAATAACATCAGTGTGGGTGGATACACAACCATCCCGAGTGTAAAATAACATCAGGGTGGGCAGATACACAATCAACCCAAGCAAGTGTAAAATTACATCTGGGTGGGCAGATAAACAAACAACCCGAGTGTAAAATAACGTCAGGGTGGGCAGACACACAACCAACCCGAGCGACTGTAAAATAACATCAGTGTGGGTGGATACACAACCATCCCGAGTGTAAAATAACATCAGGGTGGGCAGATACACAATCAACAAACCAGAGTGTAAAGTAACATCAGGGTGGGCAGATACACAACCAACCCGAGTGTAAAATAACATCAGGGTCAGCAGATACACAACCAACCCGAGTGTAAAATAACATCAGAGTGGCAGATACACAACCAACCCGTGCGAGTGTAAAATAACATCAGGGTGGGCAGATACACAATCAACCCGAGTGTAAAAGAACATCAGGGTGGGCAGATACACAATCATCCCGAGCGAGTGTAAAATTACATCAGGGTGGGCAGATAAACAACCATCCCGAGTGTAAAATTACATGAGGGTGGGCAGACACACAACCATCCCTAGTGTAAAATAATATCAGGGCGGGCAGATACACAACCAAACTCAGTGTAAAATAACATCAGGGTGGGCAGACACACAACCATCCCGAGTGTTAAATGACATCAGGGTGGGCAGACACACAACCATCCCGAGTGTAAAATAACATCAGGGTGGGCAGACACACAACCAACCCGAGCGAGTGTAAAATAACATCAGGGTGGGCATATACACAACCAACCTGAGCGAGTGTAAAATAACATCAGGTTGCGCAGATACACAACCAAACCTAGTGTGTGTAAAATAACATCAGGTTGCGCAGATACACTACCAACCCGAGTGAGTGTAAAATAACATCAGGGTGGGCAGACACACAACCAACCTGAGCGAATGTAAAATAACATCAGGGTGGGAAGATACAAAACCAACTCGAGCGAGTGTAAAATAACATCAGGGTGGGCAGAAACACAACCAACCCGAGCTAGTGTAAAATAACATCAGGGAGGGCAGATACACACCCAACCCAAGTGTAAGATAACATCAGTGTGGGCAGACACACAACCAACCAGAGTGTAAAATAACGTCAGGGTGGGCAGATACACAACCAACCCGAGCGAGTGTAAAATAACATCAGGGTGGGCAGATAGACAACCAACCCGAGTGAGTGTAAAAAAAACATCAGGGTGGGAAGATACACAAGCATTCTGAGCGTAAAATAACATCAGGTTGGGCAGATACACAACCAACCCGAGAGTAAAACAACATCAGGGTGGGCAGATGCACAACGAACCCGAGTGTAAAATAACATCAGGGTGGGCAGACACTCAACCAACCCGAGTGTAAAATTACATGAGGGTGGGCAGTCACACAACCATCCCTAGTGTAAAATAACATCAGGGTGGGCAGATACACAACCAAACTCGGTGTAAAATAACATCAGGGTGGGCAGGCACACAACCATCCCGAGTGTAAAATAACATCAGGGTTGGCAGATACACAATCAACAAACCAGAGTGTAAAATAACATCAGAGTGGCAGATACACAACCAACCCGTGCGAGTGGAAAATAACATCAGGGTGGGCAGATACACAATCAACCCGAGTGTAAAATAACATCAGGGTGGGCAGATACACAATCAAACCGAGCGAGTGTAAAATTACATCAGGGTGGGCAGATACAAAACCATCCCGAGTGTAAAATAACATGAGGGTGGGCAGACACACAACCATCCCTAGTGTAAAATAATATCAGGGCGGGCAGATACACAACCAAACTCAGTGTAAAATAACATCAGGGTGGGCAGACACACAACCATCCCGAGTGTTAAATCACATCAGGGTGGGCAGACACACAACCATCCCGAGTGTAAAATAACATCAGGGTGGGTAGACACACAACCAACCCGAGCGAGTGTAAAATAACATCAGGGTGGGCAGATACACAACCAACATGAGCGAGTGTAAAATAACATTAGGGTGGGCAGATACACAACCAACCCGAGCGAGTGTAAAATAACATCAGGGTGGGCAGACACACAACCATCCCAAGAGTGAAATAACATCAGGTTGGGCAGACACACATCCAACACGAGTGTAAAATAACATCAGTGTGGGCAGATACACAATCAACCCGAGCGAATGTAAAATTACATCAGGGTGGGCAGATACACAACCAACCAGAGTGTAAAATAACATCAGGGTGGGCAGATACACAACCGACCCGAGTGTAAAATAACATCAGAGTGGGCAGATACACAAGCGACCCGAGTGCAAAATAACATCAGGTTGGGCAGATACACAACCAACCCGAGTGAAAAATAACATCAGGGTGGGCAGGTACACAACCAGCCCGAGTGTAAAATAACATCAGGGTGGGCAGATACACAACCAACCCTAGTGTAAAATAACATCAGGGTGGGCAGATACACAACCAACCCGAGTGTGAAATTACATCAGGGTGGGCAGATACACAACCAACCCGAGTGTAAAATAGCATCAGGGTGGGCAGGTACACAACAAAACCGTGCGAGTGGAAAATAACATCAGGGTGCACAGATACACAATCAACCCGAGTGTAAAATAACATCAGGGTGGGCAGATACACAATCAACCCGAGCAAGTGTAAAATAACATCAGGGTGGGCAGATACACAATCAACCCAAGCAAGTGTAAAATTACATCTGGGTGGGCAGATACACAACCAACCCGAGTGTAAAATAACGTCAGGCTGGGCAGACACACAACCAACCCGAGCAAGTGTAAAATAACATCAGTGTGGGTGGATACACAACCATCCCGAGTGTAAAATAACATCAGGGTGGGCAGATACACAATCAACCCAAGCAAGTGTAAAATTACATCTGGGTGGGCAGATAAACAAACAACCCGAGTGTAAAATAACGTCAGGGTGGGCAGACACACAACCAACCCGAGCGACTGTAAAATAACATCAGTGTGGGTGGATACACAACCATCCCGAGTGTAAAATAACATCAGGGTGGGCAGATACACAATCAACAAACCAGAGTGTAAAGTAACATCAGGGTGGGCAGATACACAACCAACCCGAGTGTAAAATAACATCAGGGTCAGCAGATACACAACCAACCCGAGTGTAAAATAACATCAGAGTGGCAGATACACAACCAACCCGTGCGAGTGTAAAATAACATCAGGGTGGGCAGATACACAATCAACCCGAGTGTAAAAGAACATCAGGGTGGGCAGATACACAATCATCCCGAGCGAGTGTAAAATTACATCAGGGTGGGCAGATAAACAACCATCCCGAGTGTAAAATTACATGAGGGTGGGCAGACACACAACCATCCCTAGTGTAAAATAATATCAGGGCGGGCAGATACAAACCAAACTCAGTGTAAAATAACATCAGGGTGGGCAGACACACAACCATCCCGAGTGTTAAATGACATCAGGGTGGGCAGACACACAACCATCCCGAGTGTAAAATAACATCAGGGTGGGCAGACACACAACCAACCCGAGCGAGTGTAAAATAACATCAGGGTGGGCAGATACACAACCAACATGAGCGAGAGTAAAATAACGTTAGGGTGGGCATATACACAACCAACCCGAGCGAGTGTAAAATAACATCAGGGTGGAGAGACACACAACCAACCCGAGTGTAAAATAACATCAGGGTGGGCAGATACACAACCAAACCGAGAGTAAAATAACATCAGGGTGGGCAGATGCACAACCAACACGAGTGTAAAACAACATGAGGGCGGGCAGACATTCAACCAACCCGAGTGTAAAATAACATGAGGGCGGGCAGATACACAACCAACCCAAGTGTAAAATAACATCAGGGCGGGCAGATACACAATCAACCCGAGTGTAAAATAACATCAGGGTGGGCAGATACACAATCAACCTGAGTGTAAAATAACATCAGGGTGGGAAGATACACAATCAACAAACCAGAGTGTAAAATAACATCAGTGTGGGCAGATACACAACCAACCCTAGTGTAAAATAACATCAGGGTGGGCAGATACACAACCAACCCGAGTGTAAAATAACATCAGGGTGGGCAGATACACAATCAACCCGAGCAAGTGTAAAATAACATCAGGGTGGGCAGATACACAATCAACCCAAGCAAGTGTAAAATTACATCTGGGTGGGCAGATACACAACCAACCCGAGTGTAAAATAACGTCAGGCTGGGCAGACACACAACCAACCCGAGCGAGTGTAAAATAACATCAGTGTGGGTGGATACACAACCATCCCGAGTGTAAAATAACATCAGGGTGGGCAGATACACAATCAACCCAAGCAAGTGTAAAATTACATCTGGGTGGGCAGATAAACAAACAACCCGAGTGTAAAATAACGTCAGGGTGGGCAGACACACAACCAACCCGAGCGACTGTAAAATAACATCAGTGTGGGTGGATACACAACCATCCCGAGTGTAAAATAACATCAGGGTGGGCAGATACACAATCAACAAACCAGAGTGTAAAGTAACATCAGGGTGGGCAGATACACAACCAACCCGAGTGTAAAATAACATCAGGGTCAGCAGATACACAACCAACCCGAGTGTAAAATAACATCAGAGTGGCAGATACACAACCAACCCGTGCGAGTGTAAAATAACATCAGGGTGGGCAGATACACAATCAACCCGAGTGTAAAAGAACATCAGGGTGGGCAGATACACAATCATCCCGAGCGAGTGTAAAATTACATCAGGGTGGGCAGATAAACAACCATCCCGAGTGTAAAATTACATGAGGGTGGGCAGACACACAACCATCCCTAGTGTAAAATAATATCAGGGCGGGCAGATACACAACCAAACTCAGTGTAAAATAACATCAGGGTGGGCAGACACACAACCATCCCGAGTGTTAAATGACATCAGGGTGGGCAGACACACAACCATCCCGAGTGTAAAATAACATCAGGGTGGGCAGACACACAACCAACCCGAGCGAGTGTAAAATAACATCAGGGTGGGCATATACACAACCAACCTGAGCGAGTGTAAAATAACATCAGGTTGCGCAGATACACAACCAAACCTAGTGTGTGTAAAATAACATCAGGTTGCGCAGATACACTACCAACCCGAGTGAGTGTAAAATAACATCAGGGTGGGCAGACACACAACCAACCTGAGCGAATGTAAAATAACATCAGGGTGGGAAGATACAAAACCAACTCGAGCGAGTGTAAAATAACATCAGGGTGGGCAGAAACACAACCAACCCGAGCTAGTGTAAAATAACATCAGGGAGGGCAGATACACACCCAACCCAAGTGTAAGATAACATCAGTGTGGGCAGACACACAACCAACCAGAGTGTAAAATAACGTCAGGGTGGGCAGATACACAACCAACCCGAGCGAGTGTAAAATAACATCAGGGTGGGCAGATAGACAACCAACCCGAGTGAGTGTAAAAAAAACATCAGGGTGGGAAGATACACAAGCATTCTGAGCGTAAAATAACA
The DNA here is from genome assembly GCA_026770705.1 of Isurus oxyrinchus. Lineage (NCBI taxonomy): Eukaryota > Metazoa > Chordata > Chondrichthyes > Lamniformes > Lamnidae > Isurus > Isurus oxyrinchus. Next base: position 166,481 of record JANJGN010000289.1, on the reverse strand, counting down.
TCAGGTTGGGCAGATACACAACCAACCCGAGAGTAAAACAACATCAGGGTGGGCAGATGCACAACGAACCCGAGTGTAAAATAACATCAGGGTGGGCAGACACTCAACCAACCCGAGTGTAAAATTACATGAGGGTGGGCAGTCACACAACCATCCCTAGTGTAAAATAACATCAGGGTGGGCAGATACACAACCAAACTCGGTGTAAAATAACATCAGGGTGGGCAGGCACACAACCATCCCGAGTGTAAAATAACATCAGGGTTGGCAGATACACAATCAACAAACCAGAGTGTAAAATAACATCAGAGTGGCAGATACACAACCAACCCGTGCGAGTGGAAAATAACATCAGGGTGGGCAGATACACAATCAACCCGAGTGTAAAATAACATCAGGGTGGGCAGATACACAATCAAACCGAGCGAGTGTAAAATTACATCAGGGTGGGCAGATACAAAACCATCCCGAGTGTAAAATAACATGAGGGTGGGCAGACACACAACCATCCCTAGTGTAAAATAATATCAGGGCGGGCAGATACACAACCAAACTCAGTGTAAAATAACATCAGGGTGGGCAGACACACAACCATCCCGAGTGTTAAATCACATCAGGGTGGGCAGACACACAACCATCCCGAGTGTAAAATAACATCAGGGTGGGCAGACACACAACCAACCCGAGCGAGTGTAAAATAACATCAGGGTGGGCAGATACACAACCAACATGAGCGAGTGTAAAATAACATTAGGGTGGGCAGATACACAACCAACCCGAGCGAGTGTAAAATAACATCAGGGTGGGCAGACACACAACCATCCCAAGAGTGAAATAACATCAGGTTGGGCAGACACACATCCAACACGAGTGTAAAATAACATCAGTGTGGGCAGATACACATTCAACCCGAGCGAATGTAAAATTACATCAGGGTGGGCAGATACACAACCAACCAGAGTGTAAAATAACATCAGGGTGGGCAGATACACAACCGACCCGAGTGTAAAATAACATCAGAGTGGGCAGATACACAACCGACCCGAGTGCAAAATAACATCAGGTTGGGCAGATACACAACCAACCCGAGTGAAAAATAACATCAGGGTGGGCAGGTACACAACCAGCCCGAGTGTAAAATAACATCAGGGTGGGCAGATACACAACCAACCCTAGTGTAAAATAACATCAGGGTGGGCAGATACACAACCAACCCGAGTGTGAAATTACATCAGGGTGGGCAGATACACAACCAACCCGAGTGTAAAATAGCATCAGGGTGGGCAGGTACACAACAAAACCGTGCGAGTGGAAAATAACATCAGGGTGCACAGATACACAATCAACCCGAGTGTAAAATAACATCAGGGTGGGCAGATACACAATCAACCCGAGCAAGTGTAAAATAACATCAGGGTGGGCAGATACACAATCAACCCAAGCAAGTGTAAAATTACATCTGGGTGGGCAGATACACAACCAACCCGAGTGTAAAATAACGTCAGGCTGGGCAGACACACAACCAACCCGAGCAAGTGTAAAATAACATCAGTGTGGGTGGATACACAACCATCCCGAGTGTAAAATAACATCAGGGTGGGCAGATACACAATCAACCCAAGCAAGTGTAAAATTACATCTGGGTGGGCAGATAAACAAACAACCCGAGTGTAAAATAACGTCAGGGTGGGCAGACACACAACCAACCCGAGCGACTGTAAAATAACATCAGTGTGGGTGGATACACAACCATCCCGAGTGTAAAATAACATCAGGGTGGGCAGATACACAATCAACAAACCAGAGTGTAAAGTAACATCAGGGTGGGCAGATACACAACCAACCCGAGTGTAAAATAACATCAGGGTCAGCAGATACACAACCAACCCGAGTGTAAAATAACATCAGAGTGGCAGATACACAACCAACCCGTGCGAGTGTAAAATAACATCAGGGTGGGCAGATACACAATCAACCCGAGTGTAAAAGAACATCAGGGTGGGCAGATACACAATCATCCCGAGCGAGTGTAAAATTACATCAGGGTGGGCAGATAAACAACCATCCCGAGTGTAAAATTACATGAGGGTGGGCAGACACACAACCATCCCTAGTGTAAAATAATATCAGGGCGGGCAGATACAAACCAAACTCAGTGTAAAATAACATCAGGGTGGGCAGACACACAACCATCCCGAGTGTTAAATGACATCAGGGTGGGCAGACACACAACCATCCCGAGTGTAAAATAACATCAGGGTGGGCAGACACACAACCAACCCGAGCGAGTGTAAAATAACATCAGGGTGGGCAGATACACAACCAACATGAGCGAGAGTAAAATAACGTTAGGGTGGGCATATACACAACCAACCCGAGCGAGTGTAAAATAACATCAGGGTGGAGAGACACACAACCAACCCGAGTGTAAAATAACATCAGGGTGGGCAGATACACAACCAAACCGAGAGTAAAATAACATCAGGGTGGGCAGATGCACAACCAACACGAGTGTAAAACAACATGAGGGCGGGCAGACATTCAACCAACCCGAGTGTAAAATAACATGAGGGCGGGCAGATACACAACCAACCCAAGTGTAAAATAACATCAGGGCGGGCAGATACACAATCAACCCGAGTGTAAAATAACATCAGGGTGGGCAGATACACAATCAACCTGAGTGTAAAATAACATCAGGGTGGGAAGATACACAATCAACAAACCAGAGTGTAAAATAACATCAGTGTGGGCAGATACACAACCAACCCTAGTGTAAAATAACATCAGGGTGGGCAGATACACAACCAACCCGAGTGTAAAATAACATCAGGGTGGGCAGATACACAACCAACCCATGCGAGTGGAAAATAACATCAGGGTGGGCAGATACACAATAAACCCGAGTGTAAAATAACATCAGGGTGGGCAGATACACAATCAACCCGAGCGAGTGTAAAATTACATCAGGGTGGGCAGATACACAACCATCCCGAGTGTAAAATTACATGAGGGTGGGCAGTCACACAACCATCCCTAGTGTAAAATAACATCAGGGTGGGCAGATACACAACCAAACTCAGTGTAAAATAAGATCAGGGTGGGCAGGCACACAACCATCCCGAGTGTAAAATAAAATCAGTGTGGGCAGACACACAACCATCCCGAGTGTAAAATAACATCAGGGTGGGCAGACACACAACCAACCCGAGCGCGTGTAAAATAACATCAGGGTGGCTAGATACACAACCAACCCGAGCGAGTGTAAAATAACATCAGGGTGGGCAGACACTCAAACAACCCAAGTGTAAAATAACATCAGGGTGGGCAGATACACTACCAACCCGAGCGAGTGTAAAATAACATCAGGGTGGGCATATACACATCCAACCTGAGCGAGTGTAAAATAACATCAGGTTGCGCAGATACACAACCAAACCTAGTGAGTGTAAAATAACATCAGGTTGCGCAGATACACTACCAACCCGAGTGAGTGTAAAATAACATCAGGGTGGGCAGACACACAACCAACCTGAGCGAATGTAAAATAACATCAGGGTGGGAAGATACAAAACCAACTCGAGCGCGTGTAAAATAACATCAGGGTGGGCAGAAACACAACCAACCCGAGAGAGTGTAAAATAACATCAGGGAGGGCAGATACACACCCAACCCAAGTGTAAGATAACATCAGTGTGGGCAGACACACAACCAACCAGAGTGTAAAATAACGTCAGGGTGGGCAGATACACAACCAACCCGAGCGAGTGTAAAATAACATCAGGGTGGGCAGATAGACAACCAACCCGAGCGAGTGTAAAAAAAAACATCAGGGTGGGAAGATACACAACCAACCCGAGTGTAAAATAACATCAGGGTGGGCAGATACACAAGCATTCTGAGTGTAAAATAACATCAGGTTGGGCAGAAACACAACCAACCCGAGTAAAAAATAACATCAGGGTGGGCAGGTACACACCAGCCCGAGTGTAAAATAACATCAGGGTGGGCAGATACACAACCAACCCGAGTGTAAAATAACATCAGGGTGGGCAGATACACAACCAACCCGAGTGTGAAATTACATCAGGGTGGGCAGATACACAACCAACCCGAGTGTAAAATAACATCAGGGTGGGCAGGTACACAACAAACCCGTGCGAGTGGAAAATAACATCAGGGTGGGGAGATACTCAATCAACCCGAGTGTAAAATAACATCAGGGTGGGCAGATACACAATCAACCCGAGCAAGTGTAAAATTACATCAGGCTGGGCAGATACACAATCAACCCAAGCAAGTGTAAAATTACATCTGGGTGGGCAGATACACAAACAACCCGAGTGTAAAATAACGTCAGGGTGGGCAGACACACAACCAACCTGAGCGACTGTAAAATAACATCAGTGTGGGTGGATACACAACCATCCCGAGTGTAAAATAACATCAGGGTGGGCAGATACACAATCAACAAACCAGAGTGTAAAGTAACATCAGGGTGGGCATATACACAACCAACCTGAGCGAGTGTAAAATAACATCAGGTTGCGCAGATACACAACCAAACCTAGTGTGTGTAAAATAACATCAGGTTGCGCAGATACACTACCAACCCGAGTGAGTGTAAAATAACATCAGGGTGGGCAGACACACAACCAACCTGAGCGAATGTAAAATAACATCAGGGTGGGAAGATGCAAAACCAACTCGAGCGAGTGTAAAATAACATCAGGGTGGGCAGAAACACAACCAACCCGAGCTAGTGTAAAATAACATCAGGGAGGGCAGATACACACCCAACCCAAGTGTAAGATAACATCAGTGTGGGCAGACACACAACCAACCAGAGTGTAAAATAACGTCAGGGTGGGCAGATACACAACCAACCCGAGCGAGTGTAAAATAACATCAGGGTGGGCAGATAGACAACCAACCCGAGTGAGTGTAAAAAAAACATCAGGGTGGGAAGATACACAAGCATTCTGAGCGTAAAATAACATCAGGTTGGGCAGATACACAACCAACCCGAGAGTAAAACAACATCAGGGTGGGCAGATGCACAACGAACCCGAGTGTAAAATAACATCAGGGTGGGCAGACACTCAACCAACCCGAGTGTAAAATTACATGAGGGTGGGCAGTCACACAACCATCCCTAGTGTAAAATAACATCAGGGTGGGCAGATACACAACCAAACTCGGTGTAAAATAACATCAGGGTGGGCAGGCACACAACCATCCCGAGTGTAAAATAACATCAGGGTGGGCAGATACACAATCAACAAACCAGAGTGTAAAATAACATCAGAGTGGCAGATACACAACCAACCCGTGCGAGTGGAAAATAACATCAGGGTGGGCAGATACACAATCAACCCGAGTGTAAAATAACATCAGGGTGGGCAGATACACAATCAAACCGAGCGAGTGTAAAATTACATCAGGGTGGGCAGATACAAAACCATCCCGAGTGTAAAATAACATGAGGGTGGGCAGACACACAACCATCCCTAGTGTAAAATAATATCAGGGCGGGCAGATACACAACCAAACTCAGTGTAAAATAACATCAGGGTGGGCAGACACACAACCATCCCGAGTGTTAAATCACATCAGGGTGGGCAGACACACAACCATCCCGAGTGTAAAATAACATCAGGGTGGGCAGACACACAACCAACCCGAGCGAGTGTAAAATAACATCAGGGTGGGCAGATACACAACCAACATGAGCGAGTGTAAAATAACATTAGGGTGGGCAGATACACAACCAACCCGAGCGAGTGTAAAATAACATCAGGGTGGGCAGACACACAACCATCCCAAGAGTGAAATAACATCAGGTTGGGCAGACACACATCCAACACGAGTGTAAAATAACATCAGTGTGGGCAGATACACAATCAACCCGAGCGAATGTAAAATTACATCAGGGTGGGCAGATACACAACCAACCAGAGTGTAAAATAACATCAGGGTGGGCAGATACACAACCGACCCGAGTGTAAAATAACATCAGAGTGGGCAGATACACAACCGACCCGAGTGCAAAATAACATCAGGTTGGGCAGATACACAACCAACCCGAGTGAAAAATAACATCAGGGTGGGCAGGTACACAACCAGCCCGAGTGTAAAATAACATCAGGGTGGGCAGATACACAACCAACCCTAGTGTAAAATAACATCAGGGTGGGCAGATACACAACCAACCCGAGTGTGAAATTACATCAGGGTGGGCAGATACACAACCAACCCGAGTGTAAAATAGCATCAGGGTGGGCAGGTACACAACAAAACCGTGCGAGTGGAAAATAACATCAGGGTGCACAGATACACAATCAACCCGAGTGTAAAATAACATCAGGGTGGGCAGATACACAATCAACCCGAGCAAGTGTAAAATAACATCAGGGTGGGCAGATACACAATCAACCCAAGCAAGTGTAAAATTACATCTGGGTGGGCAGATACACAACCAACCCGAGTGTAAAATAACGTCAGGCTGGGCAGACACACAACCAACCCGAGCGAGTGTAAAATAACATCAGTGTGGGTGGATACACAACCATCCCGAGTGTAAAATAACATCAGGGTGGGCAGATACACAATCAACCCAAGCAAGTGTAAAATTACATCTGGGTGGGCAGATAAACAAACAACCCGAGTGTAAAATAACGTCAGGGTGGGCAGACACACAACCAACCCGAGCGACTGTAAAATAACATCAGTGTGGGTGGATACACAACCATCCCGAGTGTAAAATAACATCAGGGTGGGCAGATACACAATCAACAAACCAGAGTGTAAAGTAACATCAGGGTGGGCAGATACACAACCAACCCGAGTGTAAAATAACATCAGGGTCAGCAGATACACAACCAACCCGAGTGTAAAATAACATCAGAGTGGCAGATACACAACCAACCCGTGCGAGTGTAAAATAACATCAGGGTGGGCAGATACACAATCAACCCGAGTGTAAAAGAACATCAGGGTGGGCAGATACACAATCATCCCGAGCGAGTGTAAAATTACATCAGGGTGGGCAGATAAACAACCATCCCGAGTGTAAAATTACATGAGGGTGGGCAGACACACAACCATCCCTAGTGTAAAATAATATCAGGGCGGGCAGATACACAACCAAACTCAGTGTAAAATAACATCAGGGTGGGCAGACACACAACCATCCCGAGTGTTAAATGACATCAGGGTGGGCAGACACACAACCATCCCGAGTGTAAAATAACATCAGGGTGGGCAGACACACAACCAACCCGAGCGAGTGTAAAATAACATCAGGGTGGGCATATACACAACCAACCTGAGCGAGTGTAAAATAACATCAGGTTGCGCAGATACACAACCAAACCTAGTGTGTGTAAAATAACATCAGGTTGCGCAGATACACTACCAACCCGAGTGAGTGTAAAATAACATCAGGGTGGGCAGACACACAACCAACCTGAGCGAATGTAAAATAACATCAGGGTGGGAAGATACAAAACCAACTCGAGCGAGTGTAAAATAACATCAGGGTGGGCAGAAACACAACCAACCCGAGCTAGTGTAAAATAACATCAGGGAGGGCAGATACACACCCAACCCAAGTGTAAGATAACATCAGTGTGGGCAGACACACAACCAACCAGAGTGTAAAATAACGTCAGGGTGGGCAGATACACAACCAACCCGAGCGAGTGTAAAATAACATCAGGGTGGGCAGATAGACAACCAACCCGAGTGAGTGTAAAAAAAACATCAGGGTGGGAAGATACACAAGCATTCTGAGCGTAAAATAACATCAGGTTGGGCAGATACACAACCAACCCGAGAGTAAAACAACATCAGGGTGGGCAGATGCACAACGAACCCGAGTGTAAAATAACATCAGGGTGGGCAGACACTCAACCAACCCGAGTGTAAAATTACATGAGGGTGGGCAGTCACACAACCATCCCTAGTGTAAAATAACATCAGGGTGGGCAGATACACAACCAAACTCGGTGTAAAATAACATCAGGGTGGGCAGGCACACAACCATCCCGAGTGTAAAATAACATCAGGGTTGGCAGATACACAATCAACAAACCAGAGTGTAAAATAACATCAGAGTGGCAGATACACAACCAACCCGTGCGAGTGGAAAATAACATCAGGGTGGGCAGATACACAATCAACCCGAGTGTAAAATAACATCAGGGTGGGCAGATACACAATCAAACCGAGCGAGTGTAAAATTACATCAGGGTGGGCAGATACAAAACCATCCCGAGTGTAAAATAACATGAGGGTGGGCAGACACACAACCATCCCTAGTGTAAAATAATATCAGGGCGGGCAGATACACAACCAAACTCAGTGTAAAATAACATCAGGGTGGGCAGACACACAACCATCCCGAGTGTTAAATCACATCAGGGTGGGCAGACACACAACCATCCCGAGTGTAAAATAACATCAGGGTGGGCAGACACACAACCAACCCGAGCGAGTGTAAAATAACATCAGGGTGGGCAGATACACAACCAACATGAGCGAGTGTAAAATAACATTAGGGTGGGCAGATACACAACCAACCCGAGCGAGTGTAAAATAACATCAGGGTGGGCAGACACACAACCATCCCAAGAGTGAAATAACATCAGGTTGGGCAGACACACATCCAACACGAGTGTAAAATAACATCAGTGTGGGCAGATACACAATCAACCCGAGCGAATGTAAAATTACATCAGGGTGGGCAGATACACAACCAACCAGAGTGTAAAATAACATCAGGGTGGGCAGATACACAACCGACCCGAGTGTAAAATAACATCAGAGTGGGCAGATACACAACCGACCCGAGTGCAAAATAACATCAGGTTGGGCAGATACACAACCAACCCGAGTGAAAAATAACATCAGGGTGGGCAGGTACACAACCAGCCCGAGTGTAAAATAACATCAGGGTGGGCAGATACACAACCAACCCTAGTGTAAAATAACATCAGGGTGGGCAGATACACAACCAACCCGAGTGTGAAATTACATCAGGGTGGGCAGATACACAACCAACCCGAGTGTAAAATAGCATCAGGGTGGGCAGGTACACAACAAAACCGTGCGAGTGGAAAATAACATCAGGGTGCACAGATACACAATCAACCCGAGTGTAAAATAACATCAGGGTGGGCAGATACACAATCAACCCGAGCAAGTGTAAAATAACATCAGGGTGGGCAGATACACAATCAACCCAAGCAAGTGTAAAATTACATCTGGGTGGGCAGATACACAACCAACCCGAGTGTAAAATAACGTCAGGCTGGGCAGACACACAACCAACCCGAGCAAGTGTAAAATAACATCAGTGTGGGTGGATACACAACCATCCCGAGTGTAAAATAACATCAGGGTGGGCAGATACACAATCAACCCAAGCAAGTGTAAAATTACATCTGGGTGGGCAGATAAACAAACAACCCGAGTGTAAAATAACGTCAGGGTGGGCAGACACACAACCAACCCGAGCGACTGTAAAATAACATCAGTGTGGGTGGATACACAACCATCCCGAGTGTAAAATAACATCAGGGTGGGCAGATACACAATCAACAAACCAGAGTGTAAAGTAACATCAGGGTGGGCAGATACACAACCAACCCGAGTGTAAAATAACATCAGGGTCAGCAGATACACAACCAACCCGAGTGTAAAATAACATCAGAGTGGCAGATACACAACCAACCCGTGCGAGTGTAAAATAACATCAGGGTGGGCAGATACACAATCAACCCGAGTGTAAAAGAACATCAGGGTGGGCAGATACACAATCATCCCGAGCGAGTGTAAAATTACATCAGGGTGGGCAGATAAACAACCATCCCGAGTGTAAAATTACATGAGGGTGGGCAGACACACAACCATCCCTAGTGTAAAATAATATCAGGGCGGGCAGATACACAACCAAACTCAGTGTAAAATAACATCAGGGTGGGCAGACACACAACCATCCCGAGTGTTAAATGACATCAGGGTGGGCAGACACACAACCATCCCGAGTGTAAAATAACATCAGGGTGGGCAGACACACAACCAACCCGAGCGAGTGTAAAATAACATCAGGGTGGGCAGATACACAACCAACATGAGCGAGAGTAAAATAACGTTAGGGTGGGCATATACACAACCAACCCGAGCGAGTGTAAAATAACATCAGGGTGGAGAGACACACAACCAACCCGAGTGTAAAATAACATCAGGGTGGGCAGATACACAACCAAACCGAGAGTAAAATAACATCAGGGTGGGCAGATGCACAACCAACACGAGTGTAAAACAACATGAGGGCGGGCAGACATTCAACCAACCCGAGTGTAAAATAACATGAGGGCGGGCAGATACACAACCAACCCAAGTGTAAAATAACATCAGGGCGGGCAGATACACAATCAACCCGAGTGTAAAATAACATCAGGGTGGGCAGATACACAATCAACCTGAGTGTAAAATAACATCAGGGTGGGAAGATACACAATCAACAAACCAGAGTGTAAAATAACATCAGTGTGGGCAGATACACAACCAACCCTAGTGTAAAATAACATCAGGGAGGGCAGATACACAACCAACCCGAGTGTAAAATAACATCAGGGTGGGCAGATACACAACCAACCCATGCGAGTGGAAAATAACATCAGGGTGGGCAGATACACAATAAACCCGAGTGTAAAATAACATCAGGGTGGGCAGATACACAATCAACCCGAGCGAGTGTAAAATTACATCAGGGTGGGCAGATACACAACCATCCCGAGTGTAAAATTACATGAGGGTGGGCAGTCACACAACCATCCCTAGTGTAAAATAACATCAGGGTGGGCAGATACACAACCAAACTCAGTGTAAAATAAGATCAGGGTGGGCAGGCACACAACCATCCCGAGTGTAAAATAAAATCAGTGTGGGCAGACACACAACCATCCCGAGTGTAAAATAACATCAGGGTGGGCAGACACACAACCAACCCGAGCGCGTGTAAAATAACATCAGGGTGGCTAGATACACAACCAACCCGAGCGAGTGTAAAATAACATCAGGGTGGGCAGACACTCAAACAACCCAAGTGTAAAATAACATCAGGGTGGGCAGATACACTACCAACCCGAGCGAGTGTAAAATAACATCAGGGTGGGCATATACACATCCAACCTGAGCGAGTGTAAAATAACATCAGGTTGCGCAGATACACAACCAAACCTAGTGAGTGTAAAATAACATCAGGTTGCGCAGATACACTACCAACCCGAGTGAGTGTAAAATAACATCAGGGTGGGCAGACACACAACCAACCTGAGCGAATGTAAAATAACATCAGGGTGGGAAGATACAAAACCAACTCGAGCGCGTGTAAAATAACATCAGGGTGGGCAGAAACACAACCAACCCGAGCGAGTGTAAAATAACATCAGGGAGGGCAGATACACACCCAACCCAAGTGTAAGATAACATCAGTGTGGGCAGACACACAACCAACCAGAGTGTAAAATAACGTCAGGGTGGGCAGATACACAACCAACCCGAGCGAGTGTAAAATAACATCAGGGTGGGCAGATAGACAACCAACCCGAGCGAGTGTAAAAAAAACATCAGGGTGGGAAGATACACAACCAACCCGAGTGTAAAATAACATCAGGGTGGGCAGATACACAAGCATTCTGAGTGTAAAATAACATCAGGTTGGGCAGAAACACAACCAACCCGAGTAAAAAATAACATCAGGGTGGGCAGGTACACACCAGCCCGAGTGTAAAATAACATCAGGGTGGGCAGATACACAACCAACCCGAGTGTAAAATAACATCAGGGTGGGCAGATACACAACCAACCCGAGTGTGAAATTACATCAGGGTGGGCAGATACACAACCAACCCGAGTGTAAAATAACATCAGGGTGGGCAGGTACACAACAAACCCGTGCGAGTGGAAAATAACATCAGGGTGGGGAGATACTCAATCAACCCGAGTGTAAAATAACATCAGGGTGGGCAGATACACAATCAACCCGAGCAAGTGTAAAATTACATCAGGCTGGGCAGATACACAATCAACCCAAGCAAGTGTAAAATTACATCTGGGTGGGCAGATACACAAACAACCCGAGTGTAAAATAACGTCAGGGTGGGCAGACACACAACCAACCTGAGCGACTGTAAAATAACATCAGTGTGGGTGGATACACAACCATCCCGAGTGTAAAATAACATCAGGGTGGGCAGATACACAATCAACAAACCAGAGTGTAAAGTAACATCAGGGTGGGCAGATACACAACCAACCCGAGTGTAAAATAACATCAGGGTCGGCAGATACACAACCAACCCGAGTGTAAAATAACATCGGAGTGGCAGATACACAACCAACCCGTGCGAGTGTAAAATAACATCAGGGTGGGCAGATACACAATCAACCCGAGTGTAAAATAACATCAGGGTGGGCAGATACACAATCAACCCGAGTGTAAAATTACATCAGGGTGGGCAGATACACAACCAACCTGAGTGTAAAATTACATGAGGGTGGGCAGACACACAACCATCCCTAGTGTAAAATAGTATCAGGGCGGGCAGATACACAACCAAACTCAGTGTAAAATAACATCAGGGTGGGCAGACACACAACCATCCCGAGTGTTAAATGACATCAGGGTGGGCAGACACACAACCATCCCGAGTGTAAAATAACATCAGGGTGGGCAGACACACAACCAACCCGAGCGAGTGTAAAATAACATCAGGGTGGGCAGATACACAACCAACATGAGCGAGTGTAAAATAACATTAGGGTGGGCAGATACACAACCAACCCGAGCGAGTGTAAAATAACATCAGGGTGGAGAGACACACAACCAACCCGAGTGTAAAATAACATCAGGGTGGGCTGATAAACAACCAAACCGAGAGTAAAATAACATCAGGGTGGGCAGATGCACAACCAACCCGAGTGTAAAACAACATGACGGCGGGCAGACATTCAACCAACCCGAGTGTAAAATAACATGAGGGCGGGCAGATACACAACCAACCCAAGTGTAAAATAACATCAGGGTGGGCAGATACACAATCAACCCGAGTGTAAAATAACATCAGGGTGGGCAGATACACAATCAACCCGAGTGTAAAATAACATCAGGGTGGGAAGACACACAATCCACAAACCAGAGTGTAAAATAACATCAGGGTGGGCTGATAAACAACCAAACCGAGAGTAAAATAACATCAGGGTGGGCTGATAAACAACCAAACCGAGAGTAAAATAACATCAGGGTGGGCAGATGCACAACCAACCCGAGTGTAAAACAACATGACGGCGGGCAGACATTCAACCAACCCGAGTGTAAAATAACATGAGGGCGGGCAGATACACAACCAACCCAAGTGTAAAATAACATCAGGGTGGGCAGATACACAATCAACCCGAGTGTAAAATAACATCAGTGTGGGCAGATACACAACCAACCCTAGTGTAAAATAACATCAGGGTGGGCAGATAGACAACCAACCCGAGTGTAAAATAACATCAGGGTGGGCAGATACCCAACCAACCCATGCGAGTGGAAAATAACATCAGGGTGGGCAGATACACAATAAACCCGAGGGTAAAATAACATCAGGGTGGGCAGATACACAATCAACCCGAGCGAGTGTAAAATTACATCAGGGTGGGCAGATACACAACCATCCCGGGTGTAAAATTACATGAGGGTGGGCAGTCACACAACCATCCCTAGTCTAAAATAACATCAGGGTGGGCAGATACACAACCAAACTCAGTGTAAAATAACATCAGGGTGGGCAGGCACACAACCATCCCGAGTGTAAAATAACATCAGTGTGGGCAGACACACAACCATCCCGAGTGTAAAATAACATCAGGGTGGGCAGACACACAACCAACCCGAGCGCGTGTAAAATAACATCAATGTGGCCAGATACACAACCAACCCGAGCGAGTGTAAAATAACATCAGGGTGGGCAGACACTCAAACAACCCAAGTGTAAAATAACATCAGGGTGGGCAGATACACTACCAACCCGAGCGAGTGTAAAATAACATCAGGGTGGGCATATACACAACCAACCTGAGCGAGTGTAAAATAACATCAGGTTGCGCAGATACACAACCAAACCTAGTGAGTGTAAAATAACATCAGGTTGCGCAGATACACAACCAAACCTAGTGAGTGTAAAATAACATCAGGGTGGGCAGACACACAACCAACCTGAGCGAGTGTAAAATAACATCAGGGTGGGAAGATACAAAACCAACTCGAGCGAGTGTAAAATAACATCAGGGTGGGCAGAAACACAACCAACCCGAGCTAGTGTAAAATAACATCAGGGAGGGCAGATACACACCCAACCCAAGTGTAAGATAACATCAGTGTGGGCAGACACACAACCAACCAGAGTGTAAAATAACGTCAGGGTGGGCAGATACACAACCAACCCGAGCGAGTGTAAAATAACATCAGGGTGGGCAGATAGACAACCAACCCGAGTGAGTGTAAAAAAAACATCAGGGTGGGAAGATACACAAGCATTCTGAGCGTAAAATAACATCAGGTTGGGCAGATACACAACCAACCCGAGAGTAAAACAACATCAGGGTGGGCAGATGCACAACGAACCCGAGTGTAAAATAACATCAGGGTGGGCAGACACTCAACCAACCCGAGTGTAAAATTACATGAGGGTGGGCAGTCACACAACCATCCCTAGTGTAAAATAACATCAGGGTGGGCAGATACACAACCAAACTCGGTGTAAAATAACATCAGGGTGGGCAGGCACACAACCATCCTGAGTGTAAAATAACATCAGGGTGGGCAGATACACAATCAACAAACCAGAGTGTAAAATAACATCAGAGTGGCAGATACACAACCAACCCGTGCGAGTGGAAAATAACATCAGGTTGGGCAGATACACAATCAACCCAAGTGTAAAATAACATCAGGGTGGGCAGATACACAATCAAACCGAGCGAGTGTAAAATTACATCAGGGTGGGCAGATACAAAACCATCCCGAGTGTAAAATAACATGAGGGTGGGCAGACACACAACCATCCCTAGTGTAAAATAATATCAGGGCGGGCAGATACACAACCAAACTCAGTGTAAAATAACATCAGGGTGGGCAGACACACAACCATCCCGAGTGTTAAATGACATCAGGGTGGGCAGACACACAACCATCCCGAGTGTAAAATAACATCAGGGTGGGCAGACACACAACCAACCCGAGCGAGTGTAAAATAACATCAGGGTGGGCAGATACACAACCAACATGAGCGAGTGTAAAATAACATTAGGGTGGGCAGATACACAACCAACCCGAGCGAGTGTAAAATAACATCAGGGTGGGCAGACACACAACCATCCCAAGAGTCAAATAACATCAGGTTGGGCAGACACACATCCAACACGATTGTAAAATAACATCAGTGTGGGCAGATACACAATCAACCCGAGCGAATGTAAAATTACATCAGGGTGGGCAGATACACAACCAACCAGAGTGTAAAATAACATCAGGGTGGGCAGATACACAACCGAACCGAGTGTAAAATAACATCAGAGTGGCAGATACACAACCGACCCGAGTGCAAAATAACATCAGGTTGGGCAGATACACAACCAACCCGAGTGAAAAATAACATCAGGGTGGGCAGGTACACAACCAGCCCGAGTGTAAAATAACATCAGGGTGGGCAGATACACAACCTACCCGAGTGTAAAATAACATCAGGGTGGGCAGATACACAACCAACCCGAGTGTGAAATTACATCAGGGTGGGCAGATACACAACCAACCCGAGTGTAAAATAACATCAGGGTGGGCAGATACACAATCAACCCGAGCAAGTGTAAAATAACATCAGGGTGGGCAGATACACAATCAACCCAAGCAAGTGTAAAATTACATCTGGGTGGGCAGATACACAACCAACCCGAGTGTAAAATAACGTCAGGGTGGGCAGACACACAACCAACCCGAGCGAGTGTAAAATAACATCAGTGTGGGTGGATACACAACCATCCCGAGTGTAAAATAACATCAGGGTGGGCAGATACACAATCAACAAACCAGAGTGTAAAATAACTTCAGAAAGGGCAGATATACAACCAACCCGAGTGTAAAATAACATCAGGGTGGGCAGATACACAACCAACCCATGCGAGTGGAAAATAACATCAGGGTGGGCAGATACACAATCAACCCGAGTGTAAAATAACATCAGGGTGGGCCGATACACAATCAACCCGAGCGAGTGTAAAATAACATCAGGGTGGGCAGATACACAAACATCCCGAGTGTAAAATTACATGAGGGTGGGAAGTCACACAACCATCCCTTGTGTAAAATAACATCAGGGTGGGCAGATACACAACCAAACTCAGTGTAAAATAACATCAGGGTGGGCAGATACACAACCAACATGAGCGAGTGTAAAATAACATTAGGGTGGGCAGATACACAACCAACCCGAGCGAGTGTAAAATAACATCAGGGTGGAGAGACACACAACCAACCCGAGTGTAAAATAACATCAGGGTGGGCTGATAAACAACCAAACCGAGAGTAAAATAACATCAGGGTGGGCAGATGCACAACCAACCCGAGTGAGTGTAAAAAAAACATCAGGGTGGGCAGATAGACAACCAACCCGAGTGAGTGTAAAAAAAACATCAGGGTGGGAAGATACACAAGCATTCTGAGCGTAAAATAACATCAGGTTGGGCAGATACACAACCAACCCGAGAGTAAAACAACATCAGGGTGGGCAGATGCACAACGAACCCGAGTGTAAAATAACATCAGGGTGGGCAGACACTCAACCAACCCGAGTGTAAAATTACATGAGGGTGGGCAGTCACACAACCATCCCTAGTGTAAAATAACATCAGGGTGGGCAGATACACAACCAAACTCGGTGTAAAATAACATCAGGGTGGGCAGGCACACAACCATCCCGAGTGTAAAATAACATCAGGGTGGGCAGGCACACAACCATCCCGAGTGTAAAATAACATCAGGGTGGGCAGACACACAACCATTCTGAGTGTAAAATAACATCAGGGTGGGCAGACACACAACCAATCCGAGCGCGTGTAAAATAACATCAGGGTGGGCAGACACTCAAACAACCCAAGTGTAAAATAACATCAGGGTGGGCAGATACACTACCAACCCGAGCGAGTGTAAAATAACATCAGGGTGGGTATATACACAACCAACCTGAGCGAGTGTAAAATAACATCAGGTTGCGCAGATACACAACCAAACCTAGTGAGTGTAAAATAACATCAGGTTGCGCAGATAGAATACCAACCCGAGTGAGTGTAAAATAACATCAGGGTGGGCAGACACACAACCAACCTGAGCGAGTGTAAAATATCATCAGGTTGGGCAGATACACAACCAACCCGAGCGAGTGTAAAATAACATCAGGGTGGAGAGACACACAACCAACCCGAGTGTAAAATAACATCAGGGTGGGCAGATACACAACCAACCAGAGCGAGTGTAAAATAACATCAGGGAGGGCAGATACACACCCAACCCGAGAGTAAGATAACATCAGGGTGGGCAGATAGACAACCAACCCGAGCGAGTGTAAAATAACATCAGGGTGGGAAGGTACACAACCAACCCGAGTGTAAAATTACATCTGGGTGGGCAGATACACAAGCATTCTTAGTGTAAAATAACATCAGGTTGGGCAGATACACAACCAACCCGAGAGTAAAATAACATCAGGGTGGGCAGATGCACAACGAACCCGAGTGTAAAATAACATCAGGGTGGGCAGACACTCAACCAACCCGAGTGTAAAATAACATGAGGGTGGGCAGATAGACAACCAACCCAAGTGTAAAATAACATCAGGATGGGCAGATACACAATCAACCCGAGTGTAAAGTAAAATCAGGGTGGGCAGATACACAATCAACCCGAGTGTAAAATAACATCAGGGTGGGCAGATACACAATCAACAAACCAGAGTGTAAAATAACATCAGGGTGGGCAGATACACAACCAACCCGAGTGTAAAATAACATCAGGGTGGGCAGATACACAACCAACCCGAGTGTAAAATAACATCAGAGTGGCAGATACACAACCACCCCCTGCGAGTGGAAAATAACATCAGGGTGGGCAGATACACAATCAACCCGAGTGTAAAATAACATCAGGGTGGGCAGACACTCAACCAAACCGAGTGTAAAATAACATGAGGGTGGGCAAATACACAACCAACCCAAGTGTAAAATAACATCAGGATGGGCAGATACACAATCAACCCGAGTGTAAAATAACATCAGGGTGGGAAGATACACAACCAACCCGAGTGTAAAATAACATCAGGGTGGGCAGATACACAAGCATTCTGAGTGTAAAATAACATCAGGTTGGGCAGATACACAACCAACCCGAGAGTAAAATAACATCAGGGTGGGCAGACTCTCAACCAACCCGAGTGTAAAATAACATGAGGGTGGGCCGATACACAACCAACCCAAGTGTAAAATAACATCAGGATGGGCAGATACACAATCAACCCGAGTGTAAAATAACATCAAGGTGGGCAGATACACAATCAACCCGAGTGTAAAATAACATCAGGGTGGGCAGATACACAATCAACAAACCAGAGTGTAAAGTAACATCAGGGTGGGCAGATACACAACCAACCCGAGTGTAAAATAACATCAGGGTGGGCAGATACACAACCAACCCGAGTGTAAAATAACATCAGAGTGGCAGATACACAACCAACCCGTGCAAGTGTTAAATAACATCAGGGTGGGCAGATACACAATCAACCCGAGTGAAAAATAACATCAGGGTGGGAAGATACACAATCAACAAACCAGAGTGTAAAATAACATCAGGGTGGGCAGTTACACAACCAACCCGAGTGTAAAATAACATCAGGGTGGGCAGATACACAACCAACCCGAGTGTGAAATAACATCAGGGTGGGCAAATACACAACCAACCCATTCGAGTGGAAAATAACATCCGGGTGGGCAGATACACAATCAACCCGAGTGTAAAATAACATCAGGGTGGGCAGATACACATTCAACCCGAGCGAGTGTAAAATTAGATCAGGGTGGGCAGATACACAACCATCCCGAGTGTAAAATTACATGACGGTGGGCAGTCACACAACCATCCCTAGTGTAAAATAGCATCAGGGTGGGCAGATAAACAACCAAACTCAGTGTAAAATAACATCAGGGTGGGCAGGCACACAACCATCCCGAGTGTAAAATAACATCAGTGTGGGCAGACACACAACCATCCCGAGTGTAAAATAACATCAGGGTGGGCAGACACACAACCAACCCGAGCGCGTGTAAAATAACATCAGGGGGGCCAGATACACAACCAACCCGAGCGAGTGTAAAATAACATCAGGGTGGGCAGACACTCAAACAACCCAAGTGTAAAATAACATCAGGGTGGTCAGATACACTACCAACCCGAGCGAGTGTAAAATAACATCAGGGTGGGCATATACACAACCAACCTGAGCGAGTGTAAAATAACATCAGGTTGCGCAGATACACAACCAAACCTAGTGAGTGTAAAATAACATCAGGTTGCGCAGATACACTACCAACCCGAGTGAGTGTAAAATAACATCAGGGTGGGCAGACACACAACCAACCTGAGCGAGTGTAAAATAACATCAGGGTGGGAAGATACAAAACCAACTCGAGCGAGTGTAAAATAACATCAGGGTGGGCAGAAACACAACCAACCCGAGCGAGTTTAAAATAACATCAGGGTGGGCAGGTACACAACCAACCAGAGCGAGTGTAAAATAACATCAGGGAGTGCAGATACACACCCAACCCGAGTGTAAAATAACATCAGTGTGGGCAGATACACAAGCATTCTGAGTGTAAAATAACATCAGGGTGGGCAGATACACAATCAACAAACCAGAGTGTAAAATAACATCAGGGTGGGCAGATACACAACCAACCCCAGAGTAAAATAACATCAGGGTGGGCAGATACACAACCAACCCAAGTGTAAAATAACATCAGGGTGGGCAGGTACACAACCAACCAGAGCGAGTGTAAAATAACATCAGGGAGGGCAGATACACACCCAACCCGAGTGTAAGATAACATCAGTGTGGGCAGACACACAACCAACCCGAGTGTAAAATAACATCAGGGTGGGCAGATACACAACCAACCCGAGCGAGTGTAAAATAACATCAGGGTGGGCAGATAGACAACCAACCCGAGCGAGTGTAAAATAACATCAGGGTGGGAAGATACACAACCAACCCATGTGTAAAATAACATCAGGGTGGGCAGATACACAAGCATTCTGAGTGTAAAATAACATCAGGGTGGGCATATACACAACCAACCCGAGAGTAAAATAACATCAGGGTGGGCAGATGCACAACGAACCCGAGTGTAAAATAACATCAGGGTGGGCAGACACTCAACCAACCCGAGTGTAAAATAACATGAGGTTGGGCAGATACACAACCAACCCGAGTGTAAAATAACATCAGGGTGGGCAGATACACAATCAACCCGAGTGTAAAATAACATCAGGGTGGGCAGATACACAATCAACAAACCAGAGTGTAAAATAACATCAGGGTGGGCAGACACACAACCAACCCGAGTGTAAAATAACATCAGGGTGGGAAGATACACAACCAACCCGAGTGTAAAATAACATCAGAGTGGGCAGATACACAACCAACCCGTGCGAGTGTAAAATAACATCAGGGTGGGCAGATACACAATCAACCCGAGTGTAAAATAACATCAGGGTGGGCAGATACACAATCAACCTGAGCGAGTGTAAAATAACATCAGGGTGGGCAGATACACAACCATCCCAAGTGTAAAATTACATGAGGGTGGGCAGACACACAACCATCCCTAGTGTAAAATAATATCAGGGTGGGCAGATACACA
This sequence comes from Isurus oxyrinchus, assembly GCA_026770705.1. Taxonomy (NCBI): domain Eukaryota; kingdom Metazoa; phylum Chordata; class Chondrichthyes; order Lamniformes; family Lamnidae; genus Isurus; species Isurus oxyrinchus. The sequence continues at coordinate 145,463 of JANJGN010000289.1, read as the reverse complement.
ACCAAACTCAGTGTAAAATAACATCAGGGTGGGCAGACGCAAAACCATCCCGAGTGTTAAATCACATCATGGTGGGCAGACACACAACCATCCCGAGTCTAAAATAACATCAGGGTGGCAGACACACAACCAACATGAGCGAGTGTAAAATAACATCAGGGTGGGCATATACACAACCAACCCGAGCGAGTGTAAAATAACATCAGGGTGGGCAGACACACAACCATCCCAAGTGTCAAATAACATCAGGTTGGGCAGACACACATCCAACACGAGTGTAAAATAACATCAGGGTGGGCAAATACTCAACCAACTCGAGCGAGTGTAAAATAACATCAGGGTGGGCAGACACACAACCATCCCGAGTGTAAAATAACATCAGGGTGGGCAGACACACATCCAACACGAGTGTAAAATAACATCAGTGTGGGCAGATACACAACAATCCCGAGTGTAAAATAACATCAGGGTGGGAAGATACACAACACACCCGAGCGAGTGTAAAATAACATCAGGTTGCGCAGATACACAACCAAACCGAGTGAGTGTAAAATAACATCAGGTTGCGCAGATACACTACCAACCCGAGTGAGTGTAAAATAACATCAGGGTGGCTGACACACAACCAACCTGAGCGAGTGTAAAATAACATCAGGGTGTGAAGATACAAAACCAACCCGAGCGAGTGTAAAATAACATCAGGGTGGGCCGAAACACAACCAACCCGAGCGAGTGTAAAATAACATCAGGGTGGGCAGGTACACAACCAACCAGAGCGAGTGTAAAATAACATCAGGGAGGGCAGATACACACCCAACCCGAGTGTAAAATAACATCAGTGTGGGCAGACACACAACCATCCCAAGTGTAAAATTACATGAGGGTGGGCAGACACACAACCATCCCTAGTGTAAAATAATATCAGGGTGGGCAGATACACAACCAAACTCAGTGTAAAATAACATCAGGGTGGGCAGACGCAAAACCATCCCGAGTGTTAAATCACATCAGGGTGGGCAGACACACAACCATCCCGAGTCTAAAAAAACATCAGGGTGGGCAGACACACAACCAACATGAGCGAGTGTAAAATAACATCAGGGTGGGCATATACACAACCAACCCGAGCGAGTGTAAAATAACATCAGGGTGGGCAGACACACAACCATCCCAAGTGTCAAATAACATCAGGTTGGGCAGACACACATCCAACACGAGTGTAAAATAACATCAGGGTGGGCAGATACTCAACCAACCCGAGCGAGTGTAAAATAACATCAGGGTGGGCAGACACACAACCATCCCGAGTGTAAAATAACATCAGGGTGGGCAGACACACATCCAACACGAGTGTAAAATAACATCAGTGTGGGCAGATATACAACAATCCCGAGTGTAAAATAACATCAGGGTGGGAAGATACACAACACACCCGAGCGAGTGTAAAATAACATCAGGTTGCGCAGATACACAACCAAACCGAGTGAGTGTAAAATAACATCAATTTGCGCAGATACACTACCAACCCGAGTGAGTGTAAAATAACATCAGGGTGGCAGACACACAACCAACCTGGGCGAGTGTAAAATAACATCAGGGTGTGAAGATACAAAACCAACCCGAGCAAGTGTAAAATAACATCAGGGTGGGCCGAAACACAACCAACCCGAGCGAGTGTAAAATAACATCAGGGTGGGCAGGTACACAACCAACCAGAGCGATTGTAAAATAACATCAGGGAGGGTAGATACACACCCAACCCGAGTGTAAAATAACATCAGTGTGGGCAGACACACAACCAACCCGAGTGTAAAATAGCATCAGGATGGGCAGATACACAACCAACCCGAGCGAGTGTAAAATAACATCAGGGTGGGCAGATACACAACCAACCGAGCGAGTGTAAAATAACATTAGGGTGGAAAGATACACAACCAACCCGAGTGTAAAATAACATCAGGGTGGGCAGATACACAAGCATCCTTAGTGTAAAATAACATCAGGGTGGGCAGATACAAAACCAAGCCGAGTGAGTGTAAAATAGCATCAGGGTGGGCAGAAACACAACCAACATGAGCGAGTGTAAAATAACATCAGGGAGGGCAGATACACAACCAACGCGAGCGATTGTAAAATAACATCAGGGTGGGTGGATACACAACCAACACGAGTGTAAAATAACATCAGGGTGGGCAGATACACAACCAACACGAGTGTAAAATAACATCAGGGTGGGCAGAAACACAACCAAACCGAGCGAGTGTAAAATAACATAAGGGTGGGCAGATACACAACCAACAAACCCAAGTGTAAAATAACATCAGGGTGGGCAGATAAACAACCAACCCGAGAGTAAAATAACATCAAGGTGGGCGGATAAATAACCAACCCGAGTTAGTATAAAATAACATCAGGGTGGGTGGATAGACAACGAACCCGAGTGTAAAATAACATCAGGGTGGGCAGATACACAACCAACCCGAGAGTAAAATAACATCAGGATGGGCAGACACACAACCAACCAGAGTGAGTGTAAAAAAGCATGAGGGTGGGCAGACACACAACCAACCCGAGTGTAAAATAACATCAGGATGGGCAGACACACAACCAACCAGAGTGTAAAATAACATCAGAGTGGGCAGATACACAACCGACCCGAGTGCAAAATAACATCAGGTTGGGCAGATACACATCCAACCCGAGTGTAAAATAACATCAGGGTGGGCAGGTACACAACCAACCCCAGTGTAAAATAACATCAGGGTGGGCAGATACACAACCAACCCGAGTGTAAAATAACATCAGGGTGGGCAGATACACAACCAACCCGAGAGTAAAATAACATCAGGGTGGGCAGATACACAATCAACCAGAGTGTAAAATAACATCAGGGTGGGCAGATACACAACCAACCCGAGTGTAAAATAACATCAGAGTGGGCAGATACACAACCAACCCGAGTGTAAAATAACATCAGGGTGGGCAGATACACAACCAACCCGAGTGTAAAATAACATCAGGGTGGGCAGATACACAACCAACCCGAGAGTGAAATTACATCAGGGTGGGCAGATACGCAACCAACCCGAGTGTAAAATAACATCAGGGTGGGCAGGTACACAACAAACCTGTGCGAGTGGAAAATAACATCAGGGTGGGCAGATACACAATCAACCCGAGTGTAAAATAACATCAGGGTGGGCAGATACACAATCAACCCGAGCAAGTGTAAAATTACATCAGGCTGGGCAGATACACAATCAACCCAAGCAAGTGTAAAATTACATCAGGGTGGGCAGATACACAACCAACCCGAGTGTAAAATAACGTCAGGGTGGGCAGACACACAACCAACCCGAGCGAGTGTAAAATAACATCAGTGTGGGTGGATACACAACCATCCCGAGTGTAAAATAACATCAGGGTGGGCAGATACATAACCAACCCGAGTATAAAATAACATCAGCGTAGGCAGATACACAACCAACAAACCCAAGTGTAAAATAACATCACGGTGGGCAGATACACAAACAACCCGAGTGAGTGTAAAATAACATCAGGGTGGGCAGACACACAACCATCCCGAGTGTAAAATAACATCAGGGTGGGCAGACACACATCCAGCACGAGTGTAAAATAACATCAGTGTGGGCAGATACACAACAATCCCGAGTGTAAAATAACATCAGGGTGGGAAGGTACACAACACACTCGAGCGAGTGTAAAATAACATCAGGTTGCGCAGATACACAACCAAACCGAGTGAGTGTAAAATAACATCAATTTGCGCAGATACACTACCAACCCGAGTGAGTGTAAAATAACATCAGGGTGGCAGACACACAACCAACTTGAGCGAGTGTAAAATAACATCAGGGTGTGAAGATACAAAACCAACCCGAGCAAGTGTAAAATAACATCAGGGTGGGCCGAAACACAACCAACCCGAGCGAGTGTAAAATAACATCAGGGTGGGCAGGTACACAACCAACCAGAGCGAGTGTAAAATAACATCAGGGAGGGCAGATACACACCCAACCCGAGTGTAAAATAACATCAGTGTGGGCAGACACACAACCAACCCGAGTGTAAAATAGCATCAGGGTGGGCAGATACACAACCAACCCGAGCGAGTGTAAAATAACATCAGGGTGGGCAGATACAAAACCAACCGAGCGAGTGTAAAATAACATTAGGGTGGAAAGATACACAACCAACCCGAGTGTAAAATAACATCAGAGTTGGCAGATACACAAGCATCCTTAGTGTAAAATAACATCAGGGTGGGCAGATACAAAACCAAGCCGAGTGAGTGTAAAATAACATCAGGGTGGGCAGATACACAACCAACATGAGCGAGTGTAAAATAACATCAGGTTGGCAGATACACAAACAACGCGAGCGATTGTAAAATAACATCAGGGTGGGTGGATACACAACCAACACGAGTGTAAAATAACATCAGGGTGGGCAGATACACAACCAACACGAGTGTAAAATAACATCAGGGTGGGCAGAAACACAACCAAACCGAGTGAGTGTTAAATAACATAAGGGTGGGCAGATACACAACCAACAAACCCAAGTGTAAAATAACATCAGGGTGGGCAGATAAACAACCAACCCGAGTGTAAAATAACATCAGGGTGGGCGGATAAATAACCAACCCGAGTTAGTATAAAATAACATCAGGGTGGGTGGATAGACAACGAACCCGAGTGTAAAATAACATCAGGGTGGGCAGATACACAACCAACCCGAGAGTAAAATAACATCAGGATGGGCAGACACACAACCAACCAGAGTGAGTGTAAAAAAGCATGAGGGTGGGCAGACACACAACCAACCCGAGTGTAAAATAACATCAGGATGGGCAGACACACAACCAACCAGAGTGTAAAATAACATCAGGGTGGGCAGATACACAACCAACCCGAGTGTAAAATAACATCAGAGTGGGCAGATACACAACCGACCCGAGTGCAAAATAACATCAGGTTGGGCAGATACACATCCAACCCGAGTGTAAAATAACATCAGGGTGGGCAGGTACACAACCAACCCGAGTGTAAAATAACATCAGGGTGGGCAGATACACAACCAACCCGAGTGTAAAATAACATCAGGGTGGGCAGATACACAACCAACCCGAGAGTAAAATAACATCAGGGTGGGCAGATACACAACCAACCAGAGTGTAAAATAACATCAGGGTGGGCAGATACACAACCAACCCGAGTGTAAAATAACATCAGAGTGGGCAGATACACAACCAACCCGAGTGTAAAATAACATCAGGGTGGGCAGATACACAACCAACCCGAGTGTAAAATAACATCAGGCTGGGCAGATACACAACCAACCCGAGTGTGAAATTACATCAGGGTGGGCAGATACGCAACCAACCCGAGTGTAAAATAACATCAGGGTGGGCAGGTACACAACAAACCTGTGCGAGTGGAAAATAACATCAGGGTGGGCAGATACACAATCAACCCGAGTGTAAAATAACATCAGGGTGGGCAGATACACAATCAACCCGAGCAAGTGTAAAATTACATCAGGCTGGGCAGATACACAATCAACCCAAGCAAGTGTAAAATTACATCAGGGTGGGCAGATACACAACCAACCCGAGTGTAAAATAACGTCAGGGTGGCAGACACACAACCAACCCGAGCGAGTGTAAAATAACATCAGTGTGGGTGGATACACAACCATCCCGAGTGTAAAATAACATCAGGGTGGGCAGATACACAACCAACCCGAGTATAAAATAACATCAGCGTAGGCAGATACACAACCAACAAACCCAAGTGTAAAATAACATCATGGTGGGCAGATACACAAACAACCCAAGTGAGTGTAAAATAACATCGGGGTGGGCAGAAAAACTACCACCTGGCGAGTAAAATAACATCAGGGTGGAGAGACACACAACCAACCCGAGTGCAAAATAACATCAGGGTGGGCAGGTACACAACCGACCCGAGTGCAAAATAACATCAGGGTGGGCAGATAAACAACCAACTCGAGTGTAAAATAACATCAGGATGGGCAGACACACAACCAACCCGAGTAAGTGTAAAATAACATCAGGGTGGGTGGATAGACAACCAACCCGAGTGTAAAATAACATCAGGGTGGGCAGATACACAACCAACCCGAGAGTAAAATAACATCAGGTTGGGCAGATGCACAACCAACCCGAGTGTAAAACATCATGAGGGCGGGCAGACACTCAACCAACCCGAGTGTAAAATAACATGAGTGCGGGCAGATACACAACCAACCCAAGTGTAAAATAACATCAGGGTGGGCAGATACACAATCAACCCGAGTGTAAAATAACATCAGGGTGGGCAGATACACAATCAACAAACCAGAGTGTAAAATAACATCCGGGAGGGCAGATACACAACCAACCCAAGTGTAAAATAACATCAGGGTGGGCAGATACACAACCAACACATGCGAGTGGAAAATAACATCAGGGTGGGCAGATACACAATCAAACCGAGTGTAAAATAACATCAGGGTGGGCAGATACACAATCAACCCGAGCGAGTGTAAAATTACATCAGGGTGGGCAGATACACAACCATCCCGAGTGTAAAATTACATGAGGGTGGGCAGTCACACAACATTCCCAAGAGTAAAATAACATCAGGGTGGGCAGATACACAACCAAACTCAGTGTAAAATAACATCAGGGTGGGCAGGCACACAACCATCCCGAGTGTAAAATAACATCAGGGTGGGCAGACACACAACCATCCCGAGTGTAAAATAACATCAGAGTGGGCAGACACACAATCAACCCGAGCGAGTGTAAAATAACATCAGGGTGGGCAGACACTCAAACAACCCAAGTGTAAAATAACATCAGAGTGGGCAGATACACTACCAACCCGAGCGAGTGTAAAATAACATCAGGGTGGGCATATACACAACCAACCTGAGCGATTGTAAAATAACATCAAGTTGCGCAGATACACAACCAAACCTAGTGAGTGTAAAATAACATCAGGTTGCGCAGATACAGTACCAACCCGAGTGAGTGTAAAATAACATCAGGGTGGGCAGACACACAACCAACCTGAGCGAGTGTAAAATAACATCAGGGTGGGAAGATACAAAACCAACTCGAGCGAGTGTAAAATAACATCAGGGTGGGCAGAAACACAACCAACCCGAGCGAGTGTAAAATAACATCAGGGTGGGCAGGTACACAACCAACCAGAGCGAGTGTAAAATAACATCAGGGAGTGCAGATACACACCCAACCCGAGTGTAAAATAACATCAGTGTGGGCAGATACACAAGCATTCTGAGTGTAAAATAACATCAGGGTGGGCAGATACACAATCAACAAACCAGAGTGTAAAATAACATCAGGGTGGGCAGATACACAAGCATTCTGAGTGTAAAATAACATCAGGGTGGGCAGATACACAATCAACAAACCAGAGTGTAAAATAACATCAGGGTGGGCAGATACACAACCAACCCGAGTGTAAAATAACATCAGGGTGGGCAGATACACAACCAACCCGAGTGTAAAATAACATCAGGGTGGGCAGGTACACAACCAACCAAAGCGAGTGTAAAATAACATCAGGGAGGGCAGATACACACCCAACCCGAGTGTAAGATAACTTCAGTTTGGGCAGACACACAACCAACCCGAGTGTAAAATAACATCAGGGTGGGCAGATACACAACCAACCCGAGCGAGTGTAAAATAACATCAGGGTGGGCAGATAGACAAATAAACGTGAGCGAGTGTAAAATAACATCAGGGTGGGAAGATACACAACCAACCCAAGTGTAAAATAACATCAGGGTGGGCAGATACACAAGCATTCTGAGTGTAAAATAACATCAGGGTGGGCAGATACACAACCAACCCGAGACTAAAATAACATCAGGGTGGGCAGATGCACAACGAACCCGAGTGTAAAATAACATCAGGGTGGGCAGACACTCAACCAACCCTAGTGTAAAATAACATGAGGGTGGGCAGATACACAACCAACCCAAGTGTAAAATAACATCAGGGTGGGCAGATACACAATCAACCCGAGTGTAAAGTAACATCAGGGTGGGCAGATACACAATCAACAAACCAGAGTGTAAAATAACATCAGGGTGGGCAGATACACAATCAACAAACCAGAGTGTAAAATAACATCAGGGTGGGCAGATACACAACCAACCCAAGTGTAAAATAACATCAGGGTGGGCAGATACACAACCAACCCGAGTGTAAAATAACATCAGAGTGGGCAGATACACAACCAACCCGTGCGAGTGTAAAATAACAACAGGGTGGGCAGATACACAATCAACCCGAGTGCAAAATAACATCAGGGTGGGCAGATACACAAAGAACCCGAGCATGTGTTTAATAACATCAGGGTGGGCAGATACACAACCATCCCGAGTGTAAAATTACATGAGGGTGGGCAGACACACAACCATCCCGAGTCTAAAATAACATCAGGGTGGGCAGACACACAACCAACCCGAGCGAGTGTAAAATAACATCAGGGTGGGCAGATACACAACCAACATGAGCGAGTGTAAAATAACATCAGGGTGGGCAGATACACAACCAACCCGAGCGAGTGTAAAATAACATCAGGGTGGGCAGACACACAACCATCCCAAGTGTCAAATAACATCAGGTTGGGCAGACACACATCCAACACGAGTGTAAAATAACATCAGGGTGGGCAGATACTCAACCAACCTGAGCGAGTGTAAAATAACATCAGGGTGGGCAGACACACAACCATCCCGAGTGTAAAATAACATCAGGGTGGGCAGACACACATCCAACACGAGTGTGAAATAACATCAGTGTGGGCAGATACACAACAATCCCGAGTGTAAAATAACATCAGGGTGGGAAGATACACAACACACCCGAGCGAGTGTAAAATAACATCAGGGTGGGCAGATACACAACCAACCTGAGCGAGTGTAAAATATCATCCGGTTGCGCAGATACACAACCAAACCGAGTGAGTGTAAAATAACATCAGGTTGCGCAGATAAACTACCAACCCGAGTGAGTGTAAAATAACATCAGGGTGGCAGACACACAACCAAGCTGAGTGAGTGTAAAATAACATCAGGGTGTGAAGATACAAAACCAACCCGAGCGAGTGTAAAATAACATCAGGGTGGGCCGAAACACAACCAACCCGAGCGAGTGTAAAATAACATCAGGGTGGGCAGGTACACAACCAACCAGAGCGAGGGTAAAATAACATCAGGGAGGGCAGATACACACCCAACCCGAGTGTAAAATAACATCAGTGTGGGCAGACACACAACCAACCCGAGTGTAAAATAACATCAGGGTGGGCAGATACACAACCAACCCGAGCGAGTGTAAAATAACCTCAGGGTGGGCAGATACACAACCAACCGAGCGAGTGTAAAATAACATCAGGGTGGGCAGATACACAAGCATCCTTAGTGTAAAATAACATCAGGGTGGGCAGATACACAACCAACATGAGCGAGCGTAAAATAACATCAGGGTGGGCAGATACACAACCAACGCGAGCGAGTGTAAAATAACATCAGGGTGGGTGGATACACAACCAACACGAGTGTAAAATAACATCAGGGTGGGCAGATACACAACCAACCCGAGTGTAAAATAACATCAGGGTGGGCAGAAAGACAACCAAACCGAGCGAGTGTACAATAACATAAGGGTGGGCAGATACACAACCAACAAACCCAAGTGTAAAATAACATCAGGGTGCGCAGATAAACAACCAACCCGAGTGTAAAATAACATCAGGGTGGGCGGATAAATAAGCAACCCGAGTGAGTATAAAATAACATCAGGGTGGGTGGATTGACAACGAACCCGAGTGTAAAATAACATCAGGGTGGGCAGATACACAACCAACCCGAGAGTAAAATAACATCAGGATGGGCAGACACACAACCAACCAGAGTGAGTGTAAAAAAGCATCAGGGTGGGCAGACACACAACCAACCCGAGTGTAAAATAACATCAGGATGGGCAGACACACAACCAACCAGCGTGCAAAATAACATCAGGGTGGGCAGATACACAACCAACCCGAGTGTAAAATAACATCAGAGTGGGCAGATACACAACCGACCCGAGTGCAAAATAACATCAGGTTGTGCAGATACACATCCAACCCGAGTGTAAAATAACATCAGGGTGGGCAGGTACACAACCAACACGAGTGTAAAATAACATCAGGGTGGGCAGATACACAACCAAACCGAGTGTAAAATAACATCAGGGTGGGCAGATACACAACCAACCCGAGAGTAAAATAACATCGAGGTGGGCAGATACACAACCAACCAGAGTGTAAAATAACATCAGGGTGGGCAGATACACAACCAACCCGAGTGTAAAATAACATCAGAGTGGGCAGATACACTACCGACCCGAGTGCAAAATAACATCAGGTTGGGCAGATACACAACCAGCCCGAGTGTAAAATAACATCAGGGTGGGCAGGAACACAACCAACCCGAGTGTAAAATAACATCAGGGTGGGCAGATACACAACCAACCCGAGTGTAAAATAACATCAGGGTGGGCAGATACACAACCAACCCGAGTGTGAAATTACATCAGGGTGGGCAGATACACAACCAACCCGAGTGTAAAATAACATCAGGGTGGGCAGGTACACAACAAACCCGTGCGAGTGGAAAATAACATCAGGGTGGGGAGATACACAATCAACCCGAGTGTAAAATAACATCAGGGTGGGCAGATACACAATCAACCCGAGCAAGTGTAAAATTACATCAGGCTGGGCAGATACACAATCAACCCAAGCAAGTGTAAAATTACATCTGGGTGGGCAGATACACAAACAACCCGAGTGTAAAATAACGTCAGGGTGGGCAGACACACAACCAACCCGAGCGAGTGTAAAATAACATCAGTGTGGTGGATACACAACCATCCCGAAGGTAAAATAACATCAGGGTGGGCAGATACACAACCAACCCGAGTATAAAATAACATCAGCGTAGGCAGATACACAACCAACAAACCCAAGTGTAAAATAACATCATGGTGGGCAGATACACAAACAACCCGAGCGAGTGTAAAATAACATCGGGGTGGGCAGAAAAACTACCACCCGGCGAGTAAAATAACATCAGGGTGGAGAGACACACAACCAACCCGAGTGCAAAATAACATCAGGGTGGGCAGGTACACAACCGACCCGAGTGCAAAATAACATCAGGGTGGGCAGATAAACAACCAACTCGAGTGTAAAATAACATCAGGATGGGCAGACACACAACCAACCCGAGTGTAAAATAACATCAGGGTGGGCAGAAAGACAACCAAACCGAGCGAGTGTACAATAACATAAGGGTGGGCAGATACACAAACAACAAACCCAAGTGTAAAATAACATCAGGGTGCGCAGATAAACAACCAACCCGAGTGTAAAATAACATCAGGGTGGGCGGATAAATAAGCAACCCGAGTGAGTATAAAATAACATCAGGGTGGGTGGATAGACAACGAACCCGAGTGTAAAATAACATCAGGGTGGGCAGATACACAACCAACCCGAGAGTAAAATAACATCAGGATGGGCAGACACACAACCAACCAGAGTGAGTGTAAAAAAGCATCAGGGTGGGCAGACACACAACCAACCCGAGTGTAAAATAACATCAGGATGGGCAGACACACAACCAACCAGCGTGCAAAATAACATCAGGGTGGGCAGATACACAACCAACCCGAGTGTAAAATAACATCAGAGTGGGCAGATACACAACCGACCCGAGTGCAAAATAACATCAGGTTGTGCAGATACACATCCAACCCGAGTGTAAAATAACATCAGGGTGGGCAGGTACACAACCAACACGAGTGTAAAATAACATCAGGGTGGGCAGATACACAACCAAACCGAGTGTAAAATAACATCAGGGTGGGCAGATACACAACCAACCCGAGAGTAAAATAACATCGAGGTGGGCAGATACACAACCAACCAGAGTGTAAAATAACATCAGGGTGGGCAGATACACAACCAACCCGAGTGTAAAATAACATCAGAGTGGGCAGATACACTACCGACCCGAGTGCAAAATAACATCAGGTTGGGCAGATACACAACCAGCCCGAGTGTAAAATAACATCAGGGTGGGCAGGAACACAACCAACCCGAGTGTAAAATAACATCAGGGTGGGCAGATACACAACCAACCCGAGTGTAAAATAACATCAGGGTGGGCAGATACACAACCAACCCGAGTGTGAAATTACATCAGGGTGGGCAGATACACAACCAACCCGAGTGTAAAATAACATCAGGGTGGGCAGGTACACAACAAACCCGTGCGAGTGGAAAATAACATCAGGGTGGGGAGATACACAATCAACCCGAGTGTAAAATAACATCAGGGTGGGCAGATACACAATCAACCCGAGCAAGTGTAAAATTACATCAGGCTGGGCAGATACACAATCAACCCAAGCAAGTGTAAAATTACATCTGGGTGGGCAGATACACAAACAACCCGAGTGTAAAATAACGTCAGGGTGGGCAGACACACAACCAACCCGAGCGAGTGTAAAATAACATCAGTGTGGGTGGATACACAACCATCCCGAAGGTAAAATAACATCAGGGTGGGCAGATACACAACCAACCCGAGTATAAAATAAAATCAGCGTAGGCAGATACACAACCAACAAACCCAAGTGTAAAATAACATCATGGTGGGCAGATACACAAACAACCCGAGCGAGTGTAAAATAACATCGGGGTGGGCAGAAAAACTACCACCCGGCGAGTAAAATAACATCAGGGTGGAGAGACACACAACCAACCCGAGTGCAAAATAACATCAGGGTGGGCAGGTACACAACCGACCCGAGTGCAAAATAACATCAGGGTGGGCAGATAAACAACCAACTCGAGTGTAAAATAACATCAGGATGGGCAGACACACAACCAACCCGAGTAAGTGTAAAATAACATCAGGGTGGGTGGATAGACAACCAACCCGAGTGTAAAATAACATCAGGGTGGGCAGATACACAACCAACCCGAGAGTAAAATAACATCAGTTTGGGCAGATGCACAACCAACCCGAGTGTAAAACAACATGAGGGCGGGCAGACACTCAACCAACCCGAGTGTAAAATAACATGAGTGCGGGCAGATACACAACCAACCCAAGTGTAAAATAACATCAGGGTGGGCAGATACACAATCAACCCGAGTGTAAAATAACATCAGGGTGGGCAGATACACAATCAACAAACCAGAGTGTAAAATAACATCAGGGAGGGCAGATACACAACCAACCCAAGTGTAAAATAACATCAGGGTGGGCAGATACACAACCAACCCATGCGAGTGGAAAATAACATCAGGGTGGGCAGATACACAATCAACCCGAGTGTAAAATAACATCAGGGTGGGCAGATACACAATCAACCCGAGCGAGTGTAAAATTACATCAGGGTGGGCAGATACACAACCATCCCGAGTGTAAAATTACATGAGGGTGGGCAGTCACACAACATTCCCAAGAGTAAAATAACATCAGGGTGGGCAGATACACAACCAAACTCAGTGTAAAATAACATCAGGGTGGGCAGGCACACAACCATCCCGAGTGTAAAATAACATCAGTGTGGGCAGACACACAACCATCCCGAGTGTAAAATAACATCAGAGTGGGCAGACACACAATCAACCCGAGCGAGTGTAAAATAACATCAGGGTGGGCAGACACTCAAACAACCCAAGTGTAAAATAACATCAGAGTGGGCAGATACACTACCAACCCGAGCGAGTGTAAAATAACATCAGGGTGGGCATATACACAACCAACCTGAGCGATTGTAAAATAACATCAAGTTGCGCAGATACACAACCAAACCTAGTGAGTGTAAAATAACATCAGGTTGCGCAGATACACTACCAACCCGAGTGAGTGTAAAATAACATCAGGGTGGGCAGACACACAACCAACCTGAGCGAGTGTAAAATAACATCAGGGTGGGAAGATACAAAACCAACTCGAGCGAGTGTAAAATAACATCAGGGTGGGCAGAAACACAACCAACCCGAGCGAGTGTAAAATAACATCAGGGTGGGCAGGTACACAACCAACCAGAGCGAGTGTAAAATAACATCAGGGAGTGCAGATACACACCCAACCCGAGTGTAAAATAACATCAGTGTGGGCAGATACACAAGCATTCTGAGTGTAAAATAACATCAGGGTGGGCAGATACACAATCAACAAACCAGAGTGTAAAATAACATCAGGGTGGGCAGATACACAAGCATTCTGAGTGTAAAATAACATCAGGGTGGGCAGATACACAATCAACAAACCAGAGTGTAAAATAACATCAGGGTGGGCAGATACACAACCAACCCGAGTGTAAAATAACATCAGGGTGGGCAGATACACAACCAACCCGAGTGTAAAATAACATCAGGGTGGGCAGGTACACAACCAACCAAAGCGAGTGTAAAATAACATCAGGGAGGGCAGATACACACCCAACCCGAGTGTAAGATAACTTCAGTTTGGGCAGACACACAACCAACCCGAGTGTAAAATAACATCAGGGTGGGCAGATACACAACCAACCCGAGCGAGTGTAAAATAACATCAGGGTGGGCAGATAGACAAATAAACGCGAGCGAGTGTAAAATAACATCAGGGTGGGAAGATACACAACCAACCCTAGTGTAAAATAACATCAGGGTGGGCAGATACACAAGCATTCTGAGTGTAAAATAACATCAGGGTGGGCAGATACACAACCAACCCGAGACTAAAATAACATCAGGGTGGGCAGATGCACAACGAACCCGAGTGTAAAATAACATCAGGGTGGGCAGACACTCAACCAACCCTAGTGTAAAATAACATGAGGGTGGGCAGATACACAACCAACCCAAGTGTAAAATAACATCAGGGTGGGCAGATACACAATCAACCCGAGTGTAAAGTAACATCAGGGTGGGCAGATACACAATCAACAAACCAGAGTGTAAAATAACATCAGGTTGGGCAGATACACAATCAACAAACCAGAGTGTAAAATAACATCAGGGTGGGCAGATACACAACCAACCCGAGTGTAAAATAACATCAGGGTGGGCAGATACACAACCAACCCGAGTGTAAAATAACATCAGAGTGGGCAGATACACAACCAACCCGTGCGAGTGTAAAATAACAACAGGGTGGGCAGATACACAATCAACCCGAGTGCAAAATAACATCAGGGTGGGCAGATACACAAAGAACCCGAGCATGTGTTTAATAACATCAGGGTGGGCAGATACACAACCATCCCGAGTGTAAAATTACATGAGGGTGGGCAGACACACAACCATCCCGAGTCTAAAATAACATCAGGGTGGGCAGACACACAACCAACCCGAGCGAGTGTAAAATAACATCAGGGTGGGCAGATACACAACCAACATGAGCGAGTGTAAAATAACATCAGGGTGGGCAGATACACAACCAACCCGAGCGAGTGTAAAATAACATCAGGGTGGGCAGACACACAACCATCCCAAGTGTCAAATAACATCAGGTTGGGCAGACACACATCCAACACGAGTGTAAAATAACATCAGGGTGGGCAGATACTCAACCAACCTGAGCGAGTGTAAAATAACATCAGGGTGGGCAGACACACAACCATCCCGAGTGTAAAATAACATCAGGGTGGGCAGACACACATCCAACACGAGTGTGAAATAACATCAGTGTGGGCAGATAGACAACAATCCCGAGTGTAAAATAACATCAGGGTGGGAAGATACACAACACACCCGAGCGAGTGTAAAATAACATCAGGGTGGGCAGATACACAACCAACCTGAGCGAGTGTAAAATATCATCCGGTTGCGCAGATACACAACCAAACCGAGTGAGTGTAAAATAACATCAGGTTGCGCAGATAAACTACCAACCCGAGTGAGTGTAAAATAACATCAGGGTGGCAGACACACAACCAAGCTGAGTGAGTGTAAAATAACATCAGGGTGTGAAGATACAAAACCAACCCGAGCGAGTGTAAAATAACATCAGGGTGGGCCGAAACACAACCAACCCGAGCGAGTGTAAAATAACATCAGGGTGGGCAGGTACACAACCAACCAGAGCGAGGGTAAAATAACATCAGGGAGGGCAGATACACACCCAACCCGAGTGTAAAATAACATCAGTGTGGGCAGACACACAACCAACCCGAGTGTAAAATAACATCAGGGTGGGCAGATACACAACCAACCCGAGCGAGTGTAAAATAACCTCAGGGTGGGCAGATACACAACCAACCGAGCGAGTATAAAATAACATCAGGGTGGGCAGATACACAAGCATCCTTAGTGTAAAATAACATCAGGGTGGGCAGATACACAACCAACATGAGCGAGTGTAAAATAACATCAGGGTGGGCAGATACACAACCAACGCGAGCGAGTGTAAAATAACATCAGGGTGGGTGGATACACAACCAACACGAGTGTAAAATAACATCAGGGTGGGCAGATACACAACCAACCCGAGTGTAAAATAACATCAGGGTGGGCAGAAAGACAACCAAACCGAGCGAGTGTACAATAACATAAGGGTGGGCAGATAAACAACCAACAAACCCAAGTGTAAAATAACATCAGGGTGCGCAGATAAACAACCAACCCGAGTGTAAAATAACATCAGGGTGGGCGGATAAATAAGCAACCCGAGTGAGTATAAAATAACATCAGGGTGGGTGGATAGACAACGAACCCGAGTGTAAAATAACATCAGGGTGGGCAGATACACAACCAACCCGAGAGTAAAATAACATCAGGATGGGCAGACACACAACCAACCAGAGTGAGTGTAAAAAAGCATCAGGGTGGGCAGACACACAACCAACCCGAGTGTAAAATAACATCAGGATGGGCAGACACACAACCAACCAGCGTGCAAAATAACATCAGGGTGGGCAGATACACAACCAACCCGAGTGTAAAATAACATCAGAGTGGGCAGATACACAACCGACCCGAGTGCAAAATAACATCAGGTTGTGCAGATACACATCCAACCCGAGTGTAAAATAACATCAGGGTGGGCAGGTACACAACCAACACGAGTGTAAAATAACATCAGGGTGGGCAGATACACAACCAAACCGAGTGTAAAATAACATCAGGGTGGGCAGATACACAATCAACCCGAGAGTAAAATAACATCGAGGTGGGCAGATACACAACCAACCAGAGTGTAAAATAACATCAAGGTGGGCAGATACACAACCAACCCGAGTGTAAAATTACATCAGGGTGGGCAGATACACAACCAACCCGAGTGTAAAATAACATCAGGGTGGGCATGTACACAACAAACCCGTGCGAGTGGAAAATAACATCAGGGTGGGCAGATACACAATCAACCCGAGTGTAAAATAACATCAGGGTGGGCAGATACACAATCAACCCGAGCAATTGTAAAATTATGTCAGGCTGGGCAGATACACAATCAACCCAAGCAATTGTAAAATTACATCAGGGTGGGCAGATACACAACCATCCCGAGCGTAAAATAACGTCAGGGTGGGCAGACACACAACCAACCCGAGTATAAAATAACATCAGCGTAGGCAGATACACAACCAACAAACCCAAGTGTAAAATAACATCATGGTGGGCAGATACACAAACAACCCGAGCGAGTGTAAAATAACATCGGGGTGGGCAGAAAAACTACCACCCGGCGAGTAAAATAACATCAGGGTGGAGAGACACACAACCAACCCGAGTGTAAAATAACATCAGGGTTGGCAGGTACACAACCGACCCAAGTGCAAAATAACATCAGGGTGGGCAGATAAACAACCAACCCGAGTGTAAAATAACATCAGGATGGGCAGACACACAACCAACCCGAGTAAGTGTAATATAACATCAGGGTGGGTGGATAGACAACCAAACCGAGTGTAAAATAACATCAGGGTGGGCAGATACACAACCGACCCAAGTGCAAAATAACATCAGGGTGGGCAGATAAACAACCAACCCGAGTGTAAAATAACATCAGGATGGGCAGACACACAACCAACCCGAGTAAGTGTAATATAACATCAGGGTGGGTGGATAGACAACCAACCCGAGTGTAAAATAACATCAGGGTGGGCAGATACACAACCAACCCGAGAGTAAAATAACATCAGGGTGGGCAGATGCACAACCAACCCGAGTGTAAAACAACTTGAGGGCGGGCAGACACTCAACCAACCCGAGTGTAAAATAACATGAGTGCGGGCAGATACACTACCAACCCGAGCAAGTGTAAAATAACATCAGGCTGGGCAGTTACACACCCAACCCGAGAGTAATATAACATCAGCGTGGGCAGATACACAACCAACCTGATCGAGTTTTAAATAACATCAGTGTGGGCAGATACACGACCAATCCGTGCGAGTGTATAATAACATGAGGGTGGGCAGATACACAATCAAACCGAGTGTAAAATAACATCAGGGTGAGCAGATACACAACCAACCCGAGTGTAAAATAACATCAGGGTGGGCAGATACACAATCAACCCGAGTGTAAAATAACATCAGGGTGGGCAGATACACAATCAACCCGAGTGTAAAATAACATCAGGGTGGGCAGACACACAATCAACAAACCAGAGTGTAAAATAACATCAGGGAGGGCAGATACACAACCAACCCGAGTGTAAAATAACATCAGGGTGGGCAGATACACAACCAACCCATGCGAGTGGAAAATAACATCAGGGTGGGCAGATACACAATCAACCCGAGTGTAAAATAACATCAGGGTGGGCAGATACACAATCAACCCGAGCGAGTGTAAAATTACATCAGGGTGGGCAGATACACAACCATCCCGAGTGTAAAATAACATCAGGGTGCGCAGATACACAACCATCCTGAGAGTAAAATAACATCAGGGTGGGCAGATACACAACCAAACAACCCGAGTGTGAAATAACATCATGGTGGGCAGAGACACAACCAAACTGAGTGTAAAATAACATCAGGGAGGGCAGATACACAACCAACCCGAGTGTAAAATAACATCAAGGTGGGCAGATACACAACAAACCCGAGTGTAAAATAACATCAGGGTGGGCAGATACAAAACCAACCAACCCGATAGTAAAATAACATCAGGGTGGGCAGATACACAACCAACCTGAGTGCAAAATAAAATCAGGGTGGGCAGATACAAAACCAACCCGAGTGTGAAATAACATCAGGGTGGGCAGACACACAGCCAACCTGAGCGAGTGTAAAATAACATCAGGGTGGGCAGATACACAACCAACCTGAGCGAGTGTAAAATAACATCATGGTGGGCAGATACACAACCAACCTGAGCGAGTGTAAAATAACATCAGGGTGGGCAGACACACAACCACACCGAGTGTAAAATAACATCAGGGTGGGCAGACACACAACCATCCCGAGTGTAAAATAACATCAGCGTGGGCAGATACACAACCATCCCGAGTGTAAAATAACATCAGGGTGGGCAGATACACAACCAACCCGAGTGTAAAGTAACATCAGGGTGGGCAGATACACAATCTACCCAAGTGTAAATTAACATCGGATTGGGCAGACACACAACCAACCCGAGCGAGTGTAAAATAACATCTGGGTGGGCAGACACAAAACCAAACCGAGTGTAAAATAACATCAGGGTGGGCAGATACAAAACCAACCCGAGTGTAAAATAACATCAGGGTGTGCCGACACACAACCAACCCGAGTTTAAAATAACATCAGAATGGGCAGATACACAACCATCCGCAGCGATTGTAAAATAACATCAGGGTGGGCAGATACACAACCAACCCGAGTGTAAAATAACATCAGGGTGGGCAGATACACAACCAACCTGAGAGTAAAATAACATCAGGTTGGGCAGATACACAACCACCAACCCGCGTGTAAAATAACATCATGGTGGGCAGATACACAACCAAACCGAGTGTAAAATAACATCTGGGTGGGCAGATACCCAACAAACCGCGTGTAAAATAAAATCAGGGTGGGCAGATACACAACCAAACCGCGTGTAAAATAACATTAGGGTGGGCAGATACACAATCAACAAACCAGAGTGTAAAATAACATCAGGGAGGGCAGATACACAACCAACCCGAGTGTAAAATAACATCAGGGTGGGCAGATACACAACCAACCCATGCGAGTGGAAAATAACATCAGGGTGGGCAGATACACAATCAACCCGAGTGTAAAATAACATCAGGGTGGGCAGATACACAATCAACCCGAGCGAGTGTAAAATTACATCAAGGTGGGCAGATACACAACCATCCCGAGTGTAAAATAACATCAGGGTGCGCAGATACACAACCAACCTGAGAGTAAAATAACATCAGGGTGGGCAGACACACAACCAAACAACCCGAGTGTAAAATAACATCATGGTGGGCAGATACACAACCAAACTGAGTGTAAAATAACATCAGGGTGGGCAGATACACAACCAACCCGAGTGTAAAATAACATCAAGGTGGGCAGATACACAACAAACCCGAGTGTAAAATAACATCAGGGTGGGCAGATACAAAACCAACCAACCCGATAGTAAAATAACATCAGGGTGGGCAGATACACAACCAACCTGAGTGCAAAATAAAATCAGGGTGGGCAGATACAAAACCAACCCGAGTGTGAAATAACATCAGGGTGGGCAGACACACAGCCAACCTGAGCGAGTGTAAAATAACATCAGGGTGGGCAGATACACAACCAACCTGAGCGAGTGTAAAATAACATCATGGTGGGCAGATACACAACCAACCTGAGCGAGTGTAAAATAACATCAGGGTGGGCAGACACACAACCATCCCGAGTGTAAAATAACATCAGGGTGGGCAGACACACAACCATCCCGAGTGTAAAATAACATCAGCGTGGGCAGATACACAACCATCCCGAGTGTAAAATAACATCAGGGTGGGCAGATACACAACCAACCCGAGTGTAAAGTAACATCAGGGTGGGCAGATACACAATCTACCCTAGTGTAAATTAACATCGGATTGGGCAGACACACAACCAACCCGAGCGAGTGTAAAATAACATCTGGGTGGGCAGACACAAAACCAAACCGAGTGTAAAATAACATCAGGGTGGGCAGATACAAAACCAACCCGAGTGTAAAATAACATCAGGGTGTGCAGACAAACAACCAACCCGAGTTTAAAATAACATCAGAATGGGCAGATACACAACCAACCGCAGCGATTGTAAAATAACATCAGGGTGGGCAGATACACAACCAACCCGAGTGTAAAATAACATCAGGGCAGGCAGATACACAACCAACCTGAGAGTAAAATAACATCAGGGTGGGCAGATACAAAACCAACCAAACCGAGTGTAAAATAACATCATGGTGGGCAGATACACAACCAAACCGAGTGTAAAATAACATCAGGGTGGGCAGATACACAACCAACCCGAGTGTAAAATAACATCAGGGTGGGCAGATACACAACCAACCCGAGTGTAAAATAACATCAGGGTGGGCAGATACACAACAAACCCGAGTGTAAAATAACATCAGGGTGGGCAGATACACAACCAACCAACCCGAGTGTAAAATAATATCAGGGTGGGCAGACACACAACATCCCGAGTGTAAAATAACATCAGGTTGGGCAGACACACAACGAACCCGAGTGTAAAATAACATCAGGGTGGGCAGACACACAACCAACCTGAGCGAGTGTAAAATAACATCAGGGTGGGCAGATACACAAACAACCTGAGCGAGTGTAAAATAACATCAGGGTGGGCAGAAACACAACCATCCCGAGTGTCAAATATCATCAGGGTGGGCAGACACAAAACCATCCCGAGAGTAAAGTAACATCAGAGTGGGCAGGTACACAACCATCCCGAGTGTAAAATAACATCAGGGTGGGCAGATACACAACCAACCCGAGTGTAAAATAACATCAGGGTGGGCAGGTACACAACCAACCCGAGTGTAAAATAACATCAGGGTGGGCAGATACACAACCAACCCGAGCGAGTGTAATATAACATCAGGGTGGGCAGATACACAAACAATCCGAGTGTTAAATAACATCAGGGTGGGCAGACACACAACCAACCATCCCGAGTATAAAATAACATCAGGGTGGGCAGACACACAACCAACCCAAGTATAAAATGACATCAGGGTGGGCAGATACACATCCAACCCGAGCGTAAAATAACATCAGTGTTGGCAGCTACACAACCAACCCGAGTGTAAAATATCATCAGGGTGGGCAGACACACAACCAACCCGAGTGTAAAATAACATCAGGGTGGGCAGACACACAACCAAACAACCCGAGTGTAAAATAACATCATGGTGGGCAGATACACAACCAAACTGAGTGTAAAATAACATCAGGGTGGGCAGATACACAACCAACCCGAGTGTAAAATAACATCAAGGTTGGCAGATACACAACAAACCCGAGTGTAAAATAACATCAGGGTGGGCAGATACAAAACCAACCAACCCGATAGTAAAATAACATCAGGGTGGGCAGATACACAACCAACCTGAGTGCAAAATAAAATCAGGGTGGGCAGATACAAAACCAACCCGAGTGTGAAATAACATCAGGGTGGGCAGACACAAAGCCAACCTGAGCGAGTGTAAAATAACATCAGGGTGGGCAGATACACAACCAACCTGAGCGAGTGTAAAATAACATCATGGTGGGCAGATACACAACCAACCTGAGCGAGTGTAAAATAACATCAGGGTGGGCAGACACACAACCATCCCGAGTGTAAAATAACATCAGGGTGGGCAGACACACAACCATCCCGAGTGTAAAATAACATCAGCGTGGGCAGATACACAACCATCCCGAGTGTAAAATAACATCAGGGTGGGCAGATACACAACCAACCCGAGTGTAAAGTAACATCAGGGTGGGCAGATACACAATCTACCCAAGTGTAAATTAACATCGGATTGGGCAGACACACAACCAACCCGAGCGAGTGTAAAATAACATCTGGGTGGGCAGACACAAAACCAAACCGAGTGTAAAATAACATCAGGGTGGGCAGATACAAAACCAACCCGAGTGTAAAATAACATCAGGGTGTGCAGACACACAACCAACCCGAGTTTAAAATAACATCAGAATGGGCAGATACACAACCAACCGCAGCGATTGTAAAATAACATCAGGGTGGGCAGATACACAACCAACCCGAGTGTAAAATAACATCAGGGTGGGCAGATACACAACCAACCTGAGAGTAAAATAACATCAGGTTGGGCAGATACACAACCACCAACCCGCGTGTAAAATAACATCATTGTGGGCAGATACACAACCAAACCGATTGTAAAATAACATCTGGGTGGGCAGATACACAACCAAACCGCGTGTAAAATAACATCAGGGTGGGCAGATACACAACCAAACCGCGTGTAAAATAACATCAGGGTGGGCAGATAAACAACAAACCCGAGAGTAAAATAACATCAGGGTGGGCAGATACAAAACCAACCAACCTGATAGTAAAATAACATCAGGGTGGGGAAATACACAACCAACCTGAGTGTAAAATAAAATCAGGGTGGGCAGATACAAAATCAACCCGAGTGTAAAATAACATCAGTGTGGGCATATAGACAACCAACCAGAGAGTAAAATAACATCAGGGTGGGCAGATACACAACCAACCCCAGCGATTGTTAAATAATATCAGGGTGGGCAGATACACAACCAACCCGAGTGTAAAATAACATCAGGGCAGGCAGATACACAACCAACCTGAGAGTAAAATAACATCAGGGTGGGCAGATACACAACCAACCAAACCGAGTGTAAAATAACATCATGGTGGGCAGATACACAACCAAACCGAGTGTAAAATAACATCAGGGTGGGCAGATACACAACCAACCCGAGTGTAAAATAACATCAGGGTGGGCAGATACACAACCAACCCGAGTGTAAAATAACATCTGGGTGGGCAGATACACAACAAACCCGAGTGTAAAATAACATCAGGGTGGGCAGATACACAACCAACCAACCCGAGTGTAAAATAATATCAGGGTGGGCAGACACACAACATCCCGAGTGTAAAATAACATCAGGTTGGGCAGACACACAACGAACCCGAGTGTAAAATAACATCAGGGTGGGCAGACACACAACCAACCTGAGCGAGTGTAAAATAACATCAGGGTGGGCAGATACACAAACAACCTGAGCGAGTGTAAAATAACATCAGGGTGGGCAGAAACACAACCATCCCGAGTGTCAAATAACATCAGGGTGGGCAGACACAAAACCATCCCGAGAGTAAAGTAACATCAGAGTGGGCAGGTACACAACCATCCCGAGTGTAAAATAACATCAGGGTGGGCAGATACACAACCAACCCGAGTGTAAAATAACATCAGGGTGGGCAGGTACACAACCAACCCGAGTGTAAAATAACATCAGGGTGGGCAGATACACAACCAACCCGAGCGAGTGTAATATAACATCAGGGTGGGCAGATACACAAACAATCCGAGTGTTAAATAACATCAGGGTGGGCAGACACACAACTAACCATCCCGAGTATAAAATAACATCAGGGTGGGCAGACACACAACCAACCCAAGTATAAAATGACATCAGGGTGGGCAGATACACATCCAACCCGAGCGTAAAATAACATCAGTGTTGGCAGCTACACAACCAACCCGAGTGTAAAATATCATCAGGGTGGGCAGACACACAACCAACCCGAGTGTAAAATAACATCAGGGTGGGCAGATACACAACCAACCCGAGTGTAAAATAACATCAGGGTGGGCAGATACACAACCAACCCGAGTGTAAAATAACATCAGGGTGGGCAGATACAAAACCAACCAACCCGATAATAAAATAACATCAGGGTGGGCAGATACACAACCAACCTGAGTGCAAAATAAAATCAGGGTGGGCAGATACAAAACCAACCCGAGTGTAAAATAACAACAGTGTGGGCAGATAGACAACCAACCAGAGAGTAAAATAACATCAGGGTGGGCAGATACACAACCAACCCGAGCGAGTGTAAAATAACATCAGGGTGGGCAGATAAACTACAACCCAGCGTGTAAAATAACATCAGGGTGGGCATACACACAACCAACCCGAGTGTAAAATAACATCAGGGTGGGCAGACACTCAAACAACCCGAGCGAGTGTAAAATAACATCAGGGTGGGCAGATACACAACCAACCCGAGCAAGTGTAAAATAACATCAGGCTGGTCAGTTACACACCCAACCCGAGTGTAATATAACATCAGCGTGGGCAGATACACAACCAACCTGATCGAGTTTTAAATAACATCAGTGTGGGCAGATACACGACCAATCCGTGCGAGTGTATAATAACATGAGGGTGGGCAGATACACAATCAAACCGAGTGTAAAATATCATCAGGGTGAGCAGATACACAACCAACCCGAGTGTAAAATAACATCAGGGTGTGCAGATACACAACCAACCCAAGTGTAAAATAACATCAGGGTGGGCAGAGACACAACCAACCCGAGTGTAAAATAACATCAGGGTGCGCAGATACACAACCAACCTGAGCGAGTGTAAAATAACATCAGGGTGGGCAGACACACAGCCAAACTGAGCGAGTGTAAAATAACATCAGGGTGGGCAGATACACAACCAACCTGAGCGAGTGTAAAATAACATCATGGTGGGCAGATACACAACCAACCTGAGCGAGTGTAAAATAACATCAGGGTGGGCAGACACACAACCATCCCGAGTGTAAAATAACATCAGGGTGGGCAGACACACAACCATCCCGAGTGTAAAATAACATCAGCGTGGGCAGATACACAACCATCCCGAGTGTAAAATAACATCAGGGTGGGCAGATATACAACCAACCCGAGTGTAAAGTAACATCAGGGTGGGCAGATACACAATCTACCCAAGTGTAAATTAACATCGGATTGGGCAGACACACAACCAACCCGAGCGAGTGTAAAATAACATCTGGGTGGGCAGACACAAAACCAAACCGAGTGTAAAATAACATCAGGGTGGGCAGATACAAAACCAACCCGAGTGTAAAATAACATCAGGGTGTGCAGACACACAACCAACCCGAGTTTAAAATAACATCAGAATGGGCAGATACACAACCAACCGCAGCGATTGTAAAATAACATCAGGGTGGGCAGATACACAACCAACCCGAGTGTAAAATAACATCAGGGTGGGCAGATACACAACCAACATGAGAGTAAAATAACATCAGGTTGGGCAGATACACAACCACCAACCCGCGTGTAAAATAACATCATGGTGGGCAGATACACAACCAAACCGAGTGTAAAATAACATCTGGGTGGGCAGATACACAACCAAACCGTGTGTAAAATAACATCAGGGTGGGCAGATACACAACCAAACCGCGTGTAAAATAACATCAGGGTGGGCAGATACACAACAAACCCGAGAGTAAAATAACATCAGGGTGGGCAGATACAAAACCAACCAACCCGATAGTAAAATAACATCAGGGTGGGGAAATACACAACCAACCTGAGTGTAAAATAAAATCAGGGTGGGCAGATACAAAATCAACCCGAGTGTAAAATAACATCAGTGTGGGCATATAGACAACCAACCAGAGAGTAAAATAACATCAGGGTGGGCAGATACACAACCAACCCCAGCGATTGTTAAATAATATCAGGGTGGGCAGATACACAACCAACCCGAGTGTAAAATAACATCAGGGCAGGCAGATACACAACCAACCTGAGAGTAAAATAACATCAGGGTGGGCAGATACACAACCAACCAAACCGAGTGTAAAATAACATCAGGGTGGGCAGACACACAGCCAAACTGAGCGAGTGTAAAATAACATCAGGGTGGGCAGATACACAACCAACCTGAGCGAGTGTAAAATAACATCATGGTGGGCAGATACACAACCAACCTGAGCGAGTGTAAAATAACATCAGGGTGGGCAGACACACAACCATCCCGAGTGTAAAATAACATCAGGGTGGGCAGACACACAACCATCCCGAGTGTAAAATAACATCAGCGTGGGCAGATACACAACCATCCCGAGTGTAAAATAACATCAGGGTGGGCAGATATACAACCAACCCGAGTGTAAAGTAACATCAGGGTGGGCAGATACACAATCTACCCAAGTGTAAATTAACATCGGATTGGGCAGACACACAACCAACCCGAGCGAGTGTAAAATAACATCTGGGTGGGCAGACACAAAACCAAACCGAGTGTAAAATAACATCAGGGTGGGCAGATACAAAACCAACCCGAGTGTAAAATAACATCAGGGTGTGCAGACACACAACCAACCCGAGTTTAAAATAACATCAGAATGGGCAGATACACAACCAACCGCAGCGATTGTAAAATAACATCAGGGTGGGCAGATACACAACCAACCCGAGTGTAAAATAACATCAGGGTGGGCAGATACACAACCAACATGAGAGTAAAATAACATCAGGTTGGGCAGATACACAACCACCAACCCGCGTGTAAAATAACATCATGGTGGGCAGATACACAACCAAACCGAGTGTAAAATAACATCTGGGTGGGCAGATACACAACCAAACCGTGTGTAAAATAACATCAGGGTGGGCAGATACACAACCAAACCGCGTGTAAAATAACATCAGGGTGGGCAGATACACAACAAACCCGAGAGTAAAATAACATCAGGGTGGGCAGATACAAAACCAACCAACCCGATAGTAAAATAACATCAGGGTGGGGAAATACACAACCAACCTGAGTGTAAAATAAAATCAGGGTGGGCAGATACAAAATCAACCC
The DNA here is from genome assembly GCA_026770705.1 of Isurus oxyrinchus. Lineage (NCBI taxonomy): Eukaryota > Metazoa > Chordata > Chondrichthyes > Lamniformes > Lamnidae > Isurus > Isurus oxyrinchus. The sequence continues at coordinate 117,494 of JANJGN010000289.1, read as the reverse complement.
GAGTGTAAAATAACATCAGTGTGGGCATATAGACAACCAACCAGAGAGTAAAATAACATCAGGGTGGGCAGATACACAACCAACCCCAGCGATTGTTAAATAATATCAGGGTGGGCAGATACACAACCAACCCGAGTGTAAAATAACATCAGGGCAGGCAGATACACAACCAACCTGAGAGTAAAATAACATCAGGGTGGGCAGATACACAACCAACCAAACCGAGTGTAAAATAACATCATGGTGGGCAGATACACAACCAAACCGAGTGTAAAATAACATCAGGGTGGGCAGATACACAACCAACCCGAGTGTAAAATAACATCAGGGTGGGCAGATACACAACCAACCCGAGTGTAAAATAACATCAGGGTGGGCAGATACACAACAAACCCGAGTGTAAAATAACATCAGGGTGGGCAGATACACAACCAACCAACCCGAGTGTAAAATAATATCAGGGTGGGCAGACACACAACATCCCGAGTGTAAAATAACATCAGGTTGGGCAGACACACAACGAACCCGAGTGTAAAATAACATCAGGGTGGGCAGACACACAACCAACCTGAGCGAGTGTAAAATAACATCAGGGTGGGCAGATACACAAACAACCTGAGCGAGTGTAAAATAACATCAGGGTGGGCAGAAACACAACCATCCCGAGTGTCAAATAACATCAGGGTGGGCAGACACAAAACCATCCCGAGAGTAAAGTAACATCAGAGTGGGCAGGTACACAACCATCCCGAGTGTAAAATAACATCAGGGTGGGCAGATACACAACCAACCCGAGTGTAAAATAACATCAGGGTGGGCAGGTACACAACCAACCCGAGTGTAAAATAACATCAGGGTGGGCAGATACACAACCAACCCGAGCGAGTGTAATATAACATCAGGGTGGGCAGATACACAAACAATCCGAGTGTTAAATAACATCAGGGTGGGCAGACACACAACCAACCATCCCGAGTATAAAATAACATCAGGGTGGGCAGACACACAACCAACCCAAGTATAAAATGACATCAGGGTGGGCAGATACACATCCAACCCGAGCGTAAAATAACATCAGTGTTGGCAGCTACACAACCAACCCGAGTGTAAAATATCATCAGGGTGGGCAGACACACAACCAACCCGAGTGTAAAATAACATCAGGGTGGGCAGATACACAACCAACCCGAGTGTAAAATAACATCAGGGTGGGCAGATACAAAACCAACCAACCCGATAATAAAATAACATCAGGGTGGGCAGATACACAACCAACCTGAGTGCAAAATAAAATCAGGGTGGGCAGATACAAAACCAACCCGAGTGTAAAATAACAACAGTGTGGGCAGATAGACAACCAACCAGAGAGTAAAATAACATCAGGGTGGGCAGATACACAACCAACCCGAGCGAGTGTAAAATAACATCAGGGTGGGCAGATAAACTACAACCCAGCGTGTAAAATAACATCAGGGTGGGCATACACACAACCAACCCGAGTGTAAAATAACATCAGGGTGGGCAGACACTCAAACAACCCGAGCGAGTGTAAAATAACATCAGGGTGGGCAGATACACAACCAACCCGAGCAAGTGTAAAATAACATCAGGCTGGTCAGTTACACACCCAACCCGAGTGTAATATAACATCAGCGTGGGCAGATACACAACCAACCTGATCGAGTTTTAAATAACATCAGTGTGGGCAGATACACGACCAATCCGTGCGAGTGTATAATAACATGAGGGTGGGCAGATACACAATCAAACCGAGTGTAAAATATCATCAGGGTGAGCAGATACACAACCAACCCGAGTGTAAAATAACATCAGGGTGTGCAGATACACAACCAACCCAAGTGTAAAATAACATCAGGGTGGGCAGAGACACAACCAACCCGAGTGTAAAATAACATCAGGGTGCGCAGATACACAACCAACCTGAGCGAGTGTAAAATAACATCAGGGTGGGCAGACACACAGCCAAACTGAGCGAGTGTGAAATAACATCAGGGTGGGCAGATACACAACCAACCTGAGCGAGTGTAAAATAACATCATGGTGGGCAGATACACAACCAACCTGAGCGAGTGTAAAATAACATCAGGGTGGGCAGACACACAACCATCCCGAGTGTAAAATAACATCAGGGTGGGCAGACACACAACCATCCCGAGTGTAAAATAACATCAGCGTGGGCAGATACACAACCATCCCGAGTGTAAAATAACATCAGGGTGGGCAGATACACAACCAACCCGAGTGTAAAGTAACATCAGGGTGGGCAGATACACAATCTACCCAAGTGTAAATTAACATCGGATTGGGCAGACACACAACCAACCCGAGCGAGTGTAAACTAACATCTGGGTGGGCAGACACAAAACCAAATGAGTGTAAAATAACATCAGGGTGGGCAGATACAAAACCAACCCGAGTGTAAAATAACATCAGGGTGGGCAGACACACAACCAACCCGAGTTTAAAATAACATCAGAATGGGCAGATACACAACCAACCGCAGCGATTGAAAAATAACATCAGGGTGGGCAGATACACAACCAACCCGAGTGTAAAATAACATCAGGGTGGGCAGATACACAACCAACCTGAGAGTAAAATAACATCAGGTTGGGCAGATACATAACCAACCAACCCGCATGTAAAATAACATCATGGTGGGCAGATACACAACCAAACCGAGTGTAAAATAACATCTGGGTGGGCAGATACACAACCAAACCGCGTGTAAAATAACATCAGGGTGGGCAGATACACAACCAAACCGCGTGTAAAATAACATCAGGGTGGGCAGATACACAACAAACCCGAGAGTAAAATAACATCAGGGTGGGCAGATACAAAACCAACCAACCCGATAGTAAAATAACATCAGGGTGGGCAGATACACAACCAACCTGAGTGTAAAATAAAATCAGGGTGGGCAGATACAAAACCAACCCGAGTGTAAAATAACATCAGTGTGGGCATATAGACAACCAACCAGAGAGTAAAATAACATCAGGGTGGGCAGATACACAACCAACCCCAGCGATTGTTAAATAACATCAGGGTGGGCAGATACACAACCAACCCGAGTGTAAAATAACATCAGGGCGGGCAGATACACAACCAACCAGAGAGTAAAATAACATCAGGGTGGGCAGATACACAACCAACCAAACCGAGTGTAAAATAACATCATGGTGGGCAGATACACAACCAACCCGAGTGTAAAATAACATCAGGGTGGGCAGATACACAACCAACCCGAGTGTAAAATAACATCAGGGTGGGCAGATACACAACAAACCCGAGTGTAAAATAACATCAGGGTGGGCAGATACACAACCAACCAACCCGAGTGTAAAATAATATCAGGGTGGGCAGACACACAACATCCCGAGTGTAAAATAACATCAGGCTGGGCAGACACACAACGAACACGAGGGTAAAATAACATCAGGGTGGGCAGACACACAACCATCCCGAGTGTAAAATAACATCAGCGTGGGCAGATACACAACCATCCCGAGTGTAAAATAACATCAGGGTGGGCAGATACACAACCAACCCGAGTGTAAAGTAACATCAGGGTGGGCAGATACACAATCTACCCAAGTGTAAATTAACATCGGATTGGGCAGACACACAACCAACCTGAGCGAGTGTAAAATAACATCTGGGTGGGCAGACACAAAACCAAATGAGTGTAAAATAACAACAGTGTGGGCAGATAGACAACCAACCAGAGAGTAAAATAACATCAGGGTGGGCAGATACACAACCAACCCGAGCGAGTGTAAAATAACATCAGGGTGGGCAGATAAACTACAACCCAGCGTGTAAAATAACATCAGGGTGGGCATACACACAACCAACCCGAGTGTAAAATAACATCAGGGTGGGCAGACACTCAAACAACCCGAGCGAGTGTAAAATAACATCAGGGTGGGCAGATACACAACCAACCCGAGCAAGTGTAAAATAACATCAGGCTGGTCAGTTACACACCCAACCCGAGTGTAATATAACATCAGCGTGGGCAGATACACAACCAACCTGATCGAGTTTTAAATAACATCAGTGTGGGCAGATACACGACCAATCCGTGCGAGAGTATAATAACATGAGGGTGGGCAGATACACAATCAAACCGAGTGTAAAATATCATCAGGGTGAGCAGATACACAACCAACCCGAGTGTAAAATAACATCAGGGTGGGCAGATACACAACCAACCCGAGTGTAAAATAACATCAGGGTGGGCAGATACACAACAAACCCGAGTGTAAAATAACATCAGGGTGGGCAGATACACAACCAACCAACCCGAGTGTAAAATAATATCAGGGTGGGCAGACACACAACATCCCGAGTGTAAAATAACATCAGGCTGGGCAGACACACAATGAACACGAGGGTAAAATAACATCAGGGTGGGCAGACACACAACCATCCCGAGTGTAAAATAACATCAGCGTGGGCAGATACACAACCATCCCGAGTGTAAAATAACATCAGGGTGGGCAGATACACAACCAACCCGAGTGTAAAGTAACATCAGGGTGGGCAGATACACAATCTACCCAAGTTTAAATTAACATCGGATTGGGCAGACACACAACCAACCCGAGCGAGTGTAAAATAACATCTGGGTGGGCAGACACAAAACCAAATGAGTGTAAAATAACAACAGTGTGGGCAGATAGACAACCAACCAGAGAGTAAAATAACATCAGGGTGGGCAGATACACAACCAACCCGAGCGAGTGTAAAATAACATCAGGGTGGGCAGATAAACTACAACCCAGCGTGTAAAATAACATCAGGGTGGGCATACACACAACCAACCCGAGTGTAAAATAACATCAGGGTGGGCAGACACTCAAACAACCCGAGCGAGTGTAAAATAACATCAGGGTGGGCAGATACACAACCAACCCGAGCAAGTGTAAAATAACATCAGGCTGGTCAGTTACACACCCAACCCGAGTGTAATATAACATCAGCGTGGGCAGATACACAACCAACCTGATCGAGTTTTAAATAACATCAGTGTGGGCAGATACACGACCAATCCGTGCGAGTGTATAATAACATGAGGGTGGGCAGATACACAATCAAACCGAGTGTAAAATATCATCAGCGTGAGCAGATACACAACCAACCCGAGTGTAAAATAACATCAGGGTGTGCAGATACACAACCAACCCAAGTGTAAAATAACATCAGGGTGGGCAGAGACACAACCAACCCGAGTGTAAAATAACATCAGGGTGCGCAGATACACAACCAACCTGAGCGAGTGTAAAATAACATCAGGGTGGGCAGACACACAGCCAAACTGAGCGAGTGTAAAATAACATCAGGGTGGGCAGATACACAACCAACCTGAGCGAGTGTAAAATAACATCATGGTGGGCAGATACACAACCAACCTGAGCGAGTGTAAAATAACATCAGGGTGGGCAGACACACAACCATCCCGAGTGTAAAATAACATCAGGGTGGGCAGACACACAACCATCCCGAGTGTAAAATAACATCAGCGTGGGCAGATACACAACCATCCCGAGTGTAAAATAACATCAGGGTGGGCAGATACACAACCAACCCGAGTGTAAAGTAACATCAGGGTGGGCAGATACACAATCTACCCAAGTGTAAATTAACATCGGATTGGGCAGACACACAACCAACCCGAGCGAGTGTAAAATAACATCTGGGTGGGCAGACACAAAACCAAATGAGTGTAAAATAACATCAGGGTGGGCAGATACAAAACCAACCCGAGTGTAAAATAACATCAGGGTGGGCAGACACACAACCAACCCGAGTTTAAAATAACATCAGAATGGGCAGATACACAACCAACCGCAGCGATTGAAAAATAACATCAGGGTGGGCAGATACACAACCAACCCGAGTGTAAAATAACATCAGGGTGGGCAGATACACAACCAACCTGAGAGTAAAATAACATCAGGTTGGGCAGATACACAACCAACCAACCCGCATGTAAAATAACATCATGGTGGGCAGATACACAACCAAACCGAGTGTAAAATAACATCTGGGTGGGCAGATACACAACCAAACCGCGTGTAAAATAACATCAGGGTGGGCAGATACACAACCAAACCGCGTGTAAAATAACATCAGGGTGGGCAGATACACAACAAACCCGAGAGTAAAATAACATCAGGGTGGGCAGATACAAAACCAACCAACCCGATAGTAAAATAACATCAGGGTGGGCAGATACACAACCAACCTGAGTGTAAAATAAAATCAGGGTGGGCAGATACAAAACCAACCCGAGTGTAAAATAACATCAGTGTGGGCATATAGACAACCAACCAGAGAGTAAAATAACATCAGGGTGGGCAGATACACAACCAACCCCAGCGATTGTTAAATAACATCAGGGTGGGGAGATACACAACCAACCCGAGTGTAAAATAACATCAGGGCGGGCAGATACACAACCAACCAGAGAGTAAAATAACATCAGGGTGGGCAGATACACAACCAACCAAACCGAGTGTAAAATAACATCATGGTGGGCAGATACACAACCAACCCGAGTGTAAAATAACATCAGGGTGGGCAGATACACAACCAACCCGAGTGTAAAATAACATCAGGGTGGGCAGATACACAACAAACCCGAGTGTAAAATAACATCAGGGTGGGCAGATACACAACCAACCAACCCGAGTGTAAAATAATATCAGGGTGGGCAGACACACAACATCCCGAGTGTAAAATAACATCAGGCTGGGCAGACACACAACGAACACGAGGGTAAAATAACATCAGGGTGGGCAGTCACACAACCAACCTGAGCGAGTGTAAAATAACATCAGGGTGGGCAGATACACAAACAACCTGAGCGAGTGTAAAATAACATCAGGGTGGGCAGAAACACAACCATCCCGAGTGTCAAATAACATCTAGGTGGGCAGACACAAAACAATCCCGAGAGTAAAGTAACATCAGAGTGGGCAGATACACAACCATCCCGAGTGTAAAATAACATCAGGGTGGGCAGATACACAACCAACCCGAGTGTAAAATAACATCAGGTGGGCAGGTACACAACCAACCCGAGTGTAAAATAACATCAGGGTGGGCAGATACACAACCAAACCGAGCGAGTGTAATATAACATCAGGGTGGGCAGATACACAAACAATCCGAGTGTTAAATAACATCAGGGTGGGCAGACACACAACCAACCATCCCGAGTATAAAATAACATCAGGGTGGGCAGACACACAACCAACCCAAGTATAAAATGACATCAGGGTGGGCAGATACACATCCAACCCGAGCGTAAAATAACATCAGGGTGGGCAGCTACACAACCAACCCGAGTGTAAAATAACATCAGGGTGGGCAGATACACAACCAACCCGAGTGTAAAATAACATCAGGGTGGGCAGATACACAACCAACCCGAGTGTAAAATAACATCAGGCTGGGCAGATACAAAACCAACTAACCCGATAATAAAATAACATCAGGGTGGGCAGATACACAACCAACCTGAGTGCAAAATAAAATCAGGGTGGGCAGATACAAAACCAACCCGAGTGTAAAATAACATCAGTGTGGGCAGATAGACAACCAACCAGAGAGTAAAATAACATCAGGGTGGGCAGATACACAACCAACCCGAGCGAGTGTAAAATAACATCAGGGTGGGCAGATAAACTACAACCCAGCGTGTAAAATAACATCAGGGTGGGCATACACACAACCAACCCGAGTGTAAAATAACATCAGGGTGGGCAGACACTCAAACAACCCGAGCGAGTGTAAAATAACATCAGGGTGGGCAGATACACAACCAACCCGAGCGAGTGTAAAATAACATCAGGCTGGGCAGTTACACACCCAACCCGAGTGTAATATAACATCAGCGTGGGCAGATACACAACCAACCTGATCGAGTTTTAAATAACATCAGTGTGGGCAGATACACGACCAATCCGTGCGAGTGTATAATAACATGAGGGTGGGCAGATACACAATCAACCCGAGTGTAAAATAACATCAGGGTGAGCAGATACACAACCATCCTGAGCGTAAAATAACATCAGGGAGGGCAGAGAGACACCCAACCCTAGCAAGTGTAAAATAACATCTGTGTGGCCAGATACACAACCAACCTGAGCGAGTCTAAAATAACATCTGGGTGGGCAGATACACAACCAACCCAAGCGAGTGTATAATAACATGAGGGTGGGCTGATACACCATCAACCTGAGTGTAGAATAACATCAGGGAGGGCAGATACACAACCATCCTGTGTGTAAAATAACATCAGTGTGGGCAGATACGCAACCAACCCGAGCGAGTGTATAATAACATCAGGGTGGGCAGACACACAAACAACCTGAGTGTAAAGTAAAATCATGGTGGGCAGACACACAACCAACCCGAGTGTAAAATAACATCAGGGTGGGCAGATACACAACCAACAAACCAGAGTGTAAAATAACATCAGCGTGGGAAGATACACAACCAACCTGTGCGAGTGAAAAATAATATCAGGGTGGGCAGATAAAGTGCCACCCGCTGAGTAAAATAACATCAGGGGGGCAGATACACAACGAATCTGAGTGTAAAATAACATCAGGGTGGGCAGATACACAACAAACCCGAGTGTAAAATAACATCAGGGTGGGTGGATACACAACCAACCCGAGTGTAAAATAACATCAGGGTGGGCAGATACACAACCAACCCGAGTGTAAAATAACATCAGGGTGGGCAGATACACAACCAACAAACCAGAGTGGAAAATAATATCAGGGTGGGCAGGTACACAACCAACCCGAGCGAGAGTAAAATAACATCAGGGTCGGCAAATAACTACAACCCGGTGTGTAAAATAACATCAGGGTGGGCAGATATACAACCAACCCGAGTGGAAAATAACATCAGGGTGGGCAGATACACAACCAACCCGAGCGAGTGTAAAATAACACCAGGATGGGCAGACACACAATCAACCCAAGTGTAAAATAACTTCAGGATGGGCAAATACACAACCATCCCAAGTGTAAAATAACATCAGTGTGGGCAGATACTCAACCAACCCGAGTGAGTGTAAAATAACATCAGGGTGGGAAGATACACAACCATCCAAACCGAGTGTAAAATAATATAATGGGTGGGCAGAGACACAACCAACCTGAGCGTACAATAAAATCAGGGTGGGCAGACACACAACCCGAGTGTAAAATAACATCAGAGTGGGCAGTTACACATCCAAACCGAGAGTAATATAACATCAGGGTGGGCAGACACTCAACCAACCCGAGTGTAAAATAACATCAGGGTGGGCAGATACACAACCAAAATGAGTGTAAAATAACATCAGGGTGGGCAGATACACAACCATCCCGAGTGTAAATTAACACCAGGGTGGGCAGATACACAACCAACCCGAGTGTAAAATAGCATCAGGGTGTGCAGATACACAACCAGCAAAACAGAGTGTAAAATAACATCAGCGCGGGAAGATACACAACCAACCCGAGCGAGTGAAAAATAATATCAGGGTGGGCAGAGAAACTACCACCCGGCGAGTAAAATAACATCAGGGTGGGCAGACACACAACCAACCCGAGAGTAAAATAACATCTGGGTGGGCAGATAAACAACCAACCCGAGTGTAAAATAACATCAGGGTGGGCAGATACACAACCATCCCAAGTGTAAAATAACATCTGGGTGGGCAGACACACAACCAACTCGAGAGTAAAATAACATCAGGGTGGGCAGACACACAACCAACCCGAGTGTAAACTAACATCAGTGTGGGCAGACACTCAAACAACACGAGCGAGTGGAAAATAACATCAGGGTGGGCAGATACACAACCAACCCGAGCGAGTGTAAAATAATATCAGGGTGGGCAGATACACACCCAACCCGAGTGTAATATAACATCAGTGTGGGCAGATACACAACCAACCTGAGCGGGTGTTAATTAACATCAGTGTGGGCAGATACACAACCAATCCGTGTGAGTGTATAATAACATCAGGGTGGGCTGATACACAATCAACCCGAGTGTAAAATAACACCCGGGTGGGCAGATACACAACCATCCTGAGTGTAAAATAACATCAGGGTGGGCAGATATACACCCAACCCTAGCGAGTGTAAAATAACATCAGGGTGGGCAGATACACAACCAACCTGAGCGAGTCTAAAATAACATCAGGGTGGGCAGATACACAACCAACCCGAGCGAGTGCAATAATAACATGAGGGTGGGCTCATACACCATCAACCCGAGTGTAAAATAACATCAGGGAGGGCAAGAACACAACCATACTGAGTGTAAAATAACATCAGGGTGGGCAGATACGCAACCAATACGAGTGAGTGTATAATAACATCAGGGTGGGCAGACACACAAACAACCCGAGTGTAAAGTAAAATCATGGTGGGCAGACACACAACCAACCCGAGTGTAAAATAACATCAGGCTGGGAAGATACACAACCAACCCGAGCGAGTGTATAATAACATCAGGGTGGGCAGACACACAACGAAAATGAGTATAAAATAACATCAGGGTTGGCAGACACACAACCAACCTGAGCGAGTGTAAAATAACATCAGGGTGGGCAGACACACAGCTAACCTGAGCGAGTGTAAAATAACATCAGGGTGGGCAGATACACAACCAACCTGAGTGAGTGTAAAATAACATCAGGGTTGGCAGATACACAACCAACCTGAGCGAGTGTAAAATAACATCAGGGTGGGCAGACACACAACCATGCCGAGTGTAAAATAACATCAGGGTGGGCAGACACACAACCATCCCGAGTGTAAAATAACATCAGGGTGGGCAGATACACAACCATCCCGAGTGTAAAATAACATCAGGGTGGGCAGATACACAACCAACCCGAGTGTAAAGTAACATCAGGGTGGGCAGATACACAATCTACCCAAGTGTAAATTAACATCGGATTGGGCAGACACACAACCAACCCGAGCGAGTGTAAAATAACATCTGGGTGGGCAGACACAAAACCAAACCGAGTGTAAAATAACATCAGGGTGGGCAAATACAAAACCAACCCGAGTGTAAAATAACATCAGGGTGGGCAGACACACAACCAACCCGAGTATAAAATAACATCAGAATGGGCAGATACACAACCAACCCCAGCGATTGTAAAATAACATCAGGGTGGGCAGATACACAACCAACCCGAATGTAAAATAACATCAGGGTGGGCAGATGCACAACCAACCTGAGAGTAAAATAACATCAGGGTGGGCAGATACACAACCAACCAACCCGCGTGTAAAATAACATCATGGTGGGCAGATACACAACCAAACCGAGTGTAAAATAACATCTGGGTGGCCAGATACACAACCAAACCGCGTGTAAAATAACATCTGGGTGGGCAGACACAAAACCAAACCGAGTGTAAAATAACATCAGGGTGGGCAGATAGAAAACCAACCCGAGTGTAAAATAACATCAGGGTGGGCAGACACACAACCAACCCGAGTTTAAAATAACATCAGAATGGGCAGATACACAACCAACCCCAGCGATTGTAAAATAACATCAGGGTGGGCAGATACACAACCAACCCGAGTGTAAAATAACATCAGGGTGGGCAGATACACAACGAACCTGAGAGTAAAATAACATCAGGGTGGGCAGATACACAACCAAACCGAGTGTAAAATAACATCTGGGTGGGCAGATACACAACCAAACCGAGTGTAAAATAACATCAGGGTGGGCAGATACAAAACCAACCCGAGTGTAAAATAACTTCAGGGTGGGCAGACACACAACCAACCCGAGTTTAAAATAACATCAGAATGGGCAGATACAAAACCAACCAACCCGATAGTAAAATAACATCAGGGTGGGCAGATACACAACCAACCTGAGTGTAAAATAAAATCAGGGTGGGCAGATACAAAACCAACCCGAGTGTAAAATAACATCAGTGTGGGCATATAGACAACCAACCAGAGAGTAAAATAACATCAGGGTGGGCAGATACACAACCAACCCCAGCGATTGTTAAATAACATCAGGGTGGGCAGATACACAACCAACCCGAGTGTAAAATAACATCAGGGCGGGCAGATACACAACCAACCTGAGAGTAAAATAACATCAGGGTGGGCAGATACATAACCAACCAAACCGAGTGTAAAATAACATCATGGTGGGCAGATACACAACCAAACCGAGTGTAAAATAACATCAGGGTGGGCAGATACACAACCAACCCGAGTGTAAAATAACATCAGGGTGGGTAGATACACAACCAGCCCGAGTTTAAAATAACATCAGGGTGGGCAGATACACAACAAACCCGAGTGTAAAATAACATCAGGGTGGGCAGATACACAACCAACCAACCCGAGTGTAAAATAATATCAGGGTGGGCAGACACACAACATCCTGAGTGTAAAATAACATCAGGTTGGGCAGACAAACAACGAACCCGAGTGTAAAATAACATCAGGGTGGGCAGACACACAACCAACCTGAGCGAGTGTAAAATAACATCAGGGTGGGCAGATACACAAACAACCTGAGCGAGTGTAAAATAACATCAGGGTGGGCAGAAACACAACCATCCCGAGTGTCAAATAACATCAGGGTGGGCAGACACACAACCATCCCGAGAGTAAAGTAACATCAGAGTGGGCAGATACACAACCATCCCGAGTGTAAAATAACATCAGGGTGGGCAGATACACAACCAACCCGAGCGTAAATTAACATCAGGGTGGGCAGGTACAGAACCAACCCGAATGTAAAATAACATCAGGGTGGGCAGATACACAACCAACCCGAGCGAGTGTAATATAACATCAGGGTGGGCAGATACACAAACAATCCGAGTGTTAAATAACATCAGGGTGGGCAGACACACAACCAACCATCCCGAGTATAAAATAACATCAGGGTGGGCAGACACACAACCAACCAACCCGAGCGTAAAATAACATCAGGGTGGGCAGCTACACAACCAACCCGAGTGTAAAATATCATCAGGGTGGGCAGACACACAACCAACCCGAGGTTAAAATAACATCAGGGTGGGCAGATACACAACCAACCCGAGTGTAAAATAACATCTGGGTGGGCAGATACACAACCAAAACGAGTGTAAACTAACATCAGGGTGGGAAGATACACAACCAACCCGAGGTTAAAATAACATCAGGGTGGGCAGATACACAACCAACCCGAGCGAGTGTAAAATAACATCAGGGTGGGCAGATACACAACCAAACCGAGTGTAAAATAACATCAGGGTGGGCAGATACACAATCACCCCGAGTGTAAAATGACATCAGGGTGGGCAGACACACAACCAAGGCTCTTTTAAAATAACATCAGGGTGGGCAGATACACAACCAACCCGAGTTTAAAATAACATCAGTGTGGGCAGATACACAACCAACCTGAGAGTAAAATAACATCAGGGAGGGCAGATACACAACCAACCCGAGTGTAAAATAAGATCAGGGAGGGAAGATACACACCCAACCCGAGTGTAAAATCACATCAGTGTGCGCAGGTTCACAACCAAACTGAGTGTAAAATAACATCAGGGTGGGCAGATACACAACCATCCCAAGGGTAAAATAACATCAGGGTGGGCAGATACGCAACCAACCCGAGCGAGTGTAAAATAACATCAGGGTGGGCAGATACACAACCAAACCGAGTGTAAAATAACATCAGGGTGGGCAGATACACAATCACCCCGAGTGTAAAATGACATCAGGGTGGGCAGACACACAACCAAGGCTCTTTTAAAATAACATCAGGGAGGGCAGATACACAACCAACCCGAGTGTAAAATAAGATCAGGGAGGGCATATACACACCCAACCCGAGTGTAAAATCACATCAGTGTGCGCAGGTTCACAACCAAAACGAGTGTAAAATAACATCAGGGTGGGCAGATACACAACCATCCCAAGGGTAAAATAACATCAGGGGGGGCAGATACACAACCAACCCAAGTGAGTGTAAAATAACACCAGGGTAGGCAGATACAAAACCATCCCGAGCGATTGTAAAATAACATCAGGGTGTGCAGATAAACAACAAACCCGAGTGTAAAATAACATCAGGGTGGGCAGATACACAACCAGCCCAAGTGTAAAATAACATCAGGGTGGACAGATACACAACGAACTCCAGTGTAAAATAACATCAGGGTGGGCAGACACACAACCAACCCAAGTGTAAAATAACATCAGGGTGGGCAGATACACAACCAACTAACCCGAGTGCAAAATAACATCAGGGTGGGCAGACACTCAACCAAACCGAGCGAGTGTAAAATAATATCGGGGTGGGCAGATACAAAAACAACCCGATTGTAAAATTACATCTGGGTGGGCAGACACACAACCAACCCGAGCGAGTGTATAATATCATCAGGGTGGGCAGACACACAACCAATCCGAGGTAAAAATAACATCAGGGTGGGCAGATACACAACCAACCCGAGTGTAAAATAACATCAGGGTGGGCAGAAACACAACCAACCCGAGTGTAAAATAACATCAGAGTGGGCAGACACACAACCAACCCGAGGTTAAAATAACAACAGGGTGGGCAGATACACAACCAACCCGAGTGTAAAATAACATCTGGGTGGGCAGATACACAACCAAAACGAGTGTAAACTAACATCAGGGTGGGCAGATACACAACCAATCAGAGTGTAAAATAACATCAGCGTGGGAAGATACACAACCAACCCGACGTTAAAATAACATCAGGGTGGGCAGATACACAACCAACCCGAGCGAGTGTAAAATAACATCAGGGTGGGCAGATACACAACCAAACCGAGTGTAAAATAACATCAGGGTGGGCAGATACACAATCACCCCGAGTGTAAAATGACATCAGGGTGGGCAGACACACAACCAAGGCTCTTTTAAAATAACATCAGGGTGGGCAGATACACAACCAACCTGAGAGTAAAATAACATCAGGGTGGGCAGATACACAACCAACCCGAGTGTAAAATAAGATCAGGGAGGGCAGATACACAACCAACCCAAGTGAGTGTAAAATAACACCAGGGTGGGCAGATACAAAACCATCCCGAGCGAGTGTAAAATAACATCAGGGTGTGCAGATAAACAACAAACCCGAGTGTAAAATAACATCAGGGTGGGCAGATACACAACCAGCCCAAGTGTAAAATAACATCAGGGTGGACAGATACACAACGAACTCCAGTGTAAAATAACATCAGGGTGGGCAGACACACAACCAACCCAAGTGTAAAATAACATCAGGGTGGGCAGTTACACAACCAACCCGAGTGTAAAATAACATCAGGGTGGGCAGGTACACAACCAACCCAAGTGTAAAATAACATCAGGGTGGGCAGATACACAACCAACCCGAGCGAGTGTAATATAACATCAGGGTGGGCAGATACACAAACAATCCGAGTGTTAAATAACATCAGGGTGGGCAGACACACAACCAACCATCCCGAGTATAAAATAACATCAGGGTGGGCAGACACACAACCAACCCAAGTATAAAATGACATCAGGGTGGGCAGATACACATGCAACCCGAGCGTAAAATAACATCAGGGTGGGCAGCTACACAACCAACCTGAGTGTAAAATATCATCAGGGTGGGCAGACACACAAGCAACCCGAGGTAAAAATAACATCAGGGTGGGCAGATACACAACCAACCCCAGTGTAAAATAACATCAGGGTGGGCAGAAACACAACCAACCCGAGTGTAAAATAACATCAGGGTGGGCAGACACACAACCAACCCGAGGTTAAAATAACATCAGGGTGGGCAGATACACAACCAACCCGAGTGTAAAATAACATCTGGGTCAGCAGATACACAACCAAAACGAGTGTAAACTAACATCAGGGTGGGCCGATACACAACCAACCCGAGTGTAAAATAACATCAGCGTGGGAAGATAGACAACCAACCTGAGGTTAAAATAACATCAGGGTGGACAGATACACAACCAACCCGAGCGAGTGTAAAATAACATCAGTGTGGGCAGGTACACAACCAAACCGAGTGTAAAATAACATCAGGGTGGGCAGATACACAATCACCCCGAGTGTAAAATGACATCAGGGTGGGCAGACACACAACCAAGGCTCTTTTAAAATAACATCAGGGTGGGCAGATACACAACCAACCCGAGTTTAAAATAACATCAGTTTGGCAGATACACCACCAACCTGAGAGTAAAATAACATCAGGGAGGGCAGATACACAACCAACCCGAGTGTAAAATTAGATCAGGGAGGGCAGATACACACCCAACCCGAGTGTAAAATCACATCAGTGTGCACAGGTTCACAACCAAACCGAGTGTAAAATAACATCAGGGTGGGCAATACACAACCATCCCAAGGGTAAAATAACATCAGGGGGGGCAGATACACAACCATCCCAAGTGTAAAATAACATCAGTGTGGGCAGATACTCAACCAACCCGAGTGAGTGTAAAATAACATCAGGGTGGGAAGATACACAACCAACCAAACCGAGTGTAAAATAATATAATGGGTGGGCAGAGACACAACCAACCTGAGCGTACAATAAAATCAGGGTGGGCAGACACACAACCCGAGTGTAAAATAACATCAGAGTGGGCAGTTACACAACCAAACCGAGTGTAAAATAACATCAGGGTGGGCAGATACACAACCATCCCGAGTGTAAAATAACATCAGCGTGGGCAGATACACAACCAACCCGAGTGTAAAGTAACATCAGGGTGGGCAGATACACAATCTACCCAAGTGTAAATTAACATCGGATTGGGCAGACACACAACCAACCCGAGCGAGTGTAAAATAACATCTGGGTGGGCAGACACAAAACCAAACCGAGTGTAAAATAACATCAGGGTGGGCAAATACAAAACCAACCCGAGTGTAAAATAACATCAGGGTGGGCAGACACACAACCAACCCGAGTATAAAATAACATCAGAATGGGCAGATACACAACCAACCCCAGCGATTGTAAAATAACATCAGGGTGGGCAGATACACAACCAACCCGAGTGTAAAATAACATCAGGGTGGGCAGATACACAACCAACCTGAGAGTATAATAACATCAGGGTGGGCAGATACACAACCAACCAACCCGCGTGTAAAATAACATGATGGTGGGCAGATACACAACCAAACCGAGTGTAAAATAACATCTGGGTGGCCAGATACACAACCAAACCGCGTGTAAAATAACATCTGGGTGGGCAGACACAAAACCAAACTGAGTGTAAAATAACATCAGGGTGGGCAGATACAAAACCAACCCGAGTGTAAAATAACATCAGGGTGGGCAGACACACAACCAACCCGAGTTTAAAATAACATCAGAATGGGCAGATACACAACCAACCCCAGCGATTGTAAAATAACATCAGGGTGGGCAGATACACAACCAACCCGAGTGTAAAATAACATCAGGGTGGGCAGATACACAACCAACCTGAGAGTAAAATAACATCAGGGTGGGCAGATACACAACCAACCAACCCGCGTGTAAAATAACATCATGGTGGGCAGATACACAACCAAACCGAGTGTAAAATAACATCTGGGTGGGCAGATACACAACCAAACCGAGTGTAAAATAACATCAGGGTGGGCAGATACAAAACCAACCCGAGTGTAAAATAACATCAGGGTGGGCAGACACACAACCAACCCGAGTTTAAAATAACATCAGAATGGGCAGATACAAAACCAACCAACCCGATAGTAAAATAACATCAGGGTGGGCAGATACACAACCAACCTGAGTGTAAAATAAAATCAGGGTGGGCAGATACAAAACCAACCCGAGTGTAAAATAACATCAGTGTGGGCATATAGACAACCAACCAGAGAGTAAAATAACATCAGGGTGGGCAGATACACAACCAACCCCAGCGATTGTTAAATAACATCAGGGTGGGCAGATACACAACCAACCCGAGTGTAAAATAACATCAGGGTGGGCAGGTACACAACCAACCCGAGTGTAAAATAACATCAGGGTGGGCAGATACACAACCAACCCGAGCGAGTGTAATATAACATCAGGGTGGGCAGATACACAAACAATCCGAGTGTTAAATAACATCAGGGTGGGCAGACACACAACCAACCATCCCGAGTATAAAATAACATCAGGGTGGGCAGACACACAACCAACCCAAGTATAAAATGACATCAGGGTGGGCAGATACACATCCAACCCGAGCGTAAAATAACATCAGGGTGGGCAGCTACACAACCAACCTGAGTGTAAAATATCATCAGGGTGGGCAGACACACAAGCAACCCGAGGTAAAAATAACATCAGGGTGGGCAGATACACAACCAACCCCAGTGTAAAATAACATCAGGGTGGGCAGAAACACAACCAACCCGAGTGTAAAATAACATCAGGGTGGGCAGACACACAACCAACCCGAGGTTAAAATAACATCAGGGTGGGCAGATACACAACCAACCCGAGTGTAAAATAACATCTGGGTCAGCAGATACACAACCAAAACGAGTGTAAACTAACATCAGGGTGGGCCGATACACAACCAACCCGAGTGTAAAATAACATCAGCGTGGGAAGATAGACAACCAACCTGAGGTTAAAATAACATCAGGGTGGACAGATACACAACCAACCCGAGCGAGTGTAAAATAACATCAGTGTGGGCAGGTACACAACCAAACCGAGTGTAAAATAACATCAGGGTGGGCAGATACACAAT
Organism: Isurus oxyrinchus; assembly: GCA_026770705.1. Classification (NCBI taxonomy): domain Eukaryota; kingdom Metazoa; phylum Chordata; class Chondrichthyes; order Lamniformes; family Lamnidae; genus Isurus; species Isurus oxyrinchus. Next base: position 98,670 of record JANJGN010000289.1, on the reverse strand, counting down.
CACCCCGAGTGTAAAATGACATCAGGGTGGGCAGACACACAACCAAGGCTCTTTTAAAATAACATCAGGGTGGGCAGATACACAACCAACCCGAGTTTAAAATAACATCAGTTTGGCAGATACACCACCAACCTGAGAGTAAAATAACATCAGGGAGGGCAGATACACAACCAACCCGAGTGTAAAATTAGATCAGGGAGGGCAGATACACACCCAACCCGAGTGTAAAATCACATCAGTGTGCACAGGTTCACAACCAAACCGAGTGTAAAATAACATCAGGGTGGGCAATACACAACCATCCCAAGGGTAAAATAACATCAGGGGGGGCAGATACACAACCATCCCAAGTGTAAAATAACATCAGTGTGGGCAGATACTCAACCAACCCGAGTGAGAGTAAAATAACATCAGGGTGGGAAGATACACAACCAACCAAACCGAGTGTAAAATAATATAATGGGTGGGCAGAGACACAACCAACCTGAGCGTACAATAAAATCAGGGTGGGCAGACACACAACCCGAGTGTAAAATAACATCAGAGTGGGCAGTTACACAACCAAACCGAGTGTAAAATAACATCAGGGTGGGCAGATACAAAACCAACCCGAGTGTAAAATAACAGCAGGGTGGGCAGACACACAACCAACCCGAGTATAAAATAACATCAGAATGGGCAGATACACAACCAACCCCAGCGATTGTAAAATAACATCAGGGTGGGCAGATACACAACCAACCCGAGTGTAAAATAACATCAGGGTGTGCAGATACACAACCAACCTGAGAGTAAAATAACATCAGGGTGGGCAGATACACAACCAACCAACCCGCGTGTAAAATAACATCATGGTGGGCAGATACACAACCAAACCGAGTGTAAAATAACATCTGGGTGGCCAGATACACAACCAAACCGCGTGTAAAATAACATCTGGGTGGGCAGACACAAAACCAAACTGAGTGTAAAATAACATCAGGGTGGGCAGATACAAAACCAACCCGAGTGTAAAATAACATCAGGGTGGGCAGACACACAACCAACCCGAGTGTAAAATAACATCAGCGTGGGCAGATACACAACCAACCCGAGTGTAAAGTAACATCAGGGTGGGCAGATACACAATCTACCCAAGTGTAAATTAACATCGGATTGGGCAGACACACAACCAACCCGAGCGAGTGTAAAATAACATCTGGGTGGGCAGACACAAAACCAAACCGAGTGTAAAATAACATCAGGGTGGGCAAATACAAAACCAACCCGAGTGTAAAATAACATCAGGGTGGGCAGACACACAACCAACCCGAGTATAAAATAACATCAGAATGGGCAGATACACAACCAACCCCAGCGATTGTAAAATAACATCAGGGTGGGCAGATACACAACCAACCCGAGTGTAAAATAACATCAGGGTGGGCAGATACACAACCAACCTGAGAGTATAATAACATCAGGGTGGGCAGATACACAACCAACCAACCCGCGTGTAAAATAACATGATGGTGGGCAGATACACAACCAAACCGAGTGTAAAATAACATCTGGGTGGCCAGATACACAACCAAACCGCGTGTAAAATAACATCTGGGTGGGCAGACACAAAACCAAACTGAGTGTAAAATAACATCAGGGTGGGCAGATACAAAACCAACCCGAGTGTAAAATAACATCAGGGTGGGCAGACACACAACCAACCCGAGTTTAAAATAACATCAGAATGGGCAGATACACAACCAACCCCAGCGATTGTAAAATAACATCAGGGTGGGCAGATACACAACCAACCCGAGTGTAAAATAACATCAGGGTGGGCAGATACACAACCAACCTGAGAGTAAAATAACATCAGGGTGGGCAGATACACAACCAACCAACCCGCGTGTAAAATAACATCATGGTGGGCAGATACACAACCAAACCGAGTGTAAAATAACATCTGGGTGGGCAGATACACAACCAAACCGAGTGTAAAATAACATCAGGGTGGGCAGATACAAAACCAACCCGAGTGTAAAATAACATCAGGGTGGGCAGACACACAACCAACCTGAGTTTAAAATAACATCAGAATGGGCAGATACAAAACCAACCAACCCGATAGTAAAATAACATCAGGGTGGGCAGATACACAACCAACCTGAGTGTAAAATAAAATCAGGGTGGGCAGATACAAAACCAACCCGAGTGTAAAATAACATCAGTGTGGGCATATAGACAACCAACCAGAGAGTAAAATAACATCAGGGTGGGCAGATACACAACCAACCCCAGCGATTGTTAAATAACATCAGGGTGGGCAGATACACAACCAACCCGAGTGTAAAATAACATCAGGGTGGGCAGGTACACAACCAACCCGAGTGTAAAATAACATCAGGGTGGGCAGATACACAACCAACCCGAGCGAGTGTAATATAACATCAGGGTGGGCAGATACACAAACAATCCGAGTGTTAAATAACATCAGGGTGGGCAGACACACAACCAACCATCCCGAGTATAAAATAACATCAGGGTGGGCAGACACACAACCAACCCAAGTATAAAATGACATCAGGGTGGGCAGATACACATCCAACCCGAGCGTAAAATAACATCAGGGTGGGCAGCTACACAACCAACCTGAGTGTAAAATATCATCAGGGTGGGCAGACACACAAGCAACCCGAGGTAAAAATAACATCAGGGTGGGCAGATACACAACCAACCCCAGTGTAAAATAACATCAGGGTGGGCAGAAACACAACCAACCCGAGTGTAAAATAACATCAGGGTGGGCAGACACACAACCAACCCGAGGTTAAAATAACATCAGGGTGGGCAGATACACAACCAACCCGAGTGTAAAATAACATCTGGGTCAGCAGATACACAACCAAAACGAGTGTAAACTAACATCAGGGTGGGCCGATACACAACCAACCCGAGTGTAAAATAACATCAGCGTGGGAAGATAGACAACCAACCTGAGGTTAAAATAACATCAGGGTGGACAGATACACAACCAACCCGAGCGAGTGTAAAATAACATCAGTGTGGGCAGGTACACAACCAAACCGAGTGTAAAATAACATCAGGGTGGGCAGATACACAATCACCCCGAGTGTAAAATGACATCAGGGTGGGCAGACACACAACCAAGGCTCTTTTAAAATAACATCAGGGTGGGCAGATACACAACCAACCCGAGTTTAAAATAACATCAGTTTGGCAGATACACCACCAACCTGAGAGTAAAATAACATCAGGGAGGGCAGATACACAACCAACCCGAGTGTAAAATTAGATCAGGGAGGGCAGATACACACCCAACCCGAGTGTAAAATCACATCAGTGTGCACAGGTTCACAACCAAACCGAGTGTAAAATAACATCAGGGTGGGCAATACACAACCATCCCAAGGGTAAAATAACATCAGGGGGGGCAGATACACAACCATCCCAAGTGTAAAATAACATCAGTGTGGGCAGATACTCAACCAACCCGAGTGAGAGTAAAATAACATCAGGGTGGGAAGATACACAACCAACCAAACCGAGTGTAAAATAATATAATGGGTGGGCAGAGACACAACCAACCTGAGCGTACAATAAAATCAGGGTGGGCAGACACACAACCCGAGTGTAAAATAACATCAGAGTGGGCAGTTACACAACCAAACCGAGTGTAAAATAACATCAGGGTGGGCAGATACAAAACCAACCCGAGTGTAAAATAACAGCAGGGTGGGCAGACACACAACCAACCCGAGTATAAAATAACATCAGAATGGGCAGATACACAACCAACCCCAGCGATTGTAAAATAACATCAGGGTGGGCAGATACACAACCAACCCGAGTGTAAAATAACATCAGGGTGGGCAGATACACAACCAACCTGAGAGTAAAATAACATCAGGGTGGGCAGATACACAACCAACCAACCCGCGTGTAAAATAACATCATGGTGGGCAGATACACAACCAAACCGAGTGTAAAATAACATCTGGGTGGCCAGATACACAACCAAACCGCGTGTAAAATAACATCTGGGTGGGCAGACACAAAACCAAACTGAGTGTAAAATAACATCAGGGTGGGCAGATACAAAACCAACCCGAGTGTAAAATAACATCAGGGTGGGCAGACACACAACCAACCCGAGTTTAAAATAACATCAGAATGGGCAGATACACAACCAACCCCAGCGATTGTAAAATAACATCAGGGTGGGCAGATACACAACCAACCCGAGTGTAAAATAACATCAGGGTGGGCAGATACACAACCAACCTGAGAGTAAAATAACATCAGGGTGGGCAGATACACAACCAACCAACCCGCGTGTAAAATAACATCATGGTGGGCAGATACACAACCAAACCGAGTGTAAAATAACATCTGGGTGGGCAGATACACAACCAAACCGAGTGTAAAATAACATCAGGGTGGGCAGATACAAAACCAACCCGAGTGTAAAATAACATCAGGGTGGGCAGACACACAACCAACCCGAGTTTAAAATAACATCAGAATGGGCAGATACAAAACCAACCAACCCGATAGTAAAATAACATCAGGGTGGGCAGATACACAACCAACCTGAGTGTAAAATAAAATCAGGGTGGGCAGATACAAAACCAACCCGAGTGTAAAATAACATCAGTGTGGGCATATAGACAACCAACCAGAGAGTAAAATAACATCAGGGTGGGCAGATACACAACCAACCCCAGCGATTGTTAAATAACATCAGGGTGGGCAGATACACAACCAACCCGAGTGTAAAATAACATCAGGGCGGGCAGATACACAACCAACCTGAGAGTAAAATAACATCAGGGTGGGCAGATACATAACCAACCAAACCGAGTGTAAAATAACATCATGGTGGGCAGATACACAACCAAACCGAGTGTAAAATAACATCAGGGTGGGCAGATACACAACCAACCCGAGTGTAAAATAACATCAGGGTGGGTAGATACACAACCAGCCCGAGTGTAAAATAACATCAGGGAGGGCAGATACACAACAAACCCGAGTGTAAAATAACATCAGGGTGGGCAGATACACAACCAACCAACCCGAGTGTAAAATAATATCAGGGTGGGCAGACACACAACATCCTGAGTGTAAAATAACATCAGGTTGGGCAGACAAACAACGAACCCGAGTGTAAAATAACATCAGGGTGGGCAGACACACAACCAACCTGAGCGAGTGTAAAATAACATCAGGGTGGGCAGATACACAAACAACCTGAGCGAGTGCAAAATAACATCAGGGTGGGCAGAAACACAACCATCCCGAGTGTCAAATAACATCAGGGTGGGCAGACACACAACCATCCCGAGAGTAAAGTAACATCAGAGTGGGCAGATACACAACCATCCCGAGTGTAAAATAACATCAGGGTGGGCAGACACACAACCAACCCGAGCGTAAATTAACATCAGGGTGGGCAGGTACACAACCAACCCGAGTGTAAAATAACATCAGGGTGGGCAGATACACAACCAACCCGAGCGAGTGTAATATAACATCAGGGTGGGCAGATACACAAACAATCCGAGTGTTAAATAACATCAGGGTGGGCAGACACACAACCAACCATCCCGAGTATAAAATAACATCAGGGTGGGCAGACACACAACCAACCAACCCGAGCGTAAAATAACATCAGGGTGGGCAGCTACACAACCAACCCGAGTGTAAAATATCATCAGGGTGGGCAGACCCACAACCAACCCGAGGTTAAAATAACATCAGGGTGGGCAGATACACAACCAACCCGAGTGTAAAATAACATCTGGGTGGGCAGATACACAACCAAAACGAGTGTAAACTAACATCAGGGTGGGAAGATACACAACCAACCCGAGGTTAAAATAACATCAGGGTGGGCAGATACACAACCAACCCGAGCGAGTGTAAAATAACATCAGGGTGGGCAGATACACAACCAAACCGAGTGTAAAATAACATCAGGGTGGGCAGATACACAATCACCCCGAGTGTAAAATGACATCAGGGTGGGCAGACACACAACCAAGGCTCTTTTAAAATAACATCAGGGTGGGCAGATACACAACCAACCCGAGTTTAAAATAACATCAGTGTGGGCAGATACACAACCAACCTGAGAGTAAAATAGCATCAGGGAGGGCAGATACACAACCAACCCGAGTGTAAAATAAGATCAGGGAGGGAAGATACACACCCAACCCGAGTGTAAAATCACATCAGTGTGCGCAGGTTCACAACCAAACTGAGTGTAAAATAACATCAGGGTGGGCAGATACACAACCATCCCAAGGGTAAAATAACATCAGGGTGGGCAGATACGCAACCAACCCGAGCGAGTGTAAAATAACATCAGGGTGGGCAGATACACAACCAAACCGAGTGTAAAATAACATCAGGGTGGGCAGATACACAATCACCCCGAGTGTAAAATGACATCAGGGTGGGCAGACACACAACCAAGGCTCTTTTAAAATAACATCAGGGTGGGCAGATACACAACCAACCCGAGTTTAAAATAACATCAGTGTGGGCAGATACACAACCAACCTGAGAGTAAAATAACATCAGGGAGGGCAGATACACAACCAACCCGAGTGTAAAATAAGATCAGGGAGGGCATATACACACCCAACCCGAGTGTAAAATCACATCAGTGTGCGCAGGTTCACAACCAAAACGAGTGTAAAATAACATCAGGGTGGGCAGATACACAACCATCCCAAGGGTAAAATAACATCAGGGGGGGCAGATACACAACCAACCCAAGTGAGTGTAAAATAACACCAGGGTAGGCAGATACAAAACCATCCCGAGCGAGTGTAAAATAACATCAGGGTGTGCAGATAAACAACAAACCCGAGTGTAAAATAACATCAGGGTGGGCAGATACACAACCAGCCCAAGTGTAAAATAACATCAGGGTGGACAGATACACAACGAACTCCAGTGTAATATAACATCAGGATGGGCAGACACACAACCAACCCAAGTGTAAAATAACATCAGGGTGGGCAGATACACAACCAACTAACCCGAGTGCAAAATAACATCAGGGTGGGCAGACACTCAACCAAACCGAGCGAGTGTAAAATAATATCGGGGTGGGCAGATACAAAAACAACCCGATTGTAAAATTACATCTGGGTGGGCAGACACACAACCAACCCGAGCGAGTGTATAATATCATCAGGGTGGGCAGACACACAACCAATCCGAGGTAAAAATAACATCTGGGTGGGCAGATACACAACCAACCCGAGTGTAAAATAACATCAGGGTGGGCAGAAACACAACCAACCCGAGTGTAAAATAACATCAGAGTGGGCAGACACACAACCAACCCGAGGTTAAAATAACAACAGGGTGGGCAGATACACAACCAACCCGAGTGTAAAATAACATCTGGGTGGGCAGATACACAACCAAAACGAGTGTAAACTAACATCAGGGTGGGCAGATACACAACCAATCCGAGTGTAAAATAACATCAGCGTGGGAAGATACACAACCAACCCGACGTTAAAATAACATCAGGGTGGGCAGATACACAACCAACCCGAGCGAGTGTAAAATAACATCAGGGTGGGCAGATACACAACCAAACCGAGTGTAAAATAACATCAGGGTGGGCAGATACACAATCACCCCGAGTGTAAAATGACATCAGGGTGGGCAGACACACAACCAAGGCTCTTTTAAAATAACATCAGGGTGGGCAGATACACAACCAACCTGAGAGTAAAATAACATCAGGGTGGGCAGATACACAACCAACCCGAGTGTAAAATAAGATCAGGGAGGGCAGATACACAACCAACCCAAGTGAGTGTAAAATAACACCAGGGTGGGCAGATACAAAACCATCCCGAGCGAGTGTAAAATAACATCAGGGTGTGCAGATAAACAACAAACCCGAGTGTAAAATAACATCAGGGTGGGCAGATACACAACCAGCCCAAGTGTAAAATAACATCAGGGTGGACAGATACACAACGAACTCCAGTGTAAAATAACATCAGGGTGGGCAGACACACAACCAACCCAAGTGTAAAATAACATCAGGGTGGGCAGATACACAACCAACCCGAGTGTAAAATAACATCAGGGTGGGCAGGTACACAACCAACCCGAGTGTAAAATAACATCAGGGTGGGCAGATACACAACCAACCCGAGCGAGTGTAATATAACATCAGGGTGGGCAGATACACAAACAATCCGAGTGTTAAATAACATCAGGGTGGGCAGACACACAACCAACCATCCCGAGTATAAAATAACATCAGGGTGGGCAGACACACAACCAACCCAAGTATAAAATGACATCAGGGTGGGCAGATACACATCCAACCCGAGCGTAAAATAACATCAGGGTGGGCAGCTACACAACCAACCTGAGTGTAAAATATCATCAGGGTGGGCAGACACACAAGCAACCCGAGGTAAAAATAACATCAGGGTGGGCAGATACACAACCAACCCCAGTGTAAAATAACATCAGGGTGGGCAGAAACACAACCAACCCGAGTGTAAAATAACATCAGGGTGGGCAGACACACAACCAACCCGAGGTTAAAATAACATCAGGGTGGGCAGATACACAACCAACCCGAGTGTAAAATAACATCTGGGTCGGCAGATACACAACCAAAACGAGTGTAAACTAACATCAGGGTGGGCAGATACACAACCAACCCGAGTGTAAAATAACATCAGCGTGGGAAGATAGACAACCAACCTGAGGTTAAAATAACATCAGGGTGGACAGATACACAACCAACCCGAGCGAGTGTAAAATAACATCAGTGTGGGCAGGTACACAACCAAACCGAGTGTAAAATAACATCAGTGTGGGCAGATACACAATCACCCCGAGTGTAAAATGACATCAGGGTGGGCAGACACACAACCAAGGCTCTTTTAAAATAACATCAGGGTGGGCAGATACACAACCAACCCGAGTTTAAAATAACATCAGTTTGGCAGATACACCACCAACCTGAGAGTAAAATAACATCAGGGAGGGCAGATACACAACCAACCCGAGTGTAAAATTAGATCAGGGAGGGCAGATACACACCCAACCCGAGTGTAAAATCACATCAGTGTGCACAGGTTCACAACCAAACCGAGTGTAAAATAACATCAGGGTGGGCAATACACAACCATCCCAAGGGTAAAATAACATCAGGGGGGGCAGATACACAACCATCCCAAGTGTAAAATAACATCAGTGTGGGCAGATACTCAACCAACCCGAGTGAGTGTAAAATAACATCAGGGTGGGAAGATACACAACCAACCAAACCGAGTGTAAAATAATATAATGGGTGGGCAGAGACACAACCAACCTGAGCGTACAATAAAATCAGGGTGGGCAGACACACAACCCGAGTGTAAAATAACATCAGAGTGGGCAGTTACACAACCAAACCGAGTGTAAAATAACATCAGGGTGGGCAGACACTCAACGAGCCCGAGTGTAAAATAACATCAGGGTGGGCAGATACACAACCAAAATGAGTGTAAAATAACATCAGGGTGGGCAGATACACAACCATCCCGAGTGTAGATTAACACCAGGGTGGGCAGATACACAACCAACCCGAGTGTAAAATAGCATCAGGGTGGGCAGATACACAACCATCCCAAGTGTAAAATAACATCAGGGTGGGCAGACACACAACCAACCCGAGAGTAAAATAACATCAGGGTGGGCAGACACACAATCAAACCGAGTGTAAAATAACATCAGTGTGGGCAGACACTCAAACAACACGAGCGAGTGGAAAATAACATCAGGGTGGGCAGATACACAACCAACCCGAGCGAGTGTAAAATAATATCAGGGTGGGCAGATACACACCCAACTCGAGTGTATTATAACATCAGTGTGGGCAGATACACAACCAACCTGAGCGGGTTTTAATTAACATCAGTGTGGGCAGATACACAACCAATCCGTGTGAGTGTATAATAACATGAGGGTGGGCTGATACACAATCAACCCGAGTGTAAAATAACACCAGGGTGGGCAGATACACAACCATCCTGAGTGTAAAATAACATCAGGGTGGGCAGATATACACCCAACCCTAGCGAGTGTAAAATAACATCAGGGTGGGCAGATACACAACCAACCTGAGCGAGTCTAAAATAACATCAGGGTGGGCAGATACACAACCAACCCGAGCGAGTGCAATAATAACATGAGGGTGGGCTGATACACCATCAACCCGAGTGTAAAATAACATCAGGGAGGGCAAGTACACAACCATACTGAGTGTAAAATAACATCAGGGTGGGCAGATACGCAACCAATATGAGTGAGTGTATAATAACATCAGGGTGGGCAGACACACAAACAACCCGAGTGTAAAGTAAAATCATGGTGGGCAGACACACAACCAACCCGAGTGTAAAATAACATCAGGCTGGGAAGATACACAACCAACCCGAGCGAGTGTATAATAACATCAGGGTGGGCAGACACACAATGAACAGGAGTATAAAATAACATCAGGGTTGGCAGACACACAACCAACCTGAGCGAGTGTAAAATAACATCAGGGTGGGCAGACACACAGCCAACCTGAGCGAGTGTAAAATAACATCAGGGTGGGCAGATACACAACCAACCTGAGCGAGTGTAAAATAACATCAGGGTGGGCAGATACACAACCAACCTGAGCGAGTGTAAAATAACATCAGGGTGGGCAGACACACAACCATCCCGAGTGTAAAATAACATCAGGATGGGCAGACACACAACCAACCCAAGTGTAAAATAACATCAGGGTGGGCAGATACACAACCAACTAACCCGAGTGCAAAATAACATCAGGGTGGGCAGACACTCAACCAAACCGAGCGAGTGTAAAATAATATCGGGGTGGGCAGATACAAAAACAACCCGATTGTAAAATTACATCTGGGTGGGCAGACACACAACCAACCCGAGCGAGTGTATAATATCATCAGGGTGGGCAGACACACAACCAATCCGAGGTAAAAATAACATCTGGGTGGGCAGATACACAACCAACCCGAGTGTAAAATAACATCAGGGTGGGCAGAAACACAACCAACCCGAGTGTAAAATAACATCAGAGTGGGCAGACACACAACCAACCCGAGGTTAAAATAACAACAGGGTGGGCAGATACACAACCAACCCGAGTGTAAAATAACATCTGGGTGGGCAGATACACAACCAAAACGAGTGTAAACTAACATCAGGGTGGGCAGATACACAACCAATCCGAGTGTAAAATAACATCAGCGTGGGAAGATACACAACCAACCCGACGTTAAAATAACATCAGGGTGGGCAGATACACAACCAACCCGAGCGAGTGTAAAATAACATCAGGGTGGGCAGATACACAACCAAACCGAGTGTAAAATAACATCAGGGTGGGCAGATACACAATCACCCCGAGTGTAAAATGACATCAGGGTGGGCAGACACACAACCAAGGCTCTTTTAAAATAACATCAGGGTGGGCAGATACACAACCAACCTGAGAGTAAAATAACATCAGGGTGGGCAGATACACAACCAACCCGAGTGTAAAATAAGATCAGGGAGGGCAGATACACAACCAACCCAAGTGAGTGTAAAATAACACCAGGGTGGGCAGATACAAAACCATCCCGAGCGAGTGTAAAATAACATCAGGGTGTGCAGATAAACAACAAACCCGAGTGTAAAATAACATCAGGGTGGGCAGATACACAACCAGCCCAAGTGTAAAATAACATCAGGGTGGACAGATACACAACGAACTCCAGTGTAAAATAACATCAGGGTGGGCAGACACACAACCAACCCAAGTGTAAAATAACATCAGGGTGGGCAGATACACAACCAACCCGAGTGTAAAATAACATCAGGGTGGGCAGGTACACAACCAACCCGAGTGTAAAATAACATCAGGGTGGGCAGATACACAACCAACCCGAGCGAGTGTAATATAACATCAGGGTGGGCAGATACACAAACAATCCGAGTGTTAAATAACATCAGGGTGGGCAGACACACAACCAACCATCCCGAGTATAAAATAACATCAGGGTGGGCAGACACACAACCAACCCAAGTATAAAATGACATCAGGGTGGGCAGATACACATCCAACCCGAGCGTAAAATAACATCAGGGTGGGCAGCTACACAACCAACCTGAGTGTAAAATATCATCAGGGTGGGCAGACACACAAGCAACCCGAGGTAAAAATAACATCAGGGTGGGCAGATACACAACCAACCCCAGTGTAAAATAACATCAGGGTGGGCAGAAACACAACCAACCCGAGTGTAAAATAACATCAGGGTGGGCAGACACACAACCAACCCGAGGTTAAAATAACATCAGGGTGGGCAGATACACAACCAACCCGAGTGTAAAATAACATCTGGGTCGGCAGATACACAACCAAAACGAGTGTAAACTAACATCAGGGTGGGCAGATACACAACCAACCCGAGTGTAAAATAACATCAGCGTGGGAAGATAGACAACCAACCTGAGGTTAAAATAACATCAGGGTGGACAGATACACAACCAACCCGAGCGAGTGTAAAATAACATCAGTGTGGGCAGGTACACAACCAAACCGAGTGTAAAATAACATCAGTGTGGGCAGATACACAATCACCCCGAGTGTAAAATGACATCAGGGTGGGCAGACACACAACCAAGGCTCTTTTAAAATAACATCAGGGTGGGCAGATACACAACCAACCCGAGTTTAAAATAACATCAGTTTGGCAGATACACCACCAACCTGAGAGTAAAATAACATCAGGGAGGGCAGATACACAACCAACCCGAGTGTAAAATTAGATCAGGGAGGGCAGATACACACCCAACCCGAGTGTAAAATCACATCAGTGTGCACAGGTTCACAACCAAACCGAGTGTAAAATAACATCAGGGTGGGCAATACACAACCATCCCAAGGGTAAAATAACATCAGGGGGGGCAGATACACAACCATCCCAAGTGTAAAATAACATCAGTGTGGGCAGATACTCAACCAACCCGAGTGAGTGTAAAATAACATCAGGGTGGGAAGATACACAACCAACCAAACCGAGTGTAAAATAATATAATGGGTGGGCAGAGACACAACCAACCTGAGCGTACAATAAAATCAGGGTGGGCAGACACACAACCCGAGTGTAAAATAACATCAGAGTGGGCAGTTACACAACCAAACCGAGTGTAAAATAACATCAGGGTGGGCAGACACTCAACGAGCCCGAGTGTAAAATAACATCAGGGTGGGCAGATACACAACCAAAATGAGTGTAAAATAACATCAGGGTGGGCAGATACACAACCATCCCGAGTGTAGATTAACACCAGGGTGGGCAGATACACAACCAACCCGAGTGTAAAATAGCATCAGGGTGGGCAGATACACAACCATCCCAAGTGTAAAATAACATCAGGGTGGGCAGACACACAACCAACCCGAGAGTAAAATAACATCAGGGTGGGCAGACACACAATCAAACCGAGTGTAAAATAACATCAGTGTGGGCAGACACTCAAACAACACGAGCGAGTGGAAAATAACATCAGGGTGGGCAGATACACAACCAACCCGAGCGAGTGTAAAATAATATCAGGGTGGGCAGATACACACCCAACTCGAGTGTATTATAACATCAGTGTGGGCAGATACACAACCAACCTGAGCGGGTTTTAATTAACATCAGTGTGGGCAGATACACAACCAATCCGTGTGAGTGTATAATAACATGAGGGTGGGCTGATACACAATCAACCCGAGTGTAAAATAACACCAGGGTGGGCAGATACACAACCATCCTGAGTGTAAAATAACATCAGGGTGGGCAGATATACACCCAACCCTAGCGAGTGTAAAATAACATCAGGGTGGGCAGATACACAACCAACCTGAGCGAGTCTAAAATAACATCAGGGTGGGCAGATACACAACCAACCCGAGCGAGTGCAATAATAACATGAGGGTGGGCTGATACACCATCAACCCGAGTGTAAAATAACATCAGGGAGGGCAAGTACACAACCATACTGAGTGTAAAATAACATCAGGGTGGGCAGATACGCAACCAATATGAGTGAGTGTATAATAACATCAGGGTGGGCAGACACACAAACAACCCGAGTGTAAAGTAAAATCATGGTGGGCAGACACACAACCAACCCGAGTGTAAAATAACATCAGGCTGGGAAGATACACAACCAACCCGAGCGAGTGTATAATAACATCAGGGTGGGCAGACACACAATGAACAGGAGTATAAAATAACATCAGGGTTGGCAGACACACAACCAACCTGAGCGAGTGTAAAATAACATCAGGGTGGGCAGACACACAGCCAACCTGAGCGAGTGTAAAATAACATCAGGGTGGGCAGATACACAACCAACCTGAGCGAGTGTAAAATAACATCAGGGTGGGCAGATACACAACCAACCTGAGCGAGTGTAAAATAACATCAGGGTGGGCAGACACACAACCATCCCGAGTGTAAAATAACATCAGGGTGGGCAGACACACAACCATCCCGAGTGTAAAATAACATCAGCGTGGGCAGATACACAACCAACCCGAGTGTAAAGTAACATCAGGGTGGGCAGATACACAATCTACCCAAGTGTAAATTAACATCGGATTGGGCAGACACACAACCAACCCGAGCGAGTGTAAAATAACATCTGGGTGGGCAAACACAAAACCAAACCGAGTGTAAAATAACATCAGGGTGGGCAGATACAAAACCAACCCGAGTGTAAAATAACAGCAGGGTGGGCAGACACACAACCAACCCGAGTTTAAAATAACATCAGAATGGGCAGATACACAACCAACCCCAGCGATTGTAAAATAACATCAGGGTGGGCAGATACACAACCAACCCGAGTGTAAAATAACATCAGGGTGGGCAGATACACAACCAACCTGAGAGTAAAATAACATCAGGGTGGGCAGATACACAACCAACCAACCCGCGTGTAAAATAACATCATGGTGGGCAGATACACAACCAAACCGAGTGTAAAATAACATCTGGGTGGGCAGATACACAACCAAACCGCGTGTAAAATAACATCAGGATGGGCAGATACACAACCAAACCGCGTGAAAAATAACATCAGGGTGGGCAGATACACAACAAACCCGAGAGCAAAACAACATCAGGGTGGGCAGATACAAAACCAACCAACCCGATAGTAAAATAACATCAGCGTGGGAAGATGCACAACCAACCCGAGGTTAAAATAACATCAGGGTTGGCAGATACACAACCAACCCGAGCGAGTGTAAAATAACATTAGTGTGGGCAGATACACAACCAAACCGAGTGTAAAATAACATCAGGGTGGGCAGATACACAATCACCCCGAGTGTAAAATGACATCAGGGTGGGCAGACACACAACCAAGGCTCTTTTAAAATAACATCAGGGTGGGCAGATACACAACCAACCCGAGATTAAAATAACATCAGTGTGGGCAGATACACAACCAACCTGAGAGTAAAATAACATCAGGGAGGGCAGATACACAACCAACCCGAGTGTAAAATAAGATCAGGGAGGGCAGATACACAACCAACCCGAGCGAGTGTAAAATATCATCAGGCTGGGCAGTTACACACCCAACCTGAGTGTAATATAACATCAGCGTGGGCAGATACACAACCAACCCGAGCGAGTGTAAAATAACATCAGGCTGGGCAGTTAGACACCCAACCATAGCAAGTGTAAAAAAACATCAGGGTGGGCAGATACACAACCAACCTGAGCGAGTCTAAAATAACATCAGGGTGGGCAGATACACAACCAACCCAAGCGAGTGTATAATAACATGAGGGTGGGCTGATACACCATCAACCTGAGTGTAAAATAACATCAGGGAGGGCAGATACACAACCATCCTGTGTGTAAAATAACATCAGGGTGGGCAGATTCGCAACCAACCCGAGTGAGTGTATAATAACATCAGGGTGGGCAGACACACAAACAACCTGAGTGTAAAGTAAAATCATGGTGGGCAGACACACAACCAACCCGAGTGTAAAATAACATCAGGGTGGGCAGATACACAACCAACAAACCAGAGTGTAAAATAACATCAGCGTGGGAAGATACACAACCAACCTGAGCGAGTGAAAAATAATATCAGGGTGGGCAGATAAAGTGCCACCCGCTGAGTAAAATAACATCAGGGGGGCAGATACACAACGAATCTGAGGGTAAAATAACATCAGGGTGGGCAGATACACAACAAACCCGAGTGTAAAATAACATCAGGGTGGGTGGATACACAACCAACCCGAGTGTAAAATAACATCAGGGTGGGCAGATACACAACCTACCCGAGTGTAAAATAACTTCAGGGTGGGCAGATACACAACCAACCCGAGTGTAAAATAACATCAGGGTGCGCAGATACACAACCAACCTGAGAGTAAAATAACAGCAGGGTGGGCAGATACACAACCAACCAACCCGAGTGTAAAATAACATCATGGTGGGCAGATACACAACCAAAACGAGTGTAAAATAACATCAGGGTGGGCAGATACACAACCAACCCGAGTGTAAAATAACATCAGGGTGGGCAGATACACAACAAACCCGAGTGTAAAATAACATCAGGCTGGGCAGATACAAAACCAACCAAGCCGATAGTAAATTAACATCAGGGTGGGCAGATACACAACCAACCTGAGTGTAAAATAAAATCAGGGTGGGCAGATACAAAACCAACCCGAGTGTAAAATAACATCAGTGAGGGCAGATAGACAACCAACCAGAGAGTAAAATAACATCAGGGTGGGCAGATACACAACCAACCCGAGCGAGTGTAAAATAACATCAGGGTGGGCAGATAAACTACAGCACAGCGTGCAAAATAACATCAGGGTGGATGGATACACAACCAACCCGAGTGTAAAATAACATCAGGGTGTGCCGATACACAACCAACCCGAGTGTAAAATAACATCAGTGTGGGCAGATACACAACCAAACCAAGCGAGAGTAAAATAACATCAGGGTTGGCAAATAACTACAACCCGGTGTGTAAAATAACATCACGGTGGCCAGATATACAACCAACCCGAGGGGAAAATAACATCAGGGTGGGCAGATACACAACCAACCCGAGCGAGTGTAAAATAACACCGGGATGGGCAGACACACAATCAACCCAAGTATAAAATAACATCAGGGTGCGCAGATACACAACCTTGCCGAGTGTAAAATAACATCAGTGTGGGCAGATACTCAACCAACCCGAGTGAGCGTAAAATAACATAAGGGTGGGAAGATACACAACCAACGAAACCGAGTGTAAAATAATATCAGGGTGGGCAGATACACAACAAACCTGAGCGTACAATAAAATCAGGGTGGGCAGACACACAACCCGAGTGTAAAATAACATCAGAGTGGGCAGAAACACAACCAACCCGACTGTAAAATAACATCAGAGTGGGCAGATACACAACCAACCCGAGTGTAAAATCACATCAGTGTGCGCAGATTCACAACCAAACCGAGTGCATAATAACATCAGAGTGGGCAGATACACAACCATCCCAAGGGTAAAATAACATCAGGGTGGGCAGATACACAACCATCCCAAGTGAGTGTTTAATAACATCAGGGAGGGCAGATACACAACCAACCCGAGTGTAAAATCACATCAGTGTGCGCAGATTCACAACCAAACCGAGTGTAAAATAACATCAGGGTGGGCAGATACACAACCATCCCAAGGGTAAAATAACATCAGGGTCGGCAGATACACAACCAACCCAAGTGAGTGTAAAATAACATCAGGGTGGGCAGATACACAACCAACCCGAGCGAGTGTAAAATAACATCAGGGTGTGCAGATACACAAACAATCCGAGTGTTAAATAACATCAGGGTGGGCAGATACACAACCAACCATCCCGAGTAAAAAATAACATAAGGGTGGGCAGACACACAACCAACCCGAGTGTAAAATGACATCAGGGTGGGCAGATACACATCCAACCCGAGTGTAAAATAACATTAGGGTGGGCAGATACACAACTAACCCTAGTGTAAAATAACATCAGAGTGGGCAGACACACAACAATCTCGAGTGTAAAATAACATCAGGGTGGGCAGATACACAACCAACTAACCCCAGTGTAAAATAACATCAGGGTGGGCAGACACACAACCAAACCGTGCGAGTTTAAAATAATATCAGGGGGGGCAGATACACAAACAACCCGAGTGTAAAATAACATCAGGGTGGGCAGACACACAACCAACCCGAGCGACTGTATAATAACATCAGGGTGGGCAGACACACAACGAACACGAGTGTAAAATAACATCAGGGTGGGCAGACACAAAGCCAACCTGAGCGAGTGCAAAATAACATCATGGTGGGCAGATACACAACCAACCTGAGCGAGTGTAAAATAACATCAGGGTGGGCAGATACACAACCAACCTGAGCGAGTATAAAATAACATCAGGGTTGGCAGAGACACAACCAACCTGAGCGAGTGTAAAATAACATCAGGGTGGGCAGACACACAGCCAACCTGAGCGAGTGTAAAATAACATCAGAGTAGGCAGATACACAACCAACCTGAGCGAGTGTAAAATAACATCAGTGTGGGCAGATACTCAACCAACCTGAGCGAGTGTAAAATAACATCAGGGTGGGCAGACACACAAGCATCCCGAGTGTAAAATAACATCAGGGTGGGCAGACACACAACCATCCCGAGTGTAAAATAACATCAGCGTGGGCAGATACACAACCATCCCGAGTGTAAAATAACATCAGGGTGGGCAGATACACAACCAACCCGAGCGAGTGTAAAGTAACATCAGGGTGGGCAGATACACAATCTCCCCAAGTGTAAATTAACATCAGAGTGGGCAGACACACAACGAACCCGAGCGAGTGTAAAATAACATCTGGGTGGGCAAACACACAAACAAACCTAGTGTAAAATAACATCAGGGTGGGCAGACACACAACCACCCCGAGTGTAAAATAACATCAGGGTGGGCAGATACACAACCAACCCGAGCGAGTGTAAAATAACATCACGGTGGGCAGATACACAAACAATCCGAGTGTTAAATAACATCAGGGTTGGCAGATACACAACCAACCATCCCGAGTATAAAATAACATCAGGGTGGGCAGACACACAACCAACCCGCGTGTAAAATGACATCAGGCTGGGCAGATACACATCCAACCCGAGTGTAAAATAACATCAGGGTGGGCATATAGACAACCAACCCGAATGTAAAATATCATCAGGGTGGGCAGACACAGAACCAACCCAAGGTTAAAATAACATCAGGGTGGGCAGATACGCAACCAGCCCGAGTGTAAAATAACATCAGGGTGGGCAGAAACAGAACCAACCCGAGTATAAAATAACATCAGTGTGGGCAGACACACAACCAACCCGAGGTTAAAATAACATCAGGGTGGGCAGATAGACAAACAACCCGATTGAAAAATAACATCTGGGTGGGCAGATACACAACCAACCCGAGTGTAAAATAACATCAGGGTGGGCAGATACACAACCTACCCGAGTGTAAAATAACATCAGGATGGGCAGACACACAACCAACCCGAGGTTAAAATAACATCAGGGTGGGCAGATAAACAAAAAAACCGAGCGAGTGTAAAATAACATCCGGGTGGGCAGATACACAACAAACCCGACGTTAAAATAACATCAGGGTGGGCAGATACACAACCAACCCGAGCGAGTGTAAAATAACATCAGGGTGGGCAGATACACAACCTACCCGAGTGTAAAATAACATCAGGATGGGAAGATACAGAACCAACCCAAGGTTAAAATAACATCAGGGTGGGCAGATACACAACCAACCCGAGCGAGTGTAAAATAACATCAAAGGGGGGGGAGATACACAACCAACCCGAGGTTAAAATAACATCAGGGTGGGCAGATACACAACCAACCCGAGCGAGTGTAAAATAACATCAGGGTGGGCAGATACACAACCAAACCGCGTGTAAAATAACATCAGGTTGGGCAGATACACAACCAACCCGAGTGTAAAATAACATCAGGGTGGGCAGACACACAACCAACCCAAGGTTAAAATAACATCAGGGTGAGCAGATAGACAACCAACCCGAGTGTAAAATAACATCAGGGTGGGCTGATACACAACCAACCTGAGAGTAAAATAACATCAGGGTGGACAGATACACAACCAACCCGAGTGTAAAATCACATCAGTGTGCGCAGATTCACATCCAAACCGAGTGTAAAATAACATCAGGGTGGGCAGATACACAACCATCCCAAGGGTAAAATAACATCAGGGTGGGCAGATACACAACCAACCCAAGTATGTGTTTAATAACATCAGGGAGGGCAGATACAAAACCATCCTGAGCGAGTGTAAAATAACATCAGGGTGTGCAGATACACAACAAACCCGAGTATAAAATAACATCAGTGTGGGCAGACACACAACCAACCCGAGGTTAAAATAACATCAGGGTGGGCAGATACACAACCAACCCGAGTGAAAAATAACATCTGGGTGGGCAGATACACAACCAACCCGAGTGTAGAATAAAATCAGGGTGGGCAGATACACAACCTACCCGAGTGTAAAATAACATCAGGATGGGCAGATACGCAACCAACCCGAGGTTAAAATAACATCAGGGTGGGCAGATACACAACCAAACCGAGCGAGTGTTAAATAACATCCGGGTGGGCAGATACACAACCAACCCGAGGTTAAAATAACATCAGGGTGGGCAGATACACAACCAACCCGAGCGAGTGTAAAATAACATCAGGGTGGGCAGATACACACACTACCCGAGTGTAAAATAACATCAGGATGGGCAGATACACAACCAACCCAAGGTTAAAATAACATCAGGGTGGGCAGATACACAACCAACCCGAGGTTAAAATAACATCAGGGTGGGCAGATACACAACCAACTCGAGCGAGTGTAAAATAACATCAGGGTGGTCAGATACACAACCAACCCGAGTGTAAAATAACATCAGGGTGGGCAGACACACAACCAACCCGAGTTTAATATAACATCAGGGTGGGCAGATAGACAACCAACCCGATTGTAAAATAGCATCAGGGTGGGCTGATACACAACCAACCTGAGAGTAAAATAACATCAGGGTGGGCAGATACACAACCAACCCGAGTGTAAAATCACATCAGTGTGCGCAGATTCACATCCAAACCGAGTGTAAAATAACATCAGGGTGGGCAGATACACAACCATCCCAAGGGTAAAATAACATTAGGGTGGGCAGATACACAACCAACCCAAGTATGTGTTTAATAACATCAGGGTGGGCAGATACACAACCAACCCGAGCGAGTGTAAAATAACACCAGGATGGGCAGACACACAATCAACCCAAGTGTAAAATAACATCAGGGTGGGCAGATACACAACCTTCCCGAGTGTAAAATAACATCAGTGTGTGCAGATACTCAACCAACCCGAGTGAGCGTAAAATAACATAAGGGTGGGAAGATACACAACCAACCAAACCGAGTGTAAAATAATATCAGGGTGGGCAGATACACAACCAAACTGAGCGTACAATAAAATCAGGGTGGGCAGACACACAACCCGAGTGTAAAATAACATCAGAGTGGGCAGATACACAACCATCCCAAGGGTAAAATAACATCAGGGTGGGCAGATACACAACCATCCAAAGTGAGTGTTTAATAACATCAGGGAGGGCAGATACACAACCAACCCGAGTGTAAAATCACATCAGTGTGCGCAGATTCACAACCAAACCGAGTGTAAAATAACATCAGGGTGGGCAGATACACAACCATCCCAAGGGTAAAATATCATCAGGGTCAGCAGATACACAACCAACCCAAGTGAGTGTAAAATAACATCAGGGTGGGCAGATACACAACCAACCCGAGCGAGTGTAAAATAACATCAGGGTGTGCAGATACACAAACAATCCGAGTGTTAAATAACATCAGGGTGGGCAGATACACAACCAACCATCCCGAGTAAAAAATAACATAAGGGTGGGCAGACACACAACCAACCCGAGTGTAAAATGACATCAGGGTGGGCAGATACACATCCAACCCGAGTGTAAAATAACATCAGGGTGGGCAGATACACAACTAACCCTAGTGTAAAATAACATCAGAGTGGGCAGACACACAACAATCTCGAGTGTAAAATAACATCAGGGTGGGCAGATACACAACCAACTAACCCCAGTGTAAAATAACATCAGGGTGGGCAGACACAAAACCAAACCGTGCGAGTTTAAAATAATATCAGGGGGGGCAGTTACACAAACAACCCGAGTGTAAAATAACATCAGGGTGGGCAGACACACAACCAACCCGAGCGAGTGTATAATAACATCAGGGTGGGCAGACACACAACGAACACGAGTGTAAAATAACATCAGGGTGGGCAGACACAAAGCCAACCTGAGCGAGTGTAAAATAACATCAATGTGGGCAGATACACAACCAACCTGAGCTAGTGTAAAATAACATCAGGGTGGGCAGATACACAACCAACCTGAGCGAGTATAAAATAACATCAGGGTTGGCAGAGACACAACCAACCTGAGCGAGTGTAAAATAACATCAGGGTGGGCAGACACACAGCCAACCTGAGCGAGTGTAAAATAACATCAGGGTAGGCAGATACACAACCAACCTGAGCGAGTGTAAAATAACATCAGTGTGGGCAGATACTCAACCAACCTGAGCGAGTGTAAAATAACATCAGGGTGGGCAGACACACAAGCATCCCGAGTGTAAAATAACATCAGGGTGGGCAGACACACAACCATCCCGAGTGTAAAATAACATCAGCGTGGGCAGATACACAACCATCCCGAGTGTAAAATAACATCAGGGTGGGCAGATACACAACCAACCCGAGCGAGTGTAAAGTAACATCAGGGTGGGCAGATACACAATCTCCCCAAGTGTAAATTAACATCAGAGTGGGCAGACACACAACGAACCCGAGCGAGTGTAAAATAACATCTGGGTGGGCAAACACACAAACAAACCTAGTGTAAAATAACATCAGGGTGGGCAGACACACAACCACCCCGAGTGTAAAATAACATCAGGGTGGGCAGATACACAACCAACCCGAGCGAGTGTAAAATAACATCACGGTGGGCAGATACACAAACAATCCGAGTGTTAAATAACATCAGGGTTGGCAGATACACAACCAACCATCCCGAGTATAAAATAACATCAGGGTGGGCAGACACACAACCAACCCGCGTGTAAAATGACATCAGGGTGGGCAGATACACATCCAAACCGAGTGTAAAATAACATCAGGGTGGGCATATAGACAACCAACCCGAATGTAAAATATCATCAGGGTGGGCAGACACAGAACCAACCCATGGTTAAAATAACATCAGGGTGGGCAGATAGACAACCAGCCCGAGTGTAAAATAACATCAGGGTGGGCAGAAACAGAACCAAGCCGAGTATAAAATAACATCAGTGTGGGCAGACACACAACCAACCCGAGGTTAAAATAACATCAGGGTGGGCAGATAGACAACCAACCCGATTGAAAAATAACATCTGGGTGGGCAGATACACAACCAACCCGAGTGCAAAATAACATCAGGGTGGGCAGATACACAACCTACCCGAGTGTAAAATAACATCAGGATGGGCAGACACACAACCAACCCGAGGTTAAAATAACATCCGGGTGGGCAGATAAACAACCAACCCGAGCGAGTGTAAAATAACATCCGGGTGGGCAGATACACAACCAACCCGACGTTAAAATAACATCAGGGTGGGCAGATACACAACCAACCCGAGCGAGTGTAAAACAACATCTGGGTGGGCAGATACACAACCTACCCGAGTGTAAAATAACATCAGGATGGGCAGATACACAACCAACCCAAGGTTAAAATAACATCAGGGTGGGCAGATATACAACCAACCCGAGCGAGTGTAAAATAACATCAGGGTGGGCAGATACACAACCAACCCGAGGTTAAAATAACATCAGGGTGGGCAGATACACAACCAACCCGAGCGAGTGTAAAATAACATCAGGGTGGGCAGATACACAACCAAAGCGAGTGTAAAATAACATCAGGTTGGGCAGCTACACAACCAACCCGAGTGTAAAATAACATCAGGGTGGGCAGACACACAACCAACCCGAGTTTAAAATAACATCAGGGTGGGCAGATAGACAACCAACCCGAGTGTAAAATAACATCAGGGTGGGCTGATACACAACCAACCTGAGAGTAAAATAACATCAGGGTGGGCAGATACACAACCAACCCGAGTGTAAAATCACATCAGTGTACGCAGATTCACATCCAAACCGAGTGTAAAATAACATCAGGGTGGGCAGATACACAACCATCCCAAGGGCAAAATAACATCAGGGTGGGCAGATACACAACCAACCCAAGTATGTGTTTAATAACATCAGGGAGGGCAGATACAAAACCATCCTGAGCGAGTGTAGAATAACATCAGGGTGTGCAGATACACAACAAACCCGAGTATAAAATAACATCAGTGTGGGCAGACACACAACCAACCCGAGGTTAAAATAACATCAGGGTGGGCAGATACACAACCATCCCGAGTGAAAAATAACATCTGGGTGGGCAGACACACAACCAACCCGAGTGTAGAATAACATCAGGGTGGGCAGATACACAACCTACCCGAGTGTAAAATAACATCAGGATGGGCAGATACGCAACCAACCCGAGGTTAAAATAACATCAGGGTGGGCAGATACACAACCAAACCAAGCGAGTGTAAAATAACATCCGGGTGGGCAGATACACACACTTCCCGAGTGTAAAATAACATCAGGATGGGCAGATACACAACCAACCCAAGGTTAAAATAACATCAGGGTGGGCAGATACACAACCAACCCGAGGTTAAAATAACATCAGGGTGGGCAGATACACAACCAACCTGAGCAAGTGTAAAATAACATCAGGGTGGGCAGATACACAACCAACCCGAGTGTAAAATAACATCAGGGTGGGCAGACACACAACCAACCCGAGTTTAAAATAACATCAGGGTGGGCAGATAGACAACCAACCCGAGTGTAAAATAGCATCAGGGTGGGCTGATACACAACCAACCTGAGAGTAAAATAACATCAGGGTGGGCAGATACACAACCAACCCGAGTGTAAAATCACATCAGTGTGCGCAGATTCACATCCAAACCGAGTGTAAAATAACATCAGGATGGGCAGATACACAACCATCCCAAGGGTAAAATAACATCAGGGTGGGCAGATACACAACCAACCCAAGTATGTGTTTAATAACATCAGGGAGGGCAGATACACAACCAACCTGAGTGTAAAATCACATCAGTATGCGCAGATTCACAACCAAACCGAGTGTAAAATAACATCAGGGTGGGCAGATACACAACCATCCCAAGGGTAAAATAACATCAGCGTGGGCAGATACACAACCAACCCAAGTGAGTGTAAAATAACATCAGGGTGGGCAGATACAAAACCATCCTGAGCGAGTTTAAAATAACATCAAGTTAGTGCAGATACACAACAAACCCGAGTGTAAAATAACATCAGGGTGGGCAGATACACAACCAGCCCAAGTGTAAAATAACAGCAGTGTGGGCAGATACACAACGAACCCTAGTGTAAAATAACATCAGGGTGGGCAGACACACAACAATCTCGAGTGTAAAATAACATCAGGGTGGGCAGATACACAACCAACCCAAGTGTAAAATAACATCAGGGTGGGCAGATACACAACCAAATAACCCCAGTGTAAAATAACATCAGGGTGGGCAGACACACAACCAAACTGAGCGAGTGTAAAATAATATCAGGGTGGGCAGATACACAAACAACCCGAGTGTAAAATAACATCAGGGTGGGCAGACACACAACCAACCCGAGCGAGTGTATAATAACATCAGGGTGGGCAGACACACAACGAACACGAGTGTAAAATAACATCAGAGTGGGCAGACACACAGCCAACCTGAGCGAGTGTAAAATAACATCATGGTGGGCAGATACACAACCAACCTGAGCGAGTGTAAAATAACATCAGGGTGGGCAGATACACAACCAACCTGAGCGACTGTAAAATAACATCAGGGAGGGCAGACACACAACCATCCCGAGTGTAAAATAACATCAGGGTGGGCAGACACACAACCATCCCGAGTATAAAATAACATCAGCGTGGGCAGATACACAACCAATCCGTGTGTAAAATAACATCAGGGTGGGCAGATACACAACCAACCCGAGTGTAAAGTAACATCAGGGTGGGCAGATACACAATCAACCCAAGTGTAAATTAACATCAGAGTGGGCAGACACTCAACCAACCCGAGCGAGTGTAAAATAACATCTGGGTGGGCAGACACACAACCAAACCGAGTGTAAATTATCATCAGGGTGGGCAGATACACAACCCGCCAACCCGAGTGTAAAATAACATCTGGGTGGGCAGACACACAACCAACCAACCCGAGTGTAAAATAACATCTGAGTGGGCAGACACGCAACCAACCCGAGGTTAAAATAACATCAGGGTGGGTAGATACACAACCAACCCGAGTGTAAAATAACATCTGGGTGGGCAGATACACAACCAAAACGAGTGTAAAATAACATCAGGCTGGGCAGATAGACAACCAACCCGAGGTTAAAATAACATCAGGGTGGGCAGATACACAACCAAACCGAGTGTAAAATAACATCAGGGTGGGCAGATACACATCCAACCCGAGTGTAAAATAACATCAGGGTGGGCAGACACACAACCAACCCCCGTTTAAAATAACATCAGGGTGGGCAGATAACAACCAACCCGAGTTTAAAATAACATCAGTGTGGGCAGATACACAACCAACCTGAGAGTAAAATAACATCAGGGTGGGCAGATACACAACCAACACGAGTGTAAAATATGATCAGGGAGGGCAGATACACAACCGACCCGAGTGTAAAATCACATCAGTGTGCGCCGATTCACAACCAAACCGAGTGTAAAATAACATCAGGGTGGGCAGATACACAACCATACCAAGGGTAAAATAACATCAGGGTGGGCAGATACACAACCAACCCAATTGAGTGTAAAATAACATCAGGGTGGGCAGATACAAAACCATCCCGAGCGAGTGTGAAATAACATCAGGGTGTGCAGATAAACAACAAACCCGAGTGTAAAATAACATCAGGGTGGGCAGATACACAACCAGCCCAAGTGTAAAATAACAGCAGGGTGGGCAAGATACACAACGAACTCTAGTGTAAAATAACAACAGGGTGGGCGGACGCACATCCAACCGAAGTGTAAAATAACATCAGGGTGGGCAGATACGCAAACAACCCGAGTGTAAAATAACATCTGGGTGGGCAGACACACAACCAACCCGAGCGAGTGTATAATGAAATCAGGGTGGGCAGACACACAACGAACACGAGTATAAAATAACATCAGGGTTGGCAGACACACAACCAACCTGAGCGAGTGTAAAATAACATCAGGGTGGGCAGACACACAGCCAACCTGAGCGAGTGTAAAATAACATCAGGGTGGGCAGATACACAACCAAACTGAGCGAGTGTAAAATAACATCAGGGTGGGCAGACACACAACCATCCCGAGTGTAAAATAACATCAGGGTGGGCAGACACACAACCAACCCGAGCGAGTGTAAAATAACATCAGGGTTGGCAGACACACAACCATCCCGAGTGTAAAATAACATCAGGGTGGGCAGACACACAACCATCCCGAGTGTAAAATAACATCAGCGTGGGCAGATACACGACCATCCCGAGTGTAAAATAACATCAGGGTGGGCAGATACACAACCAAACCGAGCGAGTGTAAAGTAACATCAGGGTGGGCAGATACACAAACTCCCCAAGGGTAAATTAACATCAGAGCGGGCAGACACACAACGAACCCGAGCAAGTGTAAAATAACATCTGGGTGGGCAAACACACAACCAAACCGAGTGTAAAATAACATCAGGGTGGGCAGACACACAACCAACCCGAGTGTAAAATAACATGAGGGTGGGCAGATACACAACCAACCCGAGCGAGTATAAAATAACATCAGGGTGGGCAGATACACAAACAATCCGAGTGTTAAATACCATCAGGGTGGGCAGACACACAACCAACCCGAGTGTAAAATGACATCAGGGTGGGCAGATACACATCCCACCCGAATGTAAAATATCATCAGGGTGGGCAGACACACAACCAACCCGAGGTTAAAATAACATCAGGGTGGGCAGATACACAACCAACCCGAGTGTAAAATAACATCAGGGTGGGCAGAAACAGAACCAACCCGAGTATGAAATAACATCGGTTTGGGCAGACACACAACCAACCCGAGGTTAAAATAACATCAGGGTGGGCAGATACACAACCAACCCGAGCGAGTGTAAAATAACATCAGGGTGGGCAGATACACAACCAACCCGAGGTTAAAATAACATCAGGGTGGGCAGATACACAACCAACCCGAGCGAGTGTAAAATAACATCAGGGTGGGCAGATACACAATCTACCCGAGTGTAAAATAACATCAGGATGGGCAGATACACAACCAACCCAAGGTTAAAATAACATCAGGGTGGGCAGATACACAACCAACCTGAGGTTAAAATAACATCAGGGTGGGCAGACACACAACCAACCCGAGCGAGTGTATAATAACATCAGGGTGGGCAGACACACAACGAACACGAGTGTAAAATAACATCAGAGTGGGCAGACACACAGCCAACCTGAGCGAGTGTAAAATAACATCATGGTGGGCAGATACACAACCAACCTGAGCGAGTGTAAAATAACATCAGGGTGGGCAGATACACAACCAACCTGAGCGACTGTAAAATAACATCAGGGAGGGCAGACACACAACCATCCCGAGTGTAAAATAACATCAGGGTGGGCAGACACACAACCATCCCGAGTATAAAATAACATCAGCGTGGGCAGATACACAACCAACCCGTGTGTAAAATAACATCAGGGTGGGCAGATACACAACCAACCCGAGTGTAAAGTAACATCAGGGTGGGCAGATACACAATCAACCCAAGTGTAAATTAACATCAGAGTGGGCAGACACACAACCAACCCGAGCGAGTGTAAAATAACATCTGGGAGGGCAGACACACAACCAAACCGAGTGTAAATTATCATCAGGGTGGGCAGATACACAACCCGCCAACCCGAGTGTAAAATAACATCTGGGTGGGCAGACACACAACCAACCAACCCGAGTGTAAAATAACATCTGAGTGGGCAGACACACAACCAAGCCGAGGTTAAAATAACATCAGGGTGGGTAGATACACAACCAACCCGAGTGTAAAATAACATCTGGGTGGGCAGATACACAACCAAAACGAGTGTAAAATAACATCAGGCTGGGCAGATAGACAACCAACCCGAGGTTAAAATAACATCAGGGTGGGCAGATACACAACCAAACCGAGTGTAAAATAACATCAGGGTGGGCAGATACACATCCAACCCGAGTGTAAAATAACATCAGGGTGGGCAGACACACAACCAACCCCCGTTTAAAATAACATCAGGGTGGGCAGATAACAACCAACCCGAGTTTAAAATAACATCAGTGTGGGCAGATACACAACCAACCTGAGAGTAAAATAACATCAGGGTGGGCAGATACACAACCAACACGAGTGTAAAATATGATCAGGGAGGGCAGATACACAACCAACCCGAGTGTAAAATCACATCAGTGTGCGCCGATTCACAACCAAACCGAGAGTAAAATAACATCAGGGTGGGCAGATACACAACCATACCAAGGGTAAAATAACATCAGGGTGGGCAGATACACAACCAACCCAATTGAGTGTAAAATAACATCAGGGTGGGCAGATACAAAACCATCCCGAGCAAGTGTAAAATAACATCAGGGTGTGCAGATAAACAAAAAACCCGAGTGTAAAATAACATCAGGGTGGGCAGATACACAACCAGCCCAAGTGTAAAATAACAGCAGGGTGGGCAAGATACACAACGAACTCTAGTGTAAAATAACAACAGGGTGGGCGGACGCACAACCAACCCAAGTGTAAAATAACATCAGGGTGGGCAGACACACAACCAACCCGAGCGAGTGTATAATGAAATCAGGGTGGGCAGACACACAACGAACACGAGTATAAAATAACATCAGGGTGGGCAGACACACAGCCAACCTGAGCGAGTGTAAAATAACATCAGGGTGGGCAGATACACAACCAACCTGAGCGAGTGTAAAATAACATCAGGGTGGGCAGACACACAACCATCCCGAGTGTAAAATAACATCAGGGTGGGCAGACACACAACCATCCCGAGTGTAAAATAACATCAGCATGGGCAGATACACGACCATCCCGAGTGTAAAATAACATCAGGGTGGGCAGATACACAACCAAACCGAGCGAGTGTAAAGTAACATCTGGGTGGGCAGATACACAAACTCCCCAAGGGTAAATTAACATCAGAGCGGGCAGACACACAACGAACCCGAGCAAGTGTAAAATAACATCTGGGTGGGCAAACACACAACCAAACCGAGTGTAAAATAACATGAGGGTGGGCAGATACACAACCAACCCGAGCGAGTGTAAAATAACATCAGGGTGGGCAGATACACAAACAATCCGAGTGTTAAATAACATCAGGGTGGGCAGACACACAACCAACCCGAGTGTAAAATAACATCAGGGTGGGAATATACACAACCAACCCGAAAGTAAAATATCATCAGGGTGGGCAGACACACAACCAACCCGAGGTTAAAATAACATCAGGGTGGGCAGATACACAACCAACCCGAGTGTAAAATAACATCAGGGTGGGCAGAAGCAGAACCAACCCGAGTATAAAATAACATCAGTTTGGGCAGACACACAACCAACCCGAGGTTAAAATAACATCAGGGTGGGCAGATACACAACCAACCCGAGCGAGTGTAAAATAACATCAGGGTGGGCAGATACACAACCAACCCGAGGTTAAAATAACATCAGGGTGGGCAGATACACAACCAACCCGAGCGAGTGTAAAATAAC
Organism: Isurus oxyrinchus; assembly: GCA_026770705.1. Taxonomy (NCBI): domain Eukaryota; kingdom Metazoa; phylum Chordata; class Chondrichthyes; order Lamniformes; family Lamnidae; genus Isurus; species Isurus oxyrinchus. The sequence continues at coordinate 67,436 of JANJGN010000289.1, read as the reverse complement.
ATCAGGGTGGGCAGATACACAATCTACCCGTGTGTAAAATAACATCAGGATGGGCAGATACACAACCAACCCAAGGTTAAAATAACATCAGGGTGGGCAGATACACAACCAACCCGAGGTTAAAATAACATCAGGGTGGGCAGATACACAACCAACCCGAGCGAGTGTAAAAGAACATCAGGGTGGGCAGATACACAACCAAACCGAGTGTAAAATAACATCAGGGTGGGCAGATACACAACCAACCCGAGTGTAAAATAACATCAGGGTGGGCAGATAGACAACCAACCCGAGTGTAAAATAACATCAGGGTGGGCTGATACACAACCAACCTGAGAGTAAAATAACATCAGGGTGGGCAGATACACAACCAACCCGAGTGTAAAATCACATCAGTGTGCGCAGATTCACTTCCAAACCGAGTGTAAAATAACATCAGGTTGGGCAGATACACAACCATCCCAAGGGTAAAATAACATCAGGGTGGGCAGATACACAACCAACCCAAGTATGTGGTTAATAACATCAGGGAGGGCAGATACACAACCAACCCGAGTGAGTGTAAAATAACATTAGGGTGGGCAGATACAAAACCATCCTGAGCGAATGTAAAATAACATCAGGTTTGTGCAGATACACAACAAACCCGAGTGTAAAATAACATCAGGGTGGGCAGATACACAACCAGCCCAAGTGTAAAATAACAGCAGGGTGGGCAGATACACAACGAACCCTAGTGTAAAATAACATCAGGGTGGGCAGACACACAACAAGCTCGAGTGTAAAATAACATCAGGGTGGGCAGATACACAACCAACCCAAGTGTAAAATAACATCAGGGTGGGCAGATACACAACCAACTAACCCCAGTGTAAAATAACATCAGGGTGGGCAGACACACAACCAAACTGAGCGAGTGTAAAATAATATCAGGGTGGGCAGATACACAAACAACCCGAGTGTAAAATAACATCAGGGTGGGCAGACACACAACCAACCCGAGCGAGTGTATAATAACATCAGGGTGGGCAGACACACAACAAACATGAGTGTAAAATAACATCAGGGTGGGCAGACACACAGCCAACCTGAGCGAGTGCAAAATAACATCATGGTGGGCAGATACACAACCAACCTGAGCGAGTGTAAAATAACATCAGGGTGGGCAGATACACAACCAACCTGAGCGACTGTAAAATAACATCAGGGAGGGCAGACACACAACCATCCCGAGTGTAAAATAACATCAGGGTGGGCAGACACACAACCATCCCGAGTATAAAATAACATCAGCGTGGGCAGATACACAACCAACCCGTGTGTAAAATAACATCAGGATGGGCAGATACACAACCAACCCGAGTGTAAAATCACATCAGTGTGCGCCGATTCACAACCAAACCGAGTGTAAAATAACATCAGGGTGGGCAGATACACAACCATACCAAGGGGAAAATAACATCAGGGTGGGCAGATACACAACCAACCCAAGTGAGTGTAAAATAACATCAGGGTGGGCAGATACAAAACCATCCCGAGCGAGTGTCAAATAACATCTGGGTGTGCAGATAAACAACAAACCCGAGTGTAAAATAACATCAGGGTGGGCAGATACACAACCAGCCCAAGTGTAAAATAACAGCAGGGTGGGCAAGATACACAACGAACTCTAGTGTAAAATAACAACAGGGTGGGCAGAGGCACAACCAACCCAAGTGTAAAATAACATCAGGGTGGGCAGATACACAACCAACTAACCCGAGTGTAAAATATCATCAGGTGGGCAGTACAACAACCAAACCGAGCGAGTGTAAAATAATATCAGGGTGGGCAGATACACAAACAACCCGAGTGTAAAATAACATCTGGGTGGGCAGACACACAACCAACCCGAGCGAGTGTATAATGAAATCAGGGTGGGCAGACACACAACGAACACGAGTATAAAATAACATCAGGGTTGGCAGACACACAACCAACCTGAGCGAGTGTAAAATAACATCAGGGTGGGCAGACACACAGCCAACATGAGCGAGTGTAAAATAACATCAGGGTGGGCAGATACACAACCAAACTGAGCGAGTGTAAAATAACATCATGGTGGGCAGATACACAACCAACCTGAGCGAGTGTAAAATAACATCAGGGTGGGCAGACACACAACCATCCCGAGTGTAAAATAACATCAGGGTGGGCAGACACACAACCATCCCGAGTGTAAAATAACATCAGCGTGGGCAGATACACGACCATCCCGAGTGTAAAATAACATCAGGGTGGGCAGATAAACAACCAACCCGAGCGAGTGTAAAGTAACATCAGGGTGGGCAGATACACAATCTCCCCAAGTGTAAATTAATATCAGAGTGGGCTGACACACAACGAACCCGAGCAAGTGTAAAATAACATCTGGGTGGGCAAACACACAACCAAACCGAGTGTAAAATAACATCAGGGTGGGCAGACACACAACCAACCCGAGTGTAAAATAACATCAGGATGGGCAGATACACAACCAACCCGAGCGAGTGTAAAATAACATCAGGGTGGGCAGATACACAAACAATCCGAGTGTTAAATAACATCAGGGTGGGCAGACATACAACCAACCCGAGGTTAAAATAACATCAGGGTGGGCAGAAACAGAACCAACCCGAGCGAGTGCAAAATAACATCAGGGTGGGCAGATACACAACCAACCCGAGGTTAAAATAACATCAGGGTGGGGAGATACACAACCAACCCGAGCGAGTGTAAAATAACATCAGGGTGGGCAGATACACAATCTACCCGAGTGTAAAATAACATCAGGATGGGCAGATACACAACCAACCCAAGGTTAAAATTACATCAGGGTGGGCAGATACACAACCAACCCGAGGTTAAAATAACATCAGGGTGGGCAGATACACAACCAACCCGAGCGAGTGTAAAATAACATCAGTGTGGGCAGATACACAACCAAACCGAGTGTAAAATAACATCAGGGTGGGCAGACACACAACCATCCCGAGTGTAAAATAACATCAGCGTGGGTAGATACACGACCATCCCGAGTGTAAAATAACATCAGGGTGGGCAGATACACAACCAACCCGAGCGAGTGTAAAGTAACATCAGGGTGGGCAGATACACAATCTCCCCAAGGGTAAATTAACATCAGAGTGGGCAGACACACAACGAATGCCGAGCAAGTTTAAAATAACATCTGGGTGGGCAAACACACAACCAAACCGAGTGTAAAATAACATCAGGGTGGGCAGACAAACAACCAACCCGAGTGTAAAATAACATCAGGGTGGGCAGATACACAACCAACCCGAGCGAGTGTAAAATAACATCAGGGTGGGCAGATACACAAACAATCCGAGTGTTAAATAACATCAGGGTGGGCAGACACACAACCAACCCGAGTGTAAAATGACATCAGGATGAGCAGATACACATCCAACCCGAGTGTAAAATAACATCAGGGTGGGAATATACACAACCAACCCGAATGTAAAATATCATCAGGGTGGGCAGACACACAACCAACCCAAGGTTAAAATAACATCAGGGTGGGCAGATACACAACCAACCCGAGTGTAAAATAACATCAGGGTGGGCAGAAACAGAACCAACCCGAGTATAAAATAACATCAGTTTGGGCAGACACACAACCAACCCGAGTGTAAAATAACATCAGTGTGGGCAGATACACGACCATCCCGAGTGTAAAATAACATCAGGGTGGGCAGATACACAACCAACCCGAGCGAGTGTAAAGTAACATCAGGGTGGGCAGATACACAATCTCCCCAAGGGTAAATTAACATCAGAGTGGGCAGACACACAACGAACCCGAGCAAGTGTAAAATAACATCTGGGTGGGCAAACACACAACCAAACCGAGTGTAAAATAACATCAGGGTGGGCAGACACACAACCAACCCGAGTGTAAAATAACATGAGGGTGGGCAGATACACAACCAACCCGAGCGAGTGTAAAATAACATCAGGGTGGGCAGATACACAAACAATCCGAGTGTTAAATAACATCAGGGTGGGCAGACACACAACCAACCCGAGTGTAAAATGACATCAGGGTGGGCAGATACACATCCAAAACGAGTGTAAAATAACATCAGGGTGGGAATATACACAACCAACCCGAATGTAAAATATCATCAGGGTGGGCAGACACACAACCAATCCGAGGTTAAAATAACATCAGGGTGGGCAGGTACACAACCAACCCGAGTGTAAAATAACATCAGGGTGGGCAGAAACAGAACCAACGCGAGTGTAAAATAACATCCGTGTAGGCAGATACACGACCATCCCGAGTGTAAAATAACATCAGGGTGGGCAGATACACAATCTCCCCAAGGGTAAATTAACATCAGAGTGGGCAGACACACAACGAACCCGAGCAAGTGTAAAATAACATCTGGGTGGGCAAACACACAACCAAACCGAGTGTAAAATAACATCAGGGTGTGCAGATAAACAACAAACCCGAGTGTAAAATAACATCAGGGTGGGCAGATACACAACCAGCCCAAGTGTAAAATAACAGCAGGGTGGGCAAGATACACAACGAACTCTAGTGTAAAATAACAACAGGGTGGGCGGACGCACAACCAACCCAAGTGTAAAATAACATCAGGGTGGGCAGATACACAAACAACCCGAGAGTAAAATAACATCTGGGTGGGCAGACACACAACCAACCCGAGCGAGTGTATAATGAAATCAGGGAGGGCAGACACACAACGAACACGAGTATAAAATAACATCAGGGTTGGCAGACACACAACCAACCTGAGCGAGTGTAAAATAACATCAGGGTGGGCAGACACACAGCCAACCTGAGCGAGTGTAAAATAACATCAGGGTGGGCAGATACACAACCAAACTGAGCGAGTGTAAAATAACATCAGGGTGGGCAGATACACAACCAACCTGAGCGAGTGTAAAATAACATCAGGGTGGGCAGACACACAACCATCCCGAGTGTAAAATAACATCAGGGTGGGCAGACACACAACCATCCCGAGTGTAAAATAACATCAGCGTGGGCAGATACACGACCATCCCGAGTGTAAAATAACATCAGGGTGGGCAGATGCACAACCAAACCGAGCGAGTGTAAAGTAACATCAGGGTGGGCAGATACACAAACTCCCCAAGGGTAAATTAACATCAGAGCGGGCAGACACACAACGAACCCGAGCAAGTGTAAAATAACATCTGGGTGGGCAAACACACAACCAACCCGAGTATAAAATAACAACAGTTTGGGCAGACACACAACCAACCCGAGGTTAAAATAACATCAGGGTGGGCAGATACACAACCAACCCGAGCGAGTGTAAAATAACATCAGGGTGGGCAGATACACAACCAACCCGAGGTTAAAATAACATCATGGTGGGCAGAAACACAACCAACCCGAGCGAGTGTAAAATAACATCAGGGTGGGCAGATACACAATCTACCCGAGTCTAAAATAACATCAGCATGGGCAGATACACAACCAACCCAAGGTTAAAATAACATCAGGGTGGGCAGATACACAACCAACCCGAGGTTAAAATAACATCAGGGTGGGCAGATACACAACCAACCCGAGTGTAAAATAACATCAGGGTGGGCTGATACACAACCAACCTGAGAGTAAAATAACATCAGGGTGGGCAGATACACAACCAACCCGAGTGTAAAATAACATCAGGGTGGGCAGATAGACAACCAAACCGAGTGTAAAATAACATCAGGGTGGGCTGATACACAACCAACCTAAGAGTAAAATAACATCAGGGTGGGCAGATACACAACCAACCCGAGTGTAAAATCACATCAGTGTGCGCAGATCCACATCCAAAACGAGTGTAAAATAACATCAGGGTGGGCAGATACACAACCATCCCAAGGGTAAAATAACATCAGGGTGGGCAGATACACAACCAACCCAAGTATGTGTTTAATAACATCAGGGAGGGCAGATACACAACCAACCCGAGCGAGTGTAAAATAACATCAGGGTGGGCAGATAGACAACCAACCCGAGGTTAAAATAACATCAGGGTGGGCAGAAACACAACCAACCCGAGCGAGTGTAAAATAACATCAGGGTGGGCAGATACACAATCTACCCGAGTCTAAAATAATATCAGCATGGGCAGATACACAACCAACCCAAGGTTAAAATAACATCAGGGTGGGCTGATACACAACCAACCCGAGGTTAAAATAACATCAGGGTGGGCAGATACACAACCAACCCGAGCGAGCGTAAAAGAACATCAGGGTGGGCAGATACACAACCAAACCGAGTGTAAAATAACATCAGGGTGGGCAGATACACAACCAACCCGAGTGTAAAATAACATCAGGGTGGGCAGATAGACAACCAAACCGAGTGTAAAATAACATCAGGGTGGGCTGATACACAACCAACCTGAGAGTAAAATAACATCAGGGTGGGCAGATACACAACCAACCCGAGTGTAAAATCACATCAGTGTGCGCAGATTCACATCCAAACCGAGTGTAAAATAACATCAGGGTGGGCAGATACACAACCATCCCAAGGGTAAAATAACATCAGGGTGGGCAGATACACAACCAACCCAAGTATGTGTTTAATAACATCAGGGAGGGCAGATACACAACCAACCCGAGTGAGTGTAAAATAACATCAGGGTGGGCAGATACACAAACAATCCGAGTGTTAAATAACATCAGGGTGGGCAGACACACAACCAACCCGAGTGTAAAATGACATCAGGATGAGCAGATACACATCCAACCCGAGTGTAAAATAACATCAGGGTGGGAATATACACAACCAACCCGAATGTAAAATATCATCAGGGTGGGCAGACACACAACCAACCCGAGGTTAAAATAACATCAGGGTGGGCAGATACACAACCAACCCAAGTGTAAAATAACATCAGGGTGGGCAGAAACAGAACCAACCCGAGTATAAAATAACATCAGTTTGGGCAGACACACAACCAACCCGAATGTAAAATAACATCAGTGTGGGCAGATACACGACCATCCCGAGTGTAAAATAACATCAGGGTGGGCAGATACACAACCAACCCGAGCGAGTGTAAAGTAACATCAGGGTGGGCAGATACACAATCTCCCCAAGGGTAAATTAACATCAGAGTGGGCAGACACACAACGAACCCGAGCAAGTGTAAAATAACATCTGGGTGGGCAAACACACAACCAAACCGAGTGTAAAATAACATCAGGGTGTGAAGATAAACAACAAACCCGAGTGTAAAATAACATCAGGGTGGGCAGATACACAACCAGCCCAAGTGTAAAATAACAGCAGGGTGGGCAAGATACACAACGAACTCTAGTGTAAAATAACAACAGGGTGGGCGGACGCACAACCAACCCAAGTGTAAAATAACATCAGGGTGGGCAGATACACAAACAACCCGAGTGTAAAATAACATCTGGGTGGGCAGACACACAACCAACCCGAGCGAGTGTATAATGAAATCAGGGTGGGCAGACACACAACGAACACGAGTATAAAATAACATCAGGGTTGGCAGACACACAACCAACCTGAGCGAGTGTAAAATAACATCAGGGTGGGCAGACACACAGCCAACCTGAGCGAGTGTAAAATAACATCAGGGTGGGCAGATACACAACCAAACTGAGCGAGTGTAAAATAACATCAGGGTGGGCAGATACACAACCAACCTGAGCGAGTGTAAAATAACATCAGGGTGGGCAGACACACAACCATCCCGAGTGTAAAATAACATCAGGGTGGGCAGACACACAACCATCCCGAGTGTAAAATAACATCAGCGTGGGCAGATACACGACCATCCCGAGTGTAAAATAACATCAGGGTGGGCAGATACACAACCAAACCGAGCGAGTGTAAAGTAACATCAGGGTGGGCAGATACACAAACTCCCCAAGGGTAAATTAACATCAGAGCGGGCAGACACACAACGAACCCGAGCAAGTGTAAAATAACATCTGGGTGGGCAAACACACAACCAAACCGAGTGTAAAATAACATCAGGGTGGGCAGACACACAACCAACCCGAGTGTAAAATAACATGAGGGTGGGCAGATACACAACCAACCCGAGCGAGTGTAAAATAACATCAGGGTGGGCAGACACACAACCAACCCGAGTGTAAAATGACATCAGGGTGGGCAGATACACATCCAAAACGAGTGTAAAATAACATCAGTGTGGGAATATACACAACCAACCCGAATGTAAAATATCATCAGGGTGGGCAGACACACAACCAACCCGAGGTTAAAATAACATCAGGGTGGGCAGGTACACAACCAACCCGAGTGTAAAATAACATCAGGGTGGGCAGAAACAGAACCAACCCGAGTGTAAAATAACATCAGTGTAGGCAGATACACGACCATCCCGAGTGTAAAATAACATCAGGGTGGGCAGATACACAACCAACCCGAGCGAGTGTAAAGTAACATCAGGGTGGGCAGATACACAATCTCCCCAAGGGTAAATTAACATCAGAGTGGGCAGACACACAACGAACCCGAGCAAGTGTAAAATAACATCTGGGTGGGCAAACACACAACCAAACCGAGTGTAAAATAACATCAGGGTGTGCAGATAAACAACAAACCCGAGTGTAAAATAACATCAGTTTGGGCAGATACACAACCAGCCCAAGTGTAAAATAACAGCAGGGTGGGCAAGATACACAACGAACTCTAGTGTAAAATAACAACAGGGTGGGCGGACGCACAACCAACCCAAGTGTAAAATAACATCAGGGTGGGCAGATACACAAACAACCCGAGAGTAAAATAACATCTGGGTGGGCAGACACACAACCAACCCGAGCGAGTGTATAATGAAATCAGGGTGGGCAGACACACAACGAACACGAGTATAAAATAACATCAGGGTTGGCAGACACACAACCAACCTGAGCGAGTGTAAAATAACATCAGGGTGGGCAGACACACAGCCAACCTGAGCGAGTGTAAAATAACATCAGGGTGGGCAGATACACAACGAAACTGAGCGAGTGTAAAATAACATCAGGGTGGGCAGATACACAACCAACCTGAGCGAGTGTAAAATAACATCAGGGTGGGCAGACACACAACCATCCCGAGTGTAAAATAACATCAGGGTGGGCAGACACACAACCATCCCGAGTGTAAAATAACATCAGCGTGGGCAGATACACGACCATCCCGAGTGTAAAATAACATCAGGGTGGGCAGATACACAACCAAACCGAGCGAGTGTAAAGTAACATCAGGGTGGGCAGATACACAAACTCCCCAAGGGTAAATTAACATCAGAGCGGGCAGACACACAACGAACCCGAGCAAGTGTAAAATAACATCTGGGTGGGCAAACACACAACCAAACCGAGTGTAAAATAACATCAGGGTGGGCAGACACACAACCAACCCGAGTGTAAAATAACATGAGGGTGGGCAGATACACAACCAACCCGAGCGAGTGTAAAATAACATCAGGGTGGGCAGATACACAAACAATCCGAGTGTTAAATAACATCAGGGTGGGCAGACACACAACCAACCCGAGTGTAAAATGACATCAGGGTGGGCAGATACACATCCAACCCGAGTGTAAAATAACATCAGGGTGGGAATATACACAACCAACCCGAATGTAAAATATCATCAGGGTGGGCAGACACACAACCAACCCGAGGTTAAAATAACATCAGGGTGGGCAGGTACACAACCAACCCGAGTGTAAAATAACATCAGGGTGGGCAGAAACAGAACCAACCCGAGTATAAAATAACATCAGTTTGGGCAGACACACAACCAACCCGAGGTTAAAATAACATCAGGGTGGGCAGATACACAACCAACCCGAGCGAGTGTAAAATAACATCAGGGTGGGCAGATACACAACCAACCCGAAGTTAAAATAACATCAGGGTGGGCAGAAACACAACCAACCCGAGCGAGTGTAAAATAACATCAGGGTGGGCAGATACACAATCTACCCGAGTCTAAAATAACATCAGCATGGGCAGATACACAACCAACCCAAGGTTAAAATAACATCAGGGTGGGCAGATACACAACCAACCCGAGGTTAAAATAACATCAGGGTGGGCAGATACACAACCAACCCGAGCGAGTGTAAAGTAACATCAGGGTGGGCAGATACACAATCTCCCCAAGGGTAAATTAACATCAGAGTGGGCAGACACACAACGAACCCGAGCAAGTGTAAAATAACATCTGGGTGGGCAAACACACAACCAAACCGAGTGTAAAATAACATCAGGGTGTGCAGATAAACAACCAGCCCAAGTGTAAAATAATAGCAGGGTGGGCAAGATACACAACGAACTCTAGTGTAAAATAACAACAGGGTGGGCGGACGCACAACCAACCCAAGTGTAAAATAACATCAGGGTGGGCAGATACACAAACAACCCGAGAGTAAAATAACATCTGGGTGGGCAGACACACAACCAACCCGAGCGAGTGTATAATGAAATCAGGGTGGGCAGACACACAACGAACACGAGTATAAAATAACATCAGGGTTGGCAGACACACAACCAACCTGAGCGAGTGTAAAATAACATCAGGGTGGGAAGACACACAGCCAACCTGAGCGAGTGTAAAATAACATCAGGGTGGGCAGATACACAACCAAACTGAGCGAGTGTAAAATAACATCAGGGTGGGCAGATACACAACCAACCTGAGCGAGTGTAAAATAACATCAGGGTGGGCAGACACACAACCATCCCGAGTGTAAAATAACATCAGGGTGGGCAGACACACAACCATCCCGAGTGTAAAATAACATCAGCGTGGGCAGATACACGACCATCCCGAGTGTAAAATAACATCAGGGTGGGCAGATACACAACCAAACCGAGCGAGTGTAAAGTAACATCAGGGTGGGCAGATACACAAACTCCCCAAGGGTAAATTAACATCAGAGCGGGCAGACACACAACGAACCCGAGCAAGTGTAAAATAACATCTGGGTGGGCAAACACACAACCAAACCGAGTGTAAAATAACATCAGGGTGGGCAGACACACAACCAACCCGAGTGTAAAATAACATGAGGGTGGGCAGATACACAACCAACCCGAGCGAGTGTAAAATAACATCAGGGTGGGCAGATACACAAACAATCCGAGTGTTAAATAACATCAGGGTGGGCAGACACACAACCAACCCGAGTGTAAAATGACATCAGGGTGGGCAGATACACATCCAACCCGAGTGTAAAATAACATCAGGGTGGGAATATACACAACCAACCCGAATGTAAAATATCATCAGGGTGGGCAGACACACAACCAACCCGAGGTTAAAATAACATCAGGGTGGGCAGGTACACAACCAACCCGAGTGTAAAATAACATCAGGGTGGGCAGAAACAGAACCAACCCGAGTATAAAATAACATCAGTTTGGGCAGACACACAACCAACCCGAGGTTAAAATAACATCAGGGTGGGCAGATACACAACCAACCCGAGCGAGTGTAAAATAACATCAGGGTGGGCAGATACACAACCAACCCGAGGTTAAAATAACATCAGGGTGGGCAGAAACACAACCAACCCGAGCGAGTGTAAAATAACATCAGGGTGGGCAGATACACAATCTACCCGAGTCTAAAATAACATCAGCATGGGCAGATACACAACCAACCCAAGGTTAAAATAACATCAGGGTGGGCAGATACACAACCAACCCGAGGTTAAAATAACATCAGGGTGGGCAGATACACAACCAACCCGAGTGTAAAATAACATCAGGGTGGGCTGATACACAACCAACCTGAGAGTAAAATAACATCAGGGTGGGCAGATACACAACCAACCCGAGTGTAAAATAACATCAGGGTGGGCAGATAGACAACCAAACCGAGTGTAAAATAACATCAGGGTGGGCTGATACACAACCAACCTGAGAGTAAAATAACATCAGGGTGGGCAGATACACAACCAACCCGAGTGTAAAATCACATCAGTGTGCGCAGATCCACATCCAAACCGAGTGTAAAATAACATCAGGGTGGGCAGATACACAACCATCCCAAGGGTAAAATAACATCAGGGTGGGCAGATACACAACCAACCCAAGTATGTGTTTAATAACATCAGGGAGGGCAGATACACAACCAACCTGAGCGAGTGTAAAATAACATCAGGGTGGGCAGATACACAACCAACCCGAGGTTAAAATAACATCAGGGTGGGCAGAAACACAACCAACCCGAGCGAGTGTTAAATAACATCAGGGTGGGCAGATACACAATCTACCCGAGTCTAAAATAACATCAGCATGGGCAGATACACAACCAACCCAAGGTTAAAATAACATCAGGGTGGGCTGATACACAACCAACCCGAGGTTAAAATAACATCAGGGTGGGCAGATACACAACCAACCCGAGCGAGCGTAAAAGAACATCAGGGTGGGCAGATACACAACCAAACCGAGTGTAAAATAACATCAGGGTGGGCAGATACACAACCAACCCGAGTGTAAAATAACATCAGGGTGGGCAGATAGACAACCAAACCGAGTGTAAAATAACATCAGGGTGGGCTGATACACAACCAACCTGAGAGTAAAATAACATCAGGGTGGGCAGATACACAACCAACCCGAGTGTAAAATCACATCAGTGTGCGCGGATTCACATCCAAACCAAGTGTAAAATAACATCAGGGTGGGCAGATACACAACCATCCCAAGGGTAAAATAACATCAGGGTGGGCAGATACACAACCAACCCAAGTATGTGTTTAATAACATCAGGGAGGGCAGATACACAACCAACCCGAGTGAGTGTAAAATAACATTAGGGTGGGCAGATACAAAACCATCCTGAGCGAGTGTAAAATAACATCAGGTTTGTGCAGATACACAACAAACCCGAGTGTAAAATAACATCAGGGTGGGCAGATACACAACCAGCCCAAGTGTAAAATAACAGCAGGGTGGGCAGATACACAATGAACCTTAGTGTAAAATAACATCAGGGTGGGCAGACACACAACAAGCTCGAGTGTAAAATAACATCAGGGTGGGCAGATACACAACCAACCCAAGTGTAAAATAACATCAGGGTGGGCAGATACACAACCAACTAACCCCAGTGTAAAATAACATCAGGATGGGCAGACACACAACCAAACTGAGCGAGTGTAAAATAATATCAGGGTGGGCAGATACACAAACAACCCGAGTGGAAAATAACATCAGGGTGGGCAGACACACAACCAACCCGAGCGAGTGTATAATAACATCAGGGTGGGCAGACACACAACAAACATCAGTGTAAAATAACATCAGGGTGGGCAGACACACAGCCAACCTGAGCGAGTGTAAAATAACATCATGGTGGGCAGATACACAACCAACCTGAGCGAGTGTAAAATAACATCAGGGTGGGCAGATACACAACCAACCTGAGCGACTGTAAAATAACATCAGGGAGGGCAGACACACAACCATCCCGAGTGTAAAATAACATCAGGGTGGGCAGACACACAACCATCCCGAGTATAAAATAACATCAGCGTGGGCAGATACACAACCAACCCGTGTGTAAAATAACTTCAGGATGGGCAGATACACAACCAACCCGAGTGTAAAATCACATCAGTGTGCGCCGATTCACAACCAAACCGAGTGTAAAATAACATCAGGGTGGGCAGATACACAACCATACCAAGGGTAAAATAACATCAGGGTGGGCAGATACACAACCAACCCAAGTGAGTGTAAAATAACATCAGGGTGGGCAGATACAAAACCAGCCCAAGTGTAAAATAACAGCAGGGTGGGCAAGATACACAACCAGCCCAAGTGTAAAATAACAGCAGGGTGGGCAAGATACACAACGAACTCTAGTGTAAAATAACAACAGGGTGGGCAGAGGCACAACCAACCCCAGTGTAAAATAACATCAGGGTGGGCAGATACACAACCAACTAACCCGAGTGTAAAATATCATCAGGTGGGCAGTACAACAACCAAACCGAGCGAGTGTAAAATAATATCAGGGTGGGCAGATACACAAACAACCCGAGTGTAAAATACCATCTGGGTGGGCAGACACACAACCAACCCGAGCGAGTGTATAATGAAATCAGGGTGGGCAGACACACAACAAACACGAGTATAAAATAACATCTGGGTTGGCAGACACACAACCAACCTGAGCGAGTGTAAAATAACATCAGGGTGGGCAGACACACAGCCAACATGAGCGAGTGTAAAATAACAACAGGGTGGGCAGATACACAACCAAACTGAGCGAGTGTTAAATAACATCATGGTGGGCAGATACACAACCAACCTGAGCGAGTGTAAAATAACATCAGGGTGGGCAGACACACAACCATCCCGAGTGTAAAATAACATCAGGGTGGGCAGACACACAACCATCCCGAGTGTAAAATAACATCAGCGTGGGCAGATACACGACCATCCCGAGTGTAAAATAACATCAGGGTGGGCAGATAAACAAAAAACCCGAGCGAGTGTAAAGTAACATCAGGGTGGGCAGATACACAATCTCCCCAAATGTAAATTAACATCAGAGTGGGCAGACACACAACGAACCCGAGCAAGGGTAATATAACATCTGGGTGGGCAAACACACAACCAAACCGAATGTAAAATAACATCAGGGTGGTCAGACACACAACCAACCCGAGTGTAAAATAACATCAGGGTGGGCAGATACACAACCAACCCGAGCGAGTGTAAAATAACATCAGGGTGGGCAGATACACAAACAATCCGAGTGTTAAATAACATCAGGGTGGGCAGACATACAACCAACCCGAGTGTAAAATGACATCAGGGTGGGCAGATACACATCCAACCCGAGTGTAAAATAACATCAGGGTGGGAATATACACAACCAACCCGAATGTAAAATATCATCAGGGTGGGCAGACACACAACCAACCCGAGGTTAAAATAACATCAGGGTGGCAGATACACAACCAACCCGAGTGTAAAATAACATCAGGGTGGGCAGAAACAGAACCAACCCGAGTATAAAATAACATCAGTTTGGGCAGACACACAACCAACCTGAGGTTAAAATAACATCAGGGTGGGCAAATACACAACCAACCCGAGCGAGTGTAAAATAACATCAGGGTGGGCAGACACACAACCAACCCGAGGTTAAAATAACATCAGGGTGGGCAGATACACAACCAACCCGAGCGAGTGTAAAATAACATCAGGGTGGGGAGATACACAATCTTCCCGAGTGTAAAATAACATCAGGATGGGCAGATACACAACCAACCCAAGGTTAAAATAACATCAGGGTGGGCAGATACACAACCAACCCGAGGTTAAAATAACATCAGGGTGGGCAGATACACAACCAAACCGAGCAAGTGTAAAATAACATCAGAGTGGGCAGATACACAACCAAACCGAGTGTAAAATATCATCAGGTGGGCAGTACAACAACCAAACCGAGCGACTGTAAAATAATATCAGGGTGGGCAGATACACAACCAACCCGAGCGAGTGTAAAGTAACATCAGGGTGGGCAGATACACAATCTCCCCAAGGGTAAATTAACATCAGAGTGGGCAGACACACAACGAACCCGACAAGTGTAAAATAACATCTGGGTGGGCAAACACACAACCAAACCGAGTGTAAAATAACATCAGGGTGGGCAGACACACAACCAACCCGAGTGTAAAATAACATCAGGGTGGGCAGATACACAAACAATCCGAGTGTTAAATAACATCAGGGTGGGCAGACACACAACCAAGCCGAGCGAGTGTAAAATGACATCAGGGTGGGCAGATACACATCCAAACCGAGTGTAAAATAACATCAGGGTGGGAATATACACAACCAACCCGAATGTAAAATATCATTTGGGTGGGCAGACACACAACCAACCCGAGGTTAAAATAACATCAGGGTGGGCAGATACACAACCAACCCGAGTGTAAAATAACATCAGGGTGGACAGAAACAGAACCAACCCGAGTATAAAATAACATCAGTTTGGGCAGACACACAACCAACCCGAGTGTAAAATAACATCAGCGTGGGCAGATACACGACCATCCCGAGTGTAAAATAACATCAGGGTGGGCAGATACACAACCAACCCGAGCCAATGTAAAGTAACATCAGGGTGGGCAGATACACAATCTCCCCAAGGGTAAATTAACATCAGAGTGGGCAGATACACAACGAACCCGAGCAAGTGTAAAATAACATCTGGGTGGCCTAATACACAACCAAACCGAATGTAAAATAACATCAGGGTGGGCAGACACACAACCAATCCGAGTGTAAAATAACATCAGGGTGGGCAGATACACAACCAACCCGAGCGAGTGTAAATTAACATCAGGGTGGGCAGATACACAAACAATCCGAGTGTTAAATTACATCAGGGTGGGCAGACATACAACCAACCCGAGTGTAAAATGACATCAGGGTGGGCAGATACACATCCAACCCGAGTGTAAAATAACATCAGGGTGGGAATATACACAACCAACCCGAATGTAAAATATCATCAGGGTGGGCAGACACACAACCAACCCGAGGTTAAAATAACATCAGGGTGGGCAGATACACAACCAACCCGAGTGTAAAATAACATCAGGGTGGGCAGAAACAGAACCAACCCGAGTATAAAATAACATCAGTTTGGGCAGACACACAACCAACCTGAGGTTAAATAACATCAGGGTGGGGAGATAGACAACCAACCCGAGCGAGTGTAAAATAACATCAGGGTGGGCAGATACACAAACAACCCGAGGTTAAAATAACATCAGGGTGGGCAGATACACAACCAACCCGAGCGAGTGTAAAATAACATCAGGGTGGGCAGATACACAATCTACCCGAGTGTAAAATAACATCAGGATGGGCAGATACACAACCAACCCAAGGTTAAAATAACATCAGGGTGGGCAGATACACAACCAACCCGAGGTTAAAATAACATCAGGGTGGGCAGATACACAACCAACCCGAGCGAGTGTAAAATAACATCAGGGTGGGCAGACACACCACCAAACCAAGTGTAAAATAACATCAGGGTGGGCAGACACACAACCATCCCGAGTGTAAAATAACATCAGCGTGGGCAGATACACGACCATCCCGAGTGTAAAATAACATCAGGGTGGGCAGATACACAACCAACCCGAGCGAGTGTAAAGTCACATCAGGGTGGGCAGATACACAATCTCCCCAAGGGTAAATTAACATCAGAGTGGGCAGACACACAACGAACCCGAGCAAGTGTAAAATAACATCTGGGTGGGCAAACACACAACCAAACCGAGTGTAAAATAACATCAGGGTGGGCAGACACACAACCAACCCGAGTGTAAAATAACATCAGGGTGGGCAGATACACAACCAATCCGAGCGAGTGTAAAATAACATCAGGGTGGGAATATACACAACCAACCCGAATGTAAAATATCATCAGGGTGGGCAGACACACAACCAACCCGAGGTTAAAATAACATCAGGGTGGGCAGATATACAACCAACCCGAGTGAAAAATAACATCTGGGTGGGCAGATACACAACCAACCCGAGCGTAAAATAACATCAGGGTGGGCAGATACACAACCTACCCGAGTGTAAAATAACATCAGGATGGGCAGATACACAACCAACCCAAGGTTAAAATAACATCAGGGTGGGCAGATACACAACCAACCCGAGCGAGTTTAAAATAACATCAGGGTGGGCAGATACACAAACAATCCGAGTGTTAAATAACATCAGGGTGGGCAGATACACAACGAACCATCCCGAGTATAAAATGACATCAGGGTGGGCAGACACACAACCAGCCCGAGTGTAAAATGACATCAGGGTGGGCAGATACACATCCAACCCGAGTGTAAAATAACATCAGGGTGGGAATATACACAACCAACCCGAATGTAAAATATCATCAGGGTGGGCAGACACACAACCAACCCGAGGTTAAAATAACATCAGGGTGGGCAGATACACAACCAACCCGAGTGAAAAATAACATCTGGGTGGGCAGATACACAACCAACCCGAGCGTAAAATAACATCAGGGTGGGCAGATACACAACCTACCCGAGTGTAAAATAACATCAGGATGGGCAGATACACAACCAACCCGAGGTTAAAATAACATCAGAGTGGGCAGATACACAACCAACCCGAGCGAGTTTAAAATGACATCAGGCTGGGCAGATACAAAAGCAACCCGAGGTTAAAATAACATCAGGGTGGGCAGATACACAACCAACCCGAGCGAGTGTAAAATAACATCAGGGTGGGCAGATACACAACCAAACCAAGTGTAAAATAACATCAGGGTGGGCAGATACACAACCAAACCGAGTGTAAAATAACATCAGGGTGGGCAGACACACAACCATCCCGAGTGTAAAATAAATCAGGGTGGGCAGACACACAACCAACCCCAGCGTAAAATAACATGAGGGTGGGCAGACACACAACCAACCCGAGTGTAAAATAACATCAGGGTGGGCAGATACACAACCAACCCGAGCGAGTGTAAAATAACATCAGGGTGGGCAGATACACAAACAATCCGAGTGTTAAATAACATCAGGGTGGGCAGACACACAACCAACCCCGGTGTCAAATGACATCAGGGTGGGCAGCTACACATCCAACCCGAGTGTAAAATAACATCAGGGTGGGAATATACACAACCAACCCGAATATAAAATATCATCAGGGTGGGCAGACACACAACCAACCCGAGGTTAAAATAACATCAGGGTGGGCAGATACACAACCAACCCGAGTGTAAAATAACATCAGGGTGGGCAGAAACAGAACCAACCCGAGTATAAAATAACATCAGGGTGGGCAGATACACAACCAACCCGAGCGAGTGTAAAGTAACATCAGGGTGGGCAGATACACAATCTCCCCAAGGGTAAATTAACATCAGAGTGGGCAGACACACAACGAACCCGAGCAAGTGTAAAATAACATCAGGGTGGGCAGATACACAACCAACCCGAGCGAGTGTAAAATAACATCAGGGTGGGCAGATACACAAACAATCCGAGTGTTAAATAACATCAGGGTGGGCAGATACACAACCAACCATCCCGAGTATAAAATAACATCAGGGTGGGCAGACACACAACCAACCCGAGTGTAAAATGACATCAGGGTGGGCAGATACACATCCAACCCGAGTGTAAAATAACATCAGGGTGGGAATATACACAACCAACCCGAATGTAAAATATCATCAGGGTGGGCAGACACACAACCAACCCGAGGTTAAAATAACATCAGGGTGGGCAGATACACAACCAACCCGAGTGAAAAATAACATCTGGGTGGGCAGATACACAACCAACCCGAGCGTAAAATAACATCAGGGTGGGCAGATACACAACCTACCCGAGTGTGAAATAACATCAGGATGGGCAGATACACAACCAACCCAAGGTTAAAATAACATCAGGGTGGGCTGATACACAACCAACCCAAGCGAGTTTAAAATAACAT
The DNA here is from genome assembly GCA_026770705.1 of Isurus oxyrinchus. Lineage (NCBI taxonomy): Eukaryota > Metazoa > Chordata > Chondrichthyes > Lamniformes > Lamnidae > Isurus > Isurus oxyrinchus. The sequence continues at coordinate 47,858 of JANJGN010000289.1, read as the reverse complement.
CAGGGTGGGCAGATACACAACCAAACCGAGTGTAAAATAACATCAGGGTGGGCAGATACACAACCAACCCGAGTGTAAAATAACATCAGGGTGGGCAGACACACAACCAACCCGAGTTTAAAATAACATCAGGGTGGGCAGATAGTCAACCAACCCGAGTGTAAAATAAAATCAGGGTGGGCTGATACACAACCAAACTGAGAGTAAAATAACATCAGGGTGGGCAGATACACAACCAACCCGAGTGTAAAATCACATCAGTGTGCGCAGATTCACAACCAAACCGAGTGTAAATTAACATCAGGGTGGGCAGATACACAACCATCCCAAGGGTAAAATAACATCAGGTTGGGCAGATACACAACCAACCCAAGTGAGTGTTTAATAACATCAGGGAGGGCAGATACACAACCAACCCAAGTGTAAAATCACATCAGTGTGCGCAGATTCAAAACCAAACCGAGTTTAAAATAACATCAGGGTGGGCAGATACACAACCATCCCAAGGGTAAAATAACATCAGGGTGGGCAGATACACAACCAACCCAAGTGAGTGTAAAATAACATCAGGGTGGGCAGATACACAACCAACCCGAGCAAGTGTAAAATAACTTCTGGGTGGGCAGATATACAAACAATCCGAGTGTTAAATAACATCAGGGTGGGCAGATACACAACCAACCATCCCGAGTATAAAATAACTTAAGGGTGGGCAGACACACAACCAACTCGAGTGTAAAATGACATCAGGGTGGGCAGATACACATCCAACCCGAGTGTAAAATAACATCAGGGTGGGCAGATACACAACGAACCCTAGTGTAAAATAACATCAGGGTGGGCAGACACACAACAATCTCGAGTGTAAAATAACATCAGGGTGGGCAGATACACAACCAACTAACCCCAGTGTAAAATAACATCAGGGTGGGCAGACACACAACCAAACCGAGCGAGTGTAAAATAATATCAGGGTGGGCAGATACACAACCAACCCGAGTGTGAAATAACATCAGGGTGGGCAGACACACAACCAACCCGAGGGAGTGTACAATAACATCAGGGTGGGCAGAAACACAACGAACACGAGTGTAAAATAACATCAGGGTGGGCAGACACACAGCCAACCTGAGCGAGTGTAAAATAACATCATGGTGGGCAGACACACAACCAACCTGTGCGAGTGTAAAATAACATCAGGGTGGGCAGATACACAACCAACCTGAGCGAGTGTAAAATAACATCAGGGTGGGCAGACACACAACCATCCCGAGTGTAAAATAACATCAGGGTGGGCAGACACACAACCATCCCGAGTATAAAATAACATCAGCGTGGGCAGATACACAACCAACCCGTGTGTAAAATAACATCAGGGTGGGCAGATACACAACCAACCCGAGTGTAAAGTAACATCAGGGTGGGCAGAAACACAACCAACCCGAGCGAGTTTAAAATAACATCAAGCTGGGCAGATACACAAGCAACCCGAGGTTGAAATAACATCAGGGTGGGCAGATACACAACCAACCCGAGCGAGTGTAAAATAACATCAGGGTGGGCAGATACACAACCAAACCGAGTGTAAAATAACATCAGGGTGGGCAGATACACAACCAACCCGAGTGTAAAATAACATCAGGGTGGGCAGACACACAACCAACCCGAGTTTAAAATAACATCAGGGTGGGCAGATAGACAACCAACCCGAGTGTAAAATAACATCAGGGTGGGCTGATACACAACCAAACTGAGAGTAAAATAACATCAGGGTGGGCAGATACACAACCAACCCGAGTGTAAAATCACATCAGTGTGCGCAGATTCACAACCAAACCGAGTGTAAAATAACATCAGGGTGGGCAGATACACAACCATCCCAAGGGTAAAATAACATCAGGGTGGGCAGATACACAACCAACCCAAGTGAGTGTTTAATAACATCAGGGAGGGCAGATACACAACCAACCCAAGTGTAAAATCACATCAGTGTGCGCAGATTCAAAACCAAACCGAGTTTAAAATAACATCAGGGTGGGCAGATACACAACCATCCCAAGGGTAAAATAACATCAGGGTGGGCAGATACACAACCAACCCAAGTGAGTGTAAAATAACATCAGGGTGGGCAGATACACAACCAACCCGAGCGAGTGTAAAATAACTTCTGGGTGGGCAGATATACAAACAATCCGAGTGTTAAATAACATCAGGGTGGGCAGATACACAACAAACCATCCCGAGCATAAAATAACTTAAGGGTGGGCAGACACACAACCAACCCGAGTGTAAAATGACATCAGGGTGGGCAGATACACATCCAACCCGAGTGTAAAATAACATCAGGGTGGGCAGATACACAATGAACCCTAGTGTAAAATAACATCAGGGTGGGCAGATACACAACCAACTAACCCCAGTGTAAAATAACATCAGGGTGGGCAGACACACAACCAAACTGAGCGAGTGTAAAATAATATCAGGGTGGGCAGATACACAAACAACCCGAGTGTAAAATAACATCAGGGTGGGCAGACACACAACCAACCCGAGCGAGTGTATAATAACATCAGGGTGGGCAGACACACAAAGAACACGAGTGTAAAATAACATCAGGGTGGGCAGACACACAGCCAACCTGAGCGAGTGAAAAATAACATCATGGTGGGCAGACACACAACCAACCTGTGCGAGTGTAAAATAACATCAGGGTGGGCAGATACACAACCAACCTGAGCGAGTGTAAAATAACATCAGGGTGGGCAGATACACAACCAACCCCTGTGTAAAATAACATCAGGGTGGGCAGATACAACACCAACCCGAGTGTAAAGTAACATCAGGGTGGGCAGTTACACAATCAACCCAAGTGTAAATTAACATCAGAGTGGGCAGACACACAACCAACCCGAGCAAGTCTAAAATAACATCTGGGTGGGCAGACACACAACCAAACCGAGTGTAAATTATCATCAGGGTGGGCAGATACACAACCCACCAACCCGAGTGTAAAATAACATCTGGGTGGGCAGACACACAACCAACCAACCCAAGTGTAAAATAACATCAGGGGGGGCAGACACACAACCAGCTCGAGTGTAAAATGACATCAGGGTGGGCGGATACACAACCAACCCGAGCGAGTGTAAAATAACATCAGGGTGGGCAGATACACAACCAAACCAAGTGTAAAATAACATCAGGGTGGGCAGATACACAACCAAACCGAGTGTAAAATAACATCAGGGTGGGCAGACACACAACCATCCCGAGTGTAAAATAAATCAGGGTGGGCAGACACACAACCAACCCCAGCGTAAAATAACATGAGGGTGGGCAGACACACAACCAACCCGAGTTTAAAATAACATCAGGGTGGGCAGATACACAACCAACCCGAGCGAGTGTAAAATAACATCAGGGTGGGCAGATACACAAACAATCCGAGTGTTAAATGACATCAGGGTGGGCAGACACACAACCAACCCGAGTGTAAAATGACATCAGGGTGGGCAGATACACATCCAACCCGAGTGTAAAATAACATCAGGGTGGGAATATACACAACCAACCCGAATATAAAATATCATCAGGGTGGGCAGACACACAACCAACCCGAGGTTAAAATAACATCAGGGTGGGCAGATACAAAACCAACCCGAGTGTAAAATAACATCAGGGTGGGCAGAAACAGAACCAAACCGAGTATAAAATAACATCAGTTTGGGCAGATACACGACCATCCCGAGTGTAAAATAACATCAGGGTGGGCAGATACACAACCAACCCGAGCGAGTGTAAAGTAACATCAGGGTGGGCAGATACACAATCTCCCCAAGGGTAAATTAACATCAGAGTGGGCAGACACACAACAAACCCGAGCAAGTGTAAAATAACATCTGGGTGGGCAAACACACAACCAAACCGAGTGTAAAATAACATCAGGGTGGGCAGATACACAACCAACCCGAGCGAGTGTAAAATAACATCAGGGTGGGCAGATACACAAACAATCCGAGTGTTAAATAACATCAGGGTGGGCAGATACACAACCAACCATCCCAAGTATAAAATAACATCAGGGTGGGCAGACACACAACCAACCCGAGTGTAAAATGACATCAGGGTGGGCAGATACACATCCAACCCGAGTGTAAAATAACATCAGGGTGGGAATATACACAACCAACCCGAATGTAAAATATCATCAGGGTGGGCAGACACACAACCAACCCGAGGTTAAAATAACATCAGGGTGGGCAGATATACAACCAACCCGAGTGAAAAATAACATCTGGGTGGGCAGATACACAACCAACCCGAGCGTAAAATAACATCAGGGTGGGCAGATACACAACCTACCCGAGTGTAAAATAACATCAGGATGGGCAGATACACAACCAACCCAAGGTTAAAATAACATCAGGGTGGGCAGATACACAACCAACCCGAGCGAGTTTAAAATAACATCAGGGTGGGCAGATACACAAACAATCCGAGTGTTAAATAACATCAGGGTGGGCAGATACACAACGAACCATCCCGAGTATAAAATGACATCAGGGTGGGCAGACACACAACCAGCCCGAGTGTAAAATGACATCAGGGTGGGCAGATACACATCCAAACCGAGTGTAAAATAACATCAGGGTGGGAATATACACAACCAACCCGAATGTAAAATATCATCAGGGTGGGCAGACACACAACCAACCCGAGGTTAAAATAACATCAGGGTGGGCAGATACACAACCAACCCGAGTGAAAAATAACATCTGGGTGGGCAGATACACAAACAACCCGAGCGTAAAATAACATCAGGGTGGGCAGATACACAACCTACCCGAGTGTAAAATAACATCACGATGGGCAGATACACAACCAACCCGAGGTTAAAATAACATCAGGGTGGGCAGATACACAACCAACCCGAGCGAGTTTAAAATGACATCAGGCTGGGCAGATACAAAAGCAACCCGAGGTTAAAATAACATCAGGGTGGGCAGATACACAACCAACCCGAGCGAGTGTAAAATAACATCAGGGTGGGCAGATACACAACCAAACCAAGTGTAAAATAACATCAGGGTGGGCAGATACACAACCAAACCGAGTGTAAAATAACATCAGGGTGGGCAGACACACAACCATCCCGAGTGTAAAATAAATCAGGGTGGGCAGACACACAACCAACCCCAGCGTAAAATAACATGAGGGTGGGCAGACACACAACCAACCCGAGTGTAAAATAACATCAGGGTGGGCAGATACACAACCAACCCGAGTGAGTGTAAAATAACATCAGGGTGGGCAGATACACAAACAATCCGAGTGTTAAATAACATCAGGGTGGGCAGACACACAACCAACCCCGGTGTAAAATGACATCAGGGTGGGCAGCTACACATCCAACCCGAGTGTAAAATAACATCAGGGTGGGAATATACACAACCAACCCGAATATAAAATATCATCAGGGTGGGCAGACACACAACCAACCCGAGGTTAAAATAACATCAGGGTGGGCAGATACACAACCAACCCGAGTGTAAAATAACATCAGGGTGGGCAGAAACAGAACCAACCCGAGTATAAAATAACATCAGTTTGGGCAGACACACAACCAACCCGAGTGTAAAATAACATCAGCGTGGGCAGATACACGACCATCCCGAGTGTAAAATAACATCAGGGTGGGCAGATACACAACCAACCCGAGCGAGTGTAAAGTAACATCAGGGTGGGCAGATACACAATCTCCCCAAGGGTAAATTAACATCAGAGTGGGCAGACACACAACGAACCCGAGCAAGTGTAAAATAACATCAGGGTGGGCAGATACACAACCAACCCGAGCGAGTGTAAAATAACATCAGGGTGGGCAGATACACAAACAATCCGAGTGTTAAATAACATCAGGGTGGGCAGATACACAACCAACCATCCCGAGTATAAAATAACATCAGGGTGGGCAGACACACAACCAACCCGAGTGTAAAATGACATCAGGGTGGGCAGATACACATCCAACCCGAGTGTAAAATAACATCAGGGTGGGAATATACACAACCAACCCGAATGTAAAATATCATCAGGGTGGGCAGACACACAACCAACCCGAGGTTAAAATAACATCAGGGTGGGCAGATGCACAACCAACCAGAGTGAAAAATAACATCTGGGTGGGCAGATACACAACCAACCCGAGCGTAAAATAACATCAGGGTGGGCAGATACACAACCTACCCGAGTGTAAAATAACATCAGGATGGGCAGATACACAACCAACCCAAGGTTAAAATAACATCAGGGTGGGCTGATACACAACCAACCCGAGCGAGTTTAAAATAACATCAGGGTGGGCAGATACACAACCAAACCGAGTGTAAAATAACATCAGGGTGGGCAGATACACAACCAACCCGAGTGTAAAATAACATCAGGGTGGGCAGACACACAACCAACCCGAGTTTAAAATAACATCAGGGTGGGCAGATAGTCAACCAACCCGAGTGTAAAATAAAATCAGGGTGGGCTGATACACAACCAAACTGAGAGTAAAATAACATCAGGGTGGGCAGATACACAACCAACCCGAGTGTAAAATCACATCAGTGTGCGCAGATTCACAACCAAACCGAGTGTAAAATAACATCAGGGTGGGCAGATACACAACCATCCCAAGGGTAAAATAACATCAGGTTGGGCAGATACACAACCAACCCAAGTGAGTGTTTAATAACATCAGGGAGGGCAGATACACAACCAACCCAAGTGTAAAATCACATCAGTGTGCGCAGATTCAAAACCAAACCGAGTTTAAAATAACATCAGGGTGGGCAGATACACAACCATCCCAAGGGTAAAATAACATCAGGGTGGGCAGATACACAACCAACCCAAGTGAGTGTAAAATAACATCAGGGTGGGCAGATACACAACCAACCCGAGCAAGTGTAAAATAACTTCTGGGTGGGCAGATATACAAACAATCCGAGTGTTAAATAACATCAGGGTGGGCAGATACACAACCAACCATCCCGAGTATAAAATAACTTAAGGGTGGGCAGACACACAACCAACCCGAGTGTAAAATGACATCAGGGTGGGCAGATACACATCCAACCCGAGTGTAAAATAACATCAGGGTGGGCAGATACACAACGAACCCAAGTGTAAAATAACATCAGGGTGGGCAGACACACAACAATCTCGAGTGTAAAATAACATCAGGGTGGGCAGATACACAACCAACTAACCCCAGTGTAAAATAACATCAGGGTGGGCAGACACACAACCAAACCGAGCGAGTGTAAAATAATATCAGGGTGGGCAGATACACAAACAACCCGAGTGTAAAATAACATCAGGGTGGGCAGACACACAACCAACCCGAGGGAGTGTACAATAACATCAGGGTGGGCAGAAACACAACGAACACGAGTGTAAAATAACATCAGGGTGGGCAGACACACAGCCAACCTGAGCGAGTGTAAAATAACATCATGGTGGGCTGACACACAACCAACCTGTGCGAGTGTAAAATAACATCAGGGTGGGCAGATACACAACCAACCTGAGCGAGTGTAAAATAACATCAGGGTGGGCAGACACACAACCATCCCGAGTGTAAAATAACATCAGGGTGGGCAGACACACAACCATCCCGAGTATAAAATAACATCAGCGTGGGCAGATACACAACCAAACCGTGTGTAAAGTAACATCAGGGTGGGCAGATACACAACCAACCCGAGTGTAAAGTAACATCAGGGTGGGCAGAAACACAACCAACCCGAGCGAGTTTAAAATAACATCAAGCTGGGCAGATACACAAGCAACCCGAGGTTGAAATAACATCAGGGTGGGCAGATACACAACCAACCCGAGCGAGTGTAAAATAACATCAGGGTGGGCAGATACACAACCAAACCGAGTGTAAAATAACATCAGGGTGGGCAGATACACAACCAACCCGAGTGTAAAATAACATCAGGGTGGGCAGACACACAACCAACCCGAGTTTAAAATAACATCAGGGTGGGCAGATAGACAACCAACCCGAGTGTAAAATAACATCAGGGTGGGCTGATACACAACCAAACTGAGAGTAAAATAACATCAGGGTGGGCAGATACACAACCTACCCGAGTGTAAAATCACATCAGTGTGCGCAGATTCACAACCAAACCGAGTGTAAAATAACATCAGGGTGGGCAGATACACAACCATCCCAAGGGTAAAATAACATCAGGGTGGGCAGATACACAACCAACCCAAGTGAGTGTTTAATAACATCAGGGAGGGCAGATACACAACCAACCCAAGTGTAAAATCACATCAGTGTGCGCAGATTCAAAACCAAACCGAGTTTAAAATAACATCAGGGTGGGCAGATACACAACCATCCCAAGGGTAAAATAACATCAGGGTGGGCAGATACACAACCAACCCAAGTGAGTGTAAAATAACATCAGGGTGGGCAGATACACAACCAACCCGAGCGAGTGTAAAATAACTTCTGGGTGGGCAGATATACAAACAATCCGAGTGTTAAATAACATCAGGGTGGGCAGATACACAACAAACCATCCCGAGCATAAAATAACTTAAGGGTGGGCAGACACACAACCAACCCGAGTGTAAAATGACATCAGGGTGGGCAGATACACATCCAACCCGAGTGTAAAATAACATCAGGGTGGGCAGATACACAACGAACCCTAGTGTAAAATAACATCAGGGTGGGCAGATACACAACCAACTAACCCCAGTGTAAAATAACATCAGGGTGGGCAGACACACAACCAAACCGAGCGAGTGTAAAATAATATCAGGGTGGGCAGATACACAAACAACCCGAGTGTAAAATAACATCAGGGTGGGCAGACACACAACCAACCCGAGCGAGTGTATAATAACATCAGGGTGGGCAGACACACAAAGAACACGAGTGTAATATAACATCAGGGTGGGCAGACACACAGCCAACCTGAGCGAGTGAAAAATAACATCATGGTGGGCAGACACACAACCAACCTGTGCGAGTGTAAAATAACATCAGGGTGGGCAGATAAACAACCAACCTGAGCGAGTGTAAAATAACATCAGGGTGGGCAGACACACAACCATCCCGAGTGTAAAATAACATCAGGGTGGGCAGACACACAACCATCCCGAGTATAAAATAACATCAGCGTGGGCAGATACACAACCAACCCGTGTGTAAAATAACATCAGGGTGGGCAGATACACAACCAACCCGAGTGTAAAGTAACATCAGGGTGGGCAGTTACACAATCAACCCAAGTGTAAATTAACATCAGAGTGGGCAGACACACAACCAACCCGAGCAAGTCTAAAATAACATCTGGGTGGGCAGACACACAACCAAACCGAGTGTAAATTATCATCAGGGTGGGCAGATACACAACCCACCAACCCGAGTGTAAAATAACATCTGGGTGGGCAGACACACAACCAACCAACCCAAGTGTAAAATAACATCAGGGGGGGCAGACACACAACCAACCCGAGCGAGTGTAAAATAACATCTGGGTGGGCAGATACACAACCAACCCGAGTTTAAAATAACATCAGGGTGGGCAGATACACAACCAACCCGAGTTTAAAATAACATCAGGGTGGGCAGGTAAACAAACAACCCGAGTGTAAAATAACATCAGGGTGGGCACATACACAACCAACCCGAGCTTTAAATAACATCAGGGTGGGCAGATACACAACCAACCCAAGCCACTGTAAAATAACATCAGGTTGGGCAGACACACAACCAATCCGAGCGAGTTTAAAATAACATCAGGGTGGGCAGACACACAACCATCCCGAGTGCAAAATAAATCAGGGTGGGCAGACACACAACCATCCCGAGTGTAAAATAAATCAGGGTGGGCAGACACACAACCAACCCCAGCGTAAAATAACATGAGGGTGGGCAGGTACACATCCAACCCGAGTGTAAAATAACATCAGGGTGGGCAGATACACAACCAACCCCAGTGTAAAATAACATCAGGGTGGGCAGATACACAACCAACCCGAGTTTAAAATAACATCAGGGTGGGCAGGTACACAAACAACCCGAGTGTAAAATAACATCAGGGTGGGCAGATACACAACCAACCCGAGTTTTAAATAACATCAGGGTGGGCAGACACACAACCAACCCAAGCGACTGTAAAATAACATCAGGTTGGGCAGACACACAACCAACCCGAGCGAGTGTAAAATAACATCAGGGTGGGCAGACACACAACCATCCCGAGTTTAAAATAAATCAGGGTGGGCAGACACACAACCATCCCGAGTGTAAAATAAATCAGGGTGGGCAGACACACAACCAACCCCAGCGTAAAATAACATGAGGGTGGGCAGATACACATCCAACCCGAGTGTAAAATAACATCAGGGTGGGCAGATACACAACCAACCCGAGCGTGTGTAAAATAACATCAGGGTGGGCAGATACACAACCAACCCGCGCGTAAAATAACATGAGGGTGGGCAGATACACATCCAACCCGAGTGTAAAATAACATCAGGGAGGGCAGATACACAACCAACCCGAGTGTAGAATTACATCAGGGTGGGCAGATACACAACCAACCCGAGTGTAAAATCACATCATGGTGGGCAGATACACAACCAACCCGAGTGTAAAGTAACATCAGGGTGGGAATATACACAACCAACCCGAATGTAAAATATCATCAGGGTGGGCAGACACACAACCAACCCGAGGTTAAAATAACATCAGGGTGGGCAGATACACAACCAACCCGAGTGAAAAATAACATCTGGGTGGGCAGATACACAACCAACCCGAGTGTAAAATAACATCAGGGTGGGCAGACACACAACCAACCCGAGCGAGTGTATAATAACATCAGGGTGGGCAGACACACAAAGAACACGAGTGTAAAATAACATCAGGGTGGGCAGACACACAGCCAACCTGAGCGAGTGAAAAATAACATCATGGTGGGCAGACACACAACCAACCTGTGCGAGTGTAAAATAACATCAGGGTGGGCAGATACACAACCAACCTGAGCGAGTGTAAAATAACATCAGGGTGGGCAGACACACAACCATCCCGAGTGTAAAATAACATCAGGGTGGGCAGACACACAACCATCCCGAGTATAAAATAACATCAGCGTGGGCAGATACACAACCAACCCGTGTGTAAAATAACATCAGGGTGGGCAGATACACAACCAACCCGAGTGTAAAGTAACATCAGGGTGGGCAGTTACACAATCAACCCAAGTGTAAATTAACATCAGAGTGGGCAGACACACAACCAACCCGAGCAAGTCTAAAATAACATCTGGGTGGGCAGACACACAACCAAACCGAGTGTAAATTATCATCAGGGTGGGCAGATACACAACCCACCAACCCGAGTGTAAAATAACATCTGGGTGGGCAGACACACAACCAACCAACCCAAGTGTAAAATAACATCAGGGGGGGCAGACACACAACCAACCCGAGCGAGTGTAAAATAACATCTGGGTGGGCAGATACACAACCAACCCGAGTTTAAAATAACATCAGGGTGGGCAGATACACAACCAACCCGAGTTTAAAATAACATCAGGGTGGGCAGGTAAACAAACAACCCGAGTGTAAAATAACATCAGGGTGGGCACATACACAACCAACCCGAGCTTTAAATAACATCAGGGTGGGCAGATACACAACCAACCCAAGCGACTGTAAAATAACATCAGGTTGGGCAGACACACAACCAATCCGAGCGAGTTTAAAATAACATCAGGGTGGGCAGACACACAACCATCCCGAGTGCAAAATAAATCAGAGTGGGCAGACACACAACCATCCCGAGTGTAAAATAAATCAGGGTGGGCAGACACACAACCAACCCCAGCGTAAAATAACATGAGGGTGGGCAGGTACACATCCAACCCGAGTGTAAAATAACATCAGGGTGGGCAGATACAAAACCAACCCCAGTGTAAAATAACATCAGGGTGGGCAGATACACAACCAACCCGAGTTTAAAATAACATCAGGGTGGGCAGGTACACAAACAACCCGAGTGTAAAATAACATCAGGGTGGGCAGATACACAACCAACCCGAGTTTTAAATAACATCAGGGTGGGCAGACACACAACCAACCCAAGCGACTGTAAAATAACATCAGGTTGGGCAGACACACAACCAACCCGAGCGAGTGTAAAATAACATCAGGGTGGGCAGACACACAACCATCCCGAGTTTAAAATAAATCAGGGTGGGCAGACACACAACCATCCCGAGTGTAAAATAAATCAGGGTGGGCAGACACACAACCAACCCCAGCGTAAAATAACATGAGGGTGGGCAGATACACATCCAACCCGAGTGTCAAATAACATCAGGGTGGGCAGATACACAACCAACCCGAGCGTGTGTAAAATAACATCAGGGTGGGCAGATACACAACCAACCCGCGCATAAAATAACATGAGGGTGGGCAGATACACATCCAACCCGAGTGTAAAATAACATCAGGGAGGGCAGATACACAACCAACCCGAGTGTAGAATTACATCAGGGTGGGCAGATACACAACCAACCCGAGTGTAAAATCACATCATGGTGGGCAGATACACAAACAACCCGAGTGTAAAATAACATCAGGGTGGGCAGATACACAACCAACCCGAGTTTTAAATAACATCAGGGTGGGCAGACACACAACCAACCCAAGCGACTGTAAAATAACATCAGGTTGGGCAGACACACAACCAACCCGAGCGAGTGTAAAATAACATCAGGGTGGGCAGACACACAACCATCCCGAGTTTAAAATAAATCAGGGTGGGCAGACACACAACCATCCCGAGTGTAAAATAAATCAGGGTGGGCAGACACACAACCAACCCCAGCGTAAAATAACATGAGGGTGGGCAGATACACATCCAACCCGAGTGTAAAATAACATCAGGGTGGGCAGATACACAACCAACCCGAGCGTGTGTAAAATAACATCAGGGTGGGCAGATACACAACCAACCCGCGCGTAAAATAACATGAGGGTGGGCAGATACACATCCAACCCGAGTGTAAAATAACATCAGGGAGGGCAGATACACAACCAACCCGAGTGTAGAATTACATCAGGGTGGGCAGATACACAACCAAACCGAGTGTAAAATCACATCATGGTGGGCAGATACACAACCAACCCGAGTGTAAAATAACATCAGGGTGGGAATATACACAACCAACCCGAATGTAAAATATCATCAGGGTGGGCAGACACACAACCAACCCGAGGTTAAAATAACATCAGGGTGGGCAGATACACAACCAACCCGAGTGAAAAATAACATCTGGGTGGGCAGATACACAACCAACCCGAGCGTAAAATAACATCAGGGTGGGCAGATACACAACCTACCCGAGTGTAAAATAACATCACGATGGGCAGATACACAACCAACCCGAGGTTAAAATAACATCAGGGTGGGCAGATACACAACCAACCCGAGCGAGATTAAAATAACATCAGGCTGGGCAGATACAAAAGCAACCCGAGGTTAAAATAACATCAGGGTGGGCAGATACACAACCAAACCAAGTGTAAAATAACATCAGGGTGGGCAGATACACAACCAAACCGAGTGTAAAATAACATCAGGGTGGGCAGACACACAACCATCCCGAGTGTAAAATAAATCAGGGTGGGCAGACACACAACCAACCCCAGCGTAAAATAACATGAGGGTGGGCAGATACACAACCAACCCGAGCGAGTGTAAAATAACATCAGGGTGGGCAGATACACAAACAATCCGAGTGTTAAATAACATCAGGGTGGGCAGACACACAACCAACCCCGGTGTCAAATGACATCAGGGTGGGCAGCTACACATCCAACCCGAGTGTAAAATAACATCAGGGTGGGAATATACACAACCAACCCGAATATAAAATATCATCAGGGTGGGCAGACACACAACCAACCCAAGGTTAAAATAACATCAGGGTGGGCAGATACACAACCAACCCGAGTGTAAAATAACATCAGGGTGGGCAGAAACAGAACCAACCCGAGTATAAAATAACATCAGTTTGGGCAGACACACAACCAACCCGAGTGTAAAATAACATCAGCGTAGGCAGATACACGACCATCCCGAGTGTAAAATAACATCAGGGTGGGCAGATACACAACCAACCCGAGCGAGTGTAAAGTAACATCAGGGTGGGCAGATACACAATCTCCCCAAGGGTAAATTAACATCAGAGTGGGCAGACACACAACGAACCCGAGCAAGTGTAAAATAACATCAGGGTGGGCAGATACACAACCAACCCGAGCGAGTGTAAAATAACATCAGGGTGGGCAGATACACAAACAATCCGAGTGTTAAATAACATCAGGGTGGGCAGATACACAACCAACCATCCCGAGTATAAAATAACATCAGGGTGGGCAGACACACAACCAACCCGAGTGTAAAATGACATCAGGGTGGGCAGATACACATCCAAACCGAGTGTAAAATAACATCAGGGTGGGAATATACACAACCAACCCGAATGTAAAATATCATCAGGGTGGGCAGACACACAACCAACCCGAGGTTAAAATAACATCAGGGTGGGCAGATACACAACCAACCCGAGTGAAAAATAACATCTGGGTGGGCAGATACACAACCAACCCGAGCGTAAAATAACATCAGGGTGGGCAGATACACAACCAACCCAAGGTTAAAATAACATCAGGGTGGGCAGATACACAACCAACCCGAGCGAGTTTAAAATAACATCAGGGTGGGCAGATACACAACCAAACCGAGTGTAAAATAACATCAGGGTGGGCAGATACACAACCAACCCGAGTGTAAAATAACATCAGGGTGGGCAGACACACAACCAACCCGAGTTTAAAATAACATCAGGGTGGGCAGATAGTCAACCAACCCGAGTGTAAAATAAAATCAGGGTGGGCTGATACACAACCAAACTGAGAGTAAAATAACATCAGGGTGGGCAGATACACAACCAACCCGAGTGTAAAATCACATCAGTGTGCGCAGATTCACAACCAAACCGAGTGTAAAATAACATCAGGGTGGGCAGATACACAACCATCCCAAGGGTAAAATAACATCAGGTTGGGCAGATACACAACCAACCCAAGTGAGTGTTTAATAACATCAGGGAGGGCAGATACACAACCAACCCAAGTGTAAAATCACATCAGTGTGCGCAGATTCAAAACCAAACCGAGTTTAAAATAACATCAGGGTGGGCAGATACACAACCATCCCAAGGGTAAAATAACATCAGGGTGGGCAGATACACAACCAACCCAAGTGAGTGTAAAATAACATCAGGGTGGGCAGATACACAACCAACCCGAGCAAGTGTAAAATAACTTCTGGGTAGGCAGATATACAAACAATCCGAGTGTTAAATAACATCAGGGTGGGCAGATACACAACCAACCATCCCGAGTATAAAATAACTTAAGGGTGGGCAGACACACAACCAACCCGAGTGTAAAATGACATCAGGGTGGGCAGATATACATCCAACCCGAATGTAAAATAACATCAGGGTGGGCAGATACACAACGAACCCTAGTGTAAAATAACATCAGGGTGGGCAGACACACAACAATCTCGAGTGTAAAATAACATCAGGGTGGGCAGATACACAACCAACTAACCCCAGTGTAAAATAACATCAGGGTGGGCAGACACACAACCAAACCGAGCGAGTGTAAAATAATATCAGGGTGGGCAGATACACAAACAACCCGAGTGTAAAATAACATCAGGGTGGGCAGACACACAACCAACCCGAGGGAGTGTACAATAATATCAGGGTGGGCAGAAACACAACGAACACGAGTGTAAAATAACATCAGGGTGGGCAGACACACAGCCAACCTGAGCGAGTGTAAAATAACATCATGGTGGGCAGACACACAACCAACCTGTGCGAGTGTAAAATAACATCAGGGTGGGCAGATACACAACCAACCTGAGCGAGTGTAAAATAACATCAGGGTGGGCAGACACACAACCATCCCGAGTGTAAAATAACATCAGGGTGGGCAGACACACAACCATCCCGAGTATAAAATAACATCAGCGTGGGCAGATACACAACCAACCCGTGTGTAAAATAACATCAGGGTGGGCAGATACACAACCAACCCGAGTGTAAAGTAACATCAGGGTGGGCAGAAACACAACCAACCCGAGCGAGTTTAAAATAACATCAAGCTGGGCAGATACACAAGCAACCCGAGGTTGAAATAACATCAGGGTGGGCAGATACACAACCAACCCGAGCGAGTGTAAAATAACATCAGGGTGGGCAGATACACAACCAAACCGAGTGTAAAATAACATCAGGGTGGGCAGATACACAACCAACCCGAGTGTAAAATAACATCAGGGTGGGCAGACACACAACCAACCCGAGTTTAAAATAACATCAGGGTGGGCAGATAGACAACCAACCCGAGTGTAAAATAACATCAGGGTGGGCTGATACACAACCAAACTGAGAGTAAAATAACATCAGGGTGGGCAGATACACAACCAACCCGAGTGTAAAATCAGATCAGTGTGCGCAGATTCACAACCAAACCGAGTGTAAAATAACATCAGGGTGGGCAGATACACAACCATCCCAAGGGTAAAATAACATCAGGGTGGGCAGATACACAACCAACCCAAGTGAGTGTTTAATAACATCAGGGAGGGCAGATACACAACCAACCCAAGTGTAAAATCACATCAGTGTGCGCAGATTCAAAACCAAACCGAGTTTAAAATAACATCAGGGTGGGCAGATACACAACCATCCCAAGGGTAAAATAACATCAGGGTGGGCAGATACACAACCAACCCAAGTGAGTGTAAAATAACATCAGGGTGGGCAGATACACAACCAACCCGAGCGAGTGTAAAATAACTTCTGGGTGGGCAGATATACAAACAATCCGAGTGTTAAATAACATCAGGGTGGGCAGATACACAACAAACCATCCCGAGCATAAAATAACTTAAGGGTGGGCAGACACACAACCAACCCGAGTGTAAAATCACATCAGGGTGGGCAGATACACATCCAACCCGAGTGTAAAATAACATCAGGGTGGGCAGATACACAACGAACCCTAGTGTAAAATAACATCAGGGTGGGCAGATACACAACCAACTAACCCCAGTGTAAAATAACATCAGGGTGGGCAGACACACAACCAAACCGAGCGAGTGTAAAATAATATCAGGGTGGGCAGATACACAAACAACCCGAGTGTAAAATAACATCAGGGTGGGCAGACACACAACCAACCCGAGCGAGTGTATAATAACATCAGGGTGGGCAGACACACAAAGAACACGAGTGTAAAATAACATCAGGGTGGGCAGATACACAACCAACCTGAGCGAGTGTAAAATAACATCATGGTGGGCAGACACACAACCATCCCGAGTGTAAAATAACATCAGGGTGGGCAGACACACAACCATCCCGAGTATAAAATAACATCAGCGTGGGCAGATACACAACCAACCCGTGTGTAAAATAACATCAGGGTGGGCAGATACACAACCAAGCCGAGTGTAAAGTAACATCAGGGTGGGCAGTTACACAATCAACCCGAGCGAGTGTAAAATAACATCAGGGTGGGCAGATACACAAACAATCCGAGTGTTAAATAACATCAGGGTGGGCAGATACACAACCAACCATCCCGAGTATAAAATAACATCAGGGTGGGCAGACACACAACCAACCCGAGTGTAAAATGACATCAGGGTGGGCAGATACACATCCAACCCGAGTGTAAAATAACATCAGGGTGGGAATATACACAACCAACCCGAATGTAAAATATCATCAGGGTGGGCAGACACACAACCAACCCGAGGTTAAAATAACATCAGGGTGGGCAGATACACAACCAACCCGAGTGAAAAATAACATCTGGGTGGGCAGATACACAACCAACCCGAGCGTAAAATAACATCAGGGTGGGCAGATACACAACCTACCCGAGTGTAAAATAACATCAGGATGGGCAGATACACAACCAACCCAAGGTTAAAATAACATCAGGGTGGGCAGATACACAACCAACCCGAGCGAGTTTAAAATAACATCAGGGTGGGCAGATACACAACCAAACCGAGTGTAAAATAACATCAGGGTGGGCAGATACACAACCAACCCGAGTGTAAAATAACATCAGGGTGGGCAGACACACAACCAACCCGAGTTTAAAATAACATCAGGGTGGGCAGATAGTCATCCAACCCGAGTGTAAAATAAAATCAGGGTGGGCTGATACACAACCAAACTGAGAGTAAAATAACATCAGGGTGGGCAGATACACAACCAACCCGAGTGTAAAATCACATCAGTGTGCGCAGATTCACAACCAAACCGAGTGTAAAATAACATCAGGGTGGGCAGATACACAACCATCCCAAGGGTAAAATAACATCAGGTTGGGCAGATACACAACCAACCCAAGTGAGTGTTTAGTAACGTCAGGGAGGGCAGATACACAACCAACCCAAGTGTAAAATCACATCAGTGTGCGCAGATTCAAAACCAAACCGAGTTTAAAATAACATCAGGGTGGGCAGATACACAACCATCCCAAGGGTAAAATAACATCAGGGTGGGCAGATACACAACCAACCCAAGTGAGTGTAAAATAACATCAGGGTGGGCAGATACACAACCAACCCGAGCAAGTGTAAAATAACTTCTGGGTGGGCAGATATACAAACAATCCGAGTGTTAAATAACATCAGGGTGGGCAGATACACAACCAACCATCCCGAGTATAAAATAACTTAAGGGTGGGCAGACACACAACCAACCCGAGTGTAAAATGACATCAGGGTGGGCAGATACACATCCAACCCGAGTGTAAAATAACATCAGGGTGGGCAGATACACAACGAACCCTAGTGTAAAATAACATCAGGGTGGGCAGACACACAACAATCTCGAGTGTAAAATAACATCAGGGTGGGCAGATACACAACCAACTAACCCCAGTGTAAAATAACATCAGGGTGGGCAGACACACAACCAAACCGAGCGAGTGTAAAATAATATCAGGGTGGGCAGAAACACAAACAACCCGAGTGTAAAATAACATCAGGGTGGGCAGACACACAACCAACCCGAGGGAGTGTACAATAACATCAGGGTGGGCAGAAACACAACGAACACGAGTGTAAAATAACATCAGGGTGGGCAGACACACAGCCAACCTGAGCGAGTGTAAAATAACATCATGGTGGGCAGACACACAACCAACCTGTGCGAGTGTAAAATAACATCAGGGTGGGCAGATACACAACCAACCTGAGCGAGTGTAAAATAACATCAGGGTGGGCCGACACACAACCATCCCGAGTGTAAAATAACATCAGGGTGGGCAGACACACAACCATCCCGAGTATAAAATAACATCAGCGTGGGCAGATACACAACCAACCCGTGTGTAAAATAACATCAGGGTGGGCAGATACACAACCAACCCGAGTGTAAAGTAACATCAGGGTGGGCAGAAACACAACCAACCCGAGCGAGTTTAAAATAACATCAAGCTGGGCAGATACACAAGCAACCCGAGGTTGAAATAACATCAGGGTGGGCAGATACACAACCAACCCGAGCGAGTGTAAAATAACATCAGGGTGGGCAGATACACAACCAAACCGAGTGTAAAATAACATCAGGGTGGGCAGATACACAACCAACCCGAGTGTAAAATAACATCAGGGTGGGCAGACACACAACCAACCCGAGTTTAAAATAACATCAGGGTGGGCAGATAGACAACCAAACCGAAGGTAAAATAACATCAGGGTGGGCTGATACACAACCAAACTGAGAGTAAAATAACATCAGGGTGGGCAGATACACAACCAACCCGAGTGTAAAATCACATCAGTGTGCGCAGATTCACAACCAAACCGAGTGTAAAATAACATCAGGGTGGGCAGATACACAACCATCCCAAGGGTAAAATAACATCAGGGTGGGCAGATACACAACCAACCCAAGTGAGTGTTTAATAACATCAGGGAGGGCAGATACACAACCAACCCAAGTGTAAAATCACATCAGTGTGCGCAGATTCAAAACCAAACCGAGTTTAAAATAACATCAGGGTGGGCAGATACACAACCATCCCAAGGGTAAAATAACATCAGGGTGGGCAGATACACAACCAACCCAAGTGAGTGTAAAATAACATCAGGGTGGGCAGATACACAACCAACCCGAGCGAGTGTAAAATAACTTCTGGGTGGGCAGATATACAAACAATCCGAGTGTTAAATAACATCAGGGTAGGCAGATACACAACAAACCATCCCGAGCATAAAATAACTTAAGGGTGGGCAGACACACAACCAACCCGAGTGTAAAATGACATCAGGGTGGGCAGATACACATCCAACCCGAGTGTAAAATAACATCAGGGTGGGCAGATACACAACCAACCCTAGTGTAAAATAACATCAGGGTGGGCAGATACACAACCAACTAACCCCAGTGTAAAATAACATCAGGGTGGGCAGACACACAACCAAACCGAGCGAGTGTATAATAACATCAGGGTGGGCAGACACACAAAGAACACGAGTGTAAAATAACATCAGGGTGGGCAGACACACAGCCAACCTGAGCGAGTGAAAAATAACATCATGGTGGGCAGACACACAACCAACCTGTGCGAGTGTAAAATAACATCAGGGTGGGCAGATACACAACTAACCTGAGCGAGTGTAAAATAACATCAGGGTGGGCAGACACACAACCATCCCGAGTGTAAAATAACATCAGGGTGGGCAGACACACAACCATCCCGAGTATAAAATAACATCAGCATGGGCAGATACACAACCAACCCGTGTGTAAAATAACATCAGGGTGGGCAGATACACAACCAACCCGAGTGTAAAGTAACATCAGGGTGGGCAGATACACAACCAACCCGAGTGTAAAGTAACATCAGGGTGGGCAGTTACACAATCAACCCAAGTGTAAATTAACATCAGAGTGGGCAGACACACAACCAACCCGAGCAAGTCTAAAATAACATCTGGGTGGGCAGACACACAACCAAACCGAGTGTAAATTATCATCAGGGTGGGCAGATACACAACCCACCAACCCGAGTGTAAAATAACATCTGGGTGGGCAGACACACAACCAACCAACCCAAGTGTAAAATAACATCAGGGGGGGCAGACACACAACCAACCCGAGCGAGTGTAAAATAACATCTGGGTGGGCAGATACACAACCAACCCGAGTTTAAAATAACATCAGGGTGGGCAGATACACAACCAACCCGAGTTTAAAATAACATCAGGGTGGGCAGGTAAACAAACAACCCGAGTGTAAAATAACATCAGGGTGGGCACATACACAACCAACCCCAGCTTTAAATAACATCAGGGTGGGCAGATACACAACCAACCCAAGCGACTGTAAAATAACATCAGGTTGGGCAGACACACAACCAATCCGAGCGAGTTTAAAATAACATCAGGGTGGGCAGACACACAACCATCCCGAGTGCAAAATAAATCAGGGTGGGCAGACACACAACCATCCCGAGTGTAAAATAAATCAGGGTGGGCAGACACACAACCAACCCCAGCGTAAAATAACATGAGGGTGGGCAGGTACACATCCAACCCGAGCGTAAAATAACATCAGGGTGGGCAGATACACAACCAACCCCAGTGTAAAATAACATCAGGGTGGGCAGATACACAACCAACCCGAGTTTAAAATAACATCAGGGTGGGCAGGTACACAAACAACCCGAGTGTAAAATAACATCAGGGT
The DNA here is from genome assembly GCA_026770705.1 of Isurus oxyrinchus. Lineage (NCBI taxonomy): Eukaryota > Metazoa > Chordata > Chondrichthyes > Lamniformes > Lamnidae > Isurus > Isurus oxyrinchus. The sequence continues at coordinate 25,959 of JANJGN010000289.1, read as the reverse complement.
GGGCAGATACACAACCAACCCGAGTTTTAAATAACATCAGGGTGGGCAGACACACAACCAACCCAAGCGACTGTAAAATAACATCAGGTTGGGCAGACACACAACCAACCCGAGCGAGTGTAAAATAACATCAGGGTGGGCAGACACACAACCATCCCGAGTTTAAAATAAATCAGGGTGGGCAGACACACAACCATCCCGAGTGTAAAATAAATCAGGGTGGGCAGACACACAACCAACCCCAGCGTAAAATAACATGAGGGTGGGCAGATACACATCCAACCCGAGTGTAAAATAACATCAGGGTGGGCAGATACACAACCAACCCCAGTGTAAAATAACATCAGGGTGGGCAGATACACAACCAACCCGAGTTTAAAATAACATCAGGGTGGGCAGACACACAACAATCTCGAGTGTAAAATAACATCAGGGTGGGCAGATACACAACCAACTAACCCCAGTGTAAAATAACATCAGGGTGGGCAGACACACAACCAAACCGAGCGAGTGTAAAATAATATCAGGGTGGGCAGAAACACAAACAACCCGAGTGTAAAATAACATCAGGGTGGGCAGACACACAACCAACCCGAGGGAGTGTACAATAACATCAGGGTGGGCAGAAACACAACGAACACGAGTGTAAAATAACATCAGGGTGGGCAGACACACAGCCAACCTGAGCGAGTGTAAAATAACATCATGGTGGGCAGACACACAACCAACCTGTGCGAGTGTAAAATAACATCAGGGTGGGCAGATACACAACCAACCTGAGCGAGTGTAAAATAACATCAGGGTGGGCCGACACACAACCATCCCGAGTGTAAAATAACATCAGGGTGGGCAGACACACAACCATCCCGAGTATAAAATAACATCAGCGTGGGCAGATACACAACCAACCCGTGTGTAAAATAACATCAGGGTGGGCAGATACACAACCAACCCGAGTGTAAAGTAACATCAGGGTGGGCAGAAACACAACCAACCCGAGCGAGTTTAAAATAACATCAAGCTGGGCAGATACACAAGCAACCCGAGGTTGAAATAACATCAGGGTGGGCAGATACACAACCAACCCGAGCGAGTGTAAAATAACATCAGGGTGGGCAGATACACAACCAAACCGAGTGTAAAATAACATCAGGGTGGGCAGATACACAACCAACCCGAGTGTAAAATAACATCAGGGTGGGCAGACACACAACCAACCCGAGTTTAAAATAACATCAGGGTGGGCAGATAGACAACCAAACCGAAGGTAAAATAACATCAGGGTGGGCTGATACACAACCAAACTGAGAGTAAAATAACATCAGGGTGGGCAGATACACAACCAACCCGAGTGTAAAATCACATCAGTGTGCGCAGATTCACAACCAAACCGAGTGTAAAATAACATCAGGGTGGGCAGATACACAACCATCCCAAGGGTAAAATAACATCAGGGTGGGCAGATACACAACCAACCCAAGTGAGTGTTTAATAACATCAGGGAGGGCAGATACACAACCAACCCAAGTGTAAAATCACATCAGTGTGCGCAGATTCAAAACCAAACCGAGTTTAAAATAACATCAGGGTGGGCAGATACACAACCATCCCAAGGGTAAAATAACATCAGGGTGGGCAGATACACAACCAACCCAAGTGAGTGTAAAATAACATCAGGGTGGGCAGATACACAACCAACCCGAGCGAGTGTAAAATAACTTCTGGGTGGGCAGATATACAAACAATCCGAGTGTTAAATAACATCAGGGTGGGCAGATACACAACAAACCATCCCGAGCATAAAATAACTTAAGGGTGGGCAGACACACAACCAACCCGAGTGTAAAATGACATCAGGGTGGGCAGATACACATCCAACCCGAGTGTAAAATAACATCAGGGTGGGCAGATACACAACCAACCCTAGTGTAAAATAACATCAGGGTGGGCAGATACACAACCAACTAACCCCAGTGTAAAATAACATCAGGGTGGGCAGACACACAACCAAACCGAGCGAGTGTATAATAACATCAGGGTGGGCAGACACACAAAGAACACGAGTGTAAAATAACATCAGGGTGGGCAGACACACAGCCAACCTGAGCGAGTGAAAAATAACATCATGGTGGGCAGACACACAACCAACCTGTGCGAGTGTAAAATAACATCAGGGTGGGCAGATACACAACTAACCTGAGCGAGTGTAAAATAACATCAGGGTGGGCAGACACACAACCATCCCGAGTGTAAAATAACATCAGGGTGGGCAGACACACAACCATCCCGAGTATAAAATAACATCAGCATGGGCAGATACACAACCAACCCGTGTGTAAAATAACATCAGGGTGGGCAGATACACAACCAACCCGAGTGTAAAGTAACATCAGGGTGGGCAGTTACACAATCAACCCAAGTGTAAATTAACATCAGAGTGGGCAGACACACAACCAACCCGAGCAAGTCTAAAATAACATCTGGGTGGGCAGACACACAACCAAACCGAGTGTAAATTATCATCAGGGTGGGCAGATACACAACCCACCAACCCGAGTGTAAAATAACATCTGGGTGGGCAGACACACAACCAACCAACCCAAGTGTAAAATAACATCAGGGGGGGCAGACACACAACCAACCCGAGCGAGTGTAAAATAACATCTGGGTGGGCAGATACACAACCAACCCGAGTTTAAAATAACATCAGGGTGGGCAGATACACAACCAACCCGAGTTTAAAATAACATCAGGGTGGGCAGGTAAACAAACAACCCGAGTGTAAAATAACATCAGGGTGGGCACATACACAACCAACCCCAGCTTTAAATAACATCAGGGTGGGCAGATACACAACCAACCCAAGCGACTGTAAAATAACATCAGGTTGGGCAGACACACAACCAATCCGAGCGAGTTTAAAATAACATCAGGGTGGGCAGACACACAACCATCCCGAGTGCAAAATAAATCAGGGTGGGCAGACACACAACCATCCCGAGTGTAAAATAAATCAGGGTGGGCAGACACACAACCAACCCCAGCGTAAAATAACATGAGGGTGGGCAGGTACACATCCAACCCGAGCGTAAAATAACATCAGGGTGGGCAGATACACAACCAACCCCAGTGTAAAATAACATCAGGGTGGGCAGATACACAACCAACCCGAGTTTAAAATAACATCAGGGTGGGCAGGTACACAAACAACCCGAGTGTAAAATAACATCAGGGTGGGCAGATACACAACCAACCCGAGTTTTAAATAACATCAGGGTGGGCAGACACACAACCAACCCAAGCGACTGTAAAATAACATCAGGTTGGGCAGACACACAACCAACCCGAGCGAGTGTAAAATAACATCAGGGTGGGCAGACACACAACCATCCCGAGTTTAAAATAAATCAGGGTGGGCAGACACACAACCATCCCGAGTGTAAAATAAATCAGGGTGGGCAGACACACAACCAACCCCAGCGTAAAATAACATGAGGGTGGGCAGATACACATCCAACCCGAGTGTAAAATAACATCAGGGTGGGCAGATACACAACCAACCCGAGCGTGTGTAAAATAACATCAGGGTGGGCAGATACACAACCAACCCGCGCGTAAAATAACATGAGGGTGGGCAGATACACATCCAACCCGAGTGTAAAATAACATCAGGGAGGGCAGATACACAACCAACCCGAGTGTAGAATTACATCAGGGTGGGCAGATACACAACCAACCCGAGTGTAAAATCACATCATGGTGGGCAGATACACAACCAACCCGAGTGTAAAATAACATCAGGGTGGGAATATACACAACCAACCCGAATGTAAAATATCATCAGGGTGGGCAGACACACAACCAACCCGAGTGAAAAATAACATCTGGGTGGGCAGATACACAACCAACCCGAGCGTAAAATAACATCAGGGTGGGCAGATACACAACCTACCCGAGTGTAAAATAACATCACAATGGGCAGATACACAACCAACCCGAGGTTAAAATAACATCAGGGTGGGCAGATACACAACCAACCCGAGCGAGATTAAAATAACATCAGGCTGGGCAGATACAAAAGCAACCCGAGGTTAAAATAACATCAGGGTGGGCAGATACAAAACCAACCCGAGCGAGTGTAAAATAACATCAGGGTGGGCAGATACACAACCAAACCAAGTGTGAAATAACATCAGGGTGGGCAGATACACAACCAAACCGAGTGTAAAATAACATCAGGGTGGGCAGACACACAACCATCCCGAGTGTAAAATAAATCAGGGTGGGCAGACACACAACCAACCCCAGCGTAAAATAACATGAGGGTGGGCAGACACACAACCAACCCGAGTGTAAAATAACATCAGGGTGGGCAGATACACAACCAACCCGAGCGAGTGTAAAATAACATCAGGGTGGGCAGATACACAAACAATCCGAGTGTTAAATAATATCAGGGTGGGCAGACACACAACCAACCCGAGTGTAAAATGACATCAGGGTGGGCAGATACACATCCAACCCGAGTGTAAAATAACATCAGGGTGGGAATATACACAACCAACCCGAATATAAAATATCATCAGGGTGGGCAGACACACAACCAACCCGAGGTTAAAATAACATCAGGGTGGGCAGATACACAACCAACCCGAGTGTAAAATAACATCAGGGTGGGCAGATACACAACCATCCCGAGTGTAAAATTACATCAGGGTGGGCAGAAACAGAACCAACCCGAGTATAAAATAACATCAGTTTGGGCAGACACAAAACCAACCCGAGAGTAAAATAACATCAGCGTGGGCAGATACACGAATATCCCGAGTGTAAAATAACATCAGGGTGGGCAGATACACAACCAACCCGAGCGAGTGTAAAGTAACATCAGGGTGGGCAGATACACAATCTCCCCAAGGGTAAATTAACATCAGAGTGGGCAGACACACAACGAACCCGAGCAAGTGTAAAATAACATCTGGGTGGGCAAACACACAACCAAACCGAGTGTAAAATAACATCAGGGTGGGCAGACACACAACCAACCCGAGTGTAAAATAACATCAGGGTGGGCAGATACACAACCAACCCGAGCGAGTGTAAAATAACATCAGGGTGGGCAGATAAACAAACAATCCGAGTGTTAAATAACATCAGGGTGGGCACATACACAACCAACCATCCCGAGTATAAAATAACATCAGGGTGGGCAGACACACAACCAACCCGAGTGTAAAATGACATCAGGGTGGGCAGATACACATCCAACCCGAGTGTAAAATAACATCAGGGTGGGAATATACACAACCAACCCGAATGTAAAATATCATCAGGGTGGGCAGACACACAACCAACCCGAGGTTAAAATAACATCAGGGTGGGCAGATACACAACCAACCCGAGTGAAAAATAACATCTGGGTGGGCAGATACACAACCAACCCGAGCGTAAAATAACATCAGGGTGGGCAGATACACAACCTACCCGAGTGTAAAATAACATCAGGATGGGCAGATACACAACCAACCCAAGGTTAAAATAACATCAGGGTGGGCAGATACACAACCAACCCGAGCGAGTTTAAAATAACATCAGGGTGGGCAGATACACAAACAATCCGAGTGTTAAATAACATCAGGGTGGGCAGATACACAACCAACCATCCCGAGTATAAAATAACATCAGGGTGGGCAGACACACAACCAGCCCGAGTGTAAAATGACATCAGGGTGGGCAGATACACATCCAACCCGAGTGTAAAATAACATCAGGGTGGGAATATACACAACCAACCCCAATGTAAAATATCATCAGGGTGGGCAGACACACAACCAACCCGAGGTTAAAATAACATCAGGGTGGGCAGATACACAACCAACCCGAGTGAAAAATAACATCTGGGTGGGCAGATACACAACCAACCCGAGCGTAAAATAACATCAGGGTGGGCAGATACACAACCTACCCGAGTGTAAAATAACATCAGGATGGGCAGATACACAACCAACCCGAGGTTAAAATAACATCAGGGTGGGCAGATACACAACCAACCCGAGCGAGTTTAAAATAACATCAGGCTGGGCAGATACAAAAGCAACCCGAGGTTTAAATAACATCAGGGTGGGCAGATACACAACCAACCCGAGCGAGTGTAAAATAACATCAGGGTGGGCAGATACACAACCAAACCAAGTGTAAAATAACATCAGGGTGGGCAGATACACAACCAAACCGAGTGTAAAATAACATCAGGGTGGGCAGACACACAACCATCCCGAGTGTAAAATAAATCAGGGTGGGCAGACACACAACCAACCCCAGCGTAAAATAACATGAGGGTGGGCAGACACACAACCAACCCGAGTGTAAAATAACATCAGGGTGGGCAGATACACAACCAACCCGAGCGAGTGTAAAATAACATCAGGGTGGGCAGATACACAAACAATCCGAGTGTTAAATAACATCAGGGTGGGCAGACACACAACCAACCCGAGTGTAAAATGACATCAGGGTGGGCAGATACACATCCAACCCGAGTGTAAAATAACATCAGGGTGGGAATATACACAACCAACCCGAATATAAAATATCATCAGGGTGGGCAGATACACAACCAACCCGAGTGTAAAATAACATCAGGGTGGGCAGAAACAGAACCAACCCGAGTATAAAATAACATCAGTTTGGGCAGACACACAACCAACCCGAGTGTAAAATAACATCAGCGTGGGCAGATACACGACCATCCCGAGTGTAAAATAACATCAGGGTGGGCAGATACACAACCAACCCGAGCGAGTGTAAAGTAACATCAGGGTGGGCAGATACACAACCAAACCGAGTGTAAAATAACATCAGGGTGGGCAGATACACAACCAACCCGAGTGTAAAATAACATCAGGGTGGGCAGACACACAACCAACCCGAGTTTAAAATAACATCAGGGTGGGCAGATAGACAACCAACCCGAGTGTAAAATAACATCAGGGTGGGCTGATACACAACCAAACTGAGAGTAAAATAACATCAGGGTGGGCAGATACACAACCAACCCGAGTGTAAAATCACATCAGTGTGCGCAGATTCACAACCAAACCGAGTGTAAAATAACATCAGGGTGGGCAGATACACAACCATCCCAAGGGTAAAATAACATCAGGGTGGGCAGATACACAACCAACCCAAGTGAGTGTTTAATAACATCAGGGAGGGCAGATACACAACCAACCCAAGTGTAAAATCACATCAGTGTGCGCAGATTCAAAACCAAACCGAGTTTAAAATAACATCAGGGTGGGCAGATACACAACCATCCCAAGGGTAAAATAACATCAGGGTGGGCAGATACACAACCAACCCAAGTGAGTGTAAAATAACATCAGGGTGGGCAGATACACAACCAACCCGAGCGAGTGTAAAATAACTTCTGGGTGGGCAGATATACAAACAATCCGAGTGTTAAATAACATCAGGGTGGGCAGATACACAACCAACCATCCCGAGTATAAAATAACTTAAGGGTGGGCAGACACACAACCAACCCGAGTGTAAAATGACATCAGGGTGGGCAGATACACATCCAACCCGAGTGTAAAATAACATCAGGGTGGGCAGATACACAACGAACCCTAGTGTAAAATAACATCAGGGTGGGCAGACACACAACAATCTCGAGTGTAAAATAACATCAGGGTGGGCAGATACACAACCAACTAACCCCAGTGTAAAATAACATCAGGGTGGGCAGACACACAACCAAACCGAGCGAGTGTAAAATAATATCAGGGTGGGCAGATACACAAACAACCCGAGTGTGAAATAACATCAGGGTGGGCAGACACACAACCAACCCGAGCGAGTGTATAATAACATCAGGGTGGGCAGACACACAACGAACACGAGTGTAAAATAACATCAGGGTGGGCAGACACACAGCCAACCTGAGCGAGTGTAAAATAACATCATGGTGGGCAGACACACAACCAACCTGTGCGAGTGTAAAATAACATCAGGGTGGGCAGATACACAACCAACCTGAGCGAGTGTAAAGTAACATCAGGGTGGGCAGACACACAACCATCCCGAGTGTAAAATAACATCAGGGTGGGCAGACACACAACCATCCCGAGTATAAAATAACATCAGCGTGGGCAGATACACAACCAACCCGTGTGTAAAATAACATCAGGGTGGGCAGATACACAACCAACCCGAGTGTAAAGTAACATCAGGGTGGGCAGATACACAATCAACCCAAGTGTAAATTAACATCAGAGTGGGCAGACACACAACCAACCCGAGCAAGTCTAAAATAACATCTGGGTGGGCAGACACACAACCAAACCGAGTGTAAATTATCATCAGGGTGGGCAGATACACAACCCACCAACCCAAGTGTAAAATAACATCTGGGTGGGCAGACACACAACCAACCAACCCAAGTGTAAAATAACATCAGGGGGGGCAGACACACATCCAACCCGAGCGAGTGTAAAATAACATCTGGGTGGGCAGATACACAACCAGCCCGAGTTTAAAATAACATCAGGGTGGGCAGATACACAACCAACCCGAGTTTAAAATAACATCAGGGTGGGCAGGTACACAAACAACCCGAGTGTAAAATAACATCAGGGTGGGCAGATACACAACCAACCCGAGTTTTAAATAACATCAGGGTGGGCAGATACACAACCAACCCAAGCGACTGTAAAATAACATCAGGTTGGGCAGACACACAACCAACCCGAGCGAGTGTAAAATAACATCAGGGTGGGCAGACACACAACCATCCCGAGTGTAAAATAAATCAGGGTGGGCAGACACACAACCATCCCGAGTGTAAAATAAATCAGGGTGGGCAGACACACAACCAACCCCAGCGTAAAATAACATGAGGGTGGGCAGATACACATCCAACCCGAGTGTAAAATAACATCAGGGTGGGCAGATACACAACCAACCCGAGCGTGTGTAAAATAACATCAGGGTGGGCAGATACACAACCAACCCGCGCGTAAAATAACATGAGGGTGGGCAGATACACATCCAACCCGAGTGTAAAATAACATCAGGGAGGGCAGATACACAACCAACCCGAGTGTAGAATTACATCAGGGTGGGCAGATACACAACCAACCCGAGTGTAAAATAACATCATGGTGGGCAGATACACAACCAACCCGAGTGTAAAATAACATCAGGGTGGGCAGATACACAACCAACCAGCCCGAGTGTAAAATAACATCAGGGTGGGCAGATACACAACCAACCAACCCGAGTGTAAAATAACATCAGGGTGAGCAGATACACCACCAACCAACCTGAGTGTAAAATAACATCAGGGTGAGCAGATACACAACCAACCCGAGTGTAAAATAACATCAGAGTGGGCAAATACACTACCAACCCGAGTGTAAAATAACATCAGGTTGGGCAGACACACAACCATCCCAAGGGTAAAATAACATCAGGGTGGGCAGATACACAACCATCGCAAGTGAGTGTAAAATTACATCAGGGTGGGCAGATACAAAACCAACCCGAGCGAGTGTAAAGTAACATCAGTGTGGGCAGATACACAACCAACCCGAGTGTAAAGTAACATCAGGGTGGGCAGATACACAACCAACCTGAATTTAAAATAACATCAGGGTGGGCAGTTACACAACCAACCCAAGTGAGTGTAAAATAACATCAGGGTGGGCAGACACACAACCAACCTGAGCGAGTGTAAAATAACATCAGGGTGGGCAGACACACAACCAACCTGAGCGAGTGTAAAATAACATCAGGGTGGGCAGATACACAACCAACCCGAGTGTAAAATAACATCAGGGTGGGCAGACACACAACCAACCCGAGCGTAAAATAACATCAGGATGGGCAGATGCATTTCCAACCCGAGTGTAAAATAACATCAGGGTGGGCAGACACACAACCAACCCGAGCGTAATATAACATCAGGGTGGGCAAATACACAACCAACCCGAGCGAGTGTAAAATATCTTAAGGGTGGGCAGACACACAACCAACCAACCTGAGTGTAAAATAACATCAGGGTGGGCAGATACACAACCAACCCGAGTGTAAAATAACATCAGGGTGGGCAGATACACAACCAACCCGAGTGTAAAATAGCATCAGGGTGGGCAGATACACAACCATCCCGAGTGTAAAATAACATCAGTGTGGGCAGATACACAACCAAACCGTGCGAGTGTAAAATAACATCAGGGTGGGCAGTTGCACAACCAACCCGAGCGAGTGTAAAATAACATCAGGGTGGGCAGATACACAACCAAACCGTGCGAGTGTAAAATAACATCAGGGTGGGCTGATACACAATCAACCCGAGTGTAAAATAACATCAGGGTGGGCAGATACACAACCAAACCGTGCGAGTGTAAAATAACATCAGGCGAGCATCTGGATGTCATCACGCACTCACCTGCTATTCGGCTGGGCAGATAGTCGGGCACCAGATTCGGCAGTGCACCCACAGACATTAAAACCCTATTAAGACCATTAAAATGTTAATGAAACAAAGTGTTTCACTGCCCATCCAACTTAACAGTTGTCGGGAAGGCTAAAAGGCCAAGTGGCTTTTGCACATATTTGCGAACCTGATCCCCGGGTCGGTTGAAGTTTCCAATTGCAGATAAAAAGAAATTAAAACTTTAACTTTTCATTAATGTCATATCCCTGCTCAGAGTCAAAGGAGGGGGCTTGTTTCATTACGTTTAATAAAAAGTATATATCTCTTCATCTCCTTCAGGCATTTGATAAGGTGCCACATCTAGGATAATTATGATAAAATGCGCATGGTGTCGGGGGTAACATATTTGCCTTGATTGAGGATTGGCTGGCTGGTAGAACGCAGAGAGTATGCATAAATGGGTCTTTGTCTGATTGGCAGGATATGACGAATGGAGTCCCACAGGGGTCTGTCCTGGGGCCTTAACTATTTATAATTCACATCAAGACTTAGATGAGGGGAGTGAAGACATGGGAGCTAAATTTGCAGATGACACAAAGATAGGTCGGGAGTATGTTGTGAAGAGGGCATGAGGAGTTTGCAGATGGATATAGATAGGTTGAGTGAGTGGGCAAAGATCTGGCAAATGGGCTAAAATGTGTGAAAATGTTTCGTTGTTCACTTTGTCGGGAAGAACAAAAAAGCACTTTTTGTGTTATATATTAATGATTTGGATGTGAACATGGGGGGGCACGATTGGGAAATTTGCAGATGACACAAAGATTGGCCGAGTAGTGGATAGTGTAGAGGATAGTCATAATCTCCAAAATGATATAGATGGGTTGGTGGAGTGGGCGGTAAAGTGGCAGATGGATTTTAACACAGAGAAGTGTGAGGTCATACATTTAGGGAGGTCAAACAGTTACAAGGAATACTCAATAAATGGGAATATACTAAGAGAGGTAGATGAAGTGAGAGGTCTTGGCGTACAAGTACACAGGTCCCTGAAGGCTGCAGTTCAAGTAGACAAGGCTGTAAAGAAGGCATATTGAATGCTCTCCTTCATTGGCAGAGGTACAGAATATAAAAGTAAGGATATAATGTTGGAATTGTAAAAAACACCAGTAAGGCCACAACTGGAGAATTGTGTGCAGTTCTGGTCACCGCATTACAGAAAGGATGTAATAGCTCTGGAGAGAGTGCAGAGGAGGTTTACAAGAATGTTGGCAGGGTTAGAAAAGTGTAGCTACGAGGAGAGATTGGATAGGTTGGGGTTATTTTCCCTGGGACAAAGAAGGCTGAGGGGTGTCTTGATTGAGGTGTACACAATTATGAGGGGAATTGATAGAGTGGACAGGATAAAATTGTTTCCCTTGGTGGAGAATTCTAGAACCAGGGGACATAGATCCAAGATAAGTGGCAGAGGTGTAGGGGGGACATGAGGAAGAACTTTTTTACACAGAGGGTAGTGGGTGTCTGGAATTCACTGCCCAAGTTGGTGGTAGAGGCAGAAACTCTAAACTCTTTTAAAAAGTACCTGGATCTGCACCTAAAGTGCTGCAGGGCTATGGGCAGGTGCAGGAAGGTGGGATTAGAGAGGGCACCTGGGTGTCCTTGGGCTGACATGGACAAGATGGGCCGAATAGCCTCCTTCTGTGCTGTAATTTTTCTATGGTTCTCAAAGACAGTCTCATACACAGTCTCATAGACATTCTCACAGACAGTCTCATAGGCATTGTCATAGATTGTCTCATACAGAGTCTCATACACAGCCTGATAGACAGTCTCATATACAGCCTAATACGCAGGCTCATTTAAAGTCTCATACACATCCTCATACTCAATCTCATGGATTTTCTCATAGATATTCTCATGGTCAGTCTCATACACAGACTCGTACACAGTCTCATACGCTAGCTCATGGAAATTCTCATAGGCAGTCCAATACACAGTCTCACAGACGGTCTCATACACAGTCAAATATACAGTCTCATAGACAGTCCCATACACAGTCTCATATACATTCTCATACACAACCTCATACACATTCTCCTAGACAATCTGATAGAAAGTCTCATTCCTAGTCTCATTCACTATCACAAACACAGTCTCATAGACATTCTCATACACAGTCTCATACACACTCTCATATACAGCCTCATTGATATTCTCATACACAGTCTCATACACACTCTCATATACAGCCTTATTGATATTCTCATACACAGTCTCATACTGCGTCTTATAGACAGTCTCATACGCAGTTTCATAGACAGTCTAATACACAGCCTCATAGACAGCCTCATGGAAATTCTCATTCACAATCCATACATACAGACTTCCATACATGGTCTCATAGACAGCCTCATAAAAAGTCCCAAAGACAGGCTCATACACAGTCTCATACACAGCCTCATGGACATTACTTTAGACAGTCTCATACACAGTCTCACAGAAATCCTCATAGGCTGCATCATACACATTCTCTAGACAGTCTCATATACAGCATTATAGGCAGCCTCATAGACACGGTCATAGACAGCCTAATACACAATCTCATTGACATTCTCATAAACAGTCTCATATACAGTCTCATACACAGTCTTATACAAAATCTCATACAGAGTCCCATACACAGTCTCACAGGCATTCTCATACATATTCTCATACACAGCCTCATATACAGGCTCATGTGAAGTCTCATACAGTGTCAAACGTGTCTTATAGAAATTATCATACACAGTTTCATACATAGTCTCTTGACAGTTTCATAGACAGTCTCATGCAGAGTGTAATTCACAGTCCCTAGACAGACTCATAGATATTCTCATAGACAGTATCATAGACATTCTCACATGCAGTCTCATAGACAGCCTCATACACACTCTCATACACAGCCTCATACACACTCTCATACACAATCTCAGAGACCGTTTCATAGAAAGTCACATATAAAGTCTCATAGGCAATCTCACATACTTTCACGTACACTGTTTCATAGACAATCTGATACATGGTCTCATACACAGTCTCAAAGAAATTCTCATAGCAAATCTCATGCATAGTCTCATAGGCAGTTTCAAACACTGACACACAGTCTCACTGACAGTCTTTTACACAGTCTCATACACAGTCTCTTACAGTCTTATAGACTGTGCCATAGAAATTTTTATTGACAGCATCATACACAGTCTCATACACAGTCTCATACACAGTCTCCTACACTGTCTCATACACAATCTCTTACAGAGTCACATACACAGTTTCATAGACAGCCTAATACACATCCCATTGACTGTCACATACACAGTCTCATAGACATTCTCATGGACCTTGTCATACACAGTCTCATTCACAGGCTCATATAATGTCTCATACACAGTCTCATAAATATCCTTATACACAGCCTAATACACATTCTCATAGATAGTTTCAGACAGTGTCATATAGAGTCTCGTACACAATCTCATTTACAGCCTTATAGATAGTCAAATATACACTCTTATAAGTAGTCTCATATTCAGTTTTATACAGTCTCAAAGGCAGTCTCATAAATATTCTCATAGACATTCTCATAGACATTCACATACACAGTCTTATACACAGTCTCATACACAGTATTATTGACAGACTCTTAGATATTCTCATAGACAGTCTAGATACGCATTCTCAAACTGTCTCATACACAATCTCACACACTCTCATAAACAGTCTCATAGAAAGTCACATATGCAGTCTCATGCACTGTCTCATATACTTTCTCATAGAAAGTCACATAGACAGTCTCATAGACACTCCCATAAACAGTTTCATACACAATCTGATACACAGTCTTAAACACAATCTCATAGACAGTCTACATAGAAAGTCTTATTCACAATCTCATAGACTGTCTCATAGAAAGTCACATATACAGTCTCATACACAGCCTCATACAAAATCTCATACAGAGTCTCATACAGAGTCTCATACATTGCCTCTTACACAGTCTTATAGACAGTGACATAGAAATTCTCACAGACAGTCTCAGAGAAAGTCTGGTACACAGTCTCATAGATAATCTCATTGAAATTCTCATACACAATCCGATAGATATTCTCATAGACAGTCTCGTACAGAGTTTCATACATAGTCCTACAGGCTGCCTCATAGACATTCTCATAACCAGTCTCATGCACAGTATCATAGACAATCTCATACACACTATCATGGAGAGTCTCATACACATTCCCATACACAGTCTCATAAACAGATTCATATGCAGACTCATATACAGTCTCATAGAACATCTCTTACACAATCTCATAGGCAGTCTCACAGAATTCCCTCATTCAATCTCATAGACAGTCTCATACATATTCTCATACATAGTCTCATAGACATTTTCACAGTTTCATAGACAGTGTCATAGATCGTCTCATACACAGCTTCATAGACATTCTCATACACAGTCTCATACACAGTCTCACAGAATGCCTCATTCAGTCTCATAGACAATCTCATACAGAGTCTCATACAAAGTCTCATGGACAATCTCATAGAAAGTCAAATATACAGTCTCATAGACAGTGTCATACACAATCTCATACATAGTCTCAAATACATTCTCATAGAAATTCTCATAGATATTCTCATACACAGTCTCATGCACAGTCTCTTAGACAGTCTCATACACATTCTCATGCAGAGTCTCATAGATATTCTCATAGCCAGTCTCATGCACAATTTCATACACATTCTCATACACAATCTTATAGACAGTCTCATTGACTGTTATACTCAGTTCTCATTCACAAAGTCTCATACATATTTTCATAGATATTCCCTTGGACAGTCTCATACACAATATCATACACAATCTCAGACAGTCTCATACACAGTCTCATAGAGGGTCAAATATACAGTCTCATAGACAGCCTGATACACATTCTAATACACGTTCTCATAAAAAGGCTCATGGGAAGTTTCATAACCAACCTCATTCACTGTCTCATAGACAGGCTCATACACAATTTCATACACAGTCCCATAGGCATTCTCACAGTCAGTCCCCTAGACCATCTCATAGACATTCTCACAGACAGTCTCATACACAGTCTCATACAGAGTCTCACAGGCAGTCTCATAGACAGACTAATATAAACTCTCATGCAGAGTTCATACACAATTTCATACACAGTCTCCAACACATTCTAATAGACAGTCTCATACACAGTTTTATGCACAGTCTCATAGACCATCTCATACACACTCTCATACACAGTCTCATAGGCAAACCCATAGACAGTCTCATACATAGTCTCATAGGCAACCTCGCAGACATTCTCATACAGAATCTCATGCACAGCCTGATTGACAGTACCATAGACATTCTCATGGACAGTCTCATAGAAAGTCACACATACAGTCTTATAGATAGTCCCATACACAATCTCATACACAGTCTCATGGACAGTCTCATAGACAGACTCATGCACAGACATACACAATCTCATACACAGTATCAAACACAGTCTCATAGACCATTTCATACAGTCTCATGCACAGTCTCATGCACAGTCTCTTAGACAGTCTCATACACAGTCACACAGACATTCTCATGGGCAGCATCATACACATGCTCATCGACATTCTCATAGAAGTCTCATAGAAAGTATTAAAGCCATTCTAATAGACACATTCATAGACATTCTGATAAACATTCCCATACACGGTCTCAAAGACAGTCTCATACAAAGTCTCATACACACTCTGATTACCATCTCATAGGCAGTCTCATACGCAGTCTCATACACAGGCTCAAATAATGTCTCATACACAGTCCCATAGACATTCTCATACACAGCCTCATATACAGTCTCATACGCAATCTCATAAATATTCTCATACACATTCTCATGCACAGTCTCATACACAGCTTCATACATAATTCCTACACAATTAGACATATATTCTCACAGACAGACTCATAGGAAGTATCATAGACATTCTCATACATAGACAGTCTCATAGGCATTCTAATAGACACACTCGTAGACAATCTGATAAACATTCCCATACAGAGTCTCAAAGACAGTCTCTTACACAGCCTCATACACTGTCTGATTATAGTCTCATAGACATTTTCATAGGCGGTCTCATACAGAATCTCATGCACAGTCTGATAGACAGTGCCATAGACATTCTCATGGACAGTCTCATAGAAAGTCACACATACATTCATATAGACTGTCCCATACACAATCTCATACACAGCCTTATACACAGTCTCATACATAGTCTCATAGGCACTGTCATGGACGTCCTCATAGACAGTCTCATACACAGTCCCACACAGACATTCTCTTAGACAGTGCCTACAATTTCATAGATGTCCTCATATACAATCTCACAGACAATTTATTAGATAGTCTCCTACAGAGTCTAATATGCAGTCTCATAGACAGTTTCATAGAAAGTCAATTATATAGCCTCATAGACAGTCTCACACACAGTCTCATAAAGACTCTCAATAATATTCTCATAGACATCCTCATACACATTACACACACAGAGTCTCTTAGACAGCCTCATACACACTCTCACACACAGTCTCATAGACATTCTCATTGACAGTCTCATAGACACTCTCGTAGATAATCTCACAGTCAGTGTCATACATATTCCAACACACACACTATTGTAGAAATTGTCATTCACTGTCTCCCAGACGCTCTCATAGACAGTCCCATAAACATTCCCATACGGATTCCCATAGATAGTCTCATACACAGTCTCATACACAGGCTCATGTAAAATCTCATACACAGTCTCATGCAGACTCTCATAGACAGTCTGATAGAAAGTCAAATATACAGCCTCATACACAATCTCAAACACACTCTCATAGACAATCTCATAGACATTCTCAGATGCAGTCTAATAGACTGTTTCATAGACAGCCTCATAGACAGTCTCAGACACAGCCTCATAGACAGTCTCATAGATATTCTCGTAGACATTCCAATACACAGTCTCATAGACAGACTCATAGACAGTCTCATACACAGTCTCATAGTCAGTCTCATTCACAGTCTCAGACATTCTCATACACAGTCACATAGACAGTCCCATAGATATTCTCGTAGACATTCTCATACACAGTCTCATAGACAGACTCATAGACAGTCTCATACATAGTGTCTTTGACAGTTCATACAGTCTCATAGATGATCTCATATACAGTCTCATAAACAGTCTCATAGACAGTCTCATAGATATTCTCATAGACATTCCGATACACAGCCTCATAGACAGTCTCATACACAGTCTCATAGACAGTCTAATAGATATTCTCATAGACATTCCCATACACAATCTTATACACATTCTCATGCACAGTCTCATAGACATTCTCATGCAAGTCTCAAAGTATCTTTGACATTCTCATACACAATCTCATAGACACTCTCAAACACAGTCCCATGGACACTCTCATCAAAATTCTCATAGACTGTATCACACACATACCATGCATAGTCTCTTAGACAGTCTCATACATAATCTCATACACACTTTCATATACAGTCTCTTAGACATCCCCATTGATAGTCTCATAGACACTCTCATAGATATTCTCATTGTCAGTCTCATACATATTCCCTAAAACACTGTATCGTAGACAGTCTCATACACAGTCTCACAGGCATTCTCATAGACAGTCCCATACACATTCCCATACGCAGGCCTAGATAGTCTTTTATACAGTCTCATACACAGGCTCATACTGAGTCTTATAGAGAGTACCATATACATTCTCATAGATAGTCTCACAGAAAGTCAAAAAACAGCCTCATACACAACCTCATACACACTCTCATAGACAGTCTCATGAACAGCCTCATACACAATCTCATACACACTCTCATACACAGTCTCATTGATATACTCATAGACAGTCTCATACACAGTCTGAAAGCCAGTCTCATAGACAGTCTCATACTCAATCTTGTAGAGATTGTCATAGACAGTTTCAGAGACAGTCTCATAAAAACTCACATATAGAGTCTCAGAGGCAGTCTCATGCACAGTCTAACAGGAAGTCTCATACACAGTCTCATAGAAAGTTTCAGAGATAGTCTTATACACATCCTCATTCACAATTTCATAGACAGACTCACAGGCTGTCTCATACACATTCTCATACACAGTCTCAAACACAGTCTCAAACACAGTCTCATAGACATTCTCATAGACAGCCTCATACACATTCTCATTAACAGTTTCATAGACAGACTCATAGACAGTCTCATACACAATCTCATACACAGTCCCACACAGACATTCTCTTAGACAGTTCATGCAGTCTCTTGGACACTCTGATATACAGTCTCATAAACATTCTCATAGACAATCCAATACACATTCCTATACACAGTCCCATATACAGTCTCATATAAAATCTCATACTCTCTCTCATACACCATCTCATACACAGCTTCATACGCAGGTTCATATAAAATCTCATACACAGTCTCATTGACATTCTCATGCACAGTCTGATAGACAGTGTCATAGACATTCTCATGGATGGTCTCATAGAAAATCACACATACAGTCATATGGACCATCCCATACTTAGTATCATAGAAATTCTCCTACACAACCTCATACACACTCTCATGCACAGTCTCACATGTGGCCTCATTTAAGTCTCATACACA
This sequence comes from Isurus oxyrinchus, assembly GCA_026770705.1. NCBI lineage: Eukaryota > Metazoa > Chordata > Chondrichthyes > Lamniformes > Lamnidae > Isurus > Isurus oxyrinchus. The sequence goes on along the minus strand of JANJGN010000289.1, from coordinate 6,777 downwards.
GTCTGATACATAGCCTAATAGACACTGTCATACACACTCACAAAGACAGCCTCATAGACTGTTTCATACACAGTCTCATACACAGTCCTATAGAGATTGTCATATATTTTCATAGACAGTGTTATAGAAAGTCTCATACATCATCTCATCCACAGTCTCATTGTAATTCTCATAGCCAGTCTCATACATTCTCTTACAGACAGGCTCACACACAGTCTCATACACAGACTTATAGATAGTGTCATAGACATTCTCATAGTCTCATGCACAGCCTCATAGACAGTTTTATACACAGTCTCAAGCACATGCTCATATATAGTCTAACACATAGGCTCATGGACAGTCTCGTAGGCAGTTTCATACATATTTTCATAGGCAGCCTCAAAAACAGCCTCATACAGACAGTTTCATCTTAGACAGTTTCATACACAGTCCTCATGACAGTCTCATAGACATTTTCATAGTTAGTCTCATACACTGTCTCATACACAGTCTCATAAACAATCTCATAGAAAGTCACATATGCAGTCTCATAGACAATCTCATGTACAGCCTCATACACAGTCTAATAGAAAGTCTAATACATGGTCTCAGACACAGTCTCCAAGAAATTCTCATAGCCAGTCTCATACATAGTCTCATAGGCAGTGTCACACACCATCTCATACATAGTCCTACATACTGTCTCATAGACATTCTCATTGGCAGTCTCATACACTATCCCATTCATAGTCTCAAAGACTGTCTCATACACAGTTTTATACATACTCTCATACACAGCTCATTTACAGTCTCATACACAGTCTCACAGACAGTCTCATACACAGTCATATAGGCATTCTCATAGACAGTCTCATAGAAAGTGACATATACAGTCTCATGCACAGTCTCATAGATAGTCTAATATGTAGCCTCATAGACAATCTCATGCATAACCTCATACATAGTCTCAGAGACAGTTTCATAGAAAGTCTCATACGCAATCTCATAGACAGTTTCATATGCAGTCTCATATATGGTCTTATACAGTCTCAAAGACAGTCTCATACACAGCCCCATACACTGACTCATAAACAATCTCATAGAAAGTCACATATGCAGTCTCATAGACAATCTCATGTACAGCCTCATACACAGTCATATAGAAAGTCTAATACATGGTCTCAGACACAGTCTACAAGAAATTCTCATAGCCAGTCTCATACATAGTCTCACAGGCAGTGTCACACACAGTCTCATACATAGTCCTACATACTGTCTCATAGACATTCTCATTGGCAGTCTCATGCACTATCCCATTCATAGTCTCAAAGACAGTCTCAGACACAGTCTTGTATAAAATCTCCTACAGTCTCACAGTTTTATACACAGTCATATAGGCATTCTCATATACAGTCTCATAGAAAGTTTAATACACAGCCTCATACACAATCTCATGCACAGTCTAATACACCGTCTCATTGAAAGTCTAATACATGGTCTCAGGACACAGTCTCCAAGAAATTTTCATAGCCAGTCTCATACATAGTCTCGCAGGCAGTCTCACACAGTCTCATACATAACCCTATATACTGTCTCAAAGACATTCTCATAGGCAGTCTCGTACACAGTCTCACAGGCAGTCTGAGACACAGTCCCATGCACAGTCTCATACACAGTCTCATAGACATTCTCATAGGCAGCCTCATACACAGAACCATACACAGTCTCACAGACATTCTTATAGACAGTCTCATACACAGTTTTATTAACTGTCCTATACACAGTCTCATAAACAGTCTCAAGCACTGTCTGATATACATTCTCATAGACACTCTCATAGCCAGTCTCATAAACAATCTCATAGACAGTCTCATTCACAGTCTCATAGACAGTCTCAAGCACAGTCTGATACAAAATCTCATACACAGCCTCATACAATGTCTGATACAAATTCTCATACACAGCCTCAGACAAGTCTCAAGCACAGTCCCATGCACAGTATTATACAACATTCCATTCACAGCCTTATACACGGTCTCAAGCACAATCTGAAGTGTCATGAAATCTCATACACAGTCTCACACACAATCTCACATGCATAGTTTTATGCACAGTCTCATGCACAACCTCAAGGGCAGTTTCTGACACAGTCAATGCAGTCTCAAGCACAGGCTTGCATGTAGTCTGATGCACAGTCTCATACATAGCCTCACACACAGCCTCATGTACAGTCTCATACACAGCCTCACACACAGCCTCATGTACAGTCTCATACACAGTCTCAAGCATAGTCTCATAAACAGTCTGAAGCAGTCTCATACACAGTCTCATGTAGAGTCTCAAGCACTGTCTCATAAATAGTCTCATACCCAGTCTCAGGGGTGGTATTGTCACTGGGCTGGTTATCAAAAACCCAGCGAGATGCTCTGAGGACCCAGGTTCGAATCTCACCATGACAGGTGGTGAAATCTGAGTTCAATAAAGATCTAGAATCATGAAGCCGTTGCTGATTGTTGTAAAAACCCATCTGGTTCATCAACGTTGTTTCGGGAGTGAGATCTGCTGGCCTGGTTCTCACTTGACTCTAGGCCCACAGCAAAGTGGCTGGCCCTTAATTGCCCTCTGAACAAGGGCAGTTAGGAATGGGCAATAAATGCTGGCCATCCAGCAATGCCCACAATCGCATTGATGAATTAAAAAAAGCACAATCTCATACAAAGATTCACACACACTATTGGTTTATACATGTACTGGGTGTGGCCATTGCTGGTGACTGAGAAGGTGGTGGTGATCTGTCTTCTTGAGCCGCTGCAGTCCATGTGGTGTAGGTACACCCACAGTGCTGTTAGAGAGGGAGTTCCAGGATTTTGACCCAGCGACAGTGAAGGAACGGTGATATATTTCCAAGTCAGGATGGTGAGTGACTTGGAGGGGAACTTCCAGGTGGTGGTGTTCCCATCTATCTGCTGCCCTTGTCCTTCTAGATGGTAGTGGTCATGGGTTTGGAAGGTGCTGTCCTGTGCATGCGCAGACCAGGAGCAGGCTGCGCATGCGCAGACCAGGAGCAGGCTGCGCATGCACAGACCAGGAGCAGGCTGTGCATGCGCAGGCTCTGAGCAAGTGGCTTGAATCAAACCCTGTCTACTTTGGACAAAACATTATTGTCCCCTAATAGAATATTATCAGCAACTCGGTGTCTGGCCTGTCTGAATACATAGGCCCCTGTCCAAATACACAGAACCCTGTCCAAACACCTAGACCCCTGCCCGTATACACAGACCCCTGTCCAAAAACACAGACCCCTGTCTGAAAACACAGACCCCCGATGAACACTCAGACCCCCTGTTCAAACACACAGTCCCCTGGCCATGCACACAGACCCCTGTCCAAGAACACATATCCCTGCCCGAACACACAGGCCCCTCTCTGAAAACACAGACCACTGTCCATACACATGGACCTCTGGCCAAACACACAGACCCCTGACTTCTCCTGCACAGTGTATAGGGAGTGTCTGCTCTCATGGTGGAAACCCCAGTCCCATTAATGCTGGAACAGCAGATGCAATTGGCCCCAATTTCTACACCAACATGTTACAGAGTGAGGACAGTGAAGGCATCTACAGGGTAAATGGAGAGGAAAGATCTCATCTGGGAGTCCAGGAGATGGAGGCAAAGCCTTTGATTGAGAGCCTAGCCATTCAGGGCTGATGTCAGAAAGTACTTCTCACACAGAGGAGCAGAAATCTCAAACTGCCTTCCCAGAAATCTGTGGGTGCTGGATGATAATTGGAACCCTCAAAGTTCACTCTGCCACACCCTCCTGTTCCTGTGTAACAGGCTCGAGGGGCTGAATGGCCTCTTCCTGTTTCTGTGTAACAGGCTCAAGGGGCTGAATGGCCTCTTCCTGTTTCTGTGTAACAGGCTCAAGGGACTGAATGGCCTCTTCCTGTTCCTGTGTAACAGGCTTTACAGGCTGAATGGCCTCCTCCTGTACCTGTTTACACTGATTAGTTGAGAACGAATTAACTGAGGGAATTGTTAACACTGTGTGATTTGCCTGGTGTGTTTGCAGTTCTCCAGTGGGGACAATTATTATATATAAGAGATGTCACTGTTCAAGGAGCCTGAGATCGAGCAGACTCTGAAATGCAGAGTGTATCGATTTCACATCAAGCCACAGAAACAAAGAGCTGGCTAAGGATGTTATCTTTATCAGTACTTGCTTGTTAAGGTGACAGATATCATGGTTCAGGGGGAAACCTGGAGCCTAACTCACTGTCGGCATCAAGGGAATCTGTAGAAACGATTGTGCTGAGTCAGTGCCTCAGTTCAAACTGTGACCCAAGAGTATCTCAAACCAATCAGTCCTTTTACACGGGATCATGTTCAGAGCGAAGCAAAACAATGCAAGATTAGTCAGTACAAACAACTGCTTCTAGCTGAAAATCTATCTCCAGGGAACCTGTGTCTTCGGGATCAATCTCTCAGCCTGTCGTTGGCTGGTCACCCACACCAGTCCCTCAGTTTACAGTCGCTGGCCGGTCAGCGGGTTAGACACCCACACCAGTCCCTCAGTTTACTGTCGCTGGCCGGTCAGCGGGTTAGACACCCACACCAGTCCCTCAGTTTACAGTCGCTGGCCGGTCAGCGGGGTTAGACACCCACACCAGTCCCTCAGTTTACTGTCGCTGGCCGGTCAGCGGGTTAGACACCCACACCAGTCCCTCAGTTTACTGTCGCTGGCCGGTCAGCGGGTTAGACACCCACACCAGTCCCTCAGTTTACTGTCGCTGGCCGGTCAGCGGGTTAGACACCCACACCAGTCCCTCAGTTTACTGTCGCTGGCCGGTCAGCGGGTTAGACACCCACACCAGTCCCTCAGTTTACTGACACTGGCTGGTCAGCGGGTTAGACACCCACACCAGTCCCTCAGTTTACTGTCGCTGGCCGGTCAGCGGGTTAGACACCCACACCAGTCCCTCAGTTTACTGACACTGGCTGGTCAGCGGGTTAGACACCCACACCAGTGCCTCAGTTTACTGACACTGGCCGGTCAGCGGGTTAGACACCCACACCAGTCCCTCAGTTTACTGACACTGGCCGGTCAGCGGGTTAGAAACCCACACCAGTCCCTCAGTTTACTGACAGTGTTAATGTTGGCAAACAGACCGCGCATTACATTTCACACATTGTGCAGAAGATGTGACATTCGACCATGATTTGCATCAGCATCCAGAAGTCCGCAGTGAGCTGGAGGGGCAGATGGGGATGGGGCAAGTGGGGGGGGGGGGGACGGGGAGCATGGGGGGATGCGGTGATGTAGGGGGGGACAGGGTGAGGTGGGGGGTGGGGGGAATGTGGTGAGGTGGGTGTGATGGGCCGATCGGGGGGTTTGGGGTGAGGAGGGGATGGGGTGAGGTGGGGGATGGGGTGAGGTGGGGGATGGGGTGGGGTGGGGGTGGGTTGGGGGATGGGATGGGGTGGGGGGGATGGGGTGAGGTGGGGGATGGGGTGGGGGGATGGGGTGAGGTGGGGGGATGGGGTGAGGTGGGGGGATGGGGTGAGGTGGGGGATGGGGTGAGGTGGGGGATGGGGTGAGGTGGGGGGATGGGGTGAGGTGGGGGGATGGGGTGAGGTGGGGGATGGGGTGAGGTGGGGGGATGGGGTGAGGTGGGGGATGGGGTGAGGTGGGGGATGGGGTGAGGTGGGGTATGGGGTGAGGTGGGATATGGGGTGAGGTGGTGGGGGGATGGGGTGAGGTGGCGGATGTGGTGGGGTGGCAGATGGGGTGGGAGATGGGGTGGCGGATGGGTGGGAGATGGGGTGGGGGATGGGGTGGGGGATGGGGTGAGGTGGAGGAAGGGGTGAGGTGGGGGATGGGGTGGGTTGGGGGATGGGATGGGGTGAGGTGGGGGATGGGGGTGAGATGGGCGTATGGGGTGAGGTGGGGGGATGGGGTGGGGTGGGGGATGGGGTGGGGGATGGGGGTGGGGGATGGGGTGTGGTGGGGGATGGGGTGAGGTGGGGGGGATGGGGTGGGTTGGGGGATGGGATGGGGTGAGGTGGGGGATGGGATGAGGTGGGGGGATGGGGTGGGGTGGGGGGATGGGGTGGAGTGGGGGATGAGATGGGGGGATGGGGTGAGGTGGGGGATGGGGTGGGGTTGGGGATGGGGTGGGGCATGGGGTGAGGTGGGGGATGGGGTGGGGGGGGATGGGGTGAGGTGGGGGATGGGGTGAGTTGGGGATGGGGTGGGGTGGGGGATGGGGTGGGGAGGATGGGGTGGGGTGGGGGGGTGGGGTGAGGTGGGGGATGTGGTGGGTTGGTGGATGGGGTGGGGGGATGGGGTGGGGTGGGGGGATGGGGTGAGGGGTGAGGTGGGGGATGAGGTGGGGGGTGAGGTGGGGGATGGGGGGGGGATGGGGTGGGGGATGAGGGGTGAGGGGTGAGGTGGGGTGGGGGCTGGGTGGGGGAGGTGGGGGATGGGGTGGGGGGGGTGAGGTGGGGATGGGGGTGGGGGATGGGGGGGATGGGGTGGGGGATGGGGTGGGGATGGGGTGGGGTGGGGGATGGGGTGGGGGATGGGGTGGGGGATGGGGTGGGGGATGGGGTGGGGGGGTAAGGTGGGGGATGGGGTGGGGGATGGGGTGGGGTGGGGGATGGGGTGGGGGGGTGAGGTGGGGGATGGGGTGGGGTGGGGGATGGGGGGGATGGGGTGGGGATGGGGTGGGGGATGGGGGTGGGAATGGGGGTGGGGGTGGGGTGGGGATGGGGGTGGGGTGGGGTTTCATGT